>OZ026574.1:10712303-11312303 GCA_964020215.1 Aurelia sp. 3 sensu Dawson et al. (2005)
AGAAAAATGCTTAACACAGGGTGATTCAGTCCAGAGGTTAATTTCTTCATCCAAGCAAATCAAAACAAACCAAAGCGACAGCAACAACAGCAACAACAACGCATTTCTATCTCAAGAACAAATTTCAAGGAAAAACAGCAGCACTGAAAGCTTGTGGCAAAAACCAAAGAAGGTAGCCAAGGCTCCAAAGAGAATTCCAACAAAGGAGGACTCTTTGACCAGAAATCGCTTTGGGATTCTTTCCGACATGCAGGACGCATTTGATATTGAGAATGAGGATAGACAAGAAACTCCTGTGCCACCTGGGACTAACTATTTTAGATACAAGGGAAACGAATGGGGATGTAAAGTTCCAGAAATCTATGAGGGCGCCAATGAGAGAATTATAAAACTTCCAAATGTCCACAGAGAAAGGGCAGCCCTGATTGAAACAACGGAAAACCCCGACAAAGAAAGTTCGGATATCACGGGGAAAGAAAGATTTTTAAGCCAGAATAATTCAAGGTTGATACCAACTGGGGATAATGGTTTCTCAAAAATTTCTCAGAAAGCAACAGGTAACATACCAACTAATGATGCTGTCCCTACAGAGCAAATTGAAAGGAGGAGACGAAGAAATGTTTACCCTGGGGAACACAGCCATGCTGGAGCTGTTCAAAATGAACCACCTGCTAGTCGCTTCAAAGCAACGACAAACAGGGCAAATCAGAAACGTGACAGTCAGCGAAAGCCAAGTGTTACGATAATCAGTGACTCTATGCTACGAAGAGTTAACAGGCAGGATATTAACAACGAAGTTCCAGATCTCCAATGTCACATAAAGTGTTTCTCTGAAGCAAAAGTCGAACACATGAAGTCTTATATGCAGCCTACAATAGATATGAAGCCGGCTGGTTTAATTATCATGTGCGGAACTAACAACTTAAAAACAGATACCAGTGAACAAATTGCTGAAGGAATCATCGACCTTGCTGTGCATGCATCACATGCCACAGAATACGTCGCTGTATCCAGCATTGTAATGAGAACGGATTCGTCATATTTGGATAACAAAAGGAGGCAAGTCAACGCACTATTGGAAACAAATTTGACGCACCTTGGTGTTCCTTTCATTAAACACGATAATATAAATGAAAGTCACTTGGATCGATGGGGTCTCCATCCAAACTTTTCTGGTAGACATATTCTGGCAAGTAATTATATTGATTTTCTAAATTCAGAATGACTCTCGTCGGTTAAAGCAGTAGATGAAATTGATACTAGTAAGTCGGATAATCGTGGCAATGGAGGGGCCTCTGAGACCGTCTCTTCTCCACTGCAGTGTGCTCCCCCCACAGCCTCTCAAACTGAGCCAGCTATTAGAAAAGTTACTACTCTTGGGCATAGAAAGGGAATGACTATTGCAACTTTAAATGTTAATAGTCTTTTACGTCATATTGATGAGATACGGATGCTAGTAAAAGAATTAGGAATTCACATTCTGGCTATAAATGAGACAAAGCTTGATAATACTATTGATGATAACTTAGTTAATATTGATGGGTTTACAATCAAAAGGCGTGACCGTGACCGTAATGGGGGCGGTGTTGCAGTTTATCTGAAGGATACTTTGTTAGACAAATTTACTGTGAGGGAGGACGTTCCAAAGTCATTTCTTGAGCTTTTATGCATTGAAATTAAACCTGTTCTGGCTGCTCCCTTTTTGGTTATGGCTTGGTATCGACCTCCAAATGCAACTGCTGATACTTTTGATTATTTGGAGGAATCTTTACAATTCCTTGACAGGGAAGATAAAGAAATTATTCTTCTAGGCGATACAAACTGTGATATTTCTGCAATATACTCCAAAACAGGGCATGTTACTTTAAACGACATTCCAGCTCATTCCTCACAGCTACTGGAAATTTATAACCTGTTTGGCTTACACCAGTTAATTAAAAGCCCTTCTCGTGAAACTCTGACTTCTACCACACTAATATATCACATAGCTACGACAAATGAATCTAACATAGTAACTTCGGGCGTGCATAAAACGTCCCTCAGTGATCATTACTTGATCTACTGTGTTAGGAAATTTCGGGGTGCCTCCAAGAAACAGCATAAATATATTTCTACTAGGCAAATGAAGAACTTCGATCAAACCAAATTTGTTAATGATCTGCTAGAGGTAGACTGGAATGGTATTGTGCAGAACACTGACGACATAGATGTGGTCATAAATAACTGGACCAGCGTATTCTCTCTTATTCTTGAAAGACATGCCCCGATACGTGAAAGACGCGTTTCTGAAAAATTTTGCCCTTGGTTGACAAGCGACCTCAAGGTTATGTGTGTAATGTATAGCTAGGCGGTAGGCCAATTGGACAGAGACGACCCTATCTGTTCATGTTCCTTATCATAAGAGAGTGATCATCTCGTAAACAACTCTATTTCAGTGACTAAGTTATTTATAGTACACTGCTCTATTTTTGTAAGTCACATACTTAGCGAATTAGGCATAATTACAAGTGGCATAACAACTTGATAGTAAACACGCTACAAACCATCCCCCTCTTTATCAAATTTCTGAACGGTTCAATGTGTGACATACTCGCCAAACCTGATTGGGGGGTTCAAAACTTGGCGAAGGTTCGGTGGGCGAATCATTCTAGCGTTTTCAACTGCAGGCTCCTCCGAAGCATAAACATCCGGTATTTCTGGGACGGGACAGTATGGTTGACCCTCACTTGCGGGCACAGGGCAACTTTTGAGTTGGTCATGATGGCTTACAAAAGTTTTCCCCGTTTTGGAACGTAATTTATAATTCACTCCAATACGTGACAATACGACATATGGCCCAACCCATTTCCTCCCAAATTTCCACTTTTTAGGTCTACGCATCCAAACAGAAGAACCCGGTTGAAATGGTGTCCAAATACCGCGGTTTTTGTCGTATAAGGATGCTTGCTTTTTTCTGGCAGTCTCAAGATTAGTCTGTGCCAGCGAAGTTACTTCTTTTAGCACATTGCGAACTGATTTCGTATAATCTGACTGCGAACTTGGGTTGCGAAGGGGAACAGCAAGGTCTACTTCTATTGGCATTCGAGCAGTTCTACCAAAAACTATTTCATATGGGGAAAAGCCAGTTGATTCATGACGGCTTGTGTTGTATGCATAAACTGCAAGGTCCACGAATAAGTCCCAATCCCCTGGGTGGTCTGCAACAAAGGTTGAAAGAATTTCTTGCAACGTGCGATTTTGCCTTTCAACCTGACCATCCCCCTGTGGGTGATATGCGGTAGTTCTAGACTTATGAATGCCCATCATATTGCAAATATCTTTCATTAGGTTGCTTTCAAAATTAGTGCCCTGGTCGGAATGAAGGACATCTGGAGGACCAAATCTGGAAAAGAGTTTTGACACCAGAATTGGAGCGACTGTAGTAGCCTTTTGATCTTTCGTGGGAAAGGCTTCACACCATTTAGAAAAATGGTCGCCAATTACAAGCAGATGCTTATTTCCCCTACAAGTTTCAGGGAGGGGCCCCATATGGTCCATGGCCCAAAATACAAAGGGTTCACTGACAACAATGGGTTTGAGTGGTGCTTTCCCTTGTCCTTTTGCACTTTTACTTTGCATACACTGCGGACAATTTTGGACATAGTTTTGAACAGTTTCTTGCATTTTAGGCCAAAAGAAACGCTCTTTTATCCTATGTAGTGTCCTTGTTATACCCATATGACCCCCGGATGGTCCAGCATGGAGACTTTCCAAAACTTTCGGAATCAAACTTGTTGGGAGGACAACAGCCCGCTTTCTTATTTTATCGTGACCTTCAACAGAACGAACCAATATCCCATCAGAAATGTAAAATTCATCCCAGCAATACCAAAATGTGCGCAAGGTGGGGTCTTTAACCCAAACAAACAAAGGTGGTTTGGGCATTCTCTGCTCTTTCAGTTCTATAACTGTGGAAATAGCGGGATCTTGCATCTGCGCATCATGTAATGTTTGTTGTGGTGCCAGGGTTACAAGAAAATTATAATCATATTCACGAGATTGTAGCGGTCCCGTTTCAACAGCATTGCTAATGCTGATCTAGTCTAAAACACCACACAGGTGAACACAGATGAACACAGATGAACACAGATGAACACAAGTGAACACAGATGAACACAGATGAACACAAGTGAACACAGATGAACACAGATGAACACAGGTGAACACAGATGAACACAGGTGAATGCCAGTGAAAGTGAAGAAACTAGTAAGAACGCGAAGGAACACAAGTCGATAGTCATTGTGATAAACAAAAACAAGCGTAGAATCAATAAATGCATTCATAGATTAATTGGAAGTGGGAAGTTTCTTTACCAAAGCTGTAGTTTAGCAAATGAAAGTCAATATTTCAAGCTGATTGGGATTTAACACCAAATTCATTGTGCCGAAATATCTGGCCTTCAGATGGTATGAATGCCGAGGGGCATTTCACTCCTTCGAAAAAGCGTACGAGATTTTTTCAGAACAAAAGGATTTTTACGGATTTTTGATGGATTTTTCGTGCAAACAAAAGGATTTTTGCAAAAGGCGTACGAGATTTTTTGGAGTGAAATGCCCCTCGATGAATGCGATCAGATGAAAAGTGGGATTCCACGTTTTTGGTGCATGTGATACCAAACAATACAACTTTGTGAGTCACTGAACGTTGAAAAAGACGGCTTTCCATTCTAAATGATGATTCGTAAACAAACGTCACAATAACTCTTATCTGTCAAAGAAATCTTTTGAAATTGTACTTTCCATAACAAGAAAGGGCCTTGCTTTTCGAAAAATACAATACCCAGAAATGGGAAAAATCCACTTCCTTATGAGTTCAGACTGGGAAGCAAACTGCACTGCAGCTCATAATCGATATTTTGATTTATTTACAAATTATGAAGTGTTCTGACTTCAAGTACTTTGCCATAGAATCCAACAGGTAAGTAGGAAGCATCTCAAGCTTGGGGGGCACGACGCTTCGAGGGCACTTTTTCTTTGAGAAAAAGGGGCATTTTCTAAAAATAAAACGGGAACTTCTTTGTTTATTGCAAAATCTGGGGGCACGTGCCCCCAGTCCCCTCGGTTCCTACGTCTATGGAATCCAATTACCCTTGCTCTCAAACATAGCCACTGCAGAAAGAGGTGTGCAGAGGTCAAGACATGATACCATGAAGTTTCAAGGTTAGGTCTTCCCTTGGTTGTTTTTACGACAGTGTGCTCTCGGCAACATTTCGGGTAGGGGTGTGCTGCCCATAGTTTCAAAACGGTACCGTTGGCTAGACCAATTTTAGTGCAAATGATAGGCTTGGCTAGACTAAATTATACATCAAAAGTACCTGGCGTTTTCTACACAAAAATTGCTAAATGTTAGCATTCTCTAAACCAACATCACCAAACGTTTGGGTTTCTCTGCAAACGGAATTGTCCAATAGCTTACCCTTGCCTTGTCCAGACTAAGATTGCCAAAAAGCATCATTTGGCTAGAAGAGAAGAAGTACAAAAAAGGATACCCTTGAGGCTGGCACATCCCAAGGTACCTTTACTATGGATGAACCCCCCTGTGCTTTTTATAACACTTGGCCAATAAATGGGCGCGGCCTTAATAATTTCCAGGCAACTGAGGCGTGTGGTCACCAAAAGCTATTCTAGCCCCGGTCAGATTTTATCCTGGATCCACCCTGATATGCACACTACGAAGGAAAAATATACAAAGGTTATTGTTGTTGTGACTCGGTTGCGCCGCTCAGATGAAGCTTTTTTAGCGCGGAAGACGGAGGATTCCTTGAAGATTCGTTGGCATGAAATAAGAAACTTGTCTACTTTGGGCTACTCATTGATTAAACCATTCATTCATTCGACGCCTGGTTTTCTATAAAACGACTATCGACTCGTGTTCAACTATTTTCCTCATTTTGACAAGTGTTCACCTGTGTTCATCTGTGTTCATCTGTGTTCATCTGTTTTCACCTGTGTTCATCTGTGTTCATCTGTGTTCATCTGTGTTCACCTGTGTTCATCTGTGTTCATCTGTGTTCATCTGTGTTCATCTGTGTTCATCTGTGTTCACCTGTGTTCACCTGTGTGGTGTTTTAGACTAGATCGCTAATGCTTGGAAGTCTGGAAAGCGCATCTGCATTGCTATTTTCTTTCCCGGGTCTATGAGTTACCTCAAATTCAAATTCTTGCAGATCCATTACCCAGCGTGCAATTCGACCTTTTGGTTCTAAAAAATGCAACCAAGTCAGGGCACTGTTATCTGTAACAAGTTTAAATTTATTTCCAAGCATATACACTCGAAAATGGTTTGTAGCAAAAACTACAGCGAGTGCCTCCTTTTCCATGGTGGTATAATTTTTCTCGCGAGGATTCAGTGCTCTGCTAGCATAGGCAATAACTTGTTCGTTTCCATTGTTATCAATTTGTGCAAGCACTGCACCCAACCCGGTATTAGAAGCATCCGTTTGTAATACGAATGGTTTATCAAAACTGGGGTATGCCAAAATTGGAGCACTGCACAAATGTTTCCGCAACAATTCAAAGGCTTTCAGTTGACTTGCACCCCAAACGAACGAAGAGCCCTTCATTGTCAATGTGACTAGGGGCGCGGCTATAGTCGCAAAATTTGGAATGAATTTCCTATAATAGCCAGCTAGGCCCAAAAAAGATCGTACTTGCTCAGTGGTTTGGGGAGCAGTGAGGGTTTTCACAGCCTCAATTTTTGTAGGGTCCGTATGAATTCCTTGAGCAGAAACTGTATGGCCTAAGTACACAACTTTTGTTGCCCCGAAGGTACATTTAGAAGCCTTAACACGCAAATTATACGTGCGCAATCTATCCAGCACACTTTCCAGGCGATCGCAATGCTGTTTGATATTAGTGGATGGAACAATTAGGTCATCAAAATAACACAAGCAAGTGTCATAGTTCAAACCTGACATAGCAATTTTGATCGCTCGATCAAAACACGCTGGGGCTCCAGAAAGACCATAGGGAACCCGAAGGAATTCTCACAAGCCATTAGGTGTAATAAATGCAATTTTCTCTCTATCACCAGGGTCCATGCTTAGCTGCCAGTAGCCAGAACGTAGGTCAAGAGTACTAAAAAGATTATAGCCCTGTAAAGCATCCAGTAAATCATCAACACGAGGCAAGGGACGGGCTTCTCGTTGCGTGATTGCATTTAATTTTCTATAATCAACACAAAATCGAAAGCTACCATCTTTTTTCTTTACAAGGACAATAGGAGATGCCCATGGACTTGTGCTTGGTTGAATGACTCCCTGGCCTAACATTTCTTCAATTTGTGTGTTGACTTCTTGACGATAGGCGTATGGCAGCCGCCTTGGACTCTGGCGAATAGGTTGCGCGTTCCCCGTATCAATTGAGTGTGTGACAACATCGGAATGGCCTAATGTATGTTCAAATACGTCAGAATATTTCATTAACGTAGCTAAAAGGGCTGTTCGATGCTCCTGACTTAGTTCTGGACTAAGAACCGATTCTAATTCTGCACGTATGTCAGTTGCATCAGAAACTATACCACCAATTAAATTAGTGAGCGGTGAAGGAAAAGTTTCGAAAACTGGGCAAAAATCAGCTACATGTTGTCCTGAATGCACCTCAATGCTCTCAGCACTAGTATTTAATAATCTTACTGGGACACAACGGTTGTCAGCCGTACATAAAATATACGCTGCAAAAACTCTATCTTTATCATCAGAAACAGGAGTCAACATGCCTAGTTTATTGCGACTACTTCTCGGTATATTTGCTTTAGCAACAATCTCAGTTTTAGCTGGAATTATAATGCTACTGACCAGTTTAACAGGAACTGGACCTAAGTTTGCAGACTGGGTGAATAGTGGCTTTGATGAGGATGCGGCTGACTTATGTTTAAACTGATTGATCTGAGGAGCAATGGGTGTAATACCATGTGGGCCTGACATAAAATATCCCGACTCGTTAACTTGCAATTGTAAATTGTGTGAAGTCAAAAAATCCCATCCCAATATACACTGCAGGGGCTGTATCATGTCCTCACATACTATAAAATTTCCCATGTATACATAGTTACTGCCTGAGAATTGTAATCTACCTGAAAATTCACCTAAAGATTTTAACGACTGTCCAGTAATAGAGTAACACTGCTTGCCGTTGGAGTCACTATTTGTCAATACTGATGACGGATCAGTGGGGACAACAGCTTTTTCAAACACGGATTTACTGATGATTGTTTTCATAGAGCCTGTATCAATTAAAGCTTCAACTGGATATCCATTTAATAAACGTTTAAGAATTGGCTGGGTGGAAACACTTATCATTTCGTTTTCATTAGTCAGGTCATTTATAGTGACTCCAACCTTAAACACACAGGGGTGACCAGCATGCCAGCCTAATGAGGCACCCCTTGCGAGTTTAAAGACGACGAATTTGGCAAATAAGGACCACTTACAGCGGGACGAAAGTTTCTGTCTACTGTCCAATTATTGGCACATTGGGAGGCGAAATGCCCCCATCCATCACACAATATACACCTTGAGCTGGTAGTTGCAATGCTTGTTTGCTGTGTTTGTTCTCTTTGCTGTTGGCGAAACACGCCCTCTCTTCGTCCAGGGGGCTTGAGGGGACAGTGTCTTGCAAAATGACCCGGTTCTTTGCAATAATTAAAGGCCCCCATTAGCCATGTTTGAAGAATGAGATCATGCTTGTAGCTTGCTTGATGAAATGCTGAAATATTTGAAATTGCAACCTTTTAAAGCACGATTTACATTATATGGGTTCCTTATGCCCTTCACAACAGACGTCCATATGCTGAAGATTTGAAGCAGTAGGGGCACTTTGCTAGAGTGAAAGAATTGCTTTTCAATCAGTTGGTAACTCGATTAATGAATTAGTTAACTGGTGGAGTTGATCAACACAGCATTTAGCAAATGAAACTGTATTCATATGCAATTTAACCAGCTCAGCTACATCATATGAGCTTGGGCATAGGTTGCAGCCGGAAGGGGAGTGTTTTTAGCCTGTACCGAATTAGTTTTAGATCTTTCCAAGTTTACCTCGGGGTAAATACAGATTTCCGAAAGATTTCTGGATTGGTTTTCATAAATCAGTCTACTCACTTTAGTGAGGCCCGAGCTGATCAATGTAAAGGGTAGAGTCAATTGAGTCATAAATGCAGGAGAGGGGGCGCGGGGCCACTGCCCCTCCTGCTATTTTGAAAATGGCCTAAATGTTATTCGCCTACTGTTTGCCCTCAAATTTGCAATTTTGGCGCATAAAAATGTGCCCCTTCCAGCGTCCCTGCTTTACTGATGTATAGCATAGTGATACATAGATTATGCGACTATCCATCAATGCAGAATGTTTGAGTAACTGGTAAGGTTTTGGCACTAAGCACATTCATATGTTAAAATAGGTCAAAAGATAGCAATTCTTTTAACACGAGAAAATATTCTATTGGCATACAGCTGCAGTTGCCGAACACGAGTTCAAAAACTGCATGGCTACCAGTAATTCTATCATTGCACAATAGCTGGAATAAGATAATTTCTAATCATCTTAAATACTCTTACTGCTTACTACTACTGCTAGTGCAATGTTAGAAAAAATTCAGGTGAGCTATGCCACTATTTTGTTTGATTTGCCGTTCTATAATGCGTTATTTAAGCGCTTTCTGAGAACATTTGAATAAATTAATCATTCAACTGTAATTATTTGCTTTCCAGTTCAACTTGTTCCATCTGTGACGTGAGGCGCCTAGGTTTTGGCTTCTACGAAAATGGTTAAGGTTTTCTTGAAAATGGGTAGAAACTAATTATTTCTGGTTTGCAGTACTTTTGGAGGGAATTGGTACTGTGTTCACTTAAATTGGTTAATCATGTTGTCCTGCAGACGTTATTCAAACATTTATTATCATTAGAATTTGAGCCTGTCTTAGTTAATGAAGAGCTGAATAACATAAAAAAATAATAGCAAGTCTATCAACTGCATTGGCTGCTATCAATCCTTTCAGCAGCATAGAGTGGGTTAGCTAGGAAAGTTGCTGTAGGCAAAATTTCTACAATGGAGTAACATATACGTTTCTCAGATATGACATCTCAGATATGACATCCTCTTCCGTAATGCTGCAATGTTCCCATTTAGCTTTAGACAAGCAAGACGTAGATAGTTGCAATGCTGAAAAACTCCAGTGGTAGTCAAGCTCAGCTATTTTGTTTTTGATCGGTTAAACTTGACGGTTGTTTCAATTAACAGTCATATTGTGGAAAGGATCAATCGTTGATGTAGTCTGTTAGGAAGGTAGCATGCTGCTTCACTGGTGTAGGAAATTCTTGCTTTTTAACTTTAAGTACATAATTGAGTATGCTGCTATTGAATGGCCGGGACGCAAAGTATCTTGTGTTGATCCTGTATTCAGTTGCGTAACTGATTTCAATGTTAGACCATTTGGTCAATGATTGCAAACGATATTTAGAACTCGTAAGCTTCATGTGTTTTGTATTCAACGTCTCTTTGGGCTGGTGACGCAATGCTGTCAAATATGCTGATTGGCTAACTGAACACTGACAAATGTTCACAAGCATGGCTATCATGTTTGTACAAAAGGCTTGCTGTACTCTGGTATTCCTGCCTTTGAGGTGACTAGTTAGTAGTTAATGTTGTCAGTCTGGCCATATTAATTGTGGCAGCTTGCAGGGATATCCATTGGTTATTTGTCTGCAAAAACAAAAAAAATTCCTAAGATTGAGAAATATGAAAGAGTGCTTCTTAAAGGGTTTGTGCAAGGCTAAAAGCCTGCATTTGCACAGAGCAGAAAAATCTAAAAATAGCCCATTGAAATCGATGGCCCACACGTGTTGGGAATAATTGATAGCTAAAGAAATAGTGCTGTGTTTGGGCATTTTCTTTGTTCTATTCATAGAGAAGCCTATTTACCATTGCACACTCCCTTTAAAGGATTAGAATAAGGGTGCTTTGTTAGTCATGAAATAAGTTCCTTGAATAAACCAGGGTACCCCCATAATTGTTTAAGGGGAAGAAGAGCAGAAATATAGAATGATACTTACCCTGTTCATTGTAGCCTCTGATTTGAGATGTTCATTTTTTGTAGTAAACATTATTTTCTCTAGTGCTTAATGATTTAAAACTTTAGTAGCATTACTAACTTGAAGTATTCAGTTGTAAAAACAGAAGCAGTAAGACAGCTCAAACAATATTTTTCAATTTAGGCATGGCTATGCACATAAATTTAATCGAGGCGTGGCTTTCTGAATTATGCTTTACGCTAAAGCACATCAAATATATTGTTTATAAAATGTTTTGCAACTAGGGGAACATTAAGGGGAACATTATGCCAATAAATTCAACTTGATGTTTTAATGCTATCCTTGCCACTATACATTAATTAGGGGTGTTTTTAACTAGAATTTATTACAGTAGTTATGCAAATTGTATTGGAACTATTTTATGTTATTTTAACTATGGTAAATATTTTATGTTATTTCAACTATTGTAAACATATATTGTAAATATTTGTAAATAACTATTGTAAAAATTTTGTGGTGAATATTAACTTACACACATAGCATATAAACATGCAGACCAATCACTGTGTATCATCACTCACATTTGCAAACAGATATTCAACATATTTTCAATCGAGGCGTGGCTAAGCACACCAATGTAATCGAGGCGTGGCTATGCACACCAATAACTGTACATCGTCACTAACATTTACAAACTGATATTCAACAAGGGAATGCTCATCTTTGCACTCAGTCTAGTTCATCACTTGCATTTGTATCCGGAAACATACATATACAGGCTTGTGGTCACTGTAATACGATTCCAGAACACCAGAGCTTGATACTAGCAGAGGAACATTCGTGTAAATGTGATCGATTTGCGTGCAATAATCTGTTGTATATTTGTTGATCAATTGTGTATACCCTCTATAATCTCTCATATACGAATTCAGATTATTCTCTTCGGCAGAAGGCTTTAAAAGGTTAACATTAAAATCACCCAGGATGACAATAGGATGATCGCCATCAGATAAAACAAGGTTGTGTAGTCGATCCATTGCTTCAAGGAGTTGTAATATTGATGCACGGTGCTTCGAACGATAAATAGAGATGATATGAAGATTTTGCAAATGATCATGTAACCTTGTGACTGATATTTCTACGCCATTACAGTTGAATGGAAAAACTGTGCAGGGTATGACTTGTTTGACATATACAGCCAATCCATATGGTGTTCTTTGATTATTTGATGAGATGTGATCATTTCTGTAGAGATTGAAATCAGGTAACTGATAAGTCTCGCTGGGATCGTTGACTACTAATGCAGTTTCAGCAATGTTTACGACATCACATCCTTGTATGTTATAATCAGCAGCAACATCTTCTATGTGTAGGTGCAATGAGCGAACATTTTGGTAAACTATCTTGATACTGTTCGAGTGCTGTATCTTATACAAGGGTGAAATGCATAGTTGAACTTTTGCTTCTTCCCTTAATCTTTTCATTTCTGATTTCACTTTTTCACTTGCTGCAATCTTATCTTCAGTCAGGTTAGATATCTTTAAGTTTGCTAATTTTGTAACCCTACTCAGTCCCACATAATGCATATGCTCTCTTGTGTTGCTTGGAAAGTCAACAACTAGTTGGTCAACAGTGTCACCTTGCGATCTATGAATCGTTTTTGCTGCTGCTGGTCTTAATGGAAATTGTCTTCTCAAAACATGAATCTGAGACCTTCGTGAAACACTAAATTGTCTAGTGATCTCTAGGATTGGTGTCCAAGTCAAATCAATGTTACTTTCATAAAGAAATCTATGTTCTCTTCGATGATCACGTCCAATATCTTCATTTGAGAACAATACCCATATGGTACTTGGTCTTCCTGATCAAGGGACTCGATAATCAATCTGTTGTATCGTACATTCTACTCCATTTGACATTCCATCGAGAACAGCAATATTTGTACTGATGTCATATTTTAACGAAACGGCAACTTTTATGACAGATGAAAGTCCCATTGTTTTGCTAGCATCATCTGAAATCTTACTTAGCATTGTTCGTTTCAGCTCATCTGAAATATCACCAATTACTATATCTATGGCCTTCACTTCAGCTTTTGGTTGATTGCACTCTTCATATACTGTTTTATTATGTTGATCAACTGCTTTGTTTGTAGTGAATAAATGAGTTTCACCTAATGATGGCTGTGCATTAGCATTCGAAGAAACAAGCCTTGATTTTATCACATTTAAATCTTCATCAGAATGCTTTCCTTCGCGTAGTTTATTCAATATCTCAGCAAAATGTTTGTCCTCTCGTTGCCTCATTATCTCATTAAGCTCGTACATAGTAAAGTTGTCCTGCCACAAATTTGATGCCAATGCACTATATACGTTAGAAGATGTGCTTTCAAAGATCCACTTATCAAACACAGGCTGTAATTGAAAGAGGTCACCTACTGCAATGATACTTATGCCACCAAATAATGCATTGTTTCCCATTACTTGCTGCAGTCGAAGGTTTATAAAATGAAGCATTCCTGCACCAACCATGGATATTTCATCAATCAATATCAACTTTAGCTTTCCGAGCTGACATCGTAGTGTATTGAGTCTATCTGTATCAAGTGCACAATATGCAAATCCTCTGTTAGCTGGTACTTTTAAAGCAGAATGGATCGTATTTCCACCAATATTATAGGCAGCTTTACCAGTAGGAGCCATTTTTAAAACTTTGATTTCATCTGGATTTGCACCAACTTGATGGTCATAGAATCTGACCAAAGCTTCATACAAAGCATTTGTTACTCGACTTTTGCCTACGCCAGCACCACCACTGAGAAACAATGACAATGTTCTAGTACTTGTCTTCACACAGTGCAACACATGATAGAAGAACTCTTTTTGTTCTTTGTTAAGTGAACGAGCAAGTTATCTATACTCTGTATCACCTAGTCTATGTACCTGCTGGATTTCATCATCTTGTGTTCGAGCAAAAATACCAACGTCATTTAACATATCATAGCGAGAATGAAGTGTTTCTGCACCAGGATGAAAACAACCATAGAATTCACTCAGATTGCTTCCAATACCAGCATCAATCTCATTGCTATGTTGAGCTCCAGGAGCAATACTGCAACCAATATCATCTGTATCACCTTCGAATGATTCAATTGCATTGTCAAGATCACAAGCAACTCCTTCATATTGTTTTCTCTTGCTAACAATATCTTCTTTTAATGCATTGTATTTATTCTCATATGAATCATAGCCTTGTGCAAGCTTATTTTCATTTCTCCATGTAGTGTACAACATCAATTGCTCACGATAGTAATTCTCTGGATCATGATCTTCATTATACCTCACGGAACGAATTATTTTTGCTTTCTTACGCTTGACAAACTTCATTCCTCCTTTCACAGGATATTCTTTTTGCTGGATTTCATCTAAATCGTTTATCACATCATCCTCAGTATTTTCTTCATAAAGATTTGTCTTTTCAACATATGCTTTTTTGTCTCTCACATAATTGTACCATGCTGCAAAGTCTGCTAAGCATACATTTTCTAAAGCTTTAGGCCTTCTTTGATATCTCTTTATAAGATTGTCACATTCAATATCTTCTGAATCATCAGGCAGTTCATTGATTTGCTCTTGACTTCGTACTAAAAATGCTCTATCGTCCATGTGTGATGTGTTAACAAATTGAAATTCTCGTGACGATCTCCGTAAAGGCATTTGCAGAACCAAATACACTGCTTCTTGAGCACTGACTTCAACAGCATTTAAGAATTTGTTGCCAATGTGTCTTATTTTGTTTTTGATATCTTTGTTACCTAATTTAGCCTCTTTACATGCTCTTTCCAGCAACTTACTCATGCCTTTTTGACCCTTGAGAATATATGATAGAACATACATAGCACATGCATATGGATCCAGAATAAATTGAATATCCATATTAGCTTGCCATGCTTTAAGCAAACTGACGTTATAGCTGTTCACTCGTATGGCTGCAGGAGATCTTTTCAATAAAATTGTGCGTCTCTTTAGATCTGATCTTAGAGCAACAATGTATTCAGTTAATGACATGTCTAATTTCTGAAGGAACTCAATGAATGTGATGTCTTCTCCATATTTCATCAAGGCAAGGCTATCTTTGATTTTCTTAGAATTGGCTTTTGCTACCTTCAGCTCGTTATCTGTCAGTTCATCATCATTCGGAGGCTCTAATGTCATTGTTTCTGGCATTGGAGCGAGAGGAAAATTAAACCTGCAAACTTTCTCGTGCCTCTTTCTACATGTTTTAGAATGTTTATGTTCCTGATAGCTAACAAATTCATCCAGATCATCGTCAATGTGCTTTTCGCAGCAAACATATTTGTCTACAAACTTTGTTATTTCCTCATTCGAAGCAGATCTACAGTCAGGTGCATCTTTCACCCAAAATAACACATGTATATGGGGTGATCCTCTCTGCTGAAACTCAGTACGATAGAAAAAATCAACTATTTCTCCAATAGGATGTGCTTCACTTTTTAGTACCTTGTTGAAAAACAGCTGTACCATATGATCAAAATGTCTTGCGCATGTGACTGGATCTTTTTGAATCAACTCTGATTTCTTCTCCCATGACATATTTTTCACATCCTCTACTGTGTATGTAACATTTTCTACAAGCTTGCCTAACAACTTAAGCAAGTGAACCCATCTAGTATCTGCTGCTGAAAATGAACAAAACCAGGCTGGATAACCAAGTTGTCGAATCATAGCAAACAAATCCTTCTTGCACTTTTCAAAGTAAGGTGGTGAACCTCTTAGATTCTTAAATACTCTGAAACCTTCATCTAAATTTATGATATCATTGATCGACTCTTCAGATTTAAAATCCTTTGCTGTATATGCTTTGCCTTTTTTCTTGCATTTTCTTACTGAGATCATAGCAGTATCTTGGATTGTTTTGATTTGCAACTTTTTTAATTTGTAAAAAATATTTGGAACAGACTGAGCAACTCTTCGATCTAGGCTCCTTAATTCCCATTTGCATATATCACTGTAATGCACTCGAACCAATCTATCTTCACTTTCGCATCGTCTTTTTCCACAAAAAATTGATGGAAATGCTAAGAACTCTGAATCCTTGTCATGAAATATACCTAAAGGTCTATTCCCTTCTCCAGGAGCAACAGTTAACAATTTATCAGCCCAATGATTGATATCTGCTGGTTCAAGTAATGTATCAGTATTACCAGCTGGACGTTCTTCTATCTCATTCCATTCATCATCACTGTCAATGTCATTCTCATTAATATCGACACCAGATTGATCATGATCTGTACTAATGTTATCATTTGGTATTATATCATTATCATCACAGTAAGACACATTACCCATCTCACCATCATTACCCAAAGGTAGGCCATTTAACCATTCGTTTGAGAGTTGAATACCTTCATCTCTGTACAGTTCACTTGTCTGGGTCAAATAGTGTGCAGCATACATTACATTGAATGGTCGTATAGTCTGAAACATGTAATACCCTTTAAAACCTTTTCTCTTTTTCGATTTGATTGATATCGTTTGTGACTCATCAATTGGTCGAGGTATCATACTTATTGTCGTATTGACGTCGGCAGGGACATTGACTACATTTCCATGTATACTCAACTGATGTCCTCTTGGCAATTCTCGTATTTGCATAAATGGGATACGTGGCGCTATAAGTCTCTCTTCTAAAGGAGTCAAGTTCAATACAGCAGGCTTTTCAGGGAAACTCATTCCATTTGCTTTAGAGCATGTAGGAACTTTACCGTTTTTCAAGTTGTTGTGACAAGTTCTACAAATCCATTCTTTATTTTCACCGCTCTTTGTATCAGTAATAAAAAGTGTTGATGGTTTATCTTCAAAAAGTTCAAAATTGTATGAATCTGCTTTGCATCCTAACACTGATGATCTGTACCACAGCTGATCACAACATGTACATACAAATTCCGGTCCTTCTTTTATTGCTTCATGAAAGTTGTCAATGATGTCTGAGACGTTTGTGTCTTTTGTAGTTGCATGATTTTCAAGATTTTCAGTTGACCGTGATCTGTCATTTGAAGACACGTGCATATTATCATTACAAATAGCTTTGTTATAATCGACTTTTCTCTTTTTGAATGATAATTTATTTCTGCGAGAAACATTTTTGTGATGATCTTGGTTTCTGGCCTTATATGACTGATTTTTTCTCTTTGCCACACATTTGTAACGCTCAGGATCTCTTTTTTTATATGATTGAGCCTTTTTTTGACAAATTTCTTTGTAATGTTGAGGATCTCTTTCTTTATATGATTGAAACTTTTTTTGACAAATTTCTTTGTAATGCTTAGGATCTCTTTCTATATATGATTTCATATTTTTCTTACAAATGTTTTTGAAACGTGTGGGATCTTTCTTTTTATACGACAGATTTCGTCTTTTACGAACATGTTGATAATGCTCAATATCTCTTTCTTTGGATTGCTTCTTATTTCTCCTATTCATTCTTTTAAATCGATCCGAATGTCTCTCTTTAAATAACTGCTTGCTCATTTTAGATGCTTCTCTTTTATATTTTTTGTCTTCCTTGTCACATGTTTTAATCTTATTTTCCTCGATACCAATGTCAGGTCCACTACTTGGAATAGTATTTGTATCATTTTTTCTTACCTTTGACACATTTTTATCTTCAAAAGTAGTTGGACGAATGTTATTCATCTCGAAACTTTGCTTCTGTTTCATTTTTTCTCTATAATTTCTCATGTAATCTTTTCTGTTCTGTCTCTTTGATTCAATAATTTCAAAACCTGACGACATTGAATTATCAGACTCCTCAATACCTCTTTTTGATGCAACAGATGCCGCAGCAATAGACTCCACTTTTTGATTATTCACAGTTTCACTGATTGGACTGTTTCTCTTCGATAATGACAGTGAAACTGCTGGAATTGTTGAAACATAATGTGTTTCATCTATGTGGCCTATAAAAATCGAGGTCATCCAAGGAAAAATTTCACATGGACTAATAATAGTGTATGGTGAAAATGTCTCAATTGATTCAGCAATATTTATGGTAATATTGAGAGCATCAGATACAGCCTGAACGATTATATTGTCACACCAGGTTCCTGATCTTGACATATTATTTAGATATGCAGGCCAAGAAAATTGCTCATTTCCTTCAATGAATCGACTAAACCTCTGTTGGTGCTGTATTAAATATCGCACTCCTGCATCTCTGACAAACTGATGGTATACTGAATCTCCATAAAGTTGATGTGCTACCGATTTGAAGAAACAATCTCCTCCTCCTCCAACGTCAAACGGTCTCAACCCAATTTGAAATAATCGCTGAGTCAAAATCATATTTGAACGACTCATGTTAGCATAAACTATTTCCTGATCATTATTATTGACGAAGGTAGGACCAGGATTCAGTTCTACATCACCAGACAACATTATTTTCATCAATGACAGTGCATGTTGCTCTTGTAAAAATGTTCTAGAAAAGGTGTTCATAAAGAGCTTCCAATGCATACTCCTGCAAAAATAACGAAAACGAATGTTAGACAAACTGTGCACATAAACATGTTGAATAGAAATTGTATGCTTGTGAAGGCATTTACCTAACTGATGTCTTAATAGATGGATAAAATGTAATTCGAAATAATCTTTGTCAATGAAGAAATTTTCAAGCCATCTGTGCTGGCTGTCATACCAAATATACCATTTTAGAATAACTGAATTACAATCAAATATGAGATGAAAAAGGTGATACGAAGTCATCTTTGTAAATCTCCTTTCTCTTTGCATCTCCTTGCTTCTAATACAGCAAATTCAATCAAGCTTTGTCAGCAGAATGAGAAATCCTCCAAAAAGAAAACCAGAAATCAACGCGTCGTCGTCAGCAAGTGAATTTATCCTCTCTCCCTTAAGTTCTCTTTTCCACACAATTTGTTCCAGCAGTTAGCAGCGAAAAATACTTTAAAACGGCAATGTTTCAGCAGTTATTCTGGGAGGCACGTAGAAAACTGTGTTGCAATATATTTAGCTGTATGAAATTCCTAATTTATTTAAGAAAGCTCCTCGCAATCGAAACACGAAACTTCAAAACCTCCTTCGTAAAGATCAGCATTGACTGACAAAAATTTGTTTATACCCTGGCCTTAAGCCAGTCTTGGCTTTGGTTAATTCTAGAAGATTCAGTAATTGATCGGGAAACGGTCCAAAAAGCTATACGTCAAATGAACTCAAATGAGTTTTACATGAAAATACATCAGCGATATCGAGGAGGTGCTAGGTTTGCTAATGAGCATTGAAATAAAGAAAGAACATAGAAAGCGCCTACAATACAGAAGTTTCATGCGATCATTGCAATATTCGAAGTCGGCTTATTTCATTTTAGACAGATTTGACACCATAAGATTGATAAATCTTGTTGATATTTTCTCTGATACAACAGCAATTTGATCTGAATTGGCACGTTCTTTTATCCAACTAGCAACGTTATTAACCTGAATTGGCACTTTCTTCACGAAATTAGCAATTTAATTACGATTAGATCATGTTGACTATTGAGCGATCTCTCATTAAATTTTTTGGCACAGTCATCGTTTGCATTTTTTCTTGAGTCCTGTCCATAATCTGGACCCTTAAACTTATAGCGTCGCCTTGAACCACTTAAATAGAATGTCCAGTCCCATAATCTAGTCCTTGAAACTCAGGGCATACAAGTATTTTTGTAATAAACTGTTTATAAGGAACTAAACTCCTTGGTCGCTAAAAAGTTAAGAAACTTTAGTACAGGGATAAAATTAATCGAACATCATTATTTCATGGTTATTCTAAAAATATGCAGGGCACACGAAGTTTTTTAATTTGTTTCCTATAATAAACTGCTGATAAGAAGCCGTTTTCTCATTGGTGTTTTTGGTAAAGTCTTCATTTGCATTTTTTCTTGGTGTCCTGTACCATAATCTAGTCCTTTCAACTCAGGGCATACACGCATTTTCATAAGAAACTGCTGGCAAGAAACTCAACTGTCAGATAGCTAAAAATTTAAGAAGCTGCATGCATGCATGATTTCATTGTTCTAAAAATATACAGGGCACAAAAAGGCTTTTGATTTGATTCTCATAATATCGGCAAAACGACAGCATCAAGGGCAACCCCGCAAAAAAGTAATAGGCCTAGGCCTAGCCTGCATTGAATGGAAGTCTGCATGCAGGCTCCAGAATGCATTGCGATGGTGGAAAGCTTGCAGGTCAAAGAGTTAGATTATCAAACAACAAATAGTTTCTTGTAATTTGGCAGCTGGATTGATGAATTCATTAACAGTAAGATTTTGTCGGGAGCACGCGATGTAATTAACGATAATGGGAGAGATCGATTGGCAACTCATCAAAATTAGAGAGACCTAATTTTGCTCTATGCTGTATGCTGCCAATGACTATATCAAATGCTTCGTTGGTTGTCTCGGTTGTGTGCATAAGAATGCCTATTGTAACAACATTCCTGATGCCTCTCTAACTAAGTATATTCCTTCCGGTTTGCCCGAACCCTCTTTCAGAAAGTTTTCATACTTCAAACATGAAATAAAGCTTAAGAAGCTATTTATTTTAACAAAAAATCTCAAACATACTTTTACTTTATTTTTACTTCCTTCCTGTATCATATTATTCAGAAAGTACTGGAGTAATGTGTTAACATTGAAAAGGCTTCAAAAACCATAGATGAAGCGAAAACATGATGGCGGACACTACAGCCGAATTTTTACTTTAGCCAGACACCACCTAAGACCACAAGAAACTCAATAGGTATATAGGTAACTGTTTAATGTAGGATTTGATAAGCATCAGAATTATTACATCGGATGTATCAAAGATAAGGATGGCACATGATACTGAGAAAGTCTTTACTTTAGCAAGACAAGATTTGCCACTGCAATAGTGCCACACCAGTTTCTTGATTATAGTATAAAATGGGTTGGTTGGTTTCCTTGACAACAGTCGTCCATATGAAGATTTCAAGCAGTAAGGAAACTTTGCCAGGTCAAACTTTGTAAATAGCATTTTAATGACTTTGCAACTCTGTTAATGATTTTATTTCATTTCGCTCGATTCTTTGATTGTATACAAGTATATTCTTTCTGGTTTGCCTAAACCCCTTCCAGAATGTTTTCATTCTTCAAACATGAAACATAGCTCGAGAAACAACTTATTTTGACAAAGAAAATCCTTAACATACACTTACTTTATTTTCACTTGCGTCCTGTATCATTTTGCTCAGAAATTACTAGAATTGTCTAAATACTGAAAAGGCTTCAAAAAGCCTTGCTTTGAAATTATCCCGAGAGCACAGATAGTAATTAACATGAAGGTTGTTATGGAGCATTTAAGAAACTTGTAAGAAACTCTGTGTACTCAAAAAATCCGATAATTTTAGGAGTTAAAGAGCCCAAATCCTTAGTTTCTGATGAAAAGTACGTGTAGATGTAAGGATAAAATGGTGGAGGACACTACTAACGAATTTTTACTTTAGTCAGAAACCAGCTGCTACCTTGACGGTGCAACACTTGTTCCTCGATAGCTTAGTATGAGTTGCTTGCCCCTTGACAACAGTCGTCCAAGTTGAAGATTTCAAACAGTAAGGGAACTTTGCCAGGTCACAGAGGTCAGATTTTGGGAAATTACCTTTTAATGAGTTGGCAGCTCAACTGATGAATTCATTAACAGCTGTTGGTTGATTAGAGTTTGGCAGCTCACCAAAATTTGATTGTTGGCCCAAATATCTCTTAATTGTTTTGATTGTGTGAATTAACAATGTCTATAAATACTTCAGATGCTTCATCGTTTGTTCCGATTGTGTGCATAAATAATGCCTATTGTTACAACATTCCTGATTCCTTCGTCTATAGGTAGGTAGGTCTATTCCTTCCGGTTGGAGAAAAGCCCCTCCATAATGTTTTCATTCTTCAAACATAATTAAAGGCTCCCATTAGCCATGTTTGAAGAATGAGATCATGCATGTAGCTTACTTCATGTAGTAAAGAATATTTATCTGCAATTGCAACTGTTTAATGTAGGATTTGATAAGCGTCAGAATTATTACATTGGATGTATCGAAAAGCACATGATACTGACAAATTCTTTACTTTTGCCAGACAAGATTTGCCACTGCAATAGTGCCACACCTGTTTCTTGATAGTATTATATGGGTTGGTTGGTTTCCTTGACAACAGTCGTCCATATGAAGATTTCAAGCAGTAAGGGAACATTGCCAGGTCAAACTTTGCAAATAGCATTTTAATGACTTTGCAACTCTGTTGATGATTTCATTAACAGCGAGAGTTTGTTAGGAACACCTAGTAATTAGCCTTAATCAGGAGAAATCGATTGGCAACTCATCAAAATTTGATCGAGATTTTATTTCGCTCGATTGCTTTGATTGCAAACAAGTATATTCTTTCTGGTTTGCCTAAAACTCTTTCCAGAATGTTTTCATTCTTAAAACATGAAACATAGCTCAAGAAACTACTTATTTTGACAAAGAAAATCCTTAACCTACACTTAATTTATTTTCACTTGCGTCCAGTATCACTTTGCTCAGAAATTACTAGAGTAATGTCTAAACACTGGAAAGGCTTCAAAAAGCCTTGTTTTGAAATCATCCCGAGGGCACAGATAGTAATCAACATGAAGATTGTTATGGAACATTTAAGAAACTCGTAAGAAACTCTGTGATCTCAAAATTCGATAATTTTAAGGAGTTAAGGAGCCCAAATCCTTAGTTTCTTATAAAAAATACGTGCATATGTAGGGGGAAAATGGTGGAGGACACTATTGACGTATTTTTACTTTGGCCAGACACCAGCTGCTACCTAGTCAGCGCAACACTCGTCCCTTGATAGCTCAGTATGAGTTGCTTGCCCCTTGACAACAGTCGTCCATGTTGAAGATTTCAAACAGTAAGGGAACTTTGCCAGGTCACAGAGGTCAGATTTTGGAAAATTACCTTTTAATGAGTTGGCAGCTCAACTGATGAATTCATTAACAGCCAGAGTTTGGCAGCTCACCCAAATTTGATTGTTGGCCCAAATATCTCTGAATTGTTTTGATTGTGTAAATTAACAATGCCAATAAATGCTTCAAATGCTTTATCGATTGTTTGGATTGTGTGCATAAATAATGCCTATTGTTACAACATTCCTGATTCCTTCCACTCTATATAGGTAGGTATATTGGTATATAGGTATATAGGTGTATTCCTTCCGGTTGGAGAAAAGCCCCTCCATAATGTTTTCATTCTTCAAACATAATTAAAGGCTCCCATTAGCCATGTTGAAGAATGAGATCATGCACGTAGCTTGCTTCATGAAGTAATAAATATTTATCTGCAGTTGCACCTGTTTAATGTAGGATTTAGTTTATATCGGGATGGCAATAGCCTAGCCAGCCCACTTCAAGGAGACCAGATTTCTTGATAAGCGTCAGAATTATTACATCGGATGTACCGAAAATAAGGATGGCACATGATATTGCCAAATTCTTTACTTTAGCCAGACAAGATTTGTCACTGTAATAGTGCCACACCTGTTTCTTGATAGTATTATATGGGTTGGCTGGTTTCCTTGACAACAGTCGTCCATATGAAGATTTCAAGCAGTAAGGGAACTTTGCCAGATCAAACTTTGTAAATAGCATTTTAATGACTTTGCAACTCTGTTGATGATTTCATTAACAGCGAGAGTTTGTTAGGAACACCTAGTAATTAGCCTTAATCAGGAGAAATCGATTGGCAACTCATCAAAATTTGATAGAGATTTTATTTTGCTCGATTGTTTTGATTTTATACAAGTATATTCTTTCTGGTTTGCCTGAAACCTCTTCCAGAATGTTTTCAGTCTTCAAACATGAAACATAGCTTGAGAAACTACTTATTTTGACAAAGAAAATCCTTAACCTACACTTATTTTATTTTCACTAGCGTCCTGTATCACTTTGCTCAGAAATTACCAGAGGATGTCTGAACATTGGAAAGGCTTCAAAAAGTCTTTTTTGAAATTATCCCGAGGGCACAGATAGTAATCAACATGAAGATTGTCATGGAACATTTAAGAAACTCGTAAGAAACTCTGTGTACTCAAAATCATACATGTTGATGTAGGGAAAAAATGGCGGAGGACACTACTGACGTACTTTTACTTTAGCCAGAAACCAGCTGCTACCTAAACAGTGCAACACTTGTTCCTTGATAGCTTATAGTATGAGTTGCTTGCCCCTTGAAAACAGTCGTCCATGTTGAAGATTTCAAACAGTAAGGGAACTTTGCCAGGTCACAGAGGTCAGATTTTGGAAAATTACCTTTTAATGAGTTGGCAGCTCAACTGATGAATTCATTAACAGCCAGAGTTTGGCAGCTCACCTAAATCTGATTGTTGACCCAGATGTCTCTGAATTGTTTTGATTGTGTAAATTAACAATGTCTATAAATACTTCAAATGCTTCATCGATTGTTTCGATTGTGTGCAGGAATAATGCCTATTGTTACAACATTCCTGATTCCTTCCTCTATAGGTAGGTATATAGGTATATAGGTAGGTGTATTCCTTCCGGTTGGAGAAAAGCCCCTCCATAATGTTTTCATTCTTCAAACATAAAAACACTTCAAACTTGCAGACACGGCAGCGATGTCTTTTGACTGTTGTTCACCATTCTTTTTCGGTTTGATGGGCGGCTGAATTGACGCTACTACATTCTGTGTCTTTTGTTGCTCGGTGGCAAGCTTTTCAACCAGTTGCGTCAGCTTCTCAACTTTCACTGTCAACTCTCGCTCTCTGTCATTGATTGATTCTTGCAGGGGGATAGCAGCACAGGCGGTTTGACTCTGACACTCCTTGCGCACGGCCAGAAACTGCTTACAGAATGCAACCATCTCAACTAAAGTTGGCTTTGGGTTGTGCTCTAACAGCTTGAAGCGCATGGTATCCGGGAGACCTTTCATAAACTGACGAGACAGCAACGCTTCGGTAGCTGTGTCCGATAATGTGGAATCAGCTTTCTTCAGAAGTTCCTGGAGGGAATACAAAAAGAGCGAGGGGTCTTCGTGATCACGCAGTACTCTCCCTTCAAATTCCCGAAAATATATTTCACGAGCGACATCTGGGCATAAAGCAGATTGCAAATTAGCAACGAGGTGCTCGAAGGTATCCTTTTGATCCTCATCCAGTGCATGAAAGTGAGTTGCAGCAACGCCACGCAAGAAGGCGGGCAACTTTTGTAACTTCTGTGCGGCATTCCACCCATTTGCCGTTGCGCAACATTCGAACTGTCGCATCCATCCCGAGAAATCACCATGCTCAAATTTTTCAGGCAAAATTGAACCCGTAGCCATCGTTTACCTCTGTCACCAATTTGTAATGTATAGCTAGGCGGTAGGCCAATTGGACAGAGACGACCCTATCCCGGCGGGTGCACTTGAATTACAGGAGTACATACATGCTTGTCCATGGATTCACGAAAAGACCCCTTTCACTGAGAATCAGTTCCAATTTTGGACCCCTATCACTGAATTTTCACCGCCCCTCAAATTGTGAAAAGCACCCTTTTTATTGAAAATCACTGATATCTCATAAAACCTAACAAACTGTAGCCTTTATTTGATAAATCTCAACCATTTACAGCTGCTTGCTCAATCTATGACAAAGAATTGCTGAAATTTTCACTATCTTTCCTATGAAGGGCAACAACATAACAACTAAAAAATTTCATTTCCATACAACAATTCTGGATGCAATAGCATGAATATGAGTTGGGCAAAAAAGCATGACAAGTTTTTTAAATATGCAAAGATCTGGGAGAATTCATGAAAGACAGCACATTCTCACTTTGATTGAACCAAACTCTTACGTCATGTAAGAATGATCTGATTTGTCCTGACCTTTCCAATAATATGCAATTGTGCAAAAACATATTTTTGTAAGGCTTAGAATCAAACATGCGCAACAAACTATCATTAAAGGCATCATCAATACACAAAACTAATGAAAAATCAAGGAATCAAAAGACCATAACAATCAAAATAATTTTACCTCTCTAGGTGAAAAATGCTATTACAACTATGATCATTCATACTGTGTTGTATGTGCTTCTATTATCTTTTTTCTGATGAAAATTGTTCCAAATGGTAATCTCATCTCACTAGAAAACTTATTTTCTGGTTTTCTCAGTGTTGTCATACTGTCTTGAAATGTCTAATCTTATAATGTCTTGCAAACAAAACAGAAACTTGGCTACTCTCGAGTACCGAATAATCGCCCCCCCCCCCGCTTATTAATTTTTGAAAAATTTTCCAACCCCCCTGCTCTTATTCCAACCCCCCTTTTATTAATTTTTGGAAAAATGAAATGATAGTAACATATTTCTGAATAAACACAAGAAAACATCTTAACAAGTGCATTCAACAGAACCAGGGTTCAAAAATAAATGTATCAGTAACATCAATGTTCACATAAATAAGTAAAAGATACTTGTTCACTAAGAAAACGACTATTTTCTATTTCTCCAACACGCCCCCCCCCCCGATTATTCCAACCTCCCCGATTATTGTTATATCGAACCATTTCCAACCCCCCCCCCCCGATTATTCTCACCCCCCCGTTTATTCGGTACTCGAGAGTACTTGAAGCAATCAGCCTCTGCACTGCAGGTTTCTTACTTAGGTGGGACCTCCTTACTGTAGATCAGGCTAAAAAGTACCTTGCTAGAAACTGAAGTAGGAAATAACTTAACGATCAACAGAGTAATGTGAGAATAACCCACCAAGTCAAGTCGCATCTTTGATTGCTAATATGCTTTCAAGGCAGACAGACATCTTCCTTATTCTTTTCCCGCCATTTGTTTTTCGATTTGGCTCAATTTGTTTACCGGCCTCGATTTGGCTATGAATGAGAGGCTAGTAAAAATAAATTTAAAATGGCCTAGGTGGACTGGTCAGAATTGAGGCAAATGAGCTCGAAAAACTGTATTCACATTCGATCTCCATGAATTTGGATGGCATTGACGTTCCTGCATGCTGGATGCAGATAACTTAGTAACAGAGCAGGTCCAAAAATTCAAACATGGTATGATGTGAGACTTGTATGATTTTCTTCCACTCAGACCGGCTCAGAGAGCTGCATCATCATTTTTTCATCATCACTTGCCTAAAGTGAGCATTTGTAAAGCAATGCTCAGTATAGTAAACTCTTAATATGCTTAACTGTGACAAAGGAATTAGCAAGAAGTGAACAGAATTTCCTCATTTACCCATTTTTCAACATACAAAATTGGCACAATGATGTGTTTCTTCATTTGTTTTGCAGCCTCATCATACCTCAAAATGGCTCTTTAAGTTTTAGTCTTATATAAACATACTGCAAGTACAATGTATATAAATAATTGTTTTCAAAAGATAAAGTTGCCTCTTTTGGCTTTCATCTGATCAGTGAAATCAAGCATTTAATATCTACTTTTTCTGCTTTTATCATTCTGAAAGCCACCCCTTTTTCAAAAATTCACTGACATACTTGTGTAAAAAGTACCCCTTTTTCTTAAATTCTAGGTCCCTGGATTCCATTGATTTTGCACCCCTTTCTCTGTGATTTTATGGACACGCATGATATACATTTTTCTATAACAGTGCACCCGCCGGGGACCCTATCTGTTCATGTTCCTTATCATAAGAGAGTGATCATCTCGTAAACAACTCTATTTCAGTGACTAAGTTATTTATGGTACACTGCTCTATTTTTGTAAGTCACATACTTAGCGAATTAGGCATAATTACAAGTGGCATAACAACTTGATAGTAAACACGCTACATGTGCAAAGCAAGGGATAAGTTAAAGAAACAAGCCATTTGCTCAAAATCTGAAGTATTGATGCAATCTTGCAGGCATACACGTAATAAGGTTAACAAAATGAATGAAGAACTTAAGCGTCACTATTTCACTCATAAAATTGCTTCTTGTGAGGGTGACTTAAAACGAACATGGCAAACTATCAATAATGTCCTAAACAAGAAATCTAAAACTACTAACATTGCATCGCTAAATATTGATGGAAAACACATCTCAACGAATGCTGACATTGCAGAATCTATGAATAGTTTCTTCTGCACTATTGGAGAGACTCTCAGTGATAAGATTGCCCAAAAAAGAAATCCTCTACTTGAGAATGACTACGAGGTGAATACACAAAAAACTAATTTTCAGTTTCATGTTATTGACGAGCTGCAGCTAGGAAAAGTATTTGGCAAATTGAAAACCTCAAAAGGAAGTGGTACTGACGGTATTGCTAGCTGCTTTCTGAAGATGGCACTTCCAGTGATCTCGGAATCACTATGTGACATATTCAATTTTTCAATTGCTACTGGCTGTTTTCCAGATAGCTGGAAAATCACTAGAGTAGCTCCCATTTTTAAAAGCGGTCAACCTGACGACCGATCTAACTACAGACCTATATCTGTGCTCCCTGTTTTAGCCAGGGTCTTTGAGAAGCTTATTTATAACCAACTGTACGATTACTTGGATAAAAACAAACTTCTGTTTCTAAATCAGTCTGGCTTTAGAGCTCTTCATTCTGCTGTCACTTGCCTTCTTAATAACACAGATGACTGGTATGTGAACATGGACAATGGTAGATATACCGCTAATATTTTTATTGATCTCAAAAAGGCATTTGATACCGTAGATCATGATATTTTACTTGCAAAATTGCGAAAGTATGGTGTTGATAATCTAGCATTTGCTTGGTTCTCATCCTATTTAACAAACAGAAAGCAATATTGCAGAGTTAATGGGGTTTCTTCAAAAACCGAAGACATCAAATGTGGTGTCCCACAGGGCTCCTGCCTCGGTCCTCTTTTGTTTCTGATCTATATCAATGACCTTCCTTTTTCTCTTAAGAAAGGTAAAGTGACGATGTACGCAGATGATACTAGTATTTCCTACTCTTCTAAGAATATGGAAGATATCAATCAAACGCTAAGTAGTGAACTGGGCCATTTGAAGCAATGGCTACAAGGCAATAAACTTTCTTTAAATGTCCTCAAAACCCAAGCTCTAGTTGTGGGTTCCAAACCCAACATTAAGAAAATTACTGAAAATGTTGTTGATACTCCGCAGTTTCTCACTGGTGACGCTCAAGTTGAAAATGTAGACCAGACAAAATATCTTGGAGTAATAATCGACAAGAACCTAAACTGGGCCGAGCATATCAAGAGTGTCCGTACTAAAGTTTCTCGTGGAATAGGGTTTCTGAAATATTCCAGAAAGTTTTTACCTCGAAATACCCTGAGTAAGATGTATGGGGGGATCGTAGAGCCACATTTTCGATACTGCTGTTCCGTATGGGGCAACTGTGGGGTGACCAGACTGCAGACCCTTCAAAAGCTGTAGAATCGAGCGGCTAGGATTGTTACGAGAAGTAACTTTGATTCATCTGCCAAGCCATTAATATACAATCTAAAATGGCCAACTATAAGTGATATCATAAGAAGTGAAACTGCCACAATCATGTACAAATCGCTAAATGGTCTTGCTCCGGAATATCTTTCCAAAAGGCTCGTCAAGAATTCTACTCGAAATATCAGGCAACTGCGAAATACTGAAACTGATCTTATGTTGCCTTTGAGGAAAACAAGCAATGGGCAAAGAGGTATATCTTTTCGTGGATCTAAACTATGGAATCAGCTTGATTATGACATAAAAAATGCACCCTCCCTTGCCACGTTTAAAAGAAGCTTAAAAGAACATTAATATTTGCATTTAGTTTATTTTTATTTTTTATTTTTCAATTGTTTGCCACGGCCCCCTGAAAAGCAGTCCTTTAGGACTGACGGGGCTACCGTGTTTAAAAAAGTAAAAATACAAAATAAAATACAATACCCCCCAGTAACGACCCCGCTGAAATGCTGCCCTGCCAAGGTGAAAGGATGACCCACCAGGAAAATGTGTTTCCCCGTCAAGTTTGAGTTTAGAGCACTCTCCCCGCCTTGTTTCTGTTGCTTCCCCATTGAAATTTTTGTTTCCCCGTCAAAAATTATGCAAGCTCCATCACAGATAATAGCAAAAAAGTTTTTATTTCCCCACCACGATATTTTCAATCCCAGCTGAAAATATATAGTTTCATAATTTCCCCGCTTTACTTTCAATGTCCGGCGGGGTCGTTACTGGGGGTGTGTCGTAAGTAATGCCAGCTATGGAATTTGAGCCCACATGGGGAGATCCCACAAGATTCAACAAAATGTGCCTTCACCAACCACTTGGCCAACACCACTATTGAAGCTAACTTCACCATGGATTGGTGCTATACCAAATAGAAAAATTGTCCGCTTATGAACGACACCTTTAAAAAACACTAGTCGTTTTTGCCAGCTGAAGAAACATGCTCCTGAAGTTTGAGTTCAGCTTCAGGCATTTTGGACTATTATACTTGCTGCAGAGTTAGTCATTCATTTGCAGTCAACAGGAAGATATTAGCTAGCATACAGTCTTGCATCGGCGCTGATGAAAAATGTCAATTGACAGAGAAGAGTAGGTTACAGTTGAAAAGAAACAACAACATAGAATGCATTTTGGTATTTCAACTTGATGAATAATAGGATTTAAGCAAGCAAGCAAACCGGCAACATTTATTTGTTAATGCAGGCAGGGTATATGGGCAGTTATACAGCTGATCTGGAGATCTGGACCTCTGGCACTACAGCTGGTCAGCCAATAATGATCAAATACCAGGTGTCTAAAAAAGTACCCACTTTGGACTGGAAATAGGAACAACACGATAAGATATCATTACCCTCCGAGTGCACAGCTAACTGTACTTTGCATTAAAAAATCGTCCACTAAACACTGGATGTGCTGAAGAAAGTTTTCTTTGGTGTACCGGGTGAACCAGAAAAAAGTTCCCAAATTTAAAAATTCATAGCACCAATAGTACTTCACAGATTTGAATGATTCAAATTTCAGTTAAAAGCAGAAAGATGGAAGTATTTTTGTGATTTTACTCGTTTTCTTGCCAGTACTAAAGGTATCCGGTAAAGTCAACCTTGTAGAAGTTTCATGGCTGCTAAAGACCGAAAACATTGATCAAATTGTGAGGAATCTCCTTACACAGAACATTGCGCAATGGGCGTTTCACCTCTCTCAAGAGTTATATGACATCAATTTTCAAACAATACTAAGGCTTCTCAGTCCCCTGGCAATGAATGAGTAGCACATTCATGTCCTAACTGCATATCTAAATGGAATAAACTCGATCCTGAGATTAGGACTACACAGTCCATTACTGCCTTTAAGTCAAAGCTTTTATCAATAATTCGTCCCCCTGCAAAACCTGTCTTTGAAATTCATGACCCATTAGGTTTATCGTATCTTTCCCAAATAAGAGTCGGTCTCAGTAAATTAAATTTCCACAAGTTTAAGCATAACTTTAAGGTCACCATAAACCCAATGTGCCCTACAAATGACAGTATTGAGGATACGGAGCACTTTTTGCTGCATTGTCCTTCATTTAACATCAAACGACGAGATCTTCTCGGTGGCGTGTCAGTAGTATTGCAACCATTTGTTCAAATCAACACCCTCTCGAAAAACGTTCTGGTACAACTTGTATTGTATGGTGATAAAGCCCGTTCCAGTGACGTTAATAAACATGTTCTCGAACTGACTTTAAGTTTCATTCACCAGACTGGTCGGTTTGACTAAGGAACTTCTAAACCTTTGTTTTGCGCTTTATACTCACCAAGTCCCCTTACCCATAATTCTTTTGCTTGTAAGTTTGTTTCGTATTGGATGTTAGGCTCATTGGGCACAAATCCATTATCCAATCCGCGATTGAATCTCTAGTTTAGCGATTTTGCGAACAACCTGCTTGCCCAAAGTTAGCCCGACATGCAAAGCGAAACGAACCTTAGTAATAGACCATTTCGACAATTAAAAAAGGAGACTGGGGAGAGCGGTTTGTTCTGGTAAATGGCTGCCACGGAGCTTCGATAAATGATAGATATCCGTCCACGAAAACTTTTGGTTTTAAATTCACGGTTAAAATTACAGATCTTTGAGAAAGAAGTCCCTAAAAAGTAGCCGCAAGGATGCCCCATGACTCGTATGCCTCGCAACGAAGAGGAGACCTCGCATCAAAAAGCTTTGGCGGGAAGGCGGAAAGGTATTCGTCATTTTCCTTCGAAGCTATGCAATCAGATCAGAGTGTCAAAGCAAGACAAATAAACGTTTCGATATGGTTCCTGGCAATATCGAGAAGGTTCCTGATGACAAAGCTGTGCCTCTCTGAGTACTGCAAACTTGATGAGATAGGAATTCAAATTTAGAAATATCCTTGTGCTGGAGAAAGGAAGAGAATGAGATAAAGTCACTTTACGCATTTGTTTTATTTTGTTGAGAAAAATTTGGCCTTGAAAGAAAGTCAGAGAGATTTTGAAAAATCTAACAAATTCCAAGCCAAGATTCGTTGGTAGAGGTAAGTTAAAATATTGATTTTAGTATGTTTGCGAGGAACATTGCTGCCCATATTTTCCTTGCAGAAACAAAAAAAGTATGGCCATCAGCAAAGCAACTGATTTCTACCAAAGAAGTCTAAAAAACGGTCGAGCTTAACCAAAACAAACCTTCGGTTTTATCAACTAGTTGCAATATAAAACGCTTTCTACAAATAGGGATGCAGCTTACCTTAATATAAGGATCAAGAAATTCTCTGCAGATGCTCCTCGACCTCGTCTGTTGACTTTCAATTTAAATTGATATCATTAAGCAACTTCTCAGCAAGAAAAACGTTGTAAAAATGACTTCTTTAAGCTGCTATCTTCAAGCCTAAATAATATTACATCAAATTTTATGTCGTCCTCTTTGCACAATTAAAAGATAAAACAACTGCCGAGTTCTTCTCCATATTTATAACAACAATGCTTTTCCTGTTTCTTGCTTCGTTTCTAATCTGCTCGAGCAACTTCGAAGGAAGATGACGAATACCTTCCCGCTTTCCCGCCAAAACTTTTTGATGCGAGGTCTCCTCTTGGTTGCGAGGCATGAGTCATGGGGCATTCTTGCGGCTACTTTTTAGGGACTTCTTTCTCAAAGATCTGTAATTTCAACCGTGAATTTAAAACCAAAAGTTTTCGTGGACGGATCCCGGGGGAGGTACTTGGTCTTCGAACATAGGGGGAGGTGCCGCTGGAAAATCTGAAAAGCTACCCTGTCCCGGAGTCAGATTCCTGAAAATGATACCCTGTCCCGGAGCGAAAGGTTCTTAAACAATACCCTACCGTTGAGTTTCTTCAGCCAAAATTGTGCCCTGGCCTGGAAATTCGTAAAAGATCTATCGGAAAATGTGGAAATGTTGCCATCCTAGCAATCTAAATCATATTCATGGAGTGCAAATGGCCTACAACGACCTTTCGGAGTCAAAAATGACCATATCGACCCCATATAGACCCTGTCGTGGAGCCGATTTTTACAAAAATGATACCCTGTCCCGGAGTCGGAATCCTGAAAATGATACCCTGTTCAGCGGCACGTCCCCGTACAGAAAAATATATAAGTGCCCCCCCCCCCGGGGGACGGATATCTATCATTTATCGAAGCTCCATGGCAGCCATTTACCAGAACAAACCGCTCTCCCCAGTCTCCTTTTTAATTGTCGAAATGGTCTATTGCCAGTAAAGTTCATGTGTATTTTTCGTAGTCGTACATTTAATTTTAGTTTAGCTATATGTTCTCTATGTTAATGACTGCGGAGTTGTCATGGTCTCCTGCACTCCATGGTATCGTCCTCGTAGTTTAGTAAAGTAGCTCGTACGTAGTGTTTTAAGAAATCTCGTTTTGTAAAATGTTATATTGAATACAACAAAAAAAATGAGTAGCTGATATCTCCCACTCATGAACGATTGCATTTTCTTTATTGATCTGCGCGAGGAGTCCTTTATGGATTTGGTCAATGTTTTAGGCTATTTCTCAGTAATTTTGCAACTATGAAATTTTTGTAAAGATGAATATAGTATACCTATATTTCTAGTGCTCGTGAGACAGCGAGAAAAATCACAAAAATTTTTCAATCTTTCGGCTTTCATCTAGAATTGGAATTATTCAAATTTGTGAAGTACTCTTGGTGCTATGAATATTCAAAAGTAGGAACTTTTTTCTGGCTCACCCGGTACAGTACAGGCCTGCACACAGAATTAAACATGGTTGATACTAGCACAAGAATTCTTATCACAATGTGAAGGACTCTTCATACTTATCTACTAAGTTTATTGTAGCCTGCGCGCAGACTTTAGTTCTGCCTCACAACCAAAATCAAACCCGGTGAGGGGTTGTATTGTTTGAAGTAAGTTGGGAGGGGGGAATGTCGTTGTTGCTAGTTTTTGTTGTTAGGGAATGTCGTTGTTGGTAGTTTTACTTATTTCGATTCCCTTTAAGAGCTGGAAAAGAACTTCAGACACTTTGCTATAAATGATGATTGGCAATCTTTGAGATCTTGAATATTTTCAGAACCATGGTGTCTCCCGTGGGGTGTCTCCTATGTTTCGAACGGTTCTCCGGTTGTGAATTCTTCAACAATATCGTTGAAGGAAATCAAGTCGTTCAAGAAAAGAGAGCAGACCTGTGTTAGAGTCTTGTTGTTCATTTGATATCGGCCTTTTCTTAGAATGTGGATCACATTCGCTTTCAACGGAAATACATGTTGCGCAGGAGCATAAATTGTCTAGCCTGCGGCTCTGCGTGCATGCCCCACTGTTGCCGTTAAGTTGAATTCCGTGTCCGTTGATTTGAATTGGCTAAATTTGTCAGCTTCTTGACAATACAATTCAATTCAATTCAATCATAACACATTGTTGATGTTGTTGCGATAACCTGGATTTTGCACTGAGTCTAATTGCAACCAAGAACAAAAAAAGGCGTCTAAGGTTTGTTAACGCCAGGCGTGGATTTAGTGGGGGGGCCGGGGGGGCCATGGCTCCCCCCAAACGATAAGAGTTCTCGTAAAAATTGTTGCCGTTTATAGATAAACGGATAAGTTTCAAACCTTTATCTCCCAAAATAACCAGGGTACAGCTGCACGATAACTCTGTTAACGGCAAGACAGTTTAACCAACTCACGAAGTAACTTGCTATTGATCAAAAAGTATTAAAAAGATATGAATTTGAATTTTAATAATGATGAACAAAATTTCATTGTGTGAGATAGAGGTTAAAAACCTTTTGTTTCTTTCACTTTATCGAAGTATCGGAGTGATTCAGGACATTCCAGTGAACTAAGCTGTTGCAGTGAAGTTTTTTCATGTTAAATTTTGCCCTGATAATGGTGATAAAGACTCATTTGTTGTAATGGTTATATGCTTTTAGAAAGTAACTTATTAAACGATGAGAAGTTTGATAACTGGTGACTCGAATTTGGGAACTTAGGATTGGAAATTCCGCAGGATTTTCTCGTAACTTTGAAATGCCTTTGACTTGTGGATTTTTTTTAGATATGCGTATTCTTATGGCAATTTTGCATTTCAACGGTTGTGGAGCTTATTTTTGCGCTAGGCAGTCTCTAATTGGTGCTCATGATAAACATTTCATGGTCCCTTACTTTCCCAAATGACAGCTCGTTGCCTTTAGCACAAAAATGCCAGTGGTATTTCCGGAGGAATGAAGTTCAAATGATCAGCTAAATGATCTATGATGAAGCAAAAAGGGCGTTTCCCACGTTTTCCGAGAGTCTGAAGGGCGTGGCCACGTCAAATTTTCCTGGGGGCTACGCCCCAGACCCCATGTTCCTTCCATGTGGCCCTCCCCAAACTCCAAGGCTGGATCCGCCCCTGGTTAACGCATTGCAATTCGTGTGACCAGACGCTTGGAAACCCACGGTATTATGTTCCTTATTGCATCCATAGTACACGGTTTCATTGTGAGGAATGTGCTAAGAAAGTCAAAGATGTTATATCAATCAATGGAGCACTTGACCTGACTTGGAGAACTCTGCGTGACCATTTGCGCTTTATTCTCCGCAACCAGCACGTAGCTTTTCTTTTTAGGAGGGGGGACCCTTAGGAAGGGGGCTTCACCCTGGCAACTTAAACCACCCATTCTTGATGATAAGTAAACAGAGAAAAGGCAATGAAATCCATCTCTATACAGGTGCGTACTCAACCATAAATAATGAATAACATACTAATTACAAGATGTTTTGCTACAGGAATAATACATATATATGATCTATACGTAGTATGAGCTGTTCGATATGCAGTACCCTTTTTGGGACGTGAAATAATAGTGAAATAATAGGAGAATCAACAATGAATGGATAGGGAAAAGGAATTTGTAGGGCCAAAGATTAAACAGGCATGGCAAGACGTATACGCACACATATATGTTGGCACCTTGTCCAGGTAGTACCAGTGCAGTAAGAAAAGACTTTGGAAGGTGCTCCTGTTGTAGGAATATGCTCATCTAATTACACATCACGTGTGCACCATAGGTCATGTGCGCCTAGTATCACGTGCACTTGGTGTCACATGTATTGTCACGTGTTATGCCCTTATTTAGCTAATAATTAACATATTTATTTCTATTAGTAATCCTGTAACTTGTAATTTATTCAGAGTAGCACACTCATTAAAATCAACAACATGTCTCTTCGCTGTTCTCCATTCTCCTCTCTCCGCTTGTGGAACGTATCTATACCAACTTTGATTAATTTCGATCCTTTTACACTCCGGGGGGGGGGGGGAGGGATCTACCAAGGAGACAAACAATGAGGATGATGGGCCTTCCAGAAAAGTTTTATAACCCTGCCCTGGAATGAAATTATGAAAGCATGCTACCTTTCCTGGAATAAGACGCAAGAAGATTGCTGCTTCCCGTAAAAATAATTTAAGTAGCTTAATGTATATACGTTTCCCGGAATAAAGAAGCAAAGGGTATAACTCTGTCCCGGAATTTTCAGCCGAAATTGAGAACACATAGACGAAATCGGCTAACATTTGTTTACACCCATTTCACGTCATGTGACCAGCCTCTAGATAAAACTTCTTTTGATTTCTCTAACCTATTTCCTGCCATGCAAAGTTGTGCCATGAATGAGAAAATTAGAACAATACAAAGATTTCCCAAGTGTATGGTCATATGACTTGAAATGGGTAAAACAAACCTTAGCCGATTCGGTCTATTGGCAGGCACATCCCAGGGTGGTCAATGTATTATGTAGACCTGTCTGGGCAATGTTTTCACTGCTATTCTTTTGTTCTAGGAATGTCTTGTGTTTCCAAAATTCATTGATAAAGGGGGGCAAGTCACTCCAAAAATTTCAAACATTATCGCAAAATAACCTAAAGATTCTTCAAAGATCCAAAAAATATTTAAAAATCTTGAAACTCTAAATTGTCAGATTCCTCCACCAACAAATGATACAGATTTGCCAGAAATCTTTCGACGATTCTTTCACAATCTCATAAATTGTTTATCCGTAAAACTCTTGCGAAATCTTCCAATTCTTACCAAATCTCAAAATTCCCTGAAAACTTCGAAGAAACTTGAGAACCTCAAATCTCAGAGTCTCCATATGTCGTAGAAATCTTGGAAAACCGTTACAAGTCCCTAAAAATCTTTGAGATATCTGAGGGATTTAAGACCTTAACGATCTCGTACACCATATCTCGAATGATTTGCCCTCGATTGCCAATTGGGGGAAGGGGGTGCAAAATCAAATAAGGGATGAGCACTGCTTACCGAGTAGCTAAGTAAAACGAATAGTAATGACTAAAATACAGTAGTGCTAATGCATGTTAAAATTTACAAACGGCTAAAATGTGCAATAAATATAGCAAAATGCCTTGATATTGTGTTTCAAAACTTTTCATCTTTAAAAAATACTGCAATGTTATTTTGTTAAAAGGTTCCAGCTACTATGATAAAAGAAAGCCAGTTGCTATATACAATACAACTTTAAGTCTGTCTCAAACCACAAAGGTTGTAGCGATAACGCAAAATTTCTGATTCAAAATTGTTTGTTGTTTTGATTCGCAGAAATTTTGGTCGGATACGTGCTGCCAGAAATTAAATTGCTAATTGCAAAGTAATATATACATTAATAAGTTCATGTTATGATCCTTTGCTAAAGAGTGTTTATAAAAGTGTCCCCGATAAAAAGTTAGATAAATTTTACAAAAAGTACATCTACGTTCATCTGCAATTAATATCAAACCTCACATCACAAAAAAATTAGTAATTAGTAATTACTCGAATATACCTGATGTCTCTAAAAAGTTTGCGCTTGAACAGTTCTTGCGAAGGAGCCTTGTTTTCAAAATTTTTTATTCTAGGTTTAAGGTAGTTTAAAGTGTAGATGAGGTCATAACTTAGATTTTGCGACCTTACACGTACAAATTGGTTTTGTATCGCGGAGTAATTCACTTAGAGAAGCAAAGTTTATGAGATAGCCTAAGACAGATAGTCTCGAAGTTACTATCTATGTGTAATTTGTAATAGGTTGTTGAGGCAGCTAAACAATGCATACATTATGTTTCAGAAGTTTGCTGAGCTATGAAAAACGTAAACTTCACGAATTTGGAGATCTTAGGCCACGTCCACACGTTGATATGAAAATCTTAATTGAAATTAATGATTTTGGAGTGATATTTTTGACCTGTAAGCCTTATTGTTTAAAAATTCTTCCATGTGGATTAGGGTTAAAAGGGTTGGTGTAAAATTCCATCACATTTTCTTGGAATTAAAGTGCTTGAAATGAACTTTTAGTAATTTGCTGTAAATCTGCCGTGGCAATTTTTCTATATCTTGACTATTTTCAAAATACCTGCACTTAAAATTTGTTCAGGCTATGATGTCATCAAATTTCTTGATCCCCAACGAGAAGAGCTACAGATTTCTGCTTGCCACCATACAGTAGACTTTCATAACTATGGTTTTGTTGAAAATTGTATCAATTTTCCTGAAGTTTTTTAAGGTTTAAGATGAGTTTAATTTTTTCAAAATTTTCGATCAATTTTTACAAAAATAATCAAAATGCTGATGTTTTGGAAATAATCCAAGATTTCTGCTTGCCACGTCAGAATTACAGCAAATTACCCAAAGTTCCCTTCAAGTCATTCAATTCTTAGAGAAAGTGATACGACTTTACGCCCATCTTTTCAAGGATTAAAAGATCCAAGCCCTATGCTGTTCACTCAAATTTTCCACAAAAAATGCTACTTACAAAGCAAATCTGTGCTGTCTAGGTTAAAATCATGGTCCAGTTTTCAAACAGTCGTACTGTCTCTTTTCGATCTTATCATTACAGCTCCTTGCAATTCAAGCAACTTTCCGAGACTATCCTCCTTGACACGGTGAATAGTATTGATTTATCAGATCTGGGTCTACTGTTTTCCCCAGCAATCAATGCACGGGGGGGGGGGGGAGGTACATGACTTGTGGATGGACGGGGATCTGCTTCCCGATTTTCAGGAAGGTACCCACTTCTAATGACCAAGACTTGCCTTCGTACCCACTTTTATGTCGAATTTTGGCGGCAAACTACCGATCTTCAACTACAAAATTCTGCCAAACAACCCACTCATGTGGACGGCACATACACGTACCCTCGTACGTCCCCCGGGCATCAACATTATACATTTTACCCCAGCCCACCTACTTGATTATAGTAGACCCAAATGATATGATTCACTCTCGAAAAATATAAAAACAGTTACGATTACTCCTAGAGTGTCAAGGAATCTTTACTTTCTTTAAAAGCTGAGCCTCCAGTTCCTGAAAAGCGGTTTATTTTCTACAAAAAGCTATTTAACTACCCAAGAGAAACGAAAAGGTGCAAACTTAGTGTTACCATGGTTATGGTGTGCTCCCAGATTGAAAGTGCCATATTTGTTACATATGTTGGAAATGTCTTCGACTGCGCTGGTTTTGATTCTTGAATCGTAGTAGTGTAAAGACTGAATAACTAGACTTGCGATTGATTTAGTTAGAGGACTGTATAATTCTTGAATCGATTTAGATTTACTGCTAGAATCGCTAGAATATCGTGTTGATTCTCTCTTGACTAGTCTCAACTTCCTCTCACTAAAACTCCTTTTTATCATAACACATAATAAAACAAAATAATAAAATCACATCAGCGGATAAGCGTATTGTCTTTGAAGTTATCAAATTAAATGCGTAGTTAAGTGTTTCTTAGAATTCAGCCTGAATCGATTTCAAGCTCGAGTTCAGTCTTTCAGCTCAGCGTAATAAGAAAATAAACAAACAAGTTCATTGATTCAGGACACACCACCCCCAAATCAAACAGAGTTTTGATTTTCTTCTTCAAGCATCAATGTTGTCTTGATCTCGTTCCCAGCATGCACTGCTGCTCTGCGTTTCGGTCTTTTGTTCATAGTCCCTGCCAGTTCGTCATCATTGTTTTCCTTCTCTTGATACTTCTCGCAAGTCTTGGCCTTTAGCTCGAGTGGACATAGCTTTTGGACTGGTCTGTCGATCTCATATTTGTTTCCCTTTGTTATCGTCTTTAGGGTGACTCCACGTGTTATCCCATCTTTGCCTTGAATGAGCTTGATTACTTTGCCAACCTTTCACATGTTTCGCGGCAAATTGTCATCTTTGATCAATACGATATCTCCAGCCTCTATGTCGTTCGCCTTACCAGCTGTAATTCTGTGGTGTTCTCGGAGACTTGTCATGTATTCCTTTGACCATCTGTTCCAATATCGGGATTTGCATGTTTGTAGATACTTCAGTCTTCGTTTGGCATCAGCAACTTCGTCTTCGTCACTGAAGATTTCTTCCTCCTTCATTGGCTTGATTCTCCTTCCATGGATGAGGTGATTTGGTGTTAAGGCTTCACTGTCTAGGTCTTCCCCTTGATAGGTTAGGGGTCTGTTATTCAAACTGAATTCGACATCTAGAAGTATTTCTTGCAGTTCTGCAAACTTCAGATGTGCTTGACTAAGAGATTTTTTGAGTGTGTTCTTTACCACACCCACCATTCTTTCGAAGAATCCGCCCCACCAGCTTGCTCGAGATAGATTGAACTTCCAGTCGATTTTCTGCTCTTGAAGAAACTCTTGAACCCTTTTGTCTTTGTAGATTGACTTGAGCCACCTTGCTGTAGCCTTGAACGTCTTTGCATTGTCCGATATGATTAAACTTGGGGCTCCTCTTCTTGTTACCAATCCCTTGAGGCTCTTCCTGAAAGTGCTTGCTGTCATGTCGTTCACTAGCTCTAGGTGTACTGCTCGAGTTGTTGCACAGGTAAATAATGTTAGATACGCTTTCTTCAGCTTTTTGCCATCTTTGCAGTAAAATGGTCCTGCGAAGTCCACCCCGGTAGTTTGAAATGCATAACCAGGTGTTTTTCTGAAGTCTGGAATCGGTGCTGTTGTTGGGTCGTTGAATGGTTTAGCCTTGAATCTTATGCAACGTCTGCAAACTTTGATGACCTTCTTGACTAGTTGGCGTCCATTTGGAATCCAAAATCGACTTCTGAGCTCTGCTAATGTGGTTTCCACCCCCATATGCATCGTCCGCTTGTGTGCATCTGTTGCTAGCTTGAAGGCGAGTTGATGCTGTTTCGGGATATAGACTGGCTGCTGTTCTTCTTGAAGATCGAACCTTCCATGACATCTAAGGACTCCATTCTTGTCACTCATGAGACCTAACTGATTGATCTGTTGTTTGCTTGGTGGATACAATCTTTGACTTTCTCTGGCCCACATGACTTCTGTTGCGTCAATTTCCTCTTTAGTTGGCTCTTCTGATGTCTCTGTAGACTTCTTCCTGGCTTTGTTGACAAATCGTAGTATCCATACTGTAACTCTGAACATCTTTAAAGCACTGTTGAATCGATTGATGTCAATACAGTTGCTCAAACCAGTTGTCTGAACAGTCGTGGTTGTCAAAATGGTTGTTTCTCTTCTTTCTTCTTGGTCTGTAGCATTTTCTAGGTACTCTGGTTGTTCTGGCCATTTGTCCTCGTCAGTTAGCCACTCTGGACCATTCCACCACGTTTGGTTTTCTTGCAGTTTCGTCGATGTCGTTCCTCTGGTACCAAGGTCTGCTGGGTTGTCTTGCGTAGGACAATAATTCCACTTGATGTCTTCTGCTTCAAGAATCTGATCAATGCGTGTTCTGACAAACTGCTTGTACTCTCCTTTGTTCTGCAACCAACATAAGACTGTTTGACTGTCTAGCCATCCACGTGTTTCGTGAATCTCCTCTGACAATGCACTCTTGACGTTTTGAATCAACTTTGTCAGCATCTGTGCTCCAATAAGCTCCAATCTTGGCACTGACATGTTTGGCTTCGCAACTCTAGATTTGGCAGTTAGCAATTTTGCGTATGTGCCACTTGTCTGTGTGATCACCAAGTAGATTGCTGCACAGCATGCCTTGACACTTGAGTCTGCAAACCCATGTAGTTGAATGCTGATGATGTCTTCTTTTGGATATGCCAGTAGACATCTGCTGAATGTGATCATCTTGTGCTCTGCTAACTCTTTCAGCCACTTCTCCCACTTCTTCAAAATATCAGGATTGACTGGTTCATCCCATCCTTGCTTCTGCATGCATACATCGTGATACATAATCTTTGCCACAATGCTAACTGGACTTGCTGTACCAAGTGGATCATAGATTGCTGCGACTGTTCTCAGTATCCCTCGTTGTGTTGGCTCGTGTTCCAGGCTGCAAATTTTCTCAAAGTCAACTGCCATTTCGTCTGTTTCCTGCTTCCAGCTGACTCCCAAAACTTTTGTTTGACTATCTTCCTTGACTGCAGTACTTCTCTGTGTTGGAATTTTCTCGGTCTCTTCACGTAGATCTGCGTCATTTGATTTCCACTTTCGCATATTGAAGTGTCCCTCATTGAATCTTTCTTTTAACTTCTGCTTCAGCACTGCAACTTCGTTAGTATTTTTGCCTCCTGCTGCTAGATCATCAACAAATAAACTCTTTGTGACAAGGTTCACAAATTCTGGATCTTCGTTCTTGTAGCTTTCCATGTGCTCCTTGATAGTTGCTCCAAGCAGGAATGGGCTGGGTCCTGATCCGAAGATAACCCTAGTAAATCGTAGCTCGCAGATTTCAGGAGGTTCTTGATGTATGTCCTTCACCCATAAGAATCGCATTGCATCTCGGTCTTCTTTGCTAACTTCAATTTGCAAGAATGCTTTCTCGATGTCTCCCAAAATTGCCACTGGAAACATTCTGAATCGTAGTAGAATATCATAAAGCATCGGCTGCAATGGAGGGCCAATGTGAAGGCATTCGTTCAGAGATTTGTCATACTTTCGTTGCTTTGCACTGGCATCATAAACAATTCGTAGCTTCGTTGTCTCAGCTTCCTTCCTGATCACTCCATGATGTGGCAAGTATGAAACTCGTTGACCATCAGGTTGCTCTGGAACCACTTCAACTATTCCTTCTTCTAGCTGGCTCTTGATAACTGCATCGTAGGCTTCGAGTGTCTGCTGATCTCCTCTTAACTTCTTCAGCAAACTCTTTAACCTTGTCTCACACAATTGCTTGTTGTTTGGTAGATAGTACTGACCTTTCCTCCATGGTAATTTCACTGAATAGCGACCATCACTCAGCCTGGTTATATTGTCCTTGAATTCTTCATACACATCTTCACTGTTGTCTTTGATGCCAAGGATGTCCAAATCATATAATAATTTGAAGTCTTCTGCAATTGAACTTGGTTTTTCCACCATCACATTAACACTGCTTCTGTCTGTGTCTCGTTGATGTTCTTGAATTGCACCCATCAGCGTCCATCCTAGTGTGGTTTCTTCTGCAATTGGTTCATGTTGATTTCCTTTCACCATACGTCCAGTTCTAATGTGTGCATAGTCTTTGACTCCCAGGATCGCATGTATTGGCAATTCACCACCTCCTGAAACATCTGAAAACCATATCCCTTTGAGATGTGGGTACTTCTTTCGCTGGATTTCAGGATGAATATTTGGAACTGAACTCAGCATAAACAGATCCAGTTCTGCGAATTCCGTAGTAAATTTGCCTGTAGCATTCCCAACACCATTGACTTCGAGGTTGTAGATTGGACAATTGACTTCCATTTCTCCATTAACTGTACCAATGATCCTGCTCTCTTTTCGACTGGGTTTTAATTTCAACTTCCGGCTGTGTTCTCGGCTAATGTATGACTTTCCGCTTCCACTATCCAACAAAATTCTGCAAATTTCACCACCTACTTTTGCTTGAACAGTCTGATAGGCAACTGGCCCATTTCGTATGTGTTGAACTCCATCTGTTGTGCTGCTTCCTGTGCCTGCTGCTGTTGCTGTTGTTGTTGTTGTTGTTGTATTTGCAATGGCACATATGGACGAGTGATGCTTTCCTTTACAGTGGTAACACAGATTTCTGCTTTTGCATTGTCTCAACATGTGATTTGCTCTTGTGCAGTTGAAGCATCTCTTTTGACCTTGCAAGATTGCCTTTCTTTCTGCAATGCTGACAACACTTGTACATTGAAATGATTTGTGATCTGTGCTTTTGCAATAAACACATTCCACCGCTCTATTCGTTGTTGTGTGTGCTACCGACCTCTTGTGCAAATCTGCCACGTTCCTTGGTGATTCCATGGGCTCAATTTCTTCGCATGCCTTGAGATAGTTCCATAGCTTATCCAGGAATTGTGGGAATTTCCATTGCGTCCATTGTCGGTCATCTTTTGTGATTTCATAGCGTATACTGCGTGGTAGCTTCATCACAGTTTCCTCTACAAGGCACATAACTTGTTCTTCATAGTTCATTGATTCCAATGAGGCATAATTTGCTGAAATCTCTTCGTAGAATCTCCTTAGCTTATACAGATTATGAGCGTTTGACACTGACGGTATGTCACGAATAGCTTTAACATGAGCACTTCGCAGCTTAGAATCATCTCCGAACTCTTTCAATAACTTGTCGATCGCCACCATGTAGTTCTCCTCTGTTGTAGGAAGTCCCTTAATCACAGCTGCTGCTCGCCCAACCAATACTTTGCGTAAATAATGAAACTTCATGGTCGTTGCTAAACTACTCTTGTGTATAACACTGTTGAATTGCTCCCAGAATTCCAGCCACTTTAATGGTTCACCTCCATAAGTAGTCAGCTCCAGCTTTGGTACTTTAGCTCTCTCATTCGTAGATGGCTCACTGATTGACTGCTCGTCTTTGCTGCCTTCAACTGACTGCAACTCCTCTGCTAGCTGTAAAACCATGTCTTCATAAATGTCGAGACTTACATCGCTTTGGTATGTAAAATTTGCTACCTCTTCACATGAGACACCTGCTTGTACCATATAGTATGTCATTTGCTTGTTAAGCTGCTTTACATTCTCTAATTGCTCTTCTATTCGCCTTTTTGTTCTTTGCATTTCGATTGGTCTTCTTCTTTGTATTGTTCCATTAATATTCGCTTGAAAAATTTCCAAAGTTTGTTTTGCTACATTTTGAAGCTTTGTTGTTTCTTCCAATTGCATTTCTGGAGTCTTAAGCCCAAAAAATGACCCAGGTTGGTTGATTCCTGGCATCCCTGTACCTTCTTGATTCACAGTTGGTTCCCCTGTGACCGCCTCTGTTTCATCTGCTGTAGACATCTTGTTGTCTTGTTTTCCTTGCTTTCAGCTTCAGAGAAATTGACTGGGGGGAAGGGGAGAGGAGAGGGAAGGGAGGGAAATTTCGGGGTATTGTTCAGAGTTCGATAGATTTTCTTTGAATTTTGACAGAAAGTTTCTTGCTTTGATTTCTCCTTGATTTTAGACTTTCTCCATTTCGATGAAGTGGGTAGGGGAGGGGAAGGGAAGGGAGGGGAGGGTACGGGGAGGGGGTATAGTTGAGACTTTCATAGATTTGTTTTGATCTGTTATAGAATCGTTGATACTTGACTTGTCTTTGTTCGTTGCTCTAGATTTACTTTCGTACAGTTTTTCGATAGATTTCTTCACAGATTCCGGACTCAAGAGAGATTTCTTCGTAGATTTACTCCTTCGAACAGAGTCGCTTCGCATAGATTTCTTCGTAAATAAATTGCTTACAATAGACTTGATTCGTATAGATTTCTGTTCGTTGACTTCACTACTCCACTGACTTCGTCGATATCCGTCTCGGTTGATCAAAATGTTGGAAATGTCTTCGACTGCGCTGGTTTTGATTCTTGAATCGTAGTAGTGTAAAGACTGAATAACTAGACTTGCGATTGATTTAGTTAGAGGACTGTATAATTCTTGAATCGATTTAGATTTACTGCTAGAATCGCTAGAATATCGTGTTGATTCTCTCTTGACTAGTCTCAACTTCCTCTCACTAAAACTCCTTTTTATCATAACACATAATAAAACAAAATAATAAAATCACATCAGCGGATAAGCGTATTGTCTTTGAAGTTATCAAATTAAATGCGTAGTTAAGTGTTTCTTAGAATTCAGCCTGAATCGATTTCAAGCTCGAGTTCAGTCTTTCAGCTCAGCGTAATAAGAAAATAAACAAACAAGTTCATTGATTCAGGACACATATTTCATGTAGTCTGTGTTACTTATGAGTTTCATGAAAGTTCCATTTCTACCTGTATGTTTGTTGGATGTGCCCTAAAACACAAATTGCTCAAGTAGCTTTCGTACTGACGTTTTTACAAGAAACTAAGGTCTCTATGGCTGCTAAGTAGTGTCTTAGATCTTACTGTTCCGATGTCCAAAGAGTTAGCCTACGCGTAGACCCATTATTCGAAAAGAAGAAAGGGTCTACGAAACAAAGAGCAAAAGCTTGCTACGAGGTTTCTGGATTTCTGGAAACTTAATTTATGCAGCCTTTGTTTAGACGCGCTTCACAAATGATTTGAAGGGAATTTGAAAAGAGGATTAGAATAATTAATTGGGCGGCCGTAGCAAGCGTTTGCTCTTTGTTTCGTAGACCCTTTCTTCTTTTGGAATAATGGGTCTACGCGTAGGCTACCAAAGAGTAGGATTCAATGAATTTCTGGAAGAAGGGCTTTCACATTACTTGGAAGTGTCTCGAGACAAGTAATAGCATAGTCCACGCTCAAAACAATTCGAAAATATTTGCTATTACTGTACGGTGTTTAAACATTTTTGAGTTACCTTGGAAAGTCAAAACTGCAAATCATAAAAATTTCCCAATCCAGGCTTTTCAATCCAGGCATCACGGTTTCTCAATCTTGGAAAACAGTAAGAATGGCCTAGTTATTTTAGAAAAAGGAACTGCGTCTTGAGCGACATCTTCATAAACGTATCTGTTCAATGTTCAATTAACTTTAGTGTTTGTGTGCTTGTCAGCAATCTTCGGTAATCGCTGGGACTGTCATATTTTATCATTTGACAATTTAATCCTAATGCAGCAGCTCTGGTTAATTGCTAATGCGGCAGCTCTGGTTTTGACCTGGAGGCAATGAAATATGCTGATTTTTAACTTTACAACCAAGTCACCAAAAATACTGGAAGGTATATCAAAATTCATTCTAATAGTTGAAGATTTCAATAAGAATAATCGTTTGCTAACAAGTATGAAACCGCTTCCATTAGAATTTTTCAAATCTGTTGCGTTTTTTCTGGGACACCCGGTAGTTGTGGCAAGGACTTCGTTGGCGGTGCTGGATGTTTTGTTATTTATATCTTTAACCGAGGGGCAAATCACTGATTTTTTTTTCGTACACCTTCCTTGAAATCACAAAAAAATCACATACAAAAATCACAGAATCACAGAAAAATCACATACAAAAGCATTAAAAATCACAAATCATCGAAAGATTACTGAAAAATCGCAAGAAAAAATCACTAAAAATCACTAAAATCACAAAAAATCACAGGAAAAAATCATGTGATTCTAAAATCGCAAAAATCACGTACGCTATTTTGAGAAGTGATTCGCCCCTCGTCTTTAACGATGGAAAAATCAATTGCTTCTGTCCACGTGACAGCTTTTGATGCAATCAAGTCCCGTCCATGTAAGATCGATTGATCAGCAGGCAATAAACGAAATCGTCCAAGGTTTGTTTAAACCCATTTTGAGTCATGTGATCAATCTCTTGATAAAATATCTTTTGATTTCTCCAACATATTTCGCGCCATGCAAAGCTGTGCTATGTGTGCAAAAAGTAGGACAATACTTAAACTTCCCAAGGGTATGGTTACATGAGTTGAAATGGGTAAAACATACCCTGGGTACCAGAGCCTAATAAAAATTTAAAAAAATAAAAAGAAAAAAAGAAAAAAGGAGAAGAAAAGGAGGCTCTGGTTCCATCCAAACATAACCTCGTTCTGAATTTGCGATCAATCTAATTTCCCATTGTAATCACTCAAAATCACTTGATCATTGATCTAAGTGATCGTGTTGCTTTCTCGGAATTAGCAAAACAAGATGGCCTCGCGCAACAAAAGGCGAAGCGAAACATGGCGTAGTAAACAAGACATGGCGTAAGAAAACATGGAGTAGCAAAACATGGCAAAGTTGATCCTGAATTGTAGATGACAGAAACAACAAAATCATCAATGACTGCATTGTACTGCAACATTCCAAGTCATCAGCGGTTTCAGTTTGCCCAGTTTTGCGTGGAGTTCACTTTGTGGTTTGAAACCAGAATTCCTTATCTTTGGCCATCACAAAAAGAGATCATCATGCAGTCACTGACACTGGAGGAAATTTAGGAACTGCCAGTGAGGAAGAATAATCCTCAGGCAACAGAAAGATTCACACTCTTGTTCTTGAGGCAGCAAACAATGTTGTGCTTTGGGATCCCATATCCTGCTGCTTGCACAAAAAAAATCCTTGCTAAGGATGCAGGATCTGATTTTTTAAGATGCTTCTGTAAGACTTTATCTGGGGCTTCTTCTGCAAAATACATATGATGCTGCTGTGAAGGCAGACTGAGGCAGAGGGCCAAAAAGTGAGTTCTTACCCCCAGATTTGCTCACATTGCTTACAATCTAGTCCCCCCCCCATTTTGAAACTGCTCCATGGTCTCTGCTCATTTGGTACATCCTGAAAGGTTTCTGTTCTTGTTAGTTATTTCATTATTGCAGAAGCAGGTGAAGGAAATCTGAGCTATGAATATAATGAGTATACTAGCATACTACATTTAGCTCTATTCAGTCTTTGATGAAAGTAACCATGCAAATGTAGAATGTTTGATACACACCAAGGATATTTCAGACTAACAACGTAACAACAGGAAGAATGCTTCTCTTTTGGTATGGCTATATTTTGATAGGCAACAAAGAGCCAAATCTAAAATTCCATTCTGAAGGCAAATTTAGAAGTGGTTTCTGATTTTTTTGTGAAACAAAGGCAGTATTTTTCTGAAAGGCCATACAACATTCAACAGTTTAAACAATTTCTGCCTGAGTTTAACTCACATAGTACAGTACGCATTTTTCATTTGGAACTGTTTAAAATTCAGCTACCAAACTGCCAACAATTAAGAAATCCAATACTTGAAAAAATACAACTGTAAAACTTGAAGCTACTTATTTTGATAAAAGAATCATCATATTTTTGCTCCCTCCTTTTGAATCATACTACTCAGAAAGTAATCAAGGACTAAGATGAGGTCCAAGGGGGCAATGGTCCCCTCAAAAATTTTCAGTAGTTGCTGCAGTAGATCTTCATTCTTTTATCATTTTAGTCACATGGTTTGCCAATGGCCCTCTCCAGTAAAAAATTGTATCTTGGTCCTTGAAAGTTATGTTTAAAGATCGGAAAAGGTTTTAAAAATTTTTGTTTTGAATTGTTCAAGAGGACCCCTTTAGCAAACATGAAGATTATCATGGAAACTTTAAAGACCCATTTATCATGTTTCTGTGTGCTTTCATTTGATTTTAAGCAATGTTTGATTTTTAAAGCTATACAATTTTTGTGCAAGATTTTAATATTTGTTGCAGCAAATGGTTTGTAAATCATGGTGTGAAAAGGCTTTACACTGTGATTGGGCTTTGTTTCTGTTTTGTTTGTTTTTGGCAACTGCTCTCTAAGGCTTTGAGTCATTTGGAGGGGGCATTTTAGGTCAAAAGTTTGAGAAAGTTTGTTGCTTAGTTGACAGTCAAGAATTGTATTGTGGCATTGTTAACCCAAAGCACACTGACTGACGATGGGTCTTTAAGACACTTGACAGAAACTCTAGAATTCAAGATAAGGTCATTTTTAGTAACTTTCAGTACTGACCCAAATTCTTATCTCTTTTTGAAAAATATGTGTTAAGTTCCCACTTGAGACTGGAAGACTGAGTATTGAAAAGTCTATCTTTTGTTTAAGTGAATTTAGAGAACTTATTGCGCAAATTATCCCAGTAGTAAATAAGACTTCACTATGGATTGTAACACTCGTTTTTTATGAGGAAACTTAAGGTGCAGGGTTGGTAGTAAGGACTGCACCGCAAGGTGGACTGGGATGGACATGTCCATCCCAATTTCCTCAGGTCGGTAGCTATTCCTAAGCAAAACGGATATAAAAACATTAGATACCTTCTGGCAATCAATTTTACCTCTTGTCCACCCCACTATCTTAAAGCTGGCGCCGCCCCTGGTTGGTAGATGGTTTCTTAAATTTTAGGAATTTTTTGCAATCAAATAGACTTAAGGCACTTAAACTTCCAAGTTTAGTGTACAGGAGATTAAGAGGCGACCTCATTGAAACCTTCAAATTCAAGAACCAGATATATGCAGTGAACAGTGATACTCTATTACCATTAGAAAAAGAGTCACGTACTAGAGGAAACAGTCAAAAGTTGAAGAAGCAGAGATTCAATACTACCATTAGGAAACAGTTTTTCAGCTTGAGGGTAACAGACTATTGGAATGGTCTTCCTGAAGACATCATTACGTCAGCATCATTGAACATTTTCAAAAACAAGATTGACAAGTTATATGGGGATAGTAAATACTCTATGGAATTTCCAATACAACCTAAAATTGTCTCACGCAGTTCAGTTTAATCCATTGTGTTCTGTGTAGACCAGAGTGGATACTTTGCTAAATGCGCAATTTCAGTCAATAACCAAACCAAATTTGAAAACCAAAGGGATTGAACTTTTACAATCAATCCTTTTGGTTTTCTACCAATTGCAAGCATAAGTTATTTCTTGCAAGCTTAAGTTGCATGCAGCAAAGTTTCCAGTCTGGTGTTTAGATGTGTTACAGGCTACTAGCCTATTTTACACTATGTATTATTATTATTATTAAATGTCTCCCATTGAGTTTCTCAGATTTTTAATTCCCTAAACAAAGATTTTCATTTTTGCTTGAACCACTTCCAAATTACTTCATTGGGTTGCAAAACAAGTGTAACACAATTCACACTTAAAACAATGCCAAAATATTGCTGTACAATGCCTATACAGTTGTGAGTGATCTTGGAAAATCAAAGCTGCAAATCTTCTTTTAAGAAAATAGGATAGCAAGGTGACAAATTTCAACATACATCTGTCTGAATTAGTTTTTGCTGTATTTTGTTGAAGGGCCGTCCCCTTTTAGATAATGGGCAGTCTTTCATGCATTTAATTGGGCAATAAGGGCAATACAAAAAGTAGCAAAATTGAATTTTTCTGACACCTCTGACTTTCTACGACCATAGAAAGTCAAGACAATTAGCCCTCCTTTGTTTCAAACACACAGATTCACAAAGAAATCTGTTGTGTTGAGCTTCGACTGTTGTGGCCAATCAGATACCTGACAGACTGCCTTTCAGCATGAAATTAGGAAATTTTTCAAATACTAAAGTGCAACTTTTATCTGCTGAGATTCTCTTAAGATTTCCTTACCATAGATTGTTCTCTGTATTAATAGTGCTTTCATTGAAGAAACTTGACAATGAAAGAGAAACCCAAAAGAAAAGAAAAGAGCTTATCAATCAATGTTGCAGTTTTACTTCTTCTCACTGAGTATGCAATTACAGCAATACCTCAATCATATATTGATTGTGGCAGAAAAAATTCAAGGTCTTCTATGTACTTTTAATTGTCCCTGTAAATAGTGTACTTTTTAAAATGATGGGACTCTCCCAAGTGCCAAAGTTACAAACATTTACTGCACACATTCGAAGTCAGACTTTCCACAATTATGAAATTATCTTCTCTCGGCTACCATCTTGATATAATGAGGTGACCTTGTTAGATCATCATCAGTCGTTCGTTTTCTTTATCCAGGTTGCAGTTTCTGTAGCTTAAATTGAATCATCGTGAAGACAACATCCCACAGAACGTGCAGGGATCCCAACTGTATTCATATCTTCAACTAATAGGTCCACATTGACTCCACATTGGCGAGTAATGGTGAAATGACATTGTCATTGCCGCCCCTCAAACTTTGATGGGCTTCTCCTTGCAAGAACCTTGCAAGTCATTGTTCGGGCCTAGCTCTCAAGCCATGAATTGCGCGATTTGAAAGGCAGATACTTTCTGTGACCAGTTAGAACATTGTAAAAACTTCTTGCTTCCTCCAAAATAGCTTTCATAATCTTCAGTTGCAGTAAAGTCAGTTCGTTTGGAAAGTGAGACCTCAACACTTTCTCCACGTCCACAGCTCGCTCCCTAAAGTTGATTTGAATCAATATTTTGGTGATCAGGTCACATGATCCAGTTTGACCAATCAGAGCAATATTCCACTTCTGGAATATGATTGAAAATTCAGAACGAGGTTATGTTTGGATGGAACCAGAGCCTCCTTTTCTTCTCCTTTTTTTCTTTTTTTCTTTTTATTTTTTTAAATTTTTATTAGGCTCTGGTACCCAGGGTAGGTAAAACAATCCTTAGCCGATTCGGTCTATTTCAGGATATTCAGCCATGGGCGTTAGGAAACATTTGGATTGGGCTTTTGAAAATTGTGCGGTCGAAGGTTGCGGCTTTTAATACTAAAATTGGCCGTGATATAATCATAGCGGCTTCGTTTCATTTGTTAGCCACTTGACCGCTGACCCGACAGACGCTCATTTGCCGATCGACTTAAATCCTAAAATTCAGATGGGTATGGCACGCGAAAATCACCACAATTAGATAAACCAGGTTTTTCTCAGATAAACCTAGTTTTTCTCCAGATAGACCTGGTTTATCTGCAGAAACCTCACTTTTCTGGAGAAAAACCTGGTTTATCTGAGATTTTGGAACGCGAAAATCACCACAATTAGATAAACCAGGTTTTTCTCAGATAAACCTAGTTTTTCTCCAGATAAACCTGGTTTTTCTCCAGAAGGGACGAAGGCATCAGATAAACCAGGTTTTTCTCACTGAAAGCGAGGCTTATCAGAAAAACCAGGTTTTTCTGCAGATAAACTAGGTTTTTCTCCAGAAAAACCAAGTTTTTATAACAGGAAGCGAGGCTCTTCAGAAAAACCAGGTTTATCAAACTGAAAAAGAGGTCGACAGACAAACTTGATTAGAGAATCCATATCATTTTCTGCAAAGGCCGATTCTAATTTTCAAAACTATAAAGTTCAGATCATAATCGGACAACAAAATTTCATGCGGTTATGGCATGCGAAAATCACCACAATTAGATAAACCAGGTTTTTCTCGGATAAACTTGGTTTTTCTCCAGATAAACTAGGTTTTTCTCCAGAAAGGACGAAGGCATCAGATAAACCCATAAACCAGGTTTCTCTGACTGAAAGCGAGGTTCATCAGATAAACCAGGTTTTTCTCCAGAAAAACCAAGTTTTTCTAACAGGAAGAGAAGCTCATCAGAAAAACCAAGTTTATCTAATTGAATGGGAGGCCGTCGGGAAAACGATGTTTACCTGCAGAGAAACCATATTACTTTTCCACAATAAAAATTTCATGCAGTACTGAAGGGAAAATTTGTAGGGTTGAGTTCATCACCTCAGGATTTTATCTGACACCTCCCCACAGTTTGACCTGGTTTATCTAAATTGTGGTGATTTTCGGGTGCCATAAGAGAAACCATATCATTTTCTGCAAATGTCCTTTCTAATTTTCCAAACTTTACAAGTTCAGATCATAATGGGACAACAAAAATTTCATGCGGTACTTAAAGTTAACCTTGGTGGGATTAAGTTCACCTCGTTAGGCTTTTTCTGTGACACTTCCCACCCACCACGATTTCAGACGATTTCATTTGTATCGAGGTTGAACAGCCCAAAAGCAAGTCCTTTATTGTTCTCGCTTGGTACCGGCCACCCAGTGGCCCTGTTGGGTCATTCAATAAGCTGGAAAAGGCTCTTTCTTTTTTGGACAAAGAGGGTAAAGAAATAATCCTCTTAGGAGACACAAATTGTGATCTCAATCCAAAACAAGCTGATCAACCAATAGACAATGATTCAAAGCACATGCTTGATCTCTATGGGCTGTTCAGCTTCAAACAGCTTATTGAGGAACCAACAAGGGTCACTCTGAGTACTTCTTCTATTATTGACCATATTGCTACAACGTGTGCCAGAAACATTGTAAAATCTGGAGTGCATGAGATCTCCTTGAGTGACCATTATATGGTCTACTGCGTTCGGAAATTTAATGGAGCAGTAGAGAAAGGCCATAAAATGATCAAAACTCGGAAGATGAAAAATTTTAATGAAGAAGCATTCCTGGCTGATGTTTCTGGCATATGTTGGGAGCAAATGCTTACTGGTACAGATGACATTGATGTTCTTGTGAGCAATTGGTCTAACCTGTTTTCTTTGATCATAGAAAAGCATGCCCCGATGACCGCAATGCGTGTCTCAGAGAAGTACTGCCCTTGGATTGATAAGGACCTGAAGAAACTAATGCATACCAGGGATAAGCTAAAAAATGCTGCAGCCAAAAGAAAGTCCCCATTTCTTATGGACTCTTACAGACAGATCCGTAACAAGGTCAATGTCCTTAACATCCAACTAAAGAAGCAGTATTATACTAACTAGAAGTAAATAATATTTATCAAATGCTGCTATTGCTATCTTACTTATGCCGCGTTCTTGTTCCATGTTCATTCGGCAATCAGAACAATTGCGATTGTTTTGTGGATAATATTGGCATTGCTTCATAACATTTGGATCTAGGTGGCCGACTTTGAATTGAAAATTTTTCTGGTCACATGAAAATTTCAGATCGACCTGAAAACTCGGACCGACCTGAGAAAGCGAAATGAGTTTCAGGTCGACCTGAGTTTCATTTCGCCTACATCCTGTGGGCGTTCCAAGGGCTTTGAGCGTAGTGCGAAATGAGTTTCAAACGGATCTGAAACTCAGATTGGTCTGAGTTTGCTCATGTGAGGGCACTCTTACTCATGACTGGTTAGTGCCTACCAATAAGAGAGGGATCTGGTCACGCCTTGTAAAAATGCTGTCGTCTCTACGAAATGTCGCTAGAAGTTCTATTGTTTAAAAATCTGGTACTTTTTCCAAACATGATACATCTGTCGTCCGTTCCAGCACCTATGGATGTTTTGCAAAGCGTGATTACTTTCGCTGCTTGCAGCGAGGAAATCAAATTTTAAGTTTGAATACAGATTCCTAGTCTGGTAGTGTGTTAGATAGTTCTAACTTTTACGATGGTAAAAGTTTGAAAGAATGACTGTTTCTTAGATAGAACAATTTTGCGGTGAAACCCTTTATTGTCAAACTTCTTACCGTGACAACATGTATCAAAACACTTTTGGTGGTATGAAATGTGCGTATTTGCTAAGTTATGCCGTGCGCTAGAATCTCAACACATTATCATATTATATTTCAAACAGCTGCCCATTGTGTCAAGAGGAAAGAAGGCATCATAAAATAGACACGTGTGACGAACCAAACAACTCTTTCATGAGCAACAAAACGACTTTTTGGATACTACGAAATCTTCTCTACATAAGTTTCTGTTAGCAACGTTTTAATAAGATCGGGCGAGCCAGAAAAAACGTGGGGTTTGCAAATTCCGAGTGATGTGTTTCCTTGGCCTCGCCAATTCGCGCCTGTACAAAATCGTGGGTACAGGTAAACTGCCAACTTCGATGTGACAGTTTAGTACATCAAAATTGGTCTGTCTTGCTTCATAATTCGGAACCTTTTTGGTAAAAGCGAGTTTCGCAAGATTGCCGAAATAGGCGCGTGATGGCGCCCATACTAATGGGGGCGCGAAACTCTAAACCATCCAACCATCAGAAGCGCGCAGTTTGGATCAGCCTAGATCTAGGGATGAATTGTGTCAAAGGACGTAAGGAGGCAGTTGTCTATTTTTGTGTCCGCTTGGCAATTGTGTATTTAACATGATTCGTAGCACGCAGAGATTTCTCATAATAATAACACCTTTCCATGAAAATAGCTACATCACGAAGTTGGAGACGAAATCGGAAAGTGTGAAAAGAAATGTCTGATTACTAACATTTTAGGACTAATTTCATGTATCTGTCGCATTGTTAAAGTTCAAAAAGTATGCAGCAGAAACTCGTAAAATAGAAACGTGTGTTAAGAAACCTCAGGCTGATTTTGTTGGGAAATGGTGGCCCTAATATAAGAAACTTCTACGCGATTCACTGGAAGACATAACGAGGTATTTTATTTACATGGTTTATACTTTGCGGGTTCTAGCCGTAATTCAAGTTGTTTTGGTCCAAAATATGGCTTGCTGAACGCCCAAGGTTCTTCTGACTCATCCTGTAATTCGTTCAATAGCATTAGGATGTTTAATTCTCTTTCAGCAATTAGCTACGTTGAAAACTCAGCTCAAGACGACGGTACATGGACCCCTGGGGGCACTCGACTTTCAATCGTCGGGGATGTGCACTCCAAAAAATTATGTTTTCAGGTGGCTTTAGAACTTTTCTCTCGAAATGATGGCTGACTCTGAAAAGAATCGGCAAAAAGGATACTGCAAAACGTAAAAAATTCATAGGAAAGCAATAAAACAACACTTTTGACGACAAAAATTGCCTTCATTTGATACCCGGCGTTAGAAAAAGGAGGGAAAATGATAAATGGGAAAGAGTGCACATCCCGTCAGCAAAATATACTAAGTAGCCTACGCTGGATAAAAACTCAAAATCAAACAAGTACGCTACACAAAATTTCGATAAGCAATCTGGTCCCAGAGAGGCACTGAAGGGGTCGTGAATAAATTGGTACCGAGAGACATGTAGTACTGTCAATTAATCAACTTTGTTTTTGGTAACGAGTGGGGTTAAAATTTTGTAGCTGATCAGTTTTCGAGTTGGGCTAGATCTGTCGTTTGTCATTTTTGTTTACTAGGAATAAGGTGACAAGCAGACGTAACATCAGTGCCTCAAGAGTAGTTATTTCTTATGGAAATTTGTGGTTCAGTTATGACTATTCTACATTACTGATTCAACTTTGTTTGTTTTATCATTAAAGGTAACTGTGATAGATGGCACAGAGAGGAATGCTTTGACGAGGACGTCTTTGTCATCAGTGCCAACGCTCTCTTTGTCATGCAGCTTCAGTACCTGCTGTACCATGGCGTTGTAAAAGTTTACGGTCGCATTTTGTTCGCCGTCGCTCAAAATCGCCTGCACAAACCATTCTTTGTTGCAGTTTGACAATTTCTGGGTCAGTCCACAATACTCATTGGAGCACGTGACGATTAAGTCTGTAGTTTCGAACACAGGTCTGCGACATTTGATGCAAGCCACTGAAATGGATGCTTTCTGAATTCCGATTATCTCTCCTGTCAGGGTCGTCGATGTCAGTTCTGCTGGAACGGATTTTGGAACCGACAGCTGGTCCGCTGGAAAAGGATCTGCCGTGGAGATCTTTGATCCCGTTTTCGCGGGATTAACATAAAATTCGCCCGTGTACTTGTTTTTCTTCAAGCGCAAATTATGGAAGTCGTATGTGCCACCTTCTTCAACTTGCGTCGTGTCGTCTTCCCACAGGATGATTTTGATGGATCCATGTGGGTCAACCAAGAGAGCCTCTCGTTTCCTCAACGGTCTGTTTGTGTGCTGGTTCAAGACAACAGGTTGTTGAAGGTTGACGATGGTACCTTTTATGGTGACAAGCTGATCTGTGGATATGGAGGTTAAAATGCCTATGTTCAATTGCTTAGGCAAGAGTTCTGTTCTTTGGAACGAGACTTCCGGGGCATCTTCGACGACAACTCGATCGCTCATGAGAATGTCCGTTGAGTCGGGATCTTTATCGTGAACAAACTTTGAGATCTTGACCGGCGAATGCTGTGAACTGAACTCTTCAAACAGTTTTCTTTTTGCTGGCGAAAAGCATACAGCACGCACTGTCTCGTTTTCCGTCTGCAATCGGAAGTCGAAAAAGTTTCGCGATCCACCTTTCATCACTGAGGAGACATTGTGCACATAACCTTCTAATTTTTCTGGTGTAGCCATCTTTCGTCCTCTCGTCAACTTGCCTTTCTGCTGTCTGATCACTTGCGCACCTGAAGACACAAGATATATCACTGTCAGCTTGGCATCACGTGTTTGCCTTAGTAAATCCTATTGGCTATGCATGATAAAGAAAGAGTTCATTTGTTGTGTCGTTCATGTCTTGCTAAAAATAAATCTTTTAATGGCACAAATGTTTGACAGCATTTGTCTAATTGGGTGTTCTCAATTAGCAAGGCTCCAGCTGACCTCAAGGCAGTAACAAGCGCCTCCTTCGGAAATTATGGCGGATTACAGATCTAAATTGCACCAGAACAGTTCGTAAACAACACGGCTTGCAGTAAACATTGGACCATGGGACGCTTGTCTTAGGAAATCACCTTCACGGGAGAAGGGAATGGTACTGCGTGCTTTTATTGTCAAACTGGCTCTATTTTTGTACGGTACTGTAGCATTGGTTGTTGCGCTTCAATAAGGGCACTGGTCAAATTTTGTAATGCAAATGATAATCCAATATTTGAACTTCATGGGAATTGCTCATACTGAAAAATACAATGATTCTTTATAATAGGATGATACCCCTGTTGCCGGCTGTTTGACGTTTCCATGGAAAACGAGAAATACGCAATTTCTACAAATTTTTGCAAAGCATCTATCATATCATATATGAAGGATATAATATAAAATCCCCTAGCAATAAAGTGAACTAAATTGGTATTGAACTTTCCAGATGATGACCATGTGGTGTTCAGTGTGGAATCTGACATAAAACTCAATTCGGGGGGGGGGGGATCACAGCAAAATAGCGTAGGAAATTTCATAGACATATGAACCAGTGGGCAATGGGGGCACGTGCCCCGCAAGATTTTGCAAGAAACAAAGAAGTGCCCTTTCTATTTTCAGAAAATGACCCTTAATCTTAAGGAAAAAGGTGTCCTCGAAGTGTCGTGGCCGCAAGTTTGAGATGCTTCCTACGTCTTTGGGACATTTTGTGATTTTTAAGATCTGTCAGTTGTTCAAAGATTTTAGAGGTCTTTTCAAATCTTCATTGTCAGGTTAAGAATCAGGACTTTCGAAGATCTTTTGAGATTTCTAAGACTCTTTGAGATTCTTGGACTTTGAAGATGTTTATTGGGATGTTCAAAGATTTGGAAGACTTGGCATTCTGAGAATTTGTTTCATTTTTTGGAGCATACATCTGGAATTTTTTTTAATCTTAAAAGATTTTCAAGACTTTTGTGAAGATATATGCGATATTTGAAATTTCAAGATCTGGCAATTTTTGGATGTTTACGTAAGTGTACAAGATTTTATGGAGTGACTTGCCCTTTGACTTAAGTCCTCCCATCCTGGAATCCAACAGTCTGGTTTTTACTGTATTGGCATCGAGAAGCAGCAAAGGATGGACCTTAACTTTCACAGGCCAGATGTTAACTATGCCATGATTAGGTGACTGCAGTGATTTGTTGCTTGCAGGAAATTCGTTGGCTATATAAATTCCAAGCACTCAGCACCAGTGATCTGAGATTGGTTTCTTGTGTGGGCTAACACTGGCAAGTAAGGTAAACAAAATTCCAAGCAATTACTGCTTTGTCTTGTGACAGCAAAGCTAATTAACAGTATTTCTCAAGTAATTATCCAGGTTCCAAACATTCAGTTTTTATCAACAATGGCATCTAATAGTTTTAAAGGCATCTGCCCATTGCTGCTGCGGATCAGAAAAATCCCTCGTCTTGAGTTCATCAGAGCGGAACTATTCTTATAAATTAGCATGGGCGTAAGAACACTTCACTCCTGAAGTAGTAAATCACAACAAACAGGGCCGCCGAGAGCTTTTGGAGGCCCTGGGGCAAAACTACAAAGTGAGGCCCCCTGCGAGCGAAGCGAGCAGAAAAATTTTTTCCATCACGCACTTTAGATTGGCTTAAAATGCATTTCAGAGCATTTCCTGCACTCAAAATGTTAAAAATCTTCAGTTATGAGGCCCTTTAGACCCTGTGGCCCAGGGGCAAAGTGCCCCCCTGCTCCCCCCTCTTGGCGGCCCTGACAACAAATACGGAGATATTCAGCAAAATAACAAAGTTGGACAAACACAAATACGCTGTACATAGCAATTTTAATTCATTCAAGACACTGGAATTGCATATCATATATGTTGCAGTTGATCTGTGTAGAAAAGGCAAAAATGTGCACTTCACCCAAGGTCTCACAAAACTTGATGTAGCCAATTACTCTAGGGTGCCTAAGACAAGAGGGGGTCTTAATAAACGGGGGGTCAGAAAGTTGCAAAAACTTACACTGCAATGAGTGCAAGTACACTGCCCGGGGGGGGGGGGTACATGACTTGCAGATGGACGAGGGTCTGCTGCTCGGTTTTCAGAAAGCTTCCGTCTTCTAATTACTGACAGTGGCCGTCATACCTACTCTTATGATGAATTTTTGCGGAAAACTACCCATTTTTGACAATTTTTGCCAATTTCTGAAAAGCCCACCCATGTTTATGGAAAATCTGCCAAAAAAGGGACCCTTGTTTAGAGAAGTTTGGACCCAAAAACCCACCCATATGGGCGGCACATACCCGTACGCTCAACACGTTATGTGACCCCCCGGGGTACACTGTGCGAGTGTGCTGTAATGACTTCTTTTTGTAAAAGAAAACATTCCAATTAGTTTATGAGTACACTGCAATGACTTCTTCCCTTTCAATCAAACTTTCCATTAAAATTATATTGAGCCTTTGACACTGTTTTGCTGAAATTAATAAGTAGGGGGTCTTAATAAGGGCCGCCAGGGGGTGGAGAAAATATTTGAAAATTAATAAGTGCGTCCCCTTATGTTAGGAGCCCGAGAGCAATGGTGGAATTCTGAAAGTGTTTTTGGCACACCATTGTGGAAATTTCACACAGAACCTGCTCCTAACTTTTGTTTTGTCAATGTCAGTTTAATATCTCCCTTCCATATTCAATAAATTGCCTATTGCTGAAAAAAACATATCAAAAGAAGTGCAGCTCTCACCTGTTTTTATGCCAATATTCATAATGCACCACCCAGTTTGCATCTTCCCTTGCTGTTTCTGTTGTTCTGTACCCTTCATGACTGATTTGTGATGCTGTTAAATAAAAAAAGAACTTAAAACCAAGTTCTTATCTGTGAATGAATCTGATTCCATTAGTAGTAGGTTAAAACAACTGATGTTGATGTACTCAAAATGAAGGAAGAGTTGAAATCTTTGTGTTGCACATTGCAGTATCTTCAGCTAACGTCTGTAATCGTTGTTGCTCTTGCAATCTGTATTGAAATGTTGTTGCTGTTTTGATCTTCTGAAGGCGCTCAAAGGGCATTGGTTCAACTACAAGTGATGACAATGTTTTCACTCTACTTAATGCCACATATGACATTCCCACTGTCTTCTCAGATTTTCCAATGTTTACCCAGGCTTTTGATAAGGTCATTCCCTGACTTTTATGAATGGTGAAGGCCCATGCTAATCGTAGAGGCAATTGTTGCCTTTCATGAAGTGCATTTGAGTTTGCTTTTATAGTAACTGGGCAGATCGGAACCAATGATGGTTCTTGATCGCTGAAGGATGGTCCTCTGTATCCATCAAACTTGACAATCACTGCAATGGGTAGGCTAGGTGGTGCATGGCCTACTTGATACACAATATCAATTACAATCCCAGTGGCTCCATTGCAAAGGCCAACACTTGGCCATAAGTTAATTGTCAACATCACTTTTGCATATTTTGCTAAATAAATAACTGGCTGTAAACCAGACATCTCATCTGAACTCAATCTTTTAGCAGCTGCAGAAGAATGTCTTGCTTCAATGCATGCAACAGGGTTCTGCAACTTTGTCAACTGTTCATAGTTGAATTCACCAACTTGCTCATTGCTGTAAAAAAGTCTGATAGAATCCTCAAATTCACAAATGTTGATGACACTTGATGGCTGACGGGTCAGTAGTAACTGCCAATCATCAGATGTAGTTTCTCCATTTCTCAGTCTAAATAAGAAGTTCCTGAAAGCAATTTGCCCCTCACTTGCACCAGACACTCTTTGGTTTTCAGTAAGCTTGATAACCTTGTCAAACATCATATATGCAAAATAACCCTGCTTACCAATCTCGCTAGAAGGGTGAGAGTGAAACAAAGGTTTATCTCCAACTGGAGGCAATTGGCCTGGGTCACCAAATAAAATCAAAGATTTTCCACCCAATAATTTATCAAGGAAGCCAGTTGCTTGTCGACAACGCCTGTCAATCCATCCAAATGTAGTCTGGCCAAGCATTGAGTACTCATCTATAATTATGTATTCTACACCATTTAGTGTATCTTGAAGTCTGCAGAGGCTTTCCCCACTCAAATCCTTGTTACCGCACATTCCTACAGGTAACTTGAGTAATGAATGTATTGTTACACCTTCAATGTTGAAAGCAGCTTTTCCTGTGGTTGCTGTGACTGCACATTTATTTTGCAATGAATTGCGCAAAGTGTTAATCAAGTAACTCTTGCCTGTTCCAGCAACCCCTATCACTATCAGACAAAGTGGGTCCTTTGTATTATCATCATCATGAGCATGACACATAACTAAGTCATGTGCAAGTCTCTGCATCTGATTAAGACAGTCTACATCTACATCAAACAGATGTTGCTCTGTGGTTTGAGAATCTTTTTTATCTCTTATCCATTGCGGCATTTCATGCAATTGTTGTTCTGTGTAGTTATTCCGGTCTTTTTGCCAGTCATTGGCAGAGCTGTCAGACGCAGGGTCACTGGTGGCATTCAATCCTGCTAAGACCATCCACTCCTCTTGGTGACATTCACTTTGTTGGTGCTGAAGTCGTTCAAACTGTGGTTCTTGATTCAAAACAACATTTTGCAACTTATCAACCCAATCTGGGACATTTCTTTGTGCATATGGTGTTTGGAGAAAGTCATGCCAAGCACTGATTAGTGTCTCATCAGATGGATCTTCACAACCCCAAGCATTGTTCTGTGAATGCTTCCATGGCTTATATCTCAACAGTTGAAATTTGCAATAGAGAGCAAAATTTGAGCCAGCTGGGTTTGGTGAATATGTTGGAAATATCCTTGGAACAACATTGTCTGGAAGAGTAACCAATTGACTTTTAAAAACTTTGTACTTTTTTGCAAATTCCGCAAGATTCATGTTATCAAGTTCAGCAGGACCATCATGATAATTCTCTCTGTGAGCATATGCATCTAGCAATGAGTTATCTGTTGACACATCCATCCCCTCATTTTCAATGTTAGAATCACAGTCTGTAGGCTTGCGGACTTTTCGTGACCCAGTTAGGCTTACTGGTATGACTTTGAATGAACAGCTATGAAGCTTAAGTGACAATAGCAAATGCATCGTTTCCTGTGCAGAGAAATCTCTCTCTCAAAGTGCTTTCATTGCTAACTTTTTAATGGCCTTCTTTGCATCAGAATTTTCACTGCTTGTATTCTGAAGAATTGCTTTGAAAAGCTGGTTCATACTCTGTGACTTTGGCTCACTCTTTGCTGCATATTTAGTTAAATATTCAACACAAGCATAGTGATCAATAACAACTTGTATATCACAATTAGCTCTCCAGCCTTGCAGCTGGCACCTTTGATGATTGTTAAGCCTAGAATCATTACGCTTTGTAACAATTTTAGCTCTAAAAGTTTTCTCATCTTTCTTTGTGCGAATTTCTTCAAATTCAAGCTTTGTTTCTGGACAAGAGTCAAATGGAAAATGAAACCTGCATTTCAGCTCAGACTCATCTTGTTTCTTTCTCAAGCAATAGCTTGTGCTACATCTTGTATGTCTCTGAACAGTATTGACGAGGTCTGCATAATCTGCATCAAGGTGTGACTCATTGATATTTTGATGCCTTTTCTGACATGGATGAACTTTTGGTTTAATCCAGGTCTCAGTATCAGGAGGTACAGGATTCACTGTCGTCAATAACCAGTCAACATATTGACAGACTTTCTTTTCAGCATGTTTCCCTGTTTCAATAACTTCACTTGCATTAACAGCATCATTGGTTTCATGTTGTGTCTTTTGTGCAAGGAAACCTTTCAAAGCTATTTCAGTTAATTCACAAAGTCCAGGGTCATTTTTCAATTTGGCAGTACCATGACAGTGAATGCTACCCCTGTGCTGGTATTCAAATCTATACCAATGCCATTCTGCATCCATTGTTTCATATAACCAATGCTTTACAAAACTTTCTAGCCTTTGGCAAAAGAACCAGTCTACAAGATGAGGATTGTTGATGACATTTTGTCGCCTTTCCTCAGCTGACATTTCAGATTTAGAGCCATTGCTAAAAAGGTCATGCAAGTCTGGCCAATGCATATCTGCAGCAGAGAAAGTAAAGAAGATGGTTGATGCACCTTTGCTTGTTATGACCGCTTTTAATTCTTCCCTAACTTTATGCCAGTAAGAGTTGGAACCCACAACATTTGCAACATACCTGGACATTTTTGCCATCAACTCAGCTGAATTGTTATTTTGTGCCATATCTCGCAATTCATGCATGGTAAGATGGGCCTCACTGGGATTCTGTTTAAGAAAAATACCACTTTGTTCAAGGGTTCTCTTTCTCTGAATCATGTTCAAAGACCAATATGGAAATCTTGGATGGCTTGCAAAACGATAAATCAATTTTCCATCTACATTCTCCCTAAATTTTAAAAGGTGCTTGATTCTGTCTTGAAAAGAAACATGTCTCAATATTGCTTCATTGGTAGGATCGGCCAGACAATCTGGAAAAAGAGTTGGAAATGCCATACTGGCAAGAAATGGAGTATCATATTCGCTTAAAGGGCATGCTCCCTCTTCAGTTGGCCACTGCAATGGCTGTTCTTCAGATAATTCATTTCTTATTGCTGGGATTTCTTGTTGCTGTTGTTCAGCAAGTGGCATAAAGGAGCTTATTTCAGTTGTTTCATTGTAAACCTGATCATCACTGGTTGTGTCAGTTGAAATACTGTCATCAAGCTCACATTCTGGATCATTTCCTTCTTCTGTATGTAATGTAATAAAGTCATGTGGTACACCATTTTCTGGCAAGGTATTCAAAGCCTCTTGGTCTACTTCTAATTCTTTGTAAAGTGGATTGTGGGTTAACAGCCACATCAATGCATTATGAACAACAGTTCGTCTTACCTTCATATCTTTAGTGGAATTATTTTTCCCTTTCATTTGGACAACAATAATAGCCAAATCTTTTGGGTAGCGTGGTAATTTGGAAGCAAGTTTTTCAATTCTTTGTGGCAGGTTAATACAATGGCCACTGTAACCTCTTTGTCCACCAGGTCTGACATAAACACTCATCATTGGGAGAGCACGTGCAATAAGCATCTCTTCAGTCTGAGTTAAACCTTGCAATTCTCTTGGAACTCTTGATGGAATCATGTCATTCTCTTTTGAAAATCTTTTAGGCAGTTTCTTATCTCTGGAACATCGTGCACAGGAAAAGTGTTCAGACACTGCTACTGACTTCACTGGCCATGTCTCAAAACAAATTTTGCACTGTTTCAATGAAAATCTACTTGTTTCATGAAATCTGTTCATGTTAATTTTTGCCCAAGCTTGTTCATATATGAAACCATTACTTACATTGAATTCTGCCAAGTAATTTATCTTATCATGTTTTGGATGTTGCTTCTTATTCTTTTGCATTCTAGGCTTTTGAAGTTGCTCTGTCATTTGCAAATCTGTTTCATCAATTTTTTTAGTGGCTTTATTCTGCCGATTTCTTGCAAGTCTCTGTGCCCTTTCAGATTCAGTTTCATTTGCAAGCTTTCTGGCATTAATCTGCCGCTGTTTTGCAAGCCGCTGTTCTGTTTCAAATTCAGTCTCATTTGCCCGTTTTTTGTTTGTATTCTGCTGTTGTTTTGCAAGCCGCTCCATCCTTTCAGATTCAGTTTCATTTGCCAGCTTTTTGGCCCTACTCTGTCGCCTTTTTGAGAGCCGCTCTTTCCTTTCGAGTTCAGTTTCCTCTGCTGGTTTTTTGTTTCCATTCTGCTGTCTTTTTGCAAGCCGCTGTTTCCTTTCAAATTCAGTTTCATTTGCCTGTCTTTTGGCTTCATACAATCGCATCCTTAAAAGTTGGTCTTGTCTTATAGATTCACTTTCATTTGCTTTATACCATTGCGTTTTGGCAGGTTGCTGCTGTCTTTTACATTCACTTTTGTTCTTGTAGTTATTAGAGACAAATTGATTTGATTCTTTCAACTTTTGTAGCTGTTCACTTTCATAATAGTTTTGAGTTGGATGTTTTCTTTTCCTTGGGTTGATGGTCAGGGCAAATTCCTGTGACTGGGAACAATTCAGATTATGGAAAGTGACAGAAACCACTTCAAAGAAAGTAGCATTGACTGCAGTGGCTAACAATTGTAGGTAGTTTTCTAAGGAAAATATGTTTCTTAAACTTAACAGCACTGCCTTGCCATTCATATCTGGCATGCCCAAAGGATTTCTGGCATGAGAATCAAAAACATAAAACCCTGAGTTGGGACTGTGAATAATTGATATCATGTACCCTTCTAATATGAAAATTGCAGAGTTGTCATTTGTGAAAACATTTTGAAGCGATGTATGCAAAGGAATGAATGGTGAACCATTATCATTTTGTGTATTACAAAAGAAAGAGCCTTGAAAAATATCACCAAAAATAACTGAGCTACCTGCATCATCAAATTCATTTAATTTGCTGTGTATGTCAATTTTTGGTCTTGCAACAGTAGCTTTTGTTGCAACAATGGGCAATTCACTGTTCATCACCACAAGGGGTGATTCACTCTCTCTTTCCACAATGGGAAAGTCACTGTTGGGGGCGTCAATAGGGATTTCCAATGTATTGGCTTTTGTTGCCATAAGTGGCAATACCACAATGGGTTTAGTTACACTTGGTGTTACAAAGGACAAGTTATTGTTACCTTCATTTGCTGTTGCAAAACAGACAGTTGTTGGCAGCTGCTCAACTGATAAATTTGGGCCATCAGGAATAAGTGCTCTTTGTAATGCGTCCAAGAACTGGGAATCACCAATGTTCAGAATTTCATCAAGTGTCTCAGGCTGCCAATTTGTAACTGCCAATTCATGGTGGTGGTAAGCAAGTGAGGTTAGAGCCATAAAACCACACTGTCGTCCACGTGATTCTTCACTGAAAGATGCATCCCCTTGGTGTAGGTTTGCTCTTGCAACTAAGGTAGGCAACTCCACAGCTGAATTTTCAGAATGGCTGTTGGTCGATGTAGTTGTTGGTCCTGGGTTCAATTCAACATCTCCTGCCAAGAGCAAAACAAAAAACAAGGAGAAACTTGAAATACTAACGTAGGTATCATTTGGTCTAACACCACAGCTCCTGGAAATTTTCCTTCTCAATTTTGAGTATTGATTCTTGATCCATCTCCTACCAGTGGCTAGCAGTGGTTTCTGGTGTTTATGAGTGAAAGCGAAAGCAACGCATGGGCCTTCGTTGATGACATGGTCCTGCCACCTCTGAAATCTGTCCGCTGTGAAACAGCACAAGATCAACAAAACAGAGAGGATGAATAGGAAACCCCTCATATTTTGAATGAAATAAGATGTAAAAAATGATGTTATACGTACCAGAGCGCGTGAATTTCCTCCTCTTCTTCTCGCAATGATCGTGAGCCTTCCTGAGGTGATCGTGAGCCTTCCTGTCCTGAGGTACAGCGCGGTAAGCATTGTTATTTGCGTTTGCATTGAAAATAACCCTACCAAACAACGATCCAAAATTCGATCCCGAATAGATAGCTGCTGCGCATGCGCAGCAGCAATAAGATCTCTGATTGTCAAGGTAACATGAAAGAATCATGGAAAGCAATCAATGAACTCCTTAATAAGAGATCAAAGTCCAGCAACATCGATTGTCTTAGAGAATCTGGTTCTGAAACTGTTCACAAAAAAAGATATTTCTAATGCAATGAACAGTTTCTTTTGCTCCGTAGGTAAGGATCTTGCTGACAAAATAGATCCAGCCCCAAATCCCCTTCTTGCTGGTGACTATGAAATTAACAAACACAAGGCAACATTCCTCTTCAGGACTATTGAAGTGCAGGAGATCAGGGATGCATTTGCCACCGTTAAGACTGCAAAGAGCTTTGGGACTGACAATATCTCTAGCTACTTTCTGAAGCTTGCGCTGCCCTTTATTGAAAATTCGCTTGCTTTCTTGTTTAATACATCCATTGAAACAAGTCGTTTTCCTGACTCATGGAAAGTTGCTAGAGTCACTCCTATTTTCAAAGATGGAGATAAGACTGACAAGTCTAACTATCGACCAATATCAGTCTTGCCTGTCATCTCAAGGCTTTTTGAAAAGTTAGTAACAAACCAGCTGTACCAGTACATGAATGACAACGGGCATTTTTCATCTGGCCAATCCGGCTTTTTGTGCCTTCATTCTACAGTAACATGTTTACTTAAAAATACGGATGACTGGTACAATGGAATGGATCTTGGTAGGCTTGTAGGTCTAGTGTTCATTGACCTTAAAAAGGCGTTTGACACTGTAGATCATAACATTCTCTGCAAAAAGCTTGAGCTTTACGGTTTACAGCAACGTGAACTCTCTTGGTTTAAATCCTACCTTTCCAATCGGAAACAGTTTTGTAGGGTTAATGGTGTAGATTCAAGAATAGGGGACATAGAAGTTGGCGTTCCACAAGGTTCATGTCTTGGCCCTCTTCTCTTCCTCATCTACATCAACGATCTCCCACAAGCTGTCCAAGATTCTACCGTGTCCATGTATGCTGATGACACCAGTTTGTGCTACCAGTCTCACGATTTGACTCGGCTAAATGAGGCTATTAATAGTGACCTTAGAAAACTGGGCACATGGCTACAAGGCAACAAGCTTTCCTTGAATGTTGCGAAAACTCATTCTATGCTTATTTCTACCAAGCAGAAACACAACATTCTCAAAAGTCAAATTAAAGACTTGGTTCTGAAAATTCGCGATAATGAGCTTGAAGTAGTCAAAAAAACAAAATACCTTGGTCCTTGCTGTGCAAATCAACTGCTCCTTGGATTGGAAAGAGCAAATCAAGGCAGTCTCTAGTAAGGTCTCGAGGGCAGTTGGCTTCTTAAGACATGCCAAGTCTTTTCTCCCGAAAGAAACCTTGCAATCTCTCTACACAGGTATCGTGGAGCCCCACTTTCGATACTGCTGTTCTGTCTGGGGCTGCGCTGGTTTAACTGAAATTAATCAGTTGCAAAAACTTCAAAATCGTGCTGCTAGGATTATAACGAATAGCAGCTTTGATGCCCCAAGCAGACCTCTCATTAGGGGACTGGGATGGAAGACCGTTGAGGAACTTGCCGCTGGTGAATCTAAGACAATGGTCTTCAAGTCCCTGAATGGGCTGGCTCCACAATACTTGTGTGACCCACCCGAAATTCGTCCTTCTCATCATATAGCCTTCGTGATACGAGGACCGACCTGAGGTTACCGATGAAAAGGTCAGCAAATGGCCAGAGATGTTTCTCTTATAGAGGTGCAAAATTATGGAATAGCCTCTCTGCCGAGTCAAAGCAGGCAACCTCTCTGTATAGTTTCAAGAAAACTATATAGAAACTGTTTTCTTTCGTTTTGATTGTAAATTATAAACATTGTTGTAAATAGGATTTGGATAATGTAAATAAGGTTTTATAGTTTGATTTAATTAATAGCTTTTTACTTTTTATCTTAGATTGTAACTAATGTTTTTATTGGAGGGCCCCTTGAAAATCAACTTGTTGAAGGGCAACCCTCCTTAAAAGAAAAGAATTAAAATGAAATGAGAGAAACCCCTTCTAAAATATAGGTGATCTTGAAATTCTTACGAAGCGTGTCCCAGCGTGTCCCGCAGATCAAGTGCAGATCATCTAGAGACTTATCACTTTCCAAAAATCCCTTACACCTTTTGCAAAACATCCTTCGTTTTCAAGCAAAACCAATGAAAACTCCCTGAAAATCCTATTGTCCTCAAAACTCTCTAAGGCTTTTTTGGAAGAGTGTATGGCACGCGCAAATCATCACAATCAGATAAACCTAGTTTTTCTGGAGAAAAACCTGGTTTATCTGAAAAATGTGGCCATGTAGCAGATAATCCTAGTTTATCTGTGAGAAACTAGGTTTTTCTAAAAACAATAGCTTCCAGAAAAACCAGGTTTTTCTGAACGAAAGCGAGGCTCATCAGATAAACCAGGTTTTTCTCCAGATAAACTAGGTTTTTCAAAAACTATTCTTTACAATAGAAAATCAATCCAGAAAAACTTGGTTTTTCAAAAACTAGCATTTTCTGGAGAAAAACCAAGTTTTTCTCAGAAAAACCAGGTTTATCTGGAGATAAACTTGGTTTATCTGAGAAAAACCTGGTTTATCTAATTGTGGTGATTTTCGCGTGCCATATGCGGTACTAAAGTGAAACTTTGTGGGGTTAAGTTTATGGCACGCGAAAATCACCACAATTAGATAAACTAGGTTTTTCTCAGATAAACCTAGTTTTTCTCCAGATAAACCTGGTTTATCTGAAGAAACCTCACTTTTCTGGAGAAAAACCTGGTTTATCTTAAATTTGGGCATGCGAAAATCACCACAATTAGATAAACCAGGTTTTTCTCAGATAAACTTGGTTTTTCTCCAGATAAACTAGGTTTTTCTCCAGAAAGGACGAAGGCATCAGATAAACCAGGTTTCTCTGACTGAAAGCGAGGCTCATCAGATAAACCAGGTTTTTCTCCAGAAAAACCAAGTTTTTCTAACAGGAAGAGAGTCTCATCAGAAAAACCAAGTTTATCTAACTGAATAGGAGGCCGTAGGGAAAACGATGTTTACCTGCACAGAAACCATATTACTTTTCCACAATAAAAATTTCATGCAGTACTGAAGTGAAAATTTGTGGGGTTGAGTTCATCACCTCAGGATTTTATCTGACACCTCCCCACAGTTTGACCTTGTTTATCTAAATTGTGGTGATTTTCGCGTTCCATAAGAGAAACCATATCATTTTCTGCAAATGTCCTTTCTAATTTTCCAAACTTTACAAGTTCAGATCATAATGGGACAACCAAAATTTCATGCGGTACTTAAAGTTAACCTTGGCGGGGTTAAGTTCACCTCGTTAGGCTTTTTCTGTGACACTTCTCACCCACCACAATTTCAGAGAAACCCCTTCTAAAATATAGGTGATCTTGAAATTCTTACGAAGCGTGTCCCAGCGTGTCCCGCAGATCAAGTGCAGATCATCTAGAGACTTATCACTTTCCAAAAATCCCTTACACCTTTTGCAAAACATCCTTTGTTTTCAAGCAAAACCAATAAAAACTCCCTGAAAATCCTATTGTCCTCAAAACTCTCCAAGGCTTTTTTGGAAGAGTGTATGGCACTCGCAAATCACCACAATCAGATAAACTTAGTTTTTCTGGAGAAAAACCTGGTTTATCTGAAACATGTGGCCATGTAGCAGATAATCCTAGTTTATCTGTGAAAAACTAGGTTTTTCTAAAAACAATAGCTTCCAGAAAAACCAGGTTTTTCTGAACGAAAGCGAGGCTCATCAGATAAACCAGGTTTTTCTCCAGATAAACTAGGTTTTTCAAAAACTATTCTTTACAATAGAAAATCAATCCAGAAAAACTTAGTTTTTCAAAAACTAGCATTTTCTGGAGAAAAACCAAGTTTTTCTCAGAAAAACCAGGTTTATCTGGAGAAAAACTAGGTTTATCTGAGAAAAACCTGGTTTATCTAATTGTGGTGATTTTCGCGTGCCATAGTCTCGTACACCTTTTGCAAATAAATCTTTTGTTTTCAAGCAAACCCAATGAAAACCCCCTGAGACCTTATTGTCTTCATAACTCTCGTAGGCTTTCTTGAAAGACTGTATGGTACGCGAAAATCACCAGAATCAGATAAACCAGGTTTTTCTCAGATAAACCTAGTTTTTCTGGAGAAAAACCTGGTTTATCTGAAACATGTGACTCTCTAGCAGATAATCCTAGTTTATCTGTGAAAAACTAGGTTTCTCTAAAAACAAGAGCTTCCAGAAAACTAGGTTTTTCTGAACGAAATCGAGGCTCATCAGATAAACCAGGTTTTTCTCCAGATAAACTAGGTTTTTCAAAAACCATTCTTTTCAATGAAAAATCAATCCAGAAAAACTTTGGTTTTTCAAAAACTAGCATTTTCTGGAGAAAAACCAAGTTTTTCTCAGAAAAACCAGGTTTATCTGGAGAAAAACTTGGTTTATCTGAGAAAAACCTGGTTTATCTAATTGTGGTGATTTTCGCGTGCCATAGATGGGTACGAAATCATCTAAAATCCTTAAAGAACTTTTCTCTCACGGCTCGTAACATTCCAGAGTTCTAGAACAATGGCTGCGTCCAAACGCTGACGTCACCGTTTGGACGTCTTAATTTCCTTCGCTTGTGGGTTTAGGGGGGAGCCCGAGAGCAATATTTGAATATTAGTCTCGCTTGATCAAGGGTTGCAAGACAAAGGATACAGATTTGAATAAGTCAAAGCGAGTTGACAACCTCAAGAATAGATTTCACACTTTTAACAAAGCGGACCATAATGGTTTGCTTTCTCTGTTTTGTTTGATTTGATTGAGTGCGCTCAGAGGTGTGAAATCTGTTCTTCTCGAAGGCAAATCGCATTGTCCACTCGCAACCGTGAATCTTTTGTTGCACAAAATTTGCGATTGCTCCTCGCTGGTGTGCGGTAGAAGGGCGTGCTTTTCAAACGGCAAGAGCATCACCAGGAAATGTATCAACACAACAAACAACAACTAATACTGCAATGAAGGATATCAGCCTTCATGTTTACAACCTGTGCCCCAATGAACATTTAAAAATATGGTTTTTCAAGCTTTTCCGATGTTTACACATTATGGTAAGAACCCTTCAAATGAAAACAACTTTTGAAGAAACCCAGGTTGATTTTTAGAGGAATGTGGACCCTCATACAAGAAACTTTTAGGAATTTAATGGAAAACTGAACATGCTGTCTTGGAAGAAAATGATATATATTTTGTGGTTCCTACCGAGGGGCATTTCGTTCTTTTGAAAAAAGCAAGAAATTTTTCTTGAACAAAACGATCTTACGGACTTTTGGTGGATTTCTCAGAAATGAAATAAAGGTGTACGAGATATTTTGCGATTTTAAAATGACGAAATTTCACCCCAAGTTTTTAGTTGAGGAAACTTCGCGGGAAACGGACACTGCCCTCATAATTGTCCAAGCGGGAAATGGAAATGTTCGCTTGCCTTCAATTTCCATGATGTCTGTTTCCCCTAAGTTTCCATTCAGGAACTATGGAGAACTATCAGAATTTTTGGCTTTGCAATACTGAAGTTTCTTAATTGTTGGCAATCTGAGAGTTGAGTTTCTTATGAGCAGTTTCTCTGGGAGAATAATGAGCTGATCGCTGATACTACGCTTTGCTAAAAAGGCTGGCGAATATGAGACCAAGCGATAACAAAGTTGACATGGAAGATTTTGTTTTTCATTTCTCTACTCACAGGATATGCGGTGCCATCAAATCCAAACTCAGACGCGTCAGCGAATAATTTCAGCTATGTACGTTAGAAACTTGTGAGCCATAGCCAATAGCCCCAGCCAAGCAGAGAATGCCTCCCAGTGGGGAAATCGCAAATCACCAGTTCGCTGGATTTTGGTGAATTCGTCATTTCTCCGCTCCCGATTGACGTTTAAACATCCCAATCAAAAAAAATATCGTGGGACTGCAAAAAAAAGGGAATTCGTCAATTCGATCAATTCATCGATTCGGGAATTCGTCAGAGGGATCCTTTTGAGGGGAATTCGCTTTTTATTCGTCAGGGGAATGAACATCCACACCTCAACAACTTCAACCAGCATCGCGCAGATCCTTCTTTTGTTTGCAACAGTTGTTTACCTTCGCTTGTTATTGAAACCCCCGTTTTTTGTTCAGAACTTTGATTTTGAATCCCTGTGAATTTGCAATGGAATGTTACGAGCCGTGGGAGAAAGATCGCGCTTTGAAAAACAATAGTTTTTATTGTCCCCAGTCCCTTGTTTTCCTACCCATCTAATTATTCAGATTAGTCAATAAGCAGCTTAGCGTCTGCCGGGTCAGCGGTCAAGTGGCTAGTAGAAAGCAAAGCCGCTACAAAGACATCGCGGCTATTTTCAATCTTGAAACCGCAACCTCCAACCGCAACATTTTCAAAGTCAATCCAAACGTCTCCTAACGCCCATGATTCAGCATGGTCCCCAGAATAAGATAGGAATCAAATGTTTTAGCCGATTTTTGCTCGTGGCCCATGGCCGGAAAACCTTCAAAACCTCATTTTCACGGGTCAATCAGACGGCGAATAAGCGAAGAACACAAAAGAAACGTGTAAACATTTTTCTAAATTTTATCTACTTTCATAAAACGCAACCAGGACAAAAACAGCTGGAAATTTTCCGAATTTTTTTTTAGGAGATCTGCTCGCCAGATGTTTGGGTATCCAGGTTTGGATGCCGGTTAAAATGCCACATGGTTTCTACGAGTTATGGCCTTTTCAAGATCGATGAAGCAGTGACACTTGATCAATAGAAATTCTGGGCGAGAGACAATGGAAATAACAATAATGATTGTTGTAAAAACGATCCCAGAACGCCAAATATCTATATCTCCAATTGTTCTTGCCATTGTCCTTCCACCACAGTTTCTTTGGTTCAAGATTCAATGCCTCTTCGATTTCTTTGTAAACTCATATATGGTTAGTTCTCACATTTCAAGTCATATGGCAATGCTCTTGGGCAATTTCTGTATTATACTACTTTTTGCAATTCATGGCACAAGTTTTCATAGTGCGAAATAAGTCATAAAATTGAAAGGAGGTTTTATCAAGAGGTTATATCACCTAATTTGAAGTGGCGTAAACAAGCCTCGAAAAGATTCTGCTGCTTTCGTCGATTCGAATCGCCGCGCCATATCTCCACGAAAGCGTGAGGTATTTTAACCAGCATCCAAACCTGGATATCTAGCAAGCAGATGTCTTCAAAAAAATTCGGGCTTTGAAGGTTTCCGGCCATTGACCACGAGCAAAACTCGGCTAAAACATTTGATTCCTATCTTCCCCAAAATAGGCCCTTCAGCATCATCAAGCACCTGCTTATCTCCGAAAACTTTCTCAATGGCACCGTCTCCACCGCGCCATCTGCGAGTTCTTTAACCAGGAATAGTGCAAGGCTGATGCCATCAGCAGCGCAGTGATGCATTCTCACAACTATTGCGGTTTTGAACTTCTTATCATCATCAAAGAACTTATGGTATGTTCTTCAAAGTAAGACACTTCTTACCAATAAATGTTCTAATATGTCTTTATAATTCTGTATTTTCACCTTTTCTCCAATATGGAATTTTAGTTTGGGGTCTTACGTATGAAACTTATATCAATCCAGTGTTCCTATTACAGAAACGGGTTATAAGGTCGCACTCAACTCCTATCTTCTCAGATTTAAAAATCTTAAAACTGCATGATCTCTTTCAACTTAAACTTCTAACCTTTGTGTATGAATCTGTTCATAAAATCTCCCCTACTTGTTTCCACAAATTCTTTAAATCTGTGGCACTCGTTCATCAATTTGGTACACGACAGGCTAGCAAGGATGATATATTTTTAACTCAGAAAAATACCAATCAATACGGCCTCAGATCTATACATTACCATGGATCAAAGTGCTAGAATGACATTCCTGTAGAAATAAAACGGTCACCATCTGTCAATATCTTTCGTCAGAGACTCAAAGCCTTCCTTTTTGAAAACAAATATTAAAGCAGATTATAGATAGTCATCAACACTATTTTGCCAACAATTTATATTCATCAATTCAAATTGTCCTAAAAGGGGGTGCTCTCTCCTCGATTAGCCTTGCTTCTGAGGGGGCTCCTCCTAAGAATTCCTCTTCATACAAATTTCCTATTTTTTCTGTAGTTATGTTTAATCTCTATACTTGTATTTTTAATTTGTAGTCTGTAGTTTATGTTTAGTGTTGTTTAACCCTATCCAGACAAGGGGGGCACAAAGTGCCTCCCTAGTGAATTTTTCCACACAGCTCCATGAATATCACTTAGAATAGTCTGGTTTTTGGCGACTTTTAGTTTCTATCTATGAGACATCTCCATCCGTGTCAATTTCAAAATTTTTGACCCTGATTCAGGGGGTCAACGCATAATTATATGTTGAGTGTTCTGCAAAAAAAGTGTCTTTTTCAGTCATAACTTTTGAACCACTTTCTCTATAACAATGAAGCAAACATTACTGGACTTGTCTTGAAACAGGCTTTCATTTGATATATAGTTCATTTACTTTTGATGACGTCATCAATATTTCATTGTTCAATACTGACGAAAAACCATGTTAGGCTTCACTTTTTGAAAAAATGAGCAACATATTATGATTCAGCAGGTCCTTTATCTACATTTAGCTTCTTTGCTATTTTTCAAACTATTTTAAAACAAATTTTTAACTAAAAATTGCTCTTTTTTGCGGACAAAACAAATAAGTGCGGACATCAGCAAAAATATCACAGGTATGAGGCATAAATTTCAAAGCAAGAACTTCAAGGATATAATGTTTTTATGTTTCAAGGCTCACTTCGGTATGTTGTACCACTTAGGAGATAAGACGCATCAAAGTCCATGTTGTTTTGCACATAATGCAGCAACATTTGCTGACGTCAGCACTTAGTCACGTGACATAAACAAAAAAAATGACGTCATCTTGTTTGCCTGATCATGTTTGCTCCTTGTGCCAAGTTTCAAGCCTCTAGCTCTTATGGTTCTGAGAATACAGCATAAAGCATCATAATGCATGCATTATGGCTAATCATATAATCTCCAGGTAATTCGTTAATTCTATGTGAAATACTATTAAAAAATAAGGGGTGCTCTCTCCTCGATTAGTCTGATACGGAAGCCCATAAGTGCCAGACAATCTTTATTTTTTCGGTGCATTTCAATCTTTGTCTTCTTGAGGACAAGTTTAATTTTTTGAGGACAATTCATGCTTTTTAAGGACAAGAAAGAAATTTTGAGGACAAGTAAGAAATTATGAGGACAAGTTAGAAATTTTGAGGACAAGTTAGAAATTTTGAGGACAAGGTAGAAATCATGAGGACAAGTTAGAAATTTTGAGGACAAGTTAGAAATTTTGAGGACAAATTGGAAAATGAGGCTGCTAAGGTGAGATATGGTACATTACTGGTCCTTAAAAAGCATGAATTGTTCTCAAAAAATTAAACTTGTCCTCAAGAAGACAAAGATTTAAATGCATCGAAAAATTAAGATTGTCTGGCACTTATGGGCTTACGTAGTCTGACTACTGAGAGAGCTCCTCCTTTAAGCAATTCCCTCCATACAATTCATCTTTTTTCCTTGTTTTGTTTAATGTATATTGTATTATTATTACTATTATTTTACTGATGTATCAATTTTCTGTATCTTATGTTTGTGTAGTTTAGTTATTTGACTGTTTAGTTTAGTTAGTTCATAAATTGTATGTTGTGTAATTTGAAATATATGAAACTGAAACTGAACAAAATTTCCTGTTATCCAGTGAGGTCTTGATGGCTTCTGTCAGACTAACCAGAACATGGTTAATGGAATGGCTTGCATGCACGAAATCCAACGAAATTCAGCTGCATGAAACTCGAGTTCTCAGCAGCTGAAACCCTGGCTGAGACAGTATAAATTTCATGCCAAAAATAACAATGAAGGTAATTTTACTTTATGCTGCTCCGCCACATAAATGTGGCGGGAGAGGCGTCTGAAGGGCTCAAAAAACCGAAAAAAAATGCTTCCGTTCCGTGTTGGACTTGCTACAAGTCTCTCTCTTGTTATCATAAGACAGAGGAGAAATAGGGAGACATCACAAGACATAGAGCAGAAACAGGGAGAAATTATGCCCTTCCATCTCGCCCTTCCATTTCCCTCGCCCTCACATTTTGCAACTTGAAATATATGCTGACAATAGAGAGAGACTTGTAGCAAGTCCAGTTCCGTGTTCAATGTTCCAAGAAATGCAAAGAAATGCAGCTTTTGTGCAGCCTCGGATTGACACCAAACCCAACTTCGATAAAAATGGCAATAGCTGGCGCGAGCAGTGAAGAGGAAAGTCAAATTTATAAAGCGTGCCTGGAGGTATTTGTGTTTGCTGGGACAACAGACAGGAACTCATGAATTCTTGACATTAACGAATCAATAAAAGAACAAGGAAAGGTGTTTTTATCCGCTAGATATGACATGAGAGTTGGTATTCCAGGCATGAAAATGGTAGGCCGTGGCCTACAGAGAATCATGTGGTCATTTTCCAGTGCAATTGGATGGAGTTTGACATTTGTGGTCGTCCTTTTTTCTGCATTTGCATTCTACACAGGGTTTTACTTCCTCTATGTGCCCTCACCTTTGCACATAAAGCCGGTACATTTCAAATTTCCGTAAGTAGCTCCGAAGACCTTTTCAGCTTGTCTGAACTGAAGGCCTCGTCAGTTATGAAAACTTTGAATTGAAAGAATAAAAAAAAAGAGATTAAAAGAATTCTGAAATCATATTTACAAAAATTATATCATCTATTTATTGCCAAGGGATATATTGGTAATGATACCATATTTTTTATAAATTTTTATTTGACAGATGTTCAACTTCCTTTGTGGGCCAAAGTCGATTTTGGCACCATATAAAGGATCATGGTTGGCAATAATGGTTCTTTAATATTGCAGGGGGGGGGGGGGGTGATTTTGAAAATAGCAGGTACTGTACATACCTTAATCATCTATGCCAACAACATTGGATTTATGGCTTGGATATGGCTGAGGCCCCGTCCACACGTATCCAGATATTTTTGAAAACACATCTTTTTTTATCCGTTTTCAAAAAGATTTGCATCCACACGAAGAGCTTTTTCGGAAATATCCCTGTCCACACGAAAACGCTGTGACACTCACAATTCGAAACGAAATTCCATAATCAATAACGATATTTGGCATTTAAACTTTGATGAAAGGAAACAGACAAGCAAAATGCCCTCGTGTTATCCCCAAAAAACCGAGCGCATGCTCTGATACGTCATAAATCGATGCTGTGAGGTTAGCGTTTTCGAAAAGCTCCATTTTGACCTGTCCACATGAGAACAGGAAAATGGCGTTTCCAAAAAGATCCACTCTGGAGAGCGTTTTCGAAAAGCTTTGTTTTTGGTGACTAAAAACGCTGTCTCTGTGTGGATGGGAACCCAAAACGGATAAGAAAGATGCGTTTTCAAAAATATCCGGATACGTGTGGACGGGGCCTGAGTTCAGTGGCGGTGCCAGCTCTAGAAAATATGAAAGAATTGGAGGCAGACTTGGCTGTTTGAGGCATGTGATTGTGCACACACATGTCTCATTTCACACACCTCATGCTCTTAAGCAGCGTGAGTTGTCAGGCACCTAAAAAGTCTGTCTCAAAATCACTTACCTTGGCTTTTATTGTTAGGGGAATGAATGTTCTGAATGAGATGCAATGTTGATGCAAGTGCTATGCTTTCAATCCTGGTAATTATCTGTTTGTGATAAAAGCTCAATATCATCATATGGAAAGGTCATGGGCATGTCAGATTACATAGCCATGAAAATTGCTGTTGGAGTACATGTGCCCTGAATCTAAGGACTTTGCTTTCCAGTGCTTGATCATAAGGTCAATGTATGAAAAAATATGGAGGTGATTTGATGTGGAACGATAGACGATTACGTTAAAATGGCGGCAAGGAACTTTTTACTAAGATGCATTGCGTTCTAATTACGAATCCTTAACGGTTCTATGGAAATTTAATTAAAGAACGCAGTGCATCTTGGTAAAAAGTTCCTCGCCACCATCTTTAGCATAATCATCTGTTGAAGGCAGTCAGTTCCTCTTCATCCCAAGGCTACAGCAGTGAGCAGTGAGTGATATGGAGAAATTGGATGGGAAAGCATTCATCATCAAGGGGCCTAAATAGGAGTATCTGAAAAAAAATGTAACACAGAGGAAACATCAATTGTTTCTATCGCTGAAAAGCCGTTCAATGTACACTATCAATCATCCTTATTTCAACTCATTTCCAGTGTTGTCTTGTAACACTGAGTGCTTGAACACCATGTTTTTTATCCTCAAGCTCCAAAACCCCATTTACAAAGTGATAGAGACTGTTCAAAATCATGTGCCTAGTATCTACTGTGGGCCACCAAAGTTACTTATGGCCAGGACTGGTGGCACAGGTGTTGTGGATACCAATTGACAGGGGGCACAACTTGCTGATTTTCCCCCAGCTTGCGAAGCCCCCAGGAAAATTTTTGGGGCCATGCCTTTTACTTTTAGCTCAGAAGCATTTTTCAACATCATGCTTGCCATTAGCGATGATGGAAATTTTGATAATTTTTGTGACACTGATTCGATAAATCAGAGTGCAAGGAAAATTTTTGAAGAAGCAATACCCTTTACTTTTGCTTTGACTACATCTATCTCCCAACATCATGCTTGCCATTAGCGATGATGGAAATTTTGATAATTTTTGTGACACTGATTCGATAAATCAGAGTGCAAGGAAAATTTTTGAAGAAGCAAATACCCTTTACTTTTGCTTTGACTACATCTATCTCCCAGCATCATGCTTGCCATTAGAGATGAGGAAATTTTGATGATTTTGATAAATCAGGGTGTGAGGAAAATTGTTGAGGAAACGTCTTTTACATTAGCTTAGAAGGGATTTCTTGATTCCTATTTCGATCACATTCAAATCAAATGAACACTACAAAATTCCATCATGTAATTCTACAGTATGCAATGCCCTTGTAGCATTTCTCAGAAAAAGCCCTACATCACCAACATACAAATATCCCGAAAATGACTCAAAACAAGCAACAACTGTTAATAAGTTGGATGATATATTTGTCAATGAATCGTCAAAATAAGTACCACCTGCAAGTCACTATCACAGATGGAATGATTTGATTCCACAATGTATGAATCACTTTTGAACAAGTGGAAAGAGAAGCTCCTAACTTTTGCCAAAAGCCAATCAGAAATTTCTGAGAACTTTCTGATTTGCAAAAAATTTATGAATTTTCCATGGTAGGCGGGGGGGCACCTGCCCCCCAGCCATGACATTTCTGACTGGTGGTTGGGGGACTTTGATGTAATTTTTTGGTCAAAAGGTATATATACCCAATGACTTTAATGTCATTTTTCTTTGACAACGTTGTTGAATTTTTGGACTCTGCAGGGATATGCTCCCCAATCTCCTCCCCCTTGTGGCACCACTAGTTGAGTTCTCAGTCACTTTTTTGACAAGCACTTATTATTTTGTTTGCAGCTGGTTTGATCGACATGTTTGCTTTAGATGTCAGCAACATAGTTCACAGATATCCCATGTTTGAAGAATGGACCTTTGAAACCCACTTCTAATCATGTTATTGCATAAGTGATGGTTTATGGTCCACTACTACTGTCATGCAGTAAAGAGAATGAAACAGAATGAATAGTTTATTCATGCAGTGAAATGATTAAAATTTTCAATGAGATGATGCTAATTGAAGCCTCTTGACAATGTAGTGCTGCGTGCTTCAGTTCCCTCATGATTTTTGGGTGTAATTAAAACACTCACTGCACACCTTCTGAAACAAACAGATAAAATCCCTGAGGCAGAAGTTCTGATATACCGGGTGTCCCAAAAAAAAGTATCCGGATTTGGTCGACCCTAGCGATAAGAATATAGCGTGAATCAATCCGAAATGATTTTCAAAACATACCGCAATAGCCAACTTGAACATAGATACCTCGTTTGTTGATATCGGTGCACTGGGAGTGAAGATATTAATCTTCAAAGGACAAATTTGCCTCCACCTCCAAACCAGAGCTTTGGCGCTTTGGCCTAAGCAAATCCTTGAAGCCTTGCGAATAAAATCAACAAAATCTGAAGGCGGCACAACAGATGGGTTTTACAAAATACAGTTTATGTGAGACCTATCGTCAAGGGAGCTCCGAAATCAGCTTCATTCAACTCAATATCGACAATTTATCTTACACATACTATTCACCGATGAAAGTACTCCCTTGAGCATCAATACACTTTTGAAATCGTCGAATCATTCCTTGAAAAGAATTCTTCATCAGATCTCTCGGGAGTCATGACAGGAAGGTCTGGAGATCTTTTGGAGGCCAAAAGATATCTCCTCTCTTGTTGATGACCCACCCGGGAAATCAGCTTCGAAGATACGCGATGATCAACCTGATCTCGAGAGATCTGATAACAAATTCTTATCAAGGAATGGTTCAACGATGTCAAAAGTGTGCTGATGCTCAAGGGAGTACTTTCACCGGTGAATAGTAAGTGTTTGTTAAATAAATCTTCGATATTGAGATGAATGAAGCTGATTTCGGAGCTCCCTTGACGATAGGTCTCGCATAAACTGTAGTTTGTAAAACCCATCTGTTGTGCCGCCTTCAGATTTTGTTGATTTTTTTCACCCTGCTTCAAGAATTTGCTTAGGCCAAAGCGCCAAAGCTCTGGTTTGGAGGTGGAGGCAAATTTGTCCTTTGAAGATGAATATCTTCACTCCCAGTGCACCGATATCAACAAACGAGGTATCTATGTTCAAATTGGCTATCGAGGTATGTTTTGAAAATCATTTCGGATTGATTCACGCTATATTCTTATCGCTAGGGTCGACCAAATCCGGATACTTTTTTTTGGGACACCCGGTATGTTATCCTTCTTCTTTCAATATATACTGTACTGTACGGTATATGCACATGTTTGCTCTTGAAAACCATTTGTGGATTGCACAACAGGTGAGCTAACCTAGGTTTCAGAGCAATCTTTGCGGCTTGCTTTGTTTTTGTTTATGACCTGATAAATGGGTTATGAAATTTCCTTAGCCCTGATCGATGGAGCATGGAAATCACAAGTTGCTTTGTACCTAGTCATCAGTGAAAAATAGTGGATCTTATTGTAACATTATCTGTCCTTCTCATCACATTCAGGATGAGGAAACTAGTGATTCTGCGAGTTGCTGCAGTTTGCTCGCCATTCCCTTTCTTTTCTCAAAATTGATCACCCACGATAATGCGCTACTGGACCTTTGGTTGCAACAGTTTTCATCAAGCAAAAATCCATGAATCATGCCCGGGGGGGGGGGGGGTACATGACTTGCGGATGGACGGGGTTCTGCCGCCCGGTTTTCAGAAAGGTACCCTCTTCTAATTACCGAAACTTGCGGACATATCCACTTTTATGATGAAATTTGGCGGAAAACCACCCATTTTTTGCTATTTTCGCCGATTTCTAGATAACCCACCCTTGTTTAAGGAAAATCTGCCGAAAAAGGGACCCTTGTTTAGAGCATTTGGGGCCCAAAAACCCACCCATATGGGCGGCACATACCCGTACCCTCAACATGTTATGTACCCCCCTCCACGTGGAATCATGTTAATTTCAGTATGTGTTTTAGAGTGCTTGAAATCTATAATGGGTTATGGCACATATTTTGTACTATTTTGCTTTCAAAGTGTTTTTTAATCATGCTTGCGGTGTTTCTTCTGATTCTGTTTTAGAACCCATGGCTTTATACTGTCAGAAGGAAAGCATGCTGAAAGATCAGATGACTTGTACCACCTTAGGAAAGTTGTGAATCACCATCATAGTGATTTCCATAATGGAAATAGCAATCAGTTCCCAACAGCAGTTTTAAGTTTGAGATCTCCTGATCAAGACCCAAAATCAGTTGGAGACCGCGTAAGTCTTTATTTGTATTTGATAAACTCAGTGGCCATCAATGCATTGTTACCAAGAATCATGCCATCATTTTTTGAGACAATGAAATAGATATTTTTCAGTAGCTACTGTGTTTTGAAGCAGACTGGCAGAAAGCAGTTTCAGACCAGTGGCATATGCCTCTTAGGCTTCAAATGAATAATGTTCTTCAATTTCCAGATCAACAGCCACTTGTCTGATCTGATGGTTTACAAAAAGAGATGGGTTATTAGCATTTACCGACCCCCAGATGCTTCCAACCTGGAATTATTTTTCAGAGAACTGTCTTCTTTGTTAAACTCGGCCGTTGACATATACGATCATGTTATAATTATGGGCGATATAAACATTGACGCTCATGACATTTAGCATCCTGGATACACTAAATTGAATTCATTCAGTGATGTTGCTGGACTATCAAATGTGGTAAAGAATAAAACATGTTTCACAACAGGTCGCAGTTCGTCAATGGACGTCCTGCTCACGAATACGCCCAGAAGTTTTCAAAATACCATCGTTTTTGAAACTGGTCTGAGCGACTTTCATGGTCTTGTCTCCACTTTAACGAAAACACACATACCCCGTCTCAAACCTAAGGTAATCAAATATCGTAGTTATAAAAATTTGATCCTGCAATGTTTCTCCAAGATGTAAAGAATACTGACTTCAAAGCAGATTCAAATGATGCGGATTTGTCTTACAGAAATCTTTCATCTGCTTTCCGAAAACTTGTTGATAAACACGCTCCTCTCCTCTAAAAAAGTTCAGAGAGGAAATACTGCCCCTTTTATGAATTAGCAATTGCAAAAGGCAATTTATACAAGATCAAGGCTTGAAAAAGGTTGAATATAAATCCTACCACAGAAAGTAGAAGTAATTTCTAAAAGCAACGAAATAAATTTTTTTTTCAATTTTCAATATTTTTAAACACGGTAGCCCCGTCAGTTGATCAGCAACTGCTTTTCAGGGGGCCGTGGCAAAATCTAAAAGCTAAATAAAAAGATGTTTCATGAATGATAAAAAGAACACGTGTTTCAATTTTCTAGTCTTTTTTTGAAGGTGGCAAGGGAGGGTGCCTGTTTAAGATCCCTTTAAGATCAAGTTCGAGTTCATTCCAAAGCTTAGGTCCACGAAATGATATAGCCTTTTGCCCATTTTTAGTTTTCCGCAGTGGTAGGGAAAGATCAGTTTCAGTATTTCTTAGTTCTCTGACATTTCGAGTTGAATTTCTGACAAACAAGTTGGAAAGGTACTCAGGTACGAGCCATTCAGAGACATGTACATGTTAGTAGCAGTTTCACTTCTAAAAATTTCACTTATAGTTGGCCAATTTAAATTATGTATTAGTGCCATAGCAGGTGAATCAAATTTACTTTTCGTCACAATTCTCGCCGCTCGATTTTGCAACTTTTGCAGGGTTTGCAGTTTGGTCGCCCCACAGCATCCCCACACCGAACAACAGTACCGAAAATGGGGCTCTACAATGCCCCGATACATTTTACTTAATGTGTTTTGAGGTAAAAATTTTCTGGCATATTTCAAAAACCCAATTGCTCGAGAAACTTTGGTACGGAGAATATTAATATGTTCTTCCCAACTTAAACTCCGGTCTATTATCACACCCAGATACTTTGTCCGCTCTACATTTTCAACTTGAGAGTCGCCAATAAAAACTGCGGATGATCAACAGTTTTATCAATAATTTTCTTAATTTTGGGCTGGGGACCCACAACCAGAGCTTGAGTTTTTAGTATGTTCAAGGAAAGTTTATTTCCTAGCAGCCATTGTTTCAAAAGACTTAGTTCACTGTTTAGAGTTCGATTTACATCTTCTAAACTCGAAGAAGAGTAAGAAATACTTGTATCATCGGCATACATCGTCACTTTAGCTTTCTTCAGAGAAAACGGAAGATCATTGATATAGATCAGAAACAAGAGAGGACCAAGGCAGGAGCCTTGAGGCACACCACAGCGGATATCTTTGGTTTTTGAACAGACACCATTTACTTTGCAGAATTGTTTTCTGTTAGTTAGATATGACGTAAACCAAGTAAGTTCTAGATTTTCAATCCCATATATCCTCAATTTAGCAAGTAAAATGTCATGATCGACAGTATCGAATGCCTTTTTTAGATCGATAAAAATGTTCGCAGTGTATCTGCCATTGTCCATGTTTACATACCAGTCATCTGTGCTATTAAGGAGGCAAGTGACAACAGAATGAAGAGCTCTAAAGCCAGATTGGTTTGAAAACAGATGATTGTTTTTGTCGAGATAATCGTAGAGTTGGTTATGAATGAGTTTTTCGAAGACCCTAGCTAAAACAGGCAGAACTGATATAGGTCGGTAGTTAAATCGGTCATCAGGTTGACCATTTTTAAAATGGGGGCTACTCTAGCTATTTTCCAGCTATCTGGAAAACAACCAGTAGCAATTGAAAGATTGAAAATATCACAAAGAGATTCTGAGATAACCGGAAGAGCGATTTTTAAAAAACAGCTAGCAATGCCATCAGTACCGCATCCCTTTGAGGTTTTAAATTTGCTAAAAACTTTATCAAGCTGGAGGGTATCAAAAACGTGAAATTGAAACCTAGTTTTTTCTGGATTGATCACGTAGTCGTTTTCAAGGAGAGGATTTCTTGCTGAGGGAATTTTGTCACTAAGCGTCTCTCCAATGGTACAGAAGAAGTTATTAATAGATTTTGCAATATCAGCATTAGTAGAAATATGTTTTCCTTCAATATTTAGTGAAGCAATGTTGGTGGTTTTAGATTTCTTGTTTAAAACGTTGTTGACGGTCTTCCATGTACTTTTGAGGTCCCCTTCGCAGGAAGCAATTTTGTGAGTAAAATACTCACGCTTAAGTTTTTCATTTAATCTATTAGCTTGATTTCGTATATTTCCATAGGCCTGCATCAATAATTCGGATTTTGAGGGAATAGCATGTTTTTTCAACTTATCTCTTGCCTTGCACATAAGTTTGAAATCATTAGTCAACCAAGGGCAGAATCTGTCAGAAACACGTCTGTTTCCTGTTGGGGCATGCTTTTCGAGGATAAGAGAGAAAATGTTAGTCCAGGTGTTAACTATGACATTTATATCGTCTATATTTCGCACGATGCCTCTCCAGTCGACCCCTAAAAGATCTTTGACAAACTCGGTTTGATCAAAGTTCTTCATTTGCCTGGTAGAAATATGTTTGTGTTGTTTTTTGCAAGCACCACGAAGTTTCCTAACACAAAAGACCAAGTAATGATCACTGAAAGAAGATTTATGTATTCCAGAAGATACTATGTTAGTTTTGCTTGTCGTAGCTATATGATCTATCAGAGAAGAGTGTCTCACGAGTAGGGCTTTCTATTAACTGGTGAAAACCAAATAGATTATAAATTTCTAGCAAACGAAGAGAATGTGTTGGAAGGTCATTAGAATTTGCATTTCCCTCTTTGGAATATTTAGGCAGAATATCACAGTTTGTATCACCTAGAAGAATAATCTCTTTGTCTTCCCTGTCATGAAACTGAAGGCATTCCTCTATCTGATTGAAGATATCAAAACTTACGTTAGGGGGCCTGTACCAAGCCAAAACGACGAAAGAAGCAGCATGAATAGGTTTAATCTCAACGCATATAAGTTCTAGAGCTGAGTTAGGAAGGTCTTCTCTCACTGTAGTCTTATCTAGCAAGGTATCCTTTAGATAAATTGCCACACCACCCCCCATGGCGGTCACGACCGTGCCTTATGATAGTATACCCTTCGATTTTTACCAAACTATCATCAATACTTTTGTCAAGCTTTGTCTCATTTAAGGCCAGAATGTGAATCCCTAATTCCTTTACAAGCATACGTATTTCATCGACATGCAGCAAAAGGCTATTCACATTTAAAGATGCTATTACCATGCCCTTTCTATGCCCTAGTGTACTTAAACTATCTATTGAAAGTTGCGTTCGGGAAGCTGTGGGAGGAACATTCTGCAATGGTGGAGAGACCCCTCCCTTGCCAATTTCATGAGAATCCCTAATTACAGAAATTTGTGTGTCAGTGTGCGAAAGAGTAGTTTCATTACATAGTCAAACCATGTTTAGAAAATCAATAAAATTACCTGTTAGTACTTTGCTTCCATTAATATTTAAATGTAGCCCATAACGATCCAAATCCCGCTCTTGAATATTATTATGCTTTATAAAATCAATCCCCAGTTTTCTAAGTTCTCTCTCCAGCAGAATGTTAACTTCTTCCCTTTTGCCATCCAATTCTTGGGAGTCTCTCCTCAAAATGATGCTGGATACGGCTAGATACTTCACCCTCCGCTTTGCAGTTACAGCCAAATTTATAATTTTATTCGCAGTTTCATCCTGTCGTTCTCGTCTGAGATCACAAGCGCGTTTGCATAAGAAAGAAGGCTACGAAAAACCATCTTGAAGCAGCAAATAAAAATGGTACTATGCCTAATAAAGAATTTTGTTATCTCGTTAAACCCTTTTTTCAAATAAAAGGGGGACTTGAGAGTGGCGACAGTTCTCTTGTTAAAAATGATACCGTTATAACTGATGACTAGGAACTAACAGAGATTTTAAACGATCACTATGTAAATATTGTAGAAAAATCCAGTGGTAAGAAACCTATTAGCCTTGCTAAAGATACCAGAATTTCTGATGTCCGTCAAATTGTTCATTTGATTCTTGATGAGTATAAAGACCACGATAGTGTCCTAGCTTTAGCTATACTTCAAAACCCAGAGCAAGTGCTGGACACTTTCAAATTTCAGGAGATTAACAAAAAAGAAGTTGCGCAACTATTAAAATCCTTGGATGGCAGGATATCCATCGGTGAAGACAAAATAGCTCCAAAGCTTGTTTCTCTAGCAGCTAATGAGTTTACAAACACTTCAAGTACGGCAATTAACTGTAGCACTCGAAATTCCCGTTTTCCATATGATGCAAAAAGGCGGCAGTTATTAGATAAGGGGAAGCTTGATCGCACAGTGGAAAGGAACCAGTGGCGGCCTTGCTGGGGGGGGGGCCAGGGGGCTATTGCACCCAGCGAACATTTTGAAGGGGCGGCAGAGCTTCAGAAGGGCGCCAAAAACTTTATGAAGTTTGATGGTTCGATTCCGTTTTTTCAGCACCGCGTGGCAGGTCACAACGGCGGTCCATGCAGATCCATCTGATGCAAATGCATCAGTAATTGTCATAGGCGAAAAGCAAATCATTTCGGGTCCATGTTACGCTACGTAAAACTGATACAAACTGTTATTCCATTAGCCACAACTTTCATTTGAAAAGAGAAATTAGCACAGGTAAGAAACTCGGAGATGTCGAAGCAAGTTTCTCCGACATTTCTCGACCCCTACTTTTTTACCAAGAGCCCCATGTGCTCTGCTAGAGGTCGCAGATGTCTTATCTGCGAAAATTTTTGATTCAATCCAGTTTTTTATGAGAGAAAGGTATGCCTTACTTCTAAGAAATAAACTTCTGTCTCTTTTTTCATTGGTAAGCATCGCCTATTTTTAGTGATTAAATATATTTTGCTTTACGGAAAGCCAGGTTTCGCATCCTCTTTAAATTTTGACAACGATTAAATACCTTTCAAGTAGTAATACGATAAAAAGATACACGTGAAAAATAAAGTAAAGATATGCTATGAATTGCCTGAAAATACTCTGTTTTTGCTGACCTGAGCGTTGTGTGTTTATATCGTCTGAAAACACTTGAACTGGTACGTTATGATCAAAATGATTTTGATCCTTGAATTGATATTTCGATGTGAGGCCTGCTACTGCATTTTTTGACAACAAAGCAGCTAAATTTTACAAATATTGTGCAGATCAGACATCGCCGACTTCTTTAGCAGAGAGCTTGTGGAACCAAGTAAAATATTCGGAGTTGAGAATACCGCAGAAACTTTGCTCGGATATCTCTTATATTTGAGAACTTTATAACTGGCCTAGAAAATTACTGTACCGTAAAATCCTAGTTATTCCTATCTTGCCAAAAATTAGCGATGATTCTTTTCCCACTTTTGCCAATGATCCTACGTAGCAACATCGTAAACTTGGACTCTGATGCAAAAGCCATAGCCGAGAGTTAGACCCAATTTTATCCAAAAGAATAAGGTGTCCATGAAACAACTACGGTTGGAGAAGATACTTGCAGAAGTAAAATATCTTTTCTTAGTACATGAAATATACAACGTTGGAAGGAAGGTCTTCCTGCGTCAGAAAGGGCCAAGCCCTTGTTTTCCAAGAGTTTAAAGGGCATGGTCATGAAAAATTTTCCTGGGGGCTTTATTTACATTTGTCGTTCAAATGTCTACATCCAGCCCTGCATCAGGTCAAGGTCAAAGAACACGACTAGGGAAATCAGGAAATTTCAAGGCTGCAATCTTGTCAGAGACTTGATAACGATGTTTGATCTGAAGGGGCGTCATTTTGCTGCTGCCCCCCCTGACGAAAAAGCCAGGCCGCCACTGAAAGGAACGTTCGCCCAGTTTGTGTTCTCAATACTTTTCAAAGATATGTGAAAAGGTCTTAAAATAGCAACTAGTTCAGCATTTAGACAACACGCTTTCTGTTTTTATTGCGGCCTATAGACGAGCATATGGATTCAACATGTTTTGATACGTCTAACAGAAGATTGGAAGTCTCACGTCGCCAATGACTTTCTCGTAGGTGCAATCCTAATGGATCCTTTGAAAGCTCTTGACTGTATCCCACATTACTTGCTCATTCTCAAATTACATGCATATGGATTTGATGAAGATGCGCTAGTCCTTACGTACTCTATGTTAAAAGACGAGAACAATGTGTTCGGATAAATAATACATGTAGTTCTTTTCAAGAGGTTATATCTGGTGTACCCCAAGGTGCTGTGCTATGACCAATCCTTTTCAATTTTTACATAAACGATTTATCTATTTTCATAAAATAGGTCACGCTCTATGATTACGCCGATGACAATACACTTGCTTATAACTCCAAAAGCATTCCGTTCTTTTGGCTATTTAGGATTTATCCATTCCGTTCTTTTGCCTTTTTGGCTTGGTCTGTCAAAGAATACAGACGTAGAAAATAACTTCAAGAGACATCCTTATTGTTCTGGTTTTTCTTATTTAGTTCTATTACTATCTCCATTATTGCGCGCGACGAAGGAGCAAACTTACTAAAGTGATCCAGCCAAGTTTCTGTGATGTCCACGCATATGTTTATTGTATTGCTTTGTTACTTTGGATTATCTTTTACCGCTGGTTAGTGTAAATTGAAAGATTCGCTGGCCACATTTCCTTTGTCACTAAACTTTGATTGTGTCTGTTTGTCTTCGTGAACAACGATCAATTGTGGTGATATTCTGCAAAGATATCGTGATAGCGGATGGGCCTAAGCCAGAGAAGTGACTCAATCGAACTTCTGCTACCTTTCATGAGACACAGGCAGTAAGTTTATGCAATATCGACGTAACTCAGTGTTTAAATTCAATCACATTTTCAATAGGATTAACTCTACACAATAATCTGTTGACCCTGCTCTCATTACCCTCCTTCTAGTCATAAAATATGGAAGAAGGAATGATGAAATTCAGGGGCATAGCGAAAATGTCATTTACAAATTTAGTGTGGCTTTATTTGAGTTCACAAATGTCTTTGAGTGCGCGCAGTTGATAACTTATTTAATTTGGCAGACACAGAAGGGCAATAGCAGCACTGTTAAAAGTTCGAATGTTTCAATTAGTCTTCTTCAGCTAAACTTTACAACAGAGCAACCGAGCATTAATATAGATTAATGTCCAAAGTAAACAGCCCAGATTTAAATTAAAAAGAGCCAAAAACAATAACAATGAAATCCATCCCTAGTAAGAATGGATTCCATTGAAATTAAAACCCAAATGGGCATTAATATGATGCTAAAGTTTGAACTGTTGGAGTACGGTTGTCATATTAGTTCATTGTCCACCCCTTTGGATCAGACAAATCACCGACCGAACCCCTAAGAGACCCAGAATCACCTGACCCTCGAAAATTCCCTCGTTAAAGTCTCCAAGGAAGCTGAAGCACTGAGGCGGTAAATAAAAAGATTCATTCGGAAAACTCTGTTATCTCTATTATCATTATTGTCATTATTCTACGATTTGCCACCTACGACTTGCCACCATGGATGCACCGGGTTCCTTTTGAAATTAAACATGGTTGGGCCATGTTACTACCAGGATGGACGGCCCACCTGGAAACACACGGTATCATAGGTACAGCACCTCACCTAGGTGTAAAATTGGTACCTTGGTGATGAAGGCAATAACAACATTAGGAGCGCCAACTGTAAGGCTGCACGGTGTGTAAAAATAAGTGCCCAAAGGGAGAAGAAAATGCCTTAGCTGAGGGGGTAATGAAATTGTAATGCGCCCTTGGATAATGAGTTATAGTAAAGGCACTATAGAAAACAATAACTTTACCTTACATTTACTTTATTCTAGATATTGTCACGAGGCCAAAATTACAGGGTTTCACTGGAACTCCATGTTCCGCGTTCTGAAGTTAATAGAAATGTTGGTGAGTATTTCAAGGCGTTTGCTTTTATCGATTGTCGTGCAAGTACATCAAACGACGAACTTGTACCAAGGGCGCCTGCTATGTAGGAACTGTGTTTACTCGTAGTACTGTTTTCGTAAAATAGTACACAGAGTAATTGCTGTCCTGCTAATCTGTAGTTTCTCAGATTTACGTTCTGTATTGCAGAATTATTTGGGCTGAGTCAATTGTATCATTTCTGAATCAACTAGTTTCTCAGGTGCTATTCCAGGCACAGTATGCACTTCCAAATACTAAAAAAGAGTCATGCAGTAGGAGTTTCAATTGAGCACCTTCAAGGAGCACTGTTAGTACAAATGGCTCCTCGTTTTTCTTATTCTTTATAGCACAGCTTCAAGATTCTGCCATAATTCTTTTCTCCCATGTCTGATAGTAAGCCTGTTTTGACTTTCTCAACAACTTGCTAACGGTTTGTGTATCATCTAATTATTTTTGACCGGCATTTCTGGCAGTTACATTTTATCAAACGATAACGGCAAGGACTTTAGTGAGTCTAGTCTCAGTGAGTGGAAATAAAGACGACCATCTAAAGGCTCGAATCACTTCAGCGTAGATGTATGAAGAGCGACAACTTGCTTACGTGTTTATATATTATCTAATTATTTTTTGACCGGCATTTCTGGCAGTTACATTTTTATCAAACGATAACGGCAAGGACTGTAGTGAGTCTGGTCTGAGTGGGTGGAAATAGAGACCACCATCTATAAAATCGTATCACTTCAGCATAGATGTCTGAAGAGGTACAGAAGAGATATTTACTGGCTGTTATGATTAAGGGATCAGCGTTAGCGATAATACACCGGGTGTGTTAAAAATAGCATAGAACTCAAATCTTTAAAAAGACGGGTGTAAAATTCTTCTTTATTTTTCTTTGAATCAAAGTGCTTGAAAGGAACTTTAGGTAATTTGCTGTAAATCTGCCGTGGCAATTTTTTGATATCGTAATTAGCTTTAAAATGGCGGCATTTATTGATTTCGAGGTTGTGACGTCATCAAATTTCTAAATCCCTAACCAGAAAAGCTACAAATTTCTGCTTGCAATCATGTTGTAGACCTTCATAAACTATGGTTTTCTTGAAGATTGCGTCAATTTTCCTCAAGTAATTTAGGAGTTACGATGATTTTAATTTTCTCAAAATTTTTGATGGATTTTTACAAAAATAATCAAAATGCCGCCATCTTGAAAATAATCAAGACATTAAAGAATTGCCACGGCAGATTTACGGCAAATTACCTAAAGTTTCTTTGAAGTCGTTCAATTCATGGAAAAATTTGATACAATTTCACACCCACCTTTTTTAAGATCTGAAAGATTTGAGCTCTATGCTGTTAAAAATAGTATTTCCTTTTGAAAAGTCATCAAAATGTGATTACGGGACCAATGTTCGATTTTCTTTTTGTCAAGTAGATCAAGGACCAGATTAGTTTCTCAGACATAGCTGATCTTGATTGGTTAAGAAATTAGCAATTTTAGCTCTTTTGAGGGTTGCCTGGTTTTGATTCATGCTGCAAAAAGCACTGATGATTGCCAGATAAGTTTTTTGCGTATGTAGGACATCCAGTTTGGTTAAAAATCACATACAGAATTGCGCACTATCATTAGGGAGTTCAATGATGATAAAAAAAAAAATTGAAAATTTGGACTCTCGGGCAAGATTGGGTATTTTGCTAAAAAATATTGATCAAAATAGGGTTTTTCAACATGCAAATTTTCTACCTTTTTGTATCAAAAGCAAGCATTTTATCATCTATATATAGGGTGTCTCAAAAAATTGTTCAACATTTCATTAAATATTAAAAGATAGCGATAACATGAACAGACTCATGGGAAGATAACCCTGTCCCTAAGGCCCCGTTCACACGAGAACGCAATCGTTCCGTTCCATATCGTTCCGTTCCGAAAAGTGGAACGCTCAGGGGTTGCGTTCACACGGGAACGCTTGAAATAACATCGTTCCGTTCCAAAAAGTGGAACGATAAAGTAAGTGATACGGAAAGTGGAACGATACGCAATCGTTCCATTCCGTTCCCGTGTGAACAGGCGATGAGGTGCAATACTGGTCCAAAAAACGGAACGATAGGGTTTTTGCCCTAAACGCATGCGTGGATGTAGTTTAGTTGTTGCTTGAAAAACTGGCAAGGACTAAAGAGAAAACTGTGGAACGGAACGATTGCGTTCCCGTGTGAACAGAAACAAAAACCGATACGCAATCGTTCCGTTCCCGTGTGAACAGTCTATTTTTGCGTTACAGAAACTGGAACGAAGATGGAACGGAACGATTGCGTTCCCCTGTGAACCGGGCCTAAAATTATGAAATAATTCTAGAGACCAGAATCTTACTAATCGGTTGAATATTTCATGGAGGTGCCAGCTTTCAAAGATCAAAACTATGCGATAGCTGAAACTAGAGACGCCCAGATTACTTGTAATGCAAAAAAACCTCGAAGACCGAGGTAAAAGAAGTTTCTCTAATGTCATACCTCTCGTTGATATCAGAACAATCCAAAAAGGACTTCCAAAGTAATTTAATCTTTGCGATCATTGTAAAAATTTACTCAACATTGCATATGTCCAAAAACAGTGATTCAAAACGTAATCAACGAGAGACTGAATCTGTTTCCTCAAAGCATCCATATGCTTAAAATTGAAAGTTAGCTCATTGAAAACTTGCCGAAGTCCCATTTGGTTCGCCCTGAAACAATTGTGAAATAGCAGAATCGATTGCCTATGGGATTTTTACCAAAAATGCCATTTCGAGGCCTCTGTTTTCAGTTTTCGCACAAACTTGATCTTCAACTTGAACTTCATGAATTTTTAGCGGATTTGCAAGATTCGTAAGTCGAAAATTGATTTAAAATCTCTGGAAAAGGGTCACGACCTAATGTCCATTCAGCGTATCGTTATTTTTAGTATTTAATCAAACGTCAAAAAAATTTTTTGAGACACCTTGTAGATGTCTTTTGGTCTTTGATGAAACAAATCAAAAATGGAAAGTTTATCAAAGGTTGGTGATATTTTAAACAAGAGTAAATGGAAAAATCGGCAAGATTGTTTACACCTATTTCAAATCATGTGATCAATCTCTTGTTACAACATCTTTTGATTTCTCTAACATATTTCGTGCCATGCGTGCAAAGAGTACGATTATATTTAAAATTTCCCAAGAGTATGGTCATCTCTGGTACCCAGGGTAGGTCATCTGACTTGAAATAGGTGAAACAAACGTTAGCCGATTAGGTCTATTTGTTCGAGACACTCGGTTCTGAGCATAATCATAATCATAATCATAGTCATCATCATATTCATAGTCATAGTCATAGTCATACATAATCATAATTATAATCATAATCATAATCATAATCATAATCATAGTCATAGTCATAGTCATAGTCATAATCATAATCATAATCATAATCATAATCATAATTCATAATCATATCTTATCATGTGTAATGATGCGCCTTTTTGGGGAAAAAGATTACGACAAAGCGGCGAAGATCCTCGCGAAACTTTTGCATGATGTTGCTCTTCAAATGTGCAGTCAAAGTCTGCTACCATCCCCGTAAATATTAGTTGAAAGATGATGGCGCTGTAACGTTCAGAAGCCAAATTTGCCTGATGACTGAAACCAGCGGTTGGCCATTTTGTCTTATTATTTTGCAGCGCTGAATAGTTTCGTGGATCAACTGAAAACAGCGGCGTCCAATTTAACATTGGGAGTCATTTTTCAATCACTCCCAAACCCTAACCCTAATTCTAGCCCTAGACAATGGTCGACCGCTGGTTTCAGTCATCAGAGTAATCAGGTAAATTTGGTCTATTGAACATCATAGCTCCCCAATTGTTGAACGAACTTTTCCAGGGATGGTAGCAAACTTTAATTGAACATCTGGAGAGCATTGTTTGCAAAGATCTTTGCCGTTTTGTTGCAATCTTCTGGCAAACAGGGCACAATTTTTTGGGACGCTGTACATTGTGGTGGCAGAAGTAATGCTCTTCTGGATCAGGATTTTGAAATTTGATGACGTCACAACCTCAAATATTATAAATATCGCTATTTTGAAACTAATAAAGATATAAAAAAACTGCCGCTGCAGATTTACAATAGAGTACCTTAGTTCCCTTCCCAGTCATTTCAGAGTCTTCAAGAATTTAGTTCCCTTCCCAGTCATATCAGAGTCATCAGGTAAATTTGGTTTATTGAACATCATAGCTCCACAGTTTGTAGCTGCATTTGGACTTACCTATTAAGTTAAGCAAAATAATTCAATAGATGCATTAATCACAGTCTCGGGAAGGGGGGTAACTAATTCTTTTATGTGACGGGGACGTGCCATTTTGCCCGAAAAATTGGTGCCCATAGTTCCGTAAATTCTGGTGGATTTTAGGGCCATAATTCCACAAATCGAATAAATATCTGGGCCATAATTCGGGAAACTATGAAAAATCCCCTGAAAAGGACACCCATAATTCCGTGAAATGGAAAAATGTTGTGAAAATGATACCCATAATTCCGTAATGGTTTGAAAAAGTACCCCTAAAAAATGGCACGTCCCCGTACCACGAACAGTACTAAGTTACCCCCCCCCCCCCGAGACCACAGTAGCAATAAAAGGCGAAAATTATCTTTTTTTCATTTTCTCATGATTGTTTATCGTCTTGGAAATCTTTGTCTTATCAAAGATCGTGGGGTAAGAATTAGTTGGACTCTCATTATTGTTGGATTTTTTGCGAGAGTTATTAAATTGGACGACGCTGTTTCAGTTCATCGATGAAGTTACTTATCGCTGCAAAATAGTAGGACAAAATGGTCGACCGCTGGTTTCAGTCATAAGAGTCATCAGGTAAATTTGGTCTATTGGAAATCATAGCTCCACAAGCGTTGAACGAATTTTTACAGGGATGGTAGCCAACTTTAACTGAACATCTGGAGAGCAAGGTTTGCAAAGATCTTTGCCGTTTTGTTGCAATCTTCTGGCAAACAGAGCACAATTTTTTGGGACACTGTACAATGTGGTGGCAGAAATCATGCTCTTCTGGATCAGGATTTTGAAATTTGATGACGTCACAACCTCAAATATTATAGATATCGCTATTTTGAAACTAATCAAGATATCAAAAAACTGCCGCTGCAGATTTACATTTAAGTACCTTAGTTCCCTTCCCAGTCATTGAATTCAAAGAAAAATGGAGAAGAATTTTGCATCCGCCTCCTTAAAGATTTGAGCCCAATACCCTACTGATTAAGATGTTGAAATGTTCAGCGAGGCAACTTGCACCCTTTCTCTCTTAGTTAGTTGCCGCTATTATTTATTTTCAGGGATGTTCATGACTGGATTGAAGTTTCTATCAAAAGATGGACGCGATGTTGGATCATCACAACGCTCGGTAAGAGTTTCTCATCTTTTGAGCGGCAGGCACGCTTTGTCATCAGACCAAATATCGTACTACGTAGATTAGCCGAAGACGCACAGTTAAAGGGAGTGTGCAATGGTAAATAGGCTGCTCTATAAATAGAAAGAAAGAAAACAAGCAAACACAGCATTGTTTCTGTAGCTATCGATCATTAAAAACACATGTGGGCCATCAATTTCAATGGGCTATTCTTAGATTTTTCTGCCGTATGCAAATGCAGGCTTATAGCCTTGCACAAACCCGTTAAGCCCAAAAATATTCATGCCCCATGCCAACTTTGGAGAATTTTAACGATTTATTTATGAACCGATTTTACTGTGAGTGAAGTTACATAAGAACGTGACAAATGGCCGAAGAAAGTACTAGAGGAGACAATTCAAGGAATGCAATGTCTAAGACAGTTGGTCGACAAATTAAACTATTCAAAGTACTCCGGAGTTGGCATGAGTATGAATGATTTAGGTCGCAACCGTACATTTCTTGAATTGTAACCACCATATCCAGTCGGGACCACACGGCTGTATGTCCTTTTCCACTGTGTATGGTACAGATAACAGGAGGTTTTTCATGACAAGCGTGCAACCTAATCTCATTTGAAAAACTCCACATGTCCACACTAATAATGAAGCAATTTTGGAGGGAGAATTAAGTCATTTCGTTGAACTTTGGCGGGACTTTGGCACAGTGATCATTCTTTGGTTCTGATTTTTGAATTAATTTTTCTTTCAGGCAATGATTCATTTTTCGTCATCACTTGTTTCAACGTTAAGTTCACTTCTTGATTTTCTTATGCTGCACTGGCGATGGAAGCAGGAAAGTGAAATGTTAGATATCACACTATTCGAAAACTTCATTGATGATTCGGTGAGTTGTTATTTTCATGATATTTGATTTTAAGCGAGGGAATGCTTCGTAGGTTGGCGACCCAATCAGAAATATCACTGCTTCACATACACCTGCATCTGAATATCATTAACCTTCAATGTTCAATATCAAAATGTAAAATTGTGACAAGATTTTATGGGAAATAGCAGTTGTGTACCTGTTTCTAAAGGTTGTGATTTCATGACCTGAAAGAACTAGATTATGGGCAATGTATTTAACGAAATGATGCATGTCAATTTCTAAACCGATGTCGTTTGTTTATCGTTGTTCATATCCAAAGAACGAATATTTGCAGAGAAGCTTTTTGATACTGTGTGTCCCAAACCAGGTGTCCCAAAAAAATGTTTCCCCGTTTGAACAGTTCCAGAGAAACAAACTGTTGTCTCATTTTGAACGATGTAAACAGTAATTAATTGCTGAAATGCCAACTTGGATCCTCATAATTTTGCCCCATTTCTTGACTCATCAAAAGACCTCCAAAATATGAATTTTCCAAACATCTTATGCTGGAGGAATCCTTGAAAAGGTGAAAGATCTAGCGATGGAGATATGTTCCATTCCTTCCATGTTTTACATCACAGTTGTCAAGCCATTCAACTGCTTGTCAATTTCACAAATTGTTATTCAAATTCGGCAATATATTAAAGTGGAGACCACAAGACCGTGTCTTGTGTATCATGCTTTTTCTTCGAACGTCAAACAAAATCGTCCTTTTTACCGAGCAAGCGGGCAAATATAATTTTTCTTGGGTCTCTTTATGGAGTTCAAACGCAGTATTGTTGGAATGCAGTTAAAAAGTAGCATTTCCGTGAACTTTGAGGTCCTAGTTTAACGATTTTATTGATAAACCATTTGTAGCTTTTTCTTGAGCATTTCAGGTATTCAATTTTTCAGGAAAATAATTATAGAAAATCAATGCGCGCAGATACAGAATGAAACGAACACTCATATCTACGTTGAGCATTGTATAAAAGATTTCTTTTTATAATTTTTATCGAATAACACATTCTTTTACTCTTTTACTAAAGTATCAGTTCAAATCTGGAAACTTTTTTTGGGCCACTTGGTATATATTACTTCCGTTCGAAAAATCGAAAAAAATTGATTATTAGACGTATCATGAATGTTTTTATCTGTTTTTCAATGATCCAAATGTAATTTAAAGACAATAAAATGGCTTTTTTGTTCCCACAAAAGGGTATGAACTGACACTTTCAAAAACCTAATTCTGAGCTATACTTTAAGCAACATCGTTTATTGCCTGAGAGCCATATAATGAGATTGTTCATTTTGCTCCAAGTCTACAACTTCCTCTACAATAATATTTTGCATGACTTTCCGACGTTTATGACCAACTAGAATCTTGATATACAAGAAAAATTATTCTGACAATCATATGTGATTTTTCAGTATGCTTCAGAACCAGGCCGAAAAAGAGCAAGATTCATTAACATTAAGACCTATCTCTAGATCAGTTATGCCTGGAAAATAATTCGGTCGTTGACCTACCAGACAATAAAATTATTTGGATATCGGCCTTATAATAAAATTTTCGTGGCTATTCAAACTGAATTAATTTTTTGGGACTCGTGGTACCGCACCAGAAATTTGGAGAAAAATCTTCAAAGCGATAAATTTCAAACTCTAAGGTTACAGTAAACGTTTTCTGGGTGAAAATATCCATTTTTCCATTTTTTCATATTCTGTTAGCCGAACTTTCAAGGCACACAATCGAGGGGCATTTCACTCCCAAAAAATCTCGTACACCTTTGGCAAAAATCCTTTTGTTTTCAAGAAAAATCCTTCAAAAATCCATATAAATCCTTTTGTTCTGGAAAAATCTCGTACACTATTCCAATGAGTGAAGTGCCCCTCGCACACAATGATACCTTGCTTGAAGCCAACAGAAGTTTTGAAAATGGAAGAAATTTCATGTAAACGAAGGCTTCCACAATTTCTTAATCAAAGTTTTTTGTTTGTGGTCTTCAAAATCCATACCTAAATGCTTGACCTGTTAAGCTGAATCCCTAGGTCCTTGTGGTTTGTGTGAAATAGCATTGCGCCTTCTTCAATGCTTGTGTTTATTGGGTAATTATTTGAGGACTTCAATTGATTTTTAAGCCTAAATGGCTTGATCCGGATTAGTGTGGTTTATATGGTCCTGTTGTGTACTTTACCAGTACCTTTAGGGAAAATCTATTTTTCTCGGGACTCACAAATCCATGAGGTACAGGTACGAAAAAGCCAATCGAATGGCTCGAAAATTTGCACATGGCTAGGGCAGACTTGGAGCTTGCAAAGTGTGTCCCAAATTTTTTGTATGTGTCCTGGTCCGTCTTTTATAGCCAAATACAACTTTGGGAGGGCAGAAAAATCATTTGCTAATTTTTGACAGCATGTAGTTTCAAAGGAAGAAGGAATTTTGAAAGATCCCAGACACACTTTAAAAGCTTAGGATCTGCACTTCCTGCTGATGTAAGTCAGATTCTGTTACCTCAAACGCAAGGGTACGAAATAGCTTTTGAAGGTCGTACACTCTTTTAAGCAACAAATTTGCCTGGAAAATATCATTTTACAGCATTTGCCAATAACTTTAATATGGTTAAAATCCCCACTTTCTTGTGCATCGAATGATGTATAGTTTACCTAGATTCCGTCAATAGTTCAGCTTTTAGGGAGCGAAAACCAAATTTCGAGTCACAAACGTTTACCGTAACCTTAAAAAAATGAATTTTTATTGTCCAATATCTAATGTTTTTTTGTGACTCATCTGATAGAGAAAAAAGGTAATGCTTTTTGACAACTTTAACGGCATTATCACTGACACGTAGTTGTACCATCATCATCTAAACCATGTTAGATTTCAGCCAATCAAAATGCATTTGGCTGTTGAATTGACAAATAAGAAGGCCATAGTTGATAACCTGGTTTATTCGAAGCCGGTTACCGTGCAAGCGCGAATTGGTAGTATCCCCAGATTCGCTGCCATCATGAAATACCGTCACCTGCAGCCCTTAGGAAGGTGACTTTTTAGTTTTTAGTTTTGTGATAAAACCAAGCTTTATCGCTTAAATAAAATGCCCCCTCGAATAAGCGCTCACTTTCAAGTAAGCTCCCACAATCTCCACCTTAAGAAAGGGGAGCTTATTTGAAATTAGTCGACTACTGAAATGGGGAGGACAGTTAGCCAAAAAAGAGTTAAACTGAACGACAATGTTTGCTCTTGTTTTCATTCTGTCAGTCTTAATTATCATTTGCATAGCAAGAAAACTTTTATAACACGCTCTCCGATATATTTATTAGGAGAACATAAGAAGCGTGTCTCGCGAAATCCCTCTTTTACTTTTTGTCTTTGCTTGAATTGCTTTGATATCCAGAAAATCAAAGAAGATTCCCGCTCGAATAAGCGCCCCGTTTAAAGCTATTCAAAGATTTACACAAATATGTTTGCCACATACAGAAAAGAATGTCATCCTGACAACAAATAATGCCTCTAAGAAACTGTCTTCTTTATTTTACAGTATCATCCTTCAGAGACTGCGGTTATAACAATATATTGTGGAAATCTGCAAGTTTATTCTGCAAAACTTCGAATTGAAGCTGTTTTTACTGGTATCAGGTGAGTTATCTCTGAGTTAGCTTGAAATAGTGAAAGCCCAGTTATACGATAGAAGTGAACTAATGCAATCTAAACGCAAATCTAGAAATTGTGGACAACAAAATCAAAAACTGTTGAAATTCTGCTTATATTTGTAAACTTGAGATAAACTGTGCTACATAGTCGTGGTAGTTTATGGAACACAAGGTTTTTGCTGTAAAATTAACTGGTATCAGTTAATGCCGAAGAAAACATTGAGTTGAGGGGAGTGGTCTCATTACGGAACAACATTGTGTGGCTGTGTTCCATACGATGAAGTTTATTGTGTTTGTTACTTTGCCAAATACTCGCTCCGCATTTATCTGGTTACGAGGAAGTAACATGCCAGTACTTTATTTTCAGATATTACATGTTTTATTGGCCAATAACATCAGCTACACTGGGCATCTTGTCAAATATATTTGTTGGGATTCTCCTCGCAGTTTGGTTGTATTTCAAATTTTGCAGCGATTCATCAGAAGACATGAACTTAGAAGAGTCATTTGAAATAGAAGATATATTTGCAAGTGGCGTCAATGGAGAGGATGAATCAGTGTCAACACTGTCGAGAGAAAATGGTGAAAACGAAGTAGAACAAGGTATGTATCAGATCTTCAGTATGCATTGGTAATGCAATGAGGATGCAGCTGTGTTTTTAGAGCCAAGCGTTGAGATCGTGGATGTTGAATGACCACATCGAGTCTGGGGTCCCTTATCTTAACGTTCAAGTGTTAGGGCTCGAAATGGCCACGAACTCTGTCCGCGTGAATGTTCTGGCTGCTATAGCGTCTTTGTAGCCGAAGTACATGAGCACCTAAGTACGTGCCTAGCTGGTAGCCATCTTGGTTTCTAACGCATGCGGCCTGTGTCACGTGACACACCTAAATATACGCTACTACTTACGTCACAACTCTACATCACCCCCCTTTAAACAAAGTTCTGTTAATCAAACTGAAAATAAACTTAACTTGAAACTGTTTTTGTTTTGAACGAGTAAGAGTCTTGTCTCAACATAACAATTTGCTAAAACTATAAAGTATGAAAACTGAATTTGAAATTTTTTCGAGTGAATAAGAGTCTTCTGGCTCAACCTAACAACTGATTAAGAATAAAAGGGAAATAAAGTTGTCACTTACGTTTCCATCATGACTTACTGTCCAGTCCGAAATGTCACACACTTGTTTCATGATAGTAGTTTGGTCGAGCAGTGATCCTTCTGGGATATCTTCGAACTTGATCATTTGCCTCGTCTTCTTCCTCTTCTCTTTGCTCCTGATGAACTCTATCCCCACTGACGCCATTATCACTATCATCATCTTTATTCTCTGATTGAATCAAACAGTCCTTTATTCTTACTCTTTTAAAGAACGAAGCATTCCTTGTAATACTCTTTCCATCTCTATTTGCAGTAATCATTGTTCCATTTCTTTGTGTGATAGTGTACGGTTTTGGGTCATATGGAGACATAGCCTTGTTTCTTTGTCTTTGTTTTACAATAACTCTATCTCCCTCCTTTAAATCTGATTCTGAAGCATGATTCTTTTCATCTGCATATTCTTTCATCTTTCTCTTCTTCATTTCATCTCTATCTCTTAAATCCTTGTTGACTTGATTGTAGGTGTGCTCTGGTAGTTTTGTTCTAATATTTCTACCCATTAAGAGCTTAGCAGGGGGGACCCCTGTAGTGGCATGTGGAGAGGCTCTGTAATTTCTCACAAAGTTGAACACTTCTTGTTGCCAACTTTTTCCTTCAATATGAGCTGCCTGGATAACTTTGTTCAAATTTCTCATGAATCTTTCACACTCTCCATTTGCTCTTGGCCATTCTGGTGTAATTCTCCTGTGAGTGTATCCACTTTGTCTTGCAAACTCTTTCATTTTTGAGCCATTGAAAGGAGGCCCATTGTCAGACTTCATAATGACAGGTATTCCATGCGTGCTAAAAATCTTTTCTAACTTTGGTATAACACATTTCTCACTAGTAGAAGGAACAATTTCAATTTCAGGATATCTGGAAAATTCATCCATGCAAACTAAAATATACTTGTGATTCTCTCCTATGGGACCCTTGAAATCTACTGCTACTACTTCCCATGGACCATCTGGCAGATCTTGCATCTTAAGTGGCTCTAGCTTGTTTTCTTTTATGGTGGCTTGGCAGGCAATGCATGATTTTGTCTTGTTTTCAACTAACTTATCTATTCCAGGGAACCAAACTTTTTCTCTTATTAGACCTTTGGTCTTCACTATACCTAAATGTCCTTCATGTGCTATCTCTACAGCCTTCTCTCTAAGAGCTTTTGGCATCACAATTCTTGTTCCCCTAAGAACTATACCATCTTCTGTAACAGAGAGTTCTTTCTCTACTTGTTTAAATGCTTGTAGATCACTGAAACAGTAATTTCCTTGAAATTTCTCTTTGTTTTGATTTAGTATGAACCACTTTCCACTTTGCAAACACTCTTTTAGCTTCTGCATAGTTAAATCTTTGTTCGTCTCATCTCGAACTTCATCTCTTGTCATTGCTTTTGGAACTGCATTAGATGCAATGAAATTAACATACTCCTCAGCAATTGATTTAGATTTTGCAAGCTGCACTGGGTGTCTGGAAAGATAGTCTGCTGGATTATTAGATCCTGGCTTGTAACATACAGTGAAGTCATACTCTTGGAGTCTCATTGTCCATCTTTCTATTCTAGCTTGTGGTCGACTACCCGGTTTATTAAACAAAAACTCTAGTGGCTTATGATCAGTGACTAAAGTGAAACTTTTTCCATAGATGTATACATGAAACTTTTCACAGGCCCATACCAAGGCAAGGGCTTCTTTTTCAATCTGGCTATACCGCTGCTCAACATCTGTCAAGGCTTTGCTTGCATACGCAATTGCTGAAATTTTCTCTGTTCCATCTCTTAACTTTTCCTTTTGACATAATAAAGCACCGAGTCCAACAGGACTAGCATCTGCAATGATCTCTGTATCTTTGCAAGGGTCAAAATATGACATTGCATGACTGCTCATAATAGCTTCTTTAACCTTGAGAAAAGAGCTCTGTTGATCATCTGTCCATGTCCATTTGACATCTTTTTTTGTTAGTTTTCTAAGAGGCTCTGTTAGGGTGGCATAATTTGGAATAAAACGTGACAGGTAATTTGTCATACCTAGAAAGCTTCTGACTGCCTGAACATTCTCTGGTTGAGGTGCATTCTGAATTGCTTTTATCTTTTGCTGACTTGGTGCAAGACCATCATGACTAAAATGGTACCCAAAGAAATCAAGGTTTTTCTTATTAAATGCACACTTGTTTAAATTTGCTCTCAGATTTTTCTTTCTGAACATTTCCAATACATTGTGGAGAGTTGCATCATGACTTTCTTGATCTTTTCCAAAAATGAGAATATCATCACTTATGTTCAGTGCTCCTGGTATCTCCTCAAGACACTGCTGTATTTCATGCTGAAAAATTTCTGCACTGGAAGATAACCCAAAATTTAATCTGGTATACCGGAAAAGTCCTTTGTGAGTGGCAAATGTGGTCAGATGTCGACTGTCTTCATCAAGTTCAAGCTGATGATATCCTGATGTAAGATCCAATTTTGAAAACACTGCTGCTCCATTGAGCTTCTCAACTATTTCTTCAACAGTTGGAGACGGATGTCGTACCCTCTCCACAGCTGTGTTTACTTTTCGCATGTCAACACAAATCCGCAATTCTTGTGGATTTTGGGGCTTTGGAAAAACAACCAGTGGACTAACCCATGGTGTACTGACATTCTCTGGTACTCTTTCAATGATTTGCTGCTCCTCAAGTTCTCTGAGCTTCTTTGTCAATGATTTCCGAATGTGGAATGGGACTCTCCTTGCTGATTGTGCCACTGGTGGAACAGTGTTGTCAACCGTAATCTTGACTTTTACTCCTCTTAGCTTACCAATGCCCTTAAAGACATCTTGATAATCATTGACAACTTGTGGAAAATCTCTTGATTGCACCTTCCTTTGACTTTGCTCATGACTGAGAGACTTCTGCTCTTTGATTGCATCAACTTTTAAGATAATAAGCCCTAAATCACTGGCTGTATCATAGCTGAGTAGACATCCACTGGACCCTTGTATGACATAAAATGTTGCTGTAGCATATCTCCTTCTTGTTTCAACCATGACTGTAAATTTTCCTTCAACTAAAAGACTGTGTGTATTTCCATAAGCATGAATTTTTGTAGAAGTTCTTTGAAGATTAATTGTTGGAGATAGTTTGCTGAATGTGTCCATGTCCATGATATTTACACTCGCACCCGAATCAATGAGCATACTAATCTTGGATTTTCCAATACTGATGGTTGCTTCTGGTTTTGGTCTTCGTGCATTGGATTGGGTATGTCTAGTAACTGTGTAAACAAAGTCATCATCAGAGCTAGAGTTAACTGTATTCTCTTTGGAACTTGCTATATGGTGCACTTTTGATTCATCATAATTACTCTTCCGTTGCCATCTGCAGACTTTACTAAAATGATCATATTTCTCACAATTATGGCATTTCTTTCCTTTTGCAGGGCACACTTTGCCTTCTGAATGGGGGTATGACCCTCCACAGTTGTAGCATGACTTGGTGGGCTTTTCATGGCCTGCTTTCCTTGGATGTGGGGCTCTATTCCCAAGTCTATTGACTGATTCTGCAGTATTGCTTTCAATTTCAGATGCTTGTCTATTTGATGATTCCATGGCCCTTCCAAGATCTAGGATCTCAGATAACTTCATTGAGGGCTCTCTTAGGATTCTTCTTCTTAGGGCTCCAGATGAACAACCTTGAATTATTTGTGTTATGATTTCTGAATCTGCCTCTGTAAACTGGCATGTCAGTGATAAATTCCTTAAACGTGTGTGGAAGGCATCTAAGCTTTCAGCAGAATCTTGCTGGGCCTGCCTGAACATGTAACGTTCATACTCTTTGTTCTGTTTTGGTGCAAAATAACCAGTGAGTTTCTCGACCGCTTTTTCAAAATCTTTGGGTTCTCCAGTATCGGGAAGTGTTTTGAAGATTCTGTACACCCCTTCACCTGCAAAATGTAATAGCATGGCTCGCTTTCTTGTGTCATCTTTGATATTCAACGCCAGTAAAAAGTTCTGAAACCGCTCAATGTATTCTTGCCATCGTAAGTTCAATCCATGTTGATCTCCTTCCACATCAAAAGCAGGGAAAGCGGGCAAAGCATGTGCCATCGTTGCACAACTAATTTATAACCTGAAAATTATGATTTCTGTGTATCCTCGTCGCCAGATATAGCGTCTTTGTAGCCGAAGTACATGAGCACCTAAGTACGTGCCTAGCTGGTAGCCATCTTGGTTTCTAACGCATGCGGCCTGTGTCACGTGACACACCTAAATATACGCTACTACTTACGTCACAACTCTACAGCTGCAAAATCAAAAGATTACACCGATGATACCCCGAAGCCCACTGCACCACAATACCAGTTCGCCATGACACGCTTTGCTTATGTTATAAGTTTCTATCGTGCATTTATTGCAGAACTATCACCTTTTACTAAATGGGAAAAGGACTTGCACCTATGTACCTTCTGGAATGTCATTGAATTTTGATTATTTCTTTCAGTGCATTTGTATCAAGTACTGCCGGGTATTCCAAAAGAAGTATGCAGATTCAAAGGACGAATTTGCCTCCATCTCTAAACCAGAACTTTGACGTTTTGGCCTAAGCAAATCCCTGAAGCACAGTGAATGAATTCGACAAAATTTGAAGCACGAGGGGAAAAACTAGAGACGGCACAACGGATGTGTTTCACAAAACATAATTCATGTGACACTTATCGTCAATGGAGCTCGGAAGTCAACGTCATTTATCTCAATATAAACAATTTATTTGACACACTTTTCATCTGTGAAAGTACTCCTTTGAGCATCAATATCATTTTGGCATCGTCGAATTATTTCTTTAAAACAATTTGTTATCAGGTCTCTCGGTATGAGTTCACATTGGCGTGTGTAATTATTTGCTTCAATCAATCAACCATGGATGGCTCTATCTATAGGTTGAGGCGCACTGTGATCAAATTAATGTCGAAAAATAAAGTTCCAAATCCTAATAAAATTTTAAACTTGTGACTTGAACCGTGACCTAGGGGTTGATGCGCTGCAAAAATTTTCAAGATCCGTCAACCGAAGGCAAAGATATTGATTTTTGAAGTTGGACCTAAATAAGATCTTTGTTTACATGACCTGAAGAGGCATGGCATTGTATTGACAGCAAATTAATTCCTTGTATCTAGGCTCAAACTTCATCGATCTTTTTCATTTTAGTCTCATTCTGATCCTCTAAATGTCTTCTTCGAGGCAATGTTAAGCATGCTCAAATATTTCTCCTTTTTATGACCGTTTTTAGGTACTTTTCTAAAAAAGCTCTGATCTTCAAAAATCGGTTGTAGAATTAAAAGCTAAAGACAAAAAGAGTGTGTTTCGCTATGCTCTTCAAAATGATTTCAGCAATTAGAAAGACCTTTTCTAACAAGTTTCGACCAAAGGGCTGATGCCAATTCGCCTCCAAAAAAACTGTAACAAGAATTTTAATTTTATAAGTTTTGTACATGATTTTAACAATTTTGCACATTTGTTGATGAAAAATTAGATAAAGTGAAACGGAAAGCTTTCCATTTGTTTGAAACCGATGCAGAGTCAAAGGTATGCCATTTATTTGTCCTTTAAGCCTGATAAAGCCTTGAGTGAAACATTTTTAAGGCCAAAATGGTATTTTGCAGCCATTTGTCATAGAATTAGTAATTTTTAAATGTTTGCAAGAATTTTATAGCAAGGCTTGGTCACCTTGTTGATATTAAGGTGAATAAACTTGACTTCGGAGCTCCTTTTACGATAAGTGTCACATAAAAAGTATACTTTGTAAAGCAAGTCTGTTGTGCCGTCTCCCTTCGTGCTTCAAATTTTCTCGAATTTTTTAACTGTGCTTCAAGGTTTTGCTTAAGCCAAAACTTCAAATTTCTGGTTCAGAGATGAAGGCAAATTTGCCCTTTGAAGATTGATATCTTCCCTCAGGGATAAGAATACTCCTGCTATTCTATAAGCAATTCTTGAAAAGTTCTGTTTGCATGGAAAGTGGAATTCCTTTGAAATTCCACGAGTTTACAAGGAACTTACAAGGAACTATTGTTCCCAATCCTTAGGGACCTGGGGACTATAAACTTTCTCTGGAGATTTTTGACTTAGTTTCCTATTCAAAGCTTGAAATAAAACACTCTCCTCTTTGCTTACAAGATCTGAAATGGCTGTAAATCAATCCCCTATATTTTACGAATTTTTGAGGATTTCAGGCATGCCCTTCCCTCAAAATCCCTAATTAGAAAATTTTTGCGTGCCCGAAAGGTTTGCAACACATACTCATAGCGTTGGCTGGTCTTTTACCAATAAAAGAACGTTTGAAACATTTCTATATCGGTCTCTTACTTATTTGTCTATAAAAGGTTGCTTTGGGACACTTTTCTGGGTCACCCAGTAGGAAATTATATTTTGGAAGTACAATGGTAAAAATGGGCGTAAATTGTCAAGATGAAAGGCACATGAAATTTTGCATGCAGAGACAGAGCAGAAACTGCGTAAAATTACGTCATTAAGCAATCTGAGATAAGGAAATGTTTGGATAGATAAACTTTTTGAAATGAAAAAGCGAGTTAAAGGCCCAAGGAACAAAATATCAAGTGTTGCCGAATTTTGGTATCATTTGCAGAGAGCTTGGGGGACTAAAAGTTACGAGTTTTTGCGCATGCGTGTGCAGGTTCTGCTCTGTCGCATGCAGAATATGTCTACATGGCACAAAAAAGAAAATTCTTTCGAGTCAAAGAATCATGTAACGTAGGGCTCAGATCTTTCAAAGCTTTGAAGAAGTTGGTGTAAAATTGTGATAAATTTGTCTTTTAATTAAATTGCTCAAAATTTGCATCCGTATACTTTGCAGCAAATCGGTTGTGGAAATTTTTTGATATCTAGATTATTTTCAAACTGGCGCTATTTTCATTATGTTGCAAAAGTTCCTGGAAATCTTCTTCAATGAAAACCATGGATTTTGAAGTCCGACGGTATGATGGAAACAAGAATTCTGCAGCTCTTCTGCTTTCGCATTCACAAATCTGATGACGTCACAGCCTCAAATCAATTAATGCCGTTATTTTGAAACTAATCAAGATATTAAAATATTTCCATCGCAGATGTACAACAAAGTGCACCTTACTAGCATAGGTTCCAAATCTTTAAATCCACGAAAAAAGGCTGATGCAAAATTCAATGACCTATTTCTTTAAACTGAATGACTTGAAAGAAACGTTAGCCACTTTTCTATGATTCTACCGTTGGACTTTTTAGAAATCTTGAATATTTGTCGAAATTACAGCCTATTTATATTCCAGCTCATTTTATGATGTGACGTCATCTAATTTCTAAACCACAAACCAGAAGAGTGAAAGAGTTTTTCTTGATACCATATATTGTAGGCATCCATAAACTATGGTTTTCTTGAAAATTAATTGACCTTTCGTCAACAGGTTTAGAAAATACGGTAGTTTTTAAGTTTTTTTTTGAAAATCTTCTTGAATTCTTCAAAAAGAAGAAAAACATTGTAGTTCGGAAAATATTGAAGATTTCAGAAAAGTCCAACGGCAGATTTACTGTAAAAATAGTTCAAGTTTCTTTGAAGCCGTTCAGTTCAAAGAAATAGGTCATAGAATTTTACACCCAGCTTTTTAAAGATTTGAAACCTATGCTCGCCTTACTTTCAAGCACTTGCATGATTCAAAAAAATTTAAAAGAGTTTTATTTCCTTCTTTTTTTAAAGATTTGAGCCCTATGGTGAATCATGCAGATGGTTTGCTGTTTCATTACATTATGCCGTTTCACTGTTCCATACCCATGCCATTCCGAATTCTGCCTGCATCGACTGCAAAACTTTACGCCTTGACCTAGTGTTACCTTCTATCATCATTTTCCTCTACATGTTTTCCAGTGATGTTTTCTTAGAGATATAAATTCTCGTTATTGCTCATCAGCAACGAGGTTTTACTCGCTACTTTACTTACCATTGTTTAAAATGATGTGCTTACCTCTATTGTAGGATCAAGAGCTGATGGCAGATCAGCAGCAACCAGTTCATTTCCAGCACATCGACAGTTTATTCAAGCTCGTAGATCGCGTATAGTCTCCAGTGCGCCCACTCAAGATTTATCTGGAAGGGTAAGGCCAGTGTCACTCACAAGTCGTAATGCCAGGAGTACGAGAGACAGTTGTTGCCAAACAGAGCCGCATTCTAGCCCAGCTGCAATGGCTCAGGAAAGTAAAGCAAAAGTTGAATAGCTCGTAGTTCACGCCATGGTCATGTTAACGCATTTCAAATTAGGGATAGGAAGCTGAGGGTATATTCGCGCGAGATCGCCTGAATTTCAGAATCTAGTACTAACATGGCCAAGTCCTGAAGATTTTGATTGAAACATGTTTTTGCAGGACTTTTAAGTTTCTGAATTTTGTACATGCTAGTGAGTATATCACTTTCTTTGCTTTATAAGTGCGTGCTAAATTAGAAATTTCCCTATCTTGACATCTCGTATTTGGTAACCAAAGAAAACCGAAAGATTCTTTGAATATGAACTTTCTTAAATTTCTTAACTATTGGTAGCTGCTGTATTTTTCCACTGTAATCAATGGAGCATTTTGTCACAAAATTTGCTCTTGTTAAACAACCATTTTTCGTTTTAAAGTCAATGCTGTCGGTCAGTCTTGATTCGCTTAATTGATTCGGTAAATACTGTGTTCAATAGTCAAGGTCTTGAAATGGGTCACGGAGGTTACTTCATTTCTTTTCAAAGTTCTGAAAAAAGTTGACTTTGCAAATCGGTCAAATCCATAATGATTTTTAAATAGGCCACGTTTTTGGTGCTCTCGTTGTATTAGTACCTGCCTAGTGAAACAAATCGAATTATTACATCTTTGAATATTTTTCAGGTGGAGAATAACTTATACATTGGAATGAATCAAAATTTGATTGATAGATGAAAGGCTACAGTTTTTTGTGACGTCTCATCTGTTTTATTATCGTTTGAAATAAAAGTAAGATTTAATTACCAAAATCACAGTATCGCAAAATGCAAGAAGATCAAATTATTTTGCGTCTCGTAACTCAAAGCAATATGCAGATTCATCTCATTCTCCAAGTTATCATTCCCGATGTCAAATTGTTATCTAGAACGATATTAGAATATTAACGTCACTGCTGTTAAAAAGGTTTAATTCCGAACTCTTGAGAAAGATAAAATTGGTTCTAGTAGGGAGATTCGTTCCAAATTGTTAAAGGGTCTTATGCCTTCTTTTCGTGCTTTTGGAAGTAGCGGATTTCTATCCTCAGAAATATGGAAGAAAATCACAATAAATACCTTTAGCCTTTCGGCTTTCAAGATAATTATGTTTCATACAATTAAGCCTCATTCTTTACACAAGTAACGCATTTTAAACGCGTTAAGTTCTTTTTTATGTATCCAATAGTCTAACTCGTGGAAGTCAGCTATTTTGCTGAGAAATGTATTATAATCAAGGGCATCACCATGAGGTGGACTGGAGTTTTCTGAACTCAGTGTTTATTTATTAGGAAAAATGGTGCAAAAGGGCTGGTACTCTCAGAACAAAATTCCTTGCAAATTCCAGCCACTTTTTTAAGCTGGTGACGCTCTTGATTAAAATGTAGAAAGATCACAATAGGGATTGTGGCCATTCTTACCTTCAACTTTCAGCAAAGTTGTCATTTGTGTTATTTGGTAGAAAATTTATTGTGGAATGTTTGTATTTATTGGAAAAGACTTTTGAATCTGATTTCCTTCGATGACCTCTTCTGTGAAAGGATTCACTTCTTCAGTTTCATTTCACTTATATTTAAATTCACTACATACGATCTTATGAATAACGATACCAACAAGTAACTTATCTACAAGGAAATAAAAACACTATTACAGAAAATTAATACAATGATATAGAAAATTAATACAATATACGCTAACGAAGAGAAAAACATTATAGATTGTATGGAGGGAATTACTTAAAAGAGGAGCTCTCTCAGTAGGTAAACTAATCGAGGAGAGCGCCCCCAAGGAAGGAGGTGTTGGCAGTTTCGTACAGCAGCTATATCATGCCTTTTTATCTGCGTTTCTTCCAAAATGACATCAAACATCAATCAATCGTATTTGAAACGGTATACTGTGGAAAATTGAAATTTTCATTTTTTTTTTCAGTTTGTGTTGAGTTGGCTTGTCAGGATTTCTAGCTACTGAAAGCTAATGTAGGCCCACTGTGCATGCCGCATCCAGGCATGGGACTCCTAGTTTAACGTCCCTTCCGAAGGACGACGAGATGATTTGTGAGGTCAGGCCTCCGAGCAGGGGCGGCGCCTACCCAGAAAAAGTTGGGTGGAAAAGAGATAAAATTGATGAACAGAAGGTATACCTGACGATTTTGATGTCGTTTTTGCGAAGGATTGAATAGCGACCTGAGGAAAGTGGGGTGGACATGTCCACCCCAGTCCACCCCGTGGCGCCACCCTTGCCTCCGAGGTCACCCATCCGGAGTTTGACCTCACTCGACCGAGCTTAACCAAGGCCGTACGCAGGAAATTTTTAGCAGGGGGGCAGTGGATGCTGGAAAACTCATGGTGAAGTAAGTCGAAGAGAGAAGAAAGTGGGTCCGGGGCTTGCCCCAAGAAAAAGTTGAGATTGCGCCCTTTGAATCATTGGAAAATACCCTTCGAAGCTTGTTCAAGAACGAATATATCATTAATCCCATGCTTGCGAGTTCTAGAAAAGCAGTGGCATAGTCGATGGTGGTTACTTTTAAGACATCAACTTATAAGGGGCTCCACAAAATAAGGCCTCCAACTGCATGAACAGTTTTGAGCAGATGGGCATGTTTTCGCTTTAAATCTTACAAAAAGAATTTGCTTTGGACAGTTAATCTTGGGATGGAATAAAACATGGGATAATTCATCCAAAGCCAAGTTGCAGTGGATCATTTCAAATACTTCTTTAATACTCATTTGTGGGGGTCGTAGGGGCTGACGGTTTACGGTTTCTGGGCTTTTCTGGAACGGTCTAACGGTTCTTGGCCTTAAAAATGACGGTTTTATGGTTCCTGTCTTTCTGAACCGTTTGCAGATTTTTTCGATAAATATGATTCGAGAAGTCAAATTAGCACAAAATTGGAGATAAAGCTACGATCATTTTTCCAATACGATATGATTTTGGGTGAAATTCTACATCTTTTCCCCTTTTCCATCGGTTTAAAAGGCATTAGAGCTAGCTTTCTCTTTTTGGGTCACAAAAATGACGAGGAGGCAGTCATCCGTAGTATAGAACTGAGGTTATATATGCATAAAGTGGAAAAAATGTTCTGACGGTTTTAGCTGAATTTAGAGGCGGTTTTACGGTCTTTCTGAAATATTTCGGGGGTATTTTGTCGATTTTACGGTTTTGGTACCCCCTACCATCCCCACTCAAGTGAAATGTTCATCAAATAGTAAGTTTATAAAGAACTTTCATTTCCACCTTCAAAAAGCTGTTGTTGGTAGTATTCAAAGGTACCGTTCATAGCATTCCTTGTGCAAGGTGCCAAGTCTTCCTTCGCAAAAACTGATAGATTTAATGTTCGTTACATTATCTTAGAATTTGGATGTTGTAACATGCAAAACTGTTGGAGAAAGTTTTGTGATAGGGACCTTCGAGCGTTGTTGTTTATTGGACCAACCTCTTTAAACTGCTGTTAAACACCACTAGGTTTGCAATGTCAGATAATGGATTTTAAAGGCTTCAAGAGCCTTGATTCACTAAGTGTACCACTCATCTCCATCCAGTAAACCACTGAAAAAATCTTTAGCGAACCTATAAGCAACACAACAGTTACTGTATTACATAGAAGTATGAAATAACGAAGGCATCTCAAAACTTTGACTGAACTGCTTCATAACAGTCATCGACGTAACAAATCACAGAATTCAGCTACATAAAACTTGTATTTTGCAGAGCAAATCTTCCAAAACCTATTCTTCTAATGGTTACACCCCATCTATTAAGTTGTTTTATCTGATTTAATGATACTGTTCAGCCTACATAAGTTGTTGATGACTTCAGAAGTCGAATGTGATATACATTGTACAATGAAAAAACCTAACTTTGAAAATTTCTAGGGGGGCAACTGCCCCCCTTGCCCCCCCGCTATGTACGGCCTTGAGCTTAACTTCAGTTACCTGATGAAAACTGTTTAAGCCCCTCGGCCACTCACCCGGTATACGAGAAAGCAAATATTATTCATGCTCCCAACTGTTCTACTGCGAACAATTTTGACCCTCGGAAGGAAACAGTATTGAGACAATATTGTTTCAGTTTCAGTTTTCAGTTTCAGTTTCAGTTTCATATATTTTAAATTCCACTACATCAGGGCCGAAGCCAATGGGGGGCTGGGGGGGGGGCGGAGCGCCCCCCCAGCAGACCATTTGTCGGAAAATTTTGCTCTCTTGTCGGAATTTTTGTGTTCCAAATAACTAGTTTTGGAGGATTTTGAGGAGAAATAATGGAGAAAAACATGATTTTTTTTAGTGTAAAAACATAAATTCCAACAAAAAGTATTGAATTTATGGCATATTTTTGATTGATATTAACTAATTGTGTTGATTTCAACGTTGAATTGCGAAATGTGGCCAAATTTTAGTTACCGCGGAGTTAGATCGGTACAACTGTTGTTGTTGCTGTTGTTGTTGATGGTTTTTTCGTCGGAAAATTTTGGTTTTTCGCCCCCCCTACGCAGTTATAGCTGGTATCGGCCCTGCACTACATACAATTTATGAACTAACTAAACAGACAAATAACTAAACTACACAAATATAAGATACAGAAAACTGATACATGAGAAAAATAATAATACTAGTAATAATAATAACAAAATGTGTTCTATGCCAGAACGAAATGTGAACCATGGAGTGAAATAATAAGAGAAAGGAGACTAACATGGCTAGGACATCTCATGCGCTTGCATCCAGAAACACCAGCAAGGAAGGCCCTTAAAGAATATCTCAGGAAAGTGAAACGGCCACTAGGAAGACCAAAGACGACCTGGATGCAGACAGTCAAGCAAGATTTGACAAGCATTGGAATTAAACTAGACCTATCAAAAGAAGCACAAACATTGAAAAGACTTTCTGATCTGACACATGATAGAAAGAACTGGCGTGGCATTGTGAGACGCGTTGTGCAGTATCAACTGCGTGTGACGTCTTAGTAGTAGTAATAATAATAATACAATGTACATTGAACAAAACAAAGAAAACAAAGATAAATTGTATGGAGGGAATTACTTAAAGGAGGAGCTCTCTCAGTAGTCAGACTAATCGAGGAGAGAGCACCCCCTGTTTTTAATTGTATTTCACATAAAATTAATGACTTACATGGGGATTATATATTAGGGCGGCTGGTGACCTTTTTGTGCCAAGTAAGATCAATTTTGATAATTATTTTCAAAATTGAGTAAGTGTAAAGAGGACGATGTCTTGTACTAAGGACGGTTTTTGGAATTTCTCCTTTTTGCACACAAACCTTATTTTTCGGAACACATTTCTCTCAGGAGGGACCATTATGGAAACAAGGTAGCATTGACTTTTTTAATGGCATCTTTGCCATTTTTAACGTGGGGCATTTTTAGATTAATCGTTTAGCTTCTTGCCTGTAAATTTTGTATTTCAGTAAATTGGTTCGTTTTCTCATGGTCACAAGATGGTTTTCTTTTTTATTATTAATTGTAATTTTATTTGATGGCAAGGATATGTGTACTGGAACATTTATGCTTATGCTCAGGTGCATTGGGACAAATTCCATATCTTTGATACCAGGGATAAATTGCCAAAAAGTCCAATCTTTAATTGCTGAAAATGTGTTATGAATGGAGCTTGGGAAATCATTGTATTTTCAAAACCAATAAACCAATGGTAGCAAATTATTTCAGAGACAGTCTCTCTGTCCCCAACCGGTCTCAATGGACCTGATTACAGAATTTGATGTTGGATTGAATGTGAAGGAATGGTGAAAATTTTACCTTAAACCCAAACCTTAGACCCAAAAATTTTTGCCAGCAGATTTAATGTTTAATCAGAAGTTGACTGACATGACGAGGTGTCGACGAGGTGTTTATCACAGACATCATCCACCTCATTGCGAAAAACTGAGACTCATGTAATCAGTTTAAATCTGAATTTGATATTGAATGTGTTGCGCATGCGCATTTCGTTATTCAGGTGAAGAGACGACTTTGAAGCCACGCGTGAGCTGTGAAGAAAGAAACAGCCAGACTAACTGCGACTGGAATTAACCAGTATTACTTTGCTGCACACCATCATTAAATATTCCATTAAATGGAGAATTTAACATTTGCCATATGCTGAGGGCTCTGGTATGGTTTGAGCTCCCTGACATGAGTTTGATGCAATGTTCTTACTTGTGCATTTGATTTAGCCTGAATTAGGCCCCTCTTTTTGTGTCTGGCTGCACAGCAACAACAGTACGTTCGTTGATCGAAAGTCAATACAGCTGAACTAAAAGGGACAAGTACTCACCTCCGAAGATTCCTAAACCAAAGAGCGATGTCCGGGTAAGATTTGAACTTTTCATAGTCTATATAGCCTACTTATCCTTGGAAACATTACAGATTGAGAAGGTTTGCCTGTTGAGCAAAATGAGAAAATTTATAACACCAACTCCAGTATAGAAGTCGACACATCCAACCTTCTACTGCTGTATAGATACCGGATGTCCGACAAAACTGCCCCTATGACTATGTGAGCTGTTACTAGATCTGCGCGCATTGATTTCCAATAATTATTTCCCTGAAAAACTGAATACCCGAAATGCTCAAGAAAGAGCTAAAAACGGTTTATCAATGAAGTCATTAAACCTTTGCCCCAATATCCACGGAAATTCTGTTTTTTATCTAAATTCCAACAGTATGGAGCTTGAACACCATGAAGGGACTGAAGAAAAATCATATTTGTATATTTTGTCTGTAAAAAGCACGATTATGCTTGATGTTTGAGGAAAAAATATAGTACACAAGACAAGGTCATGTGGTCCGCACACAGGAAGCCCATATTACAGATTATTAGCAAGTATTTTGTTCAAGAAATTATTTTCCTTTCTTTCACATATGTTTGTGTGTTGTTCTCCTTTCATTTACATTCATAGCCAACCCGTGTTATTTGTGAAATGAGAAATTTTTAAATGAGCCATAAGGAAACAAAGGAGTGAAAAGTAAAGCAAAAAGCGAGAAGAAAAAAAGAACATCGAGACCAGCTTTCTTACTGCTTTCTTAGGCCCGTAGTCACAGTGGCAGTTTTGTTTTTGTGTATTTCCTGATTCCTATGTCCAAACCATTCAAAAAAGTCTTTGAAATCAAAGACCATGCCCTATTCAACATACCTGATAGGTTTACTTTGAAAAGGTAACCATTTTTCAGCACCAAATTGAAGCAAATTTCTCACAATATCAACCAGTTACTCTTTCTCCCCCCTTGTGGAATTTTCATCTTGGCCAATTTAAAGGAGACCAACACTTGCAATGGTTTTATCTGAATTGAAGAATTACCCCCGTCTTTTGCGATGGTTTTTTTGTTGCAACAACACCAACAATATTATGTTACGAATAGACATACAAAGCTATTTCATGTGTTCCTGAGAGCAATGCACACTTTTGAGATTTAGATCCACATGATATCAACACAAGTGATGCTCCTGGAATCATTTCAAAGAATTGACATCATTGTTAAATGGTCTATTCTTAACTTTGCTTTCTGTGACCTCTGAGGCCTTCATCAGCATTCACAAGGTATCAGTTTCTCTATAGAGTCTGCAATGAACTGTTTCCAGAGTGTGTGGTGGGTGGGCTGGCCGGGTTCTGGGGGCTCTCTCCTCACAGTCTGGCTACGGAGAGAGCTCCTCCCTCAAGTAATTCCCTTCCTACAATCTATCTTGTCTCTATGTATGTATGTTTTGTATTTTGGTATTAATTTTCTGTAATATTGTTCTTTAATTCCTGTAGTTTACTCATTTGTAACAGTAGTTACTATTGATAAATTGTATGTATTTAGTGGATTTTAAAATATAAAACTGAACTGAATACAGATATACAAAAAATGTTACGATCTACAGATCACAAAAAGTGTTTATTTCCTTCTTATGAGGTGATCTGTTCAGGCTTTTTTCCCATAGATGTCAAAAAGTAACCTGAAATGTATATATATTGTGTGAATTTGATTCCAAGAAATCTGACCTACAGTTTTTATTCACACTTGTTAAATTTGTAGATGATAAAGGTAGCTAAAAATAGACTGAAAAAAATCTAGTTTTTGATTTGTGAAGTGGAATCAATGAGGTTGTGTTGGGGAAAATTTTGTGTAGTCTAACTAGCCTCATTTTCCATCAACCATAATGAATTGCGTAGCGGAAGCATTAGCCAATCATTTTGGTAGAAACGATATCAAGTGATCATGAATCTGGGGGCATTATATCTAGATGCTGTATCTATGCCTGGTGCCCATTGTCAACTAGGGGATTATTGCATCATAATCTATAACTCCTGTTGTTATTTGCCTAAAAGCCAATATACTGATTTGTCACGAACTGCAATTCAATGAAAGTAAATGTCACAAACACGGAACAAAAGTCACAAAAGAATTTTGCAACCCTTTGCAAGTGATGCAAGTTTTTGATTAACTATTGTAGCTTGATGTTTCTTTGTGAATCATTGATAGGTTTACCTATTTTTGAGTGGATATAATGTATGCAGCTATAGCAGTAAACGGAGTTTATCAAGGCAAAGTTCTGAAAAATATTTTTCAAAGGTAGCCCTAATGGAAAGACTGTTATTCATATCTTTTGATTGCCAAGACTTTGCAAAGCAACACCCTTACCCCTTTTTGTTAGGCAGAATATTGGAGAAATTATTTGTGTTCTGAGGAGAGTGTGCAAACGTCATGTTGTTGCTCTCTCAAAGCAGAAAGCATACAGTAGTTACCTGAAGGTGATTTGCGAACAGGGCGGGTAAGTCAGTTTGGCATAATGACCAGGCGCAGAACATGCTGCTTAATGTGCCATTTGGTATAACTTACTGTTGAATAATTTATTGTCTTTCAATGATTAGTAAATACTGTACTTTATTTTTCAGAAATGCAAGCTCAGAGTCTGGTACACAGGAGAAACAGTATGGAATCACTTCACCTATCAGCCTTGCTGAGCCCAAGCCAAAGGTACAAGCTTATTATGAATAACAACTGAACAGTCTAACTGAAAGCAACAAGAACAGACTCTGCTAACAAAACTACACCTAGTTGCTTTCATAACTTCTTCTTACTCAGTTCATCTGTTCATCAATATACCACAAGACAAGCTAGTCAAGGTTATCTTTTTTTATTTCGAAAATACAGTCTTCATTATGGTCTAAGGTCAATTCAATACCTTGGTACTAAGCTTTGGAATTCATTACCCATGGAACTCCGGAATGCCCCATCAGAAATATCATTCAAAAAGCAACTGAAAATTTACTTCTTGAACAAGGGCAGTCAATGATTCTAAGCTATTTTGTTTACTTGCACAATTCCTCTTTTATTTTTTGAAAAGCAACGCATGTATTTCTTGAAATTGGGCAGTTTCGGCTGGCCCCAGCTGGTGCCTGTCAGGTCGTATCTTTTGAATTCCTTGTATGAGGGATCTTGTGACCTGGTGGTTGCTTGCTGGATTTAGCTGGAATTGTCCTATTATTCAAATCCAACCAAATTCACTTGAAATTGTTCAAAACAGGGGGCTCTGCTCTCTCTTGATTAGTTTACCTATTGAGAGAGCTCCTCCTTTAAGTAATTCCCTGCATACAATTTTTCCCCACTTTTGTATTTTTATTGATTCATTTATTTTTATAGTGTATCATTGTATTAATCTCTTTTTCACATTGTTGTATTTCCTTGTAGTTTGTTGGTTATGAATTGTATGTAGTGGAATTATTAATATTGAACTGAACTGAGCCAACAACATCATTAACAAGCTACATTGTAATTGCAAAACAACATGTTTGAACTAATTTGTCTTTAATGAATATAGAGCTTAACCTAATGGAGGTTGATACATATTCCAAATCAATCAGTATGATGCCATAACAGTGAAAGTTAGTCAGCACCGGAAGACAAGGAAAAAGTCCCAAGACCAACTTGATGCCTGTTTGCGTTGAGCAGTTAAACCCCTTTCAATGCTACACTATTTACATCAATTTACAGTATATGCTTGGTGTCTTAAATTATGTAGGTTCCAATGTTTGACTGAATGCTGGGAAAAAAATTTTGTAGTCTGTCAATTTCTGTTCATTCTTGTTACATGCTAGACATTTTGATTTACAGTTTGGCATTCATCATGGGAAGAAGTTAGAGTACCATCACCCTGAATCATCACCTTTCAGATTAAAAACTGTGATTTGCCATCAGATAAGATTCTTCAGTTCATAGTGTTTACTGTTAATCATTCCCGTAACTTAGTCTTTCCACTTTTTGAAGTATAGCGGCAACTCAAAGGAGCACTGGTAACATTGGCCTAAATAAGTTATGTTACCCTAGCCACAGACCCTCAATGTTACCACAATCAGCTAGTCCCAAAAGAAAGTGTTAGGGTCACTTCCCCTATGTAAGCAGCGTCAATTGCATTTTGATCATATTGAAAATGGAAGCTTTTCCTTCCTTCCCTGTTTCATCTCTTATATGTACTACGAGCATTGTAGTATTCTAGATGCTCGCATCTTCCAACTCCACGAAAGATCAAAGATGTCAGAAATGCTTTTCTCAAATGAAAATATTTTTCCCACCAGTATCTATTCATATGGTCATCCAACAGAAACAGGGGAAGTCACTATTTGGAATGTGAGGCTGTTATCACACAGTATGGCGGCTCAGGGTGATTTTTAGCCAATTGACTCCCTTGGGAATAGAAACTCCTGGAATAAAAACAGAAATCAACTGCATGAAGGGCTTTTGAAATATTTCATTCAAAGAGGATGGAAAAATGCTAGAGATAAGTTTTGACCTTTGTCAGTATTTTATAATGTAGATGATCCAAAGCAAGCTATGTTTTTTATTATTCAAGGATCTGACCCTCAACAGTGCATTAGAAGAAGCCCTAAGATCCTTTGATATCTTTGAATCTCAAGAGGAAATTCAGCACAGGTATGTTTTCATTAAAGTCCATAAAATGTTGCGTTGGTTTGATGTACGTTATCTATTATGACACTTGGAGATGATGAGTAAAGATATGCGTACGGTTTGAGCAAAGAATACCATCCATACCATCAATGCATTGATACATTGATTGTGATTATAAACTTCCCGTTGGTGGCTAGGCTCAAAATACAAAGGAAATATTAAGGTGCCAGACTAGGTATTTTTTCATTTTTCATTTCATTTTAAAATATTTATATATACAGGTAATAAGTTTCATATGCATGTTTTTCAAACTGACCTGTTTAAAATAAAACAAAGGAAAAGAGGCTAAACTAAGGACAAAAGAATTTCATAAACCTAATTTACAATGTAATACACTATAATACCTAATTTACAATAAAATATAACAGACATGAATAGAAATTAAAATTACACCACCCTCTATATTTGTTCCTTGAAATTTTTTAGGGAAGGTGCCAATTTTGCTTCTCTTGGTAAACTGTTCCAAAGTTTTGCACCGCGATATGAAAAGGCCTTTTGGCCATTGGCAGTTTTTAGCAACGGTAACCTAAGATCAGTTTCCTTTGAATGCAACGACCTTTCGCTATCATCTGAATATTTAGTAAATAGTTTTCTCATGTAGGCTGGGGCAAGCGAATTCAAAGACTTATATGTCAGCATGGCGGTCTCTTTTCTTATAAGATTACTGATGGTCGGCCAACCAAGATTCTGAATTAGTGGAGCAGCAGAAGCATCGTATGGGCTATTTGTTACAATCCTTGCAGCTCAGTTTTGAATTTTTTGCAAGACGTTAATTTTTGATTCACTACAGCAGCCCCAAACAGAGCAACAGTAACTCAACTGGGGCTCCACAATCCCTCTGTACATTTTGTTGAGTACATCAGATGGAAGGTACTTCTTAGAATACTTAATAAGTCCAAGGGCTCGATTAGCCTTGGTCTTGATAGTATCAACATGTTTGTCCCAGTTTAGTTGACTATCTACTTGAACACCTAAGTATTTTGTATTGACAATCATCTCAATTTCCTGATCACCTATTGAAAAAGATGGTTGAGCATCAGACTGATTATCTATCTTACGGATGCTTGGACCAGAACCTATGATAAGCGATTGCGTTTTGACAACGTTCAAAGAAAGTTTGTTTGCATGCAGCCAATCCTGTAGCTTCAGAAGATCTAAATTTACAGGTCAGCAATGCTTTTTGAAGAGAGCGAAATAGTGGTATCATCAGCATACATGCTGACATGAGACTTTTGCAAGGCAGGTCATTGATGTAGATCAGGAACAACAGTGGACCGAGACAAGAGCCTTGAGGAACTCCACAATTTATTCCCTTCACATCAGAGGAGGTGCCATCTACCCTGCAGAATTGTTTACGGTTATCCAAGTATGATGTGAACCAGTCATGTTCCTGGCCAGTCACTCCATACATTTTCAGTTTTTTCAGTAGGATTTCATGATCAACCGTGTCGAAAGCCTGCTTCAAGTCAATGAAGATTAGACCAGTGTATTTTCCTTTATCTATATTCAGGTACCAATCATTGGTGCTAGCCATAAGGGCTGTGGCAACCGAATGTAAGAGTCGAAAACCAGACTGATGCTCGTATAGTGATTTATTTACATCCAGGTATTCATAAAACTGATTGAAAATTAATTTCTCAAATAGCCTAGACATGAAAGGAAGAACCGATATTGGCCTATAGTTCGACCTGTCATCCCTTGCGCCACTCTTGAAAATGGGTGCAATATGCGCGATTTTCCAGTCCTCCGGAAACGTTCCTCCAAACAGTGATTTATTGAAGAGATCACACAAGGACCCGCCGACAACTGGCAAAGCAATCTTCAAATAAAAGCTTGCAATGCCATCGTGACCTGAACCATGCGATGTCTTCATCTTATTCAAGGTTGATGATAATTTATCTGTCATGATGGCAGAAAAAGAGAAACTCACCGGAGGAGTTTCAAACGGGTATTCACCAGACAAGAGTGGATTGGCTTTTATGGGAATTTTCTCACTAAGTTTATTCCCAATGCTGCAGAAGTACTCATTCATTGATGATGCAATTGCTTTTTTACCCCTAATTGTTTGCCTGTCTACAGTAAGATTAGGCACAACTGTAGTGTTCGACTTTTTGTTAATAACTTGGTTGATGGTTTTCCAAGTTTTCTTGAGGTCACCTTGAAACTGCGTTATTTTTTCAGAGAAGTACTCGCGTTTAAGTTGTGTATTCAAGTTATTTAGCCTGTTTCGAATTTGCTTGTAAGATTCCATCAACAATTTGGAGTTGCTTTTTACAGCACGAGTTTTTAACTTATCTCTCGTTTTAGCCAACTTGAAATAGTCAGCATTCAGCCAAGGCGTATATCCGAGGGGCACTTCACTCATTGGAAATAGCGTACGAGATTTTTTCAGAACAAAAGAATTTACACGGATTTTTGATGGATTTTTCTTGAAAACAAAAGGATTTTTGCCAAAGGTGTACGAGATTTTTTGGAAGTGAAATGCCCCTCGCGTATATCTGTCAGACACGCGTCTTCTCAAAGTAGGTGCATGCTTTTCTAGAACAAGCGCAAACAGTTGGGTCCACTTGCGTACTGCATCATCAATGTCTTGAGCACTTGCTACGAGTGCCTCCCAATCAACCTCAGAGAGATCTGAGAGGAAAGCCTCTTGATTAAAGGGAATCGACATGGTTAAAAGCTGGCCCGGGCCAGGTCAAAAATATAATCTATTGTACTCGACAGCTTCGACGCATCCGGTTTCATTGTGTAGCTAAAGAAACAATGGATTTGTGGGCGTTTCTCTGGCCTATTTATAGCGATTATGAGATATACCTATGTCTATTCCCTTTAAAATTCTTCAGCTGACGAGATGTAATATATTTGTGCTGGTGTTTAACACCACCACGCAACTTTCTAACACAATATACAAGATAGTGGTCACTAAGACAAATCTTAAGCACTCCACTTTCAGTGATATTGTTACAGTTTGTGGTAGCTATATGATCAATCAAAGTTGAACTGTCTAGCGTAACCCTAGTAGGCTCTTTTATTATCTGCTTCATATCAAAAAGTTCGTACAGCTCACGTAACTGCACAATATTGCTCGGAGTAGTGTCTCTATGACAGAAATCACAGTTCGTATCTCCTAGGATAATAATTTCTTTCCCCTCTCCATCAAGAAAGCTCAGGTTTTCATGAAGGTTGTCAAAGCAAGAATTTGGCTCACTGGGTGGTCTATACCAAGCTATAAAACAATGAACGGATTTGAATTCGGGGGTTCTAACACGGAGGTAAAAAACACAAAAGGCATTCTGTTTTTCTCTTGAGAATAGAGCCTTAATGTGTAAATTTAAGTTCCCAAGTTTTGCAATGGCATCCCAAACCAGGGCTGACCATGTGACCAAGTGGTCTCATGAAATTTCTGATTCGAAAAGAACTGCAGGAAGATTCTCCAACAACTATTCTTGTTTCATATATTGCAGTCCCTCATTTTTTCAAAAGAATGAAAGGAACTTACAAAGTAAAGCAAAGCAAAAGTTAACTGGTACAGATTGTGTCTCTGCCATGATTTGCATACACCAAATATGAGATAAAAAAATGCTAGATTTTTCACTTCATGCTTCTTGGAAATCATAAATGGCAAGATAAATTTTTTATTTCAAGGGCCCCTGCTTCATAGTCTTCATACTATTACACAGCTGTGCTCTGCTGACCTCTTTTTAAGAAAGCTGGGTATTTCACCTTTCTGTTCTGGATATTGCACAAAGTGTAAGCATGATTTTTTGTATGGTCGCGGGAAGGAAAATATTATTTCATGCCCTGTTCCAAGCACAGAATTCGCTGTCCTTATTAGTTTCCAGTCAGCATGTCATTTTCTGATTTTTAGGTGATCTTGGTGCTCTGTAACATCTTCATTCATTGTCTAGAGAATTAAAACTCATAAAATCATTGTTATATACATGGGTCTATTCTCAGATCAGGTGTTTCATGTTTTGCTTAGATATTGATAGCTGTTACTTTTCAAATGCAGTATATTACACTGCTTTGTCATCCTTTGAGCCTGCGTTCAGTCTTCCTTTTGTAAAACTGAAACAACCGGAAAGTAGATAGACAGTGCATCACCAATTTCTTGTGTGGCTAACTCAGCAAATCTTATCAAAGAACTTAATCTGTTATATCATACTGTTCAATTTTAAAGAAAAGAAAAACAAAAACATTATGCAAGCCGATTGTGTTGAGGCTCGGGAAATCTCTAACCAGGTTCTGATTGGCTCATATTGCAATCAATTTAAAGGGTCTGTTTCATCCAGCATCCCTTGCACGTGTCGCCTCTTGGTTTGCCTTTGTTGTCGCCATTTTCATGGCCCATGAAAATGGCGACAAACAAAGGTTAGCCAAGAGACGACACGTGCAAGGAATGCTGGATGAAACAGACTCTTTAACATTCAGGTGGAAAGCGCAGTTTGACGAGAAATCTCAGGATGAGGCAAGCGACGACAATCATTGTGACTTTTTTAATCATCATTATTAATCAGTTGGAATCAGAAGACATGTTTGACAAATCCAGTTAAATTGAGACAATCCAGTTAAATCAACAAATCCATGGTAAATTAAGAAATTACGAAAATTAAGAATAAGACATAATCAGTACGTTTCGAACCATACTTGGTTCATCTTAAGCAAATAATTAGTCGTTAAACGGTAATTTATACCCTAAGACAAACAAGTAATTAGAGGTAAACAAGCGAGCGTTACATTTCCTACGCGAGAGGGAACCCGGGGCCTGAGTCCCAAGTGTACAAAATATGGCACATCAAAAAATAACTAAAGGGATAGAGGACTGCTGGCAATTGAGTTCAGGTCGATCTCGTAAAACCAAAAGGCTTTCGTGAATGAGCAAGTCAAAGTCGTTATTGGCTCTGTCCAAAATAGAGAAATCATTAACCGACGCAGCGTGTCCTGATTGGTTAATATGATCCCTGATGGCAGAGGAACTCCCTTTTATTTTAAGACCAGCTTTGTTGATTCCCAAGTGCTCTCTGCATCGAGTAACCAGATTACGTGATGTTTTTCCATAGTACGAGGCATGGCAGCCAGGACACTGAAACTTGTAAACAACAGAAGAACGTATGGTAACAGGAAAACGGTCTTTAAACGGAAAGAGGGATCCAATGCATTTTGGGGGACCGAAAAATAACCCTCAGTTGGATATTTGGATAGCATTTTTTAATGATTCTACTTAGCCTAGTCTTGATTTGCAGACTGTACTGCCCAAGGAAAATAAGAGGGGGACTTTATTATCCACCTCTTTTGGGGGGTTGGGCCTAAATTCGCGATCCAAAAATTTCTTAATAATGCGATCAATAAGGCTCTTAGGGAAGCAATTTTCAGTTAAGATTTTCTTGATGCGAACAATTTCTTCATGGAAATTGCGGTATGAAGAGCAAATGTGGAAGGCGCGATAAACTAGAACCCTAACTAGGTTAATCTTATACTTGGTAGGGGCTAGGCTAGAGAAGTCAGTATAAAGACCAGTAAATGTCTTTTTCCTGTATAAGCTAGTTGAGAAAGTATTATTATCATGAGTAACAAGTACATCCAAAAATGGCAAAGCATAATCCGACTCTAATTCATAAGTAAATTTGATATTAGGATGTTGACGATTTATAAATTCAAGAAAACTATATATATCATCTCTATTTCTAAATAAGCAAAATGTATCGTCAACATACCTACGGTATAGTACAGGCTTATATCCAGAAGGACAGTTGGCTAGATATTTCTTTTCTGGAACATTCATAAAGATGTTAGCAAGGGTTGGCCCAAGAGGTGACCCCATAGCAACACCATCAATTTGGTCAAATAGTTGTTTGTTGAAGACAAAATGAGTTTCCTTAAGTGTAAAAGTCAGTAATTTACGAAACTGTGAAGGGTTGAGAGAACAGTCCCTATACTCCAAGTTTTCAGTGTCTTCAAACAATAATTCAATGCTCAAGTCAATGCATTCATCCAGTGGAATATTGGTAAATAAGCTGGATACATCGAAACTAGCCATAACAAGATCTTCATCCTTGTGAAAAGATGTTATTTCAGATACAAAGAAAAAGGAATCCTTTACGGTATTTCATTGCAAGTAAAAGGCTTTAAAATCGGTACAAGAAACTTAGCTAACTTATAATTATATGTGCCAATTGCAGAAAGGATAGGCCTAGCGGGGCACTTTTCTTTATGAACCTTAGGCAGACCATACAGTACTCCCGGGGTACTGCCAGTAGAGAGAAGTTCTCGGTACACAGATTCAGAAATAGCTTTATCATTCAAGAGTTTATCCCTCAAAAAACGTATAAGTTTATTCTCACGTTTTGTGCAAAGATCCAGCATATCACAGTCCAATTTCTTAAATTTGGAAGTATCCGATAATATCGTTTCAACCTTCTGAATCAATCGCAATCAATTTGTTCATCACAGTATGAAAGATTGTTTACTACTGCGCAGTCTTTCAATTTTATGCAAAAGAAATGCTGCATGCAAGCTATCACCCTTGAAGGTAATGTACTGTGTAAGTGAAGTTGACATTACTCTTTTCTTTAGAATGGTTGTCCTTGGGCGTTTGAATGAACTTGCCAAGGAATGGATCATTGATGTTTCCCTTGCAAAGGTAAGAGCTTTAGTAGTTTACTACAATGGAGTCTGTCCTTCTCTCCACTTGAAATGACAAAACCGGCTGTCCTTACCAGATAATTGTATTGTTTACCACATCAATTAGCACTGAATCACAAAAGATCACATTTATCAAAATCATTATCAGTCATCGCGTAGTTGTCTGAGCAACCGTTTACGTGAAATTCAATGCAAACCAAAAGAAGACATAGGCATATGTGTGCCAGTACATGGTCATACTTTAAAATGATTCTCTGTTTATACATGCCTAGTAACGTATTACACCGAAATCAAACATTGTTATTTATTTGCATAGAGGACATGCTGAATCAAGAGCAAAGCCCATGTTAAAGGTTAAGAAGAGGCAAGATTGCCAAATTCATGGATTTCGTCCATTGAGTTGTATTTGAAGAATTAGTTATTAAAGACAAATTTATCCATTGCAAAAGCCACCATTTTTTTACGAAACAATAGATCAAGTGACCCATTCTATAGCCTGCACCATCCCGCATTCCTTTAGTGACATCCTTAGTATGTTTAATGAAGGAATTCTTTTCCAAGAAGGGCATTTTGCTTCCACAAACCACAAGGTATTCCCCATCAAATGTCCAATTTCAATGAAAATAACGAAGGTACATACCCCTGATTGTCATTAAAATTCACTGATGTGTATTTTTTCAAATCTATATAGAATATGCCAGAGAATGTTGCAAAGAATGTTGGAGGAAAAATATTCACGTTTGGATCTTTTAGGCTTGGAGTTCATACCAAAGGTAATTATCAAAATTTAGAATGTAATTGAATATTGAAGTTATTGTCTTCATTGATCTACCTGCAAATTTATTATTATAAATCAGCAAAGAATTGCTAATTACTGCTATCGACATAAAGTGTCTAACCATTGTTCTTACTTTTAGCAGATGCATAGTTCTAATCACATTCATTCAGTAAAGAAACCATTAACCGACAAACTTTCGTACATAATTTTAATTCATTTAGTTATTTAATTGGCAGGACTGCATCACCCTTGTGCGGCCACTTAGTTGCCCTGCTTTACCAAGGACTGTTTGTATGTATGTATGTAACTCAAAGATAGACTAGAGTAAAGAAGAACATGAAATTTAGAAACATCAGTAGTTCACTTTTTACTTGATTATTTTGAAAGCAACGTGAAGGATTTAGCTGTTTAAAGGTATTCAGCTAGTTCAAAAGGTGTGTTTATGAACAAGAAGTGTATGGCAAGAGTGATATTGTATTGAACTCAAACCTGAGATGAGACTTGCACCATCTGTTGCTGTGTTCAAGAAAAAGTTTCTGTCAGTTATCTGCCCCCCTGGAAAGCCTTGTTATGGGATCCATGACCCAAAAGGCCTATCCTTTTTAACTCAATTGAGTGTCGGTCTCAGCAAGCTAAATTATCACAAATTTAAACACAATTTTAGAGATACCACAAACCCCATGTGTACAACAAATGATGGGATTGAAGATACGGAACACTTCTTGTTGCTCTGCCCTTATTTTGGTGTGCATAGATGGGACCTCCTCGCTGGAATCTTTGCATTTCTACGATCACTTGGATATGTAGATCTTGCAAATGATTTTTTGTTACAACTGTTATTGTATGGTGATAAAGATTTTCCTGACTCAGTGAATAGGCATATCCTTGAACTTACATTAAATTTTATACATAAAGCTGGTCGATTTGATTGAAGTCTTTTACCAGACCCTTCCATAAGCCACCCAATTGTAGCGTTGTTTTGAAACCATTGTTTTCAACTTTAATTTTTTTTTATATTTTATTTAGTTTTCTTTTGTCTTTGTCTTAGATATTATAGTAGAACTGTATAGTATTTTTGTAAGTGACTTAGTTAGCAAACTGTATCGTAGTTGTTAGCCTAGATCCATGTCTTTATGTTATGGCCGTGGTGTTGACAATTATTTTTGCTCCCATGGCATCGTCCTGTAGTGTTGCATAGTTATTTAAAGTATAGTAGAATGTAGCCTTGTAATAATATTTTATATGGATAAAAAAAATATAGATATATTGTATTGAAACTGACATGTGCATGAGCTAAGGAAATAAAGTGTGTGTGTGTGTGTATTTCTGCATTCCATTTGTAGAAATACGTATTTACATCACACATCTGCGTTCCATTTTTAGACAAACGAATTTACATCATACATCTGCTCTCTGTTCATAGAAATACGTATTTATATCTGTCTATTGTTTTTTAACGCAGTCATTGGAATCTACCAATGATATTTTTTTTAATGACAGGCAAAGTCCACACTGCTCAATCAAGAGTTTCCTTAGTACCGATAACTTTCCACCACCTTTGAAAGTGGACTATAAATACATTGACAACTCGAAAGGAGTCCTTGCAACCAGAATAGCGTGCACTTGCCATCGTAATGTTGGGGGCCATTTCCACTGACCATGGAAATGAAGACTAAGAAGTGACCAAATCGATAATAGTAATAATGAATTTCTTTAAATTTGGTTAACTAATGCAATTAGCGTTCTCTGACGGGAAGAGTGACTAATTAAAGCCAACTATTCAGATTCAAAGTTAAATTTCTTACTATCTACATATAGTACAATTGGATATATTATCCCCATTCAACCGTTTGATTATTTTTCTTTAACGAAACTATGCTTTGGTTGCTCTTTATCACATTAGTTATGGAGTTCCACAAAATAAGCCCCTCCCCCTGAATAGTACTGAGTTAATCCCATATGAGGTTGTTTTGTGTTTGGTTGTTATATAAGAGATCTTTTACTCGGAGATCATATGTCATTTCTCTCCTGTTGAACATTTCCCACATAAATAAAGGATTTTGGCGGTTGAGAGACATATAAACGTCTCTCAAAAGGCTCTAGGGGGATTTTTTTACGTGGATTGGTGTTTCTTTGCTTCTCCCAAGGAGTTTCTCAAAGTATTCATCGTCCTCATTGAGTAGAATCCCCAACGCGCGTTTCTAGACCATATTAACTTCATAGTTTGATCTCCTCCCAAAGAATATCCAAAAGAGGGGGCAGTAGTTATAAGTAGACACTATGAATGCGTAATATAGTATCTTTTTTGCTTTTGACCATCAAGGTATTTAACGACGCCCAAGAGTGCTCCAACCTTTGTGTTGGCCTTAGTGCAAATTGATGTCACTTAGTCTGTGAATTTTAGTTTTGAGTCTATTTTAATTCCAATAAGTTTAACGGAATTTGTAGGCTTGATGGCCAGATTATGATCAATTAACGATGTATTAAGAAAGGATATATTAACAAAGTATCAACAAGGATGTGTTAACAAAGGATGCCAGTTGCAAAGGTCGCTTATCCATACAAACTCCAGTATATATTAAACCTCTTTTTACTGCAAAAAATTCCGAGGATCATTAGTATTCTTCTTGATGCCACAAAGTGGATAAGGGGAGATTGGGTATATGTTTTTAGTTTCCAAATGCACCATAATCGATTGTTTTACTGATTAATAAATAAATGAATTGATTAGTTTGTTCATGGCCCAGTTGAGCGACTGATCTTTCAAAGTAAAGAGCTAAACGTCTATTAAATGTTATCAAGTATGATTTTGGAGATTTCGAATTTTACTCATAACTGTTCCATTGCTTTGGTGCAATATATGTTTTCAGGGAACTGTTTGAATATCTGGTCCTTGGTTGACAGTTGGCATGTTTAGATATGTTGCATTTATTGTATTCTTTTCCATCAGGAGCTGATATTGATACTTTATTGGTGGCTCCAAGGCATATCGATCGATCAGATTTCTTTCATTCATTTTATGAGTTTCTCAAAGAACGAGAGGAGGTGAAAGATCTCAGGGTAATTCATTCTTTATTCCAAGTACTGTATCTTGTTTCTTGTTATCTTCCAGTACCTATATGTAAGTTAACGATTCAGTGGCAATTTTTTTCCTGCCTAAATTGAAAATAGTTACTCCCTCTTTCTTTATGAAGCTTTGCTGGCTCGTTTTTCTGTTGACGGCTTCAATTTAATGTTTTCTTATGTTTGCCTCGGAAAGAGTAGCAGTAGCTCACAGTTGCAGTAGCTCACAGGTTGCTCGCAATAGCACATGTTTTCACAAGTGCAATTAATGTTTGGAATACCCCTTAAAACTCCTTGGTTGAATCAATTTGAGCCTTGATTCAAAAAAAAGAGAAATTTTCAAGATTGCCAAAATAAGATAATGGCGTTTGGAGATATTTTAAAAAGTTACATTCTTTTACGTCACGAGATAGCTAATTTGTATTGCAGCCCTCTTTATATTGAAGTATCTATGTCATAATGTCGCTGATGATTGATATATAAGTCTTCCTTTGTAGGCTGTAGAGGAAGCTTATGTCCCTGTCATCAAGATGCATTTTGATGGAATTGAGGTAAGTGACAATTGTGATATTATTCTTGGAGAAATGTCCATCTGCCAAGGTAAGGTAAGAAGAAGAATCTCTACATCTGATTGACTATCGAGCAATTTGTTTCACAGGTTTCCAGTGAAGAAGTGCATATCTTGTTTGGTTGAATGCCGGGCATCCCAGAAAAGTACAAGCGTTTGAAAAGGAGCCTTGGAGTCAAAAGTTTTTGTTTTTAGTTACTGTACAGATGAGATATCATTTTAGATTTTGCCACATCGCATGTTCAGATCGCATTTGCATCTGCAGAGTAATTCACCTAAAAAGTCCAAATTTCTAAGACAGCCGAAGACAAGTGGTTATTGAATTATGCTACTACTATCTCTCCACCATTTGAAGAAATTTGCAGTCAGCTCTGCCATTAAAGATTTCTACTCAATTACGAATTTCCTGATCAATTAAATTATCGTATTGATTAGAAATAATTTACAGGACCGATGCATGTACACTTTTAAATGGTGTCAAGAAATGTTCTAATACCAAAGGATCTTTCTCGCCTAAGTTTTGTTACTATCGCTATTGATCGGTCATATTGGGCTTTTTAATGAGTAGCTCAACAAACATCCAAAAATAATGTATTGTTAACTGTCTCAAAAGCTTCTTCCAAATAATTAAGTAACCATTTGTCTTCGGCTGCTTCACAAATTTGCCTGTTTAAGTGAATTGCACTGCGAATATAAATCCGATTTGGACCTGCAAGTTCGCATTATCTAATTTGAGATCTGGTCTATCCGAGAAACTAAGAATAACACTTTCAAACACAAGGCTCCTTCTCAGTAATTGTTGAAACACTAATACTTTTAGAGACACCATGTAACTGTAGGAATGGAGGAATTCAGAAATTATATATTGATTATAAAGTGACCAAGTTTGATACAGAGCATCATAGAACCGTTTTTCTTTGCAGATCGATCTTCTGTTTGCCCGCCTAGCTCTATCAACAATTCCGGATGATCTCAATCTACTTGATGAAAGTCTCTTAAAAAATTTGGATCAGAAGTGTGTTCGAAGTTTAAATGGTAAGAAATGAAATAGATATTTCTTGACAGTGTTGTAAAGCCAGAGTACCTTGAAGAATCTGCTTTAAATGCTACTCTGACAGCATTGGCCTCTAGGGACAGCTGAAATGCTTTATGTGCCCATGTCATGAATTCAATACCTACTCAGGCCCCGTCCACACGTATCCGGATATTTTTGAAAACGCATCTTTTTTTATCCGTTTTGGGTTAGCGTCCACACGGAGACGGCGTTTTCTGTTACAAAAACGAAGCTTTTCGAAAACGCTCTCAAGAGTGGATCTTTTTGAAAACGCCGTTTTCATGTTGTTGTGTGGACGGCTGAAAACGGAGCTTTTCGAAAATGCTGACGTCACAGCATCGATTTACGACGTATCAGAGCATGCGCACGGATCTTTGGGGATCACGCAAGGGCATTTTGTTTGTTTTCTTTCTTTTGTCAAAGTTCGAACAGCGGAGTTTGAATGCAGCAGCGTCTTCGTGTGGACGGGGATATTTTTGAAAACGCTTCTCGTGTGGACGCAGATATTTTTATATGCGGATAAAAAAATATGCGTTTTCAAAAATATCCAGATACGTGTGGACGGGGCCTCAGTCTTTTTAGCTTCATAGCAGTTTGATCTGGCTAGCCAAACTTTTAGGAGATGTGATATGAGTACAAAGGGAATTATTTACTTTGTTATTATCATTATACAAGACCATGCATTTGGAATTTTCTTGTTGAAGATACCTTAACAATGTAAACTGTACAGTAAAAACCCTCATGTAAGAAACTCACATATCAGAAACTGCAGGCTGACATTTTGAAATGTATGTACCAAAATATATAAGGAACTATCTGCGAGCGTAAATTTTATCCAGCTTTTAAGTTTTTGTTTTTAAACAAAAATTTGTGAAACAAAATAAATGCAAGAAGCAGTTTTCCAGGACCCCACAATACTGATATCAGTGTGCCCTTTTCGTTGAGTTTGGAGTGTTTAGTTTATGAAATGTATGATATAGTGCCTTAAGTAAACAAGTAAAATATAGTGAGATGCAGCATTTATTACCAATCATGGAGTTTTTTCTTTTCTGGGTTGGTCCAACTTTTGTTATCAAAATTTCTGATAAAAAAGTCATCAGCCTGTATTCGAAATTGTTAGTCATATGAGCACTGATACGGCCTGATAAAAAAGATGAGTTTTTTATATATGTGTTTTTATGTAGTTAAAATTGGTTCTTTCAACCTCCTCTGCTTTTGACTATCTCTCTGACATCGTTAAGATCTGCTAAGTTATTTATTGTCGATTCACGCCGATTCAGATGATCTTTCATTCTGAACATATTACACCTCAGTCTTCCAGCGGGCCCAGTGAGCAACTTATCTGCCTCAATAGCGATGTCAGTGCTGATTAGCTGTGTATTTTCATCGCTTCTCAAAATATAGCCAATCATACTACAGCGATATTCGCAAAGTGGATCTGATAGCTTTGCATTGGGCATATTTGATACAAGTGTTATTGCTAATCATTCTTGGTTATTTGAATTTCAGTATCCTTCTGAGATACGTGTAACATAACTTCTTGACAGAGTTTTTTTTGTCTCAGATCAGATGTTTGAGTTGTAGTTATGAATGATACATATACTTTTAGAGTCGCAGCTTTTTTTCTTATCAACCGAAGCGACTATTAATGCATTGTTCAGAACACAATGATGATCCTAGAGATTTACAATTTGGAAGTTTTTTGGTAAAGATGAAGCTTGAAAGCGGAAGCCCAACAGGCATCAGGATTTGCTCATAAGTATAGTTAAGTGCGCAAAAATGAAACTTTTTGGACATATACCGGGTGTCTAAAAAAAAGTATCCCCTTTCGACTGGAAATAGGAACGAATGGATAAGATATCATTACTCTCCGAGTAGCTAGCTAAATTTATCAATCTTCAACTTAGATTCACATACCTTGCATTTAAGAATCGTCCACCAAACACCAGAGATACAAGCGTTCAAAGACAAAATTTACAGTGCACCCAAAACCAGAGGTTTTGTAAAAGGGCCTAGCTATGATTTGTATTATGGATCTTTTCCAAAGCACCTGTAAACTTTAACTTTCAGTTTTTCGCTTTTGAAAAGAATAAATAAGACTCGTGGAAATTGGCATGATTAAACAAATATAACAAAAATGTGGTAAGAATTATGAAGTCGTGCAACATCTCCCAAATGAGCATGGATGTGTTCCTTTTCTTCTTCTTTGACACTTGGAGTGGAATGCAATGCACGGATTGATGCCTCAAAAGAATAACTATTTGTAGAACAATTGAAGCATTTCAAGGTATAATTCTTTTCAATGGAGAAAGCTAAAGGTCAAAGTCAAAATTCCTGTGCAACATGCCTGTGATAGCAAATCATGGCTAGGCCCTTTTACTAAACCTCTGGTTTCGGATGCACTGTAAATTTTGACTTTGCAAGCTTGTATCTCCAGTGTTTGGTGGCCAATTTTTAAATGCAAGGTATGTGGATCTAAGTTGAAGATTGATAAATTTAGCTGTCCACTCAGAGAGTAATGATATCTTATCGTTTCATTCCTATTTCCAGTCAAAAGGGGGTACTTTTTTTAGACACCCGGTAGTCAAGACAAAGTTGGGAACTAAGGCTCAGTTTTCGAATACCGTAAAAGCTTTGTTTAGCTCTCTCTCTATTAAGCCTTATCCCCTCTCTAATAAGCCCATCCCTCTCGGAGCCAAAATTTTAAATATACCCCCTCTCATTTAAGCCCTCTCTTATATCACATTCCAGGGGCTAATCAAAATTCTCCATTTATTTAGCTAAGCGAGTTTATATGCTAAGTTTGGTGTGGTTTGGGGTAAAAAGGTATCGAATTTGAAAAGATTCGATTTCTTGATACAGGCTGCCGTGTCACAGATGAAATACTAAATCTGGTACCTAATAGAGAGCAATTTAGAATGACGCTGAGATCAATAAAACTATGGGCTAAAAGTGAGTAGCAGTTAACTTTTTTTATTCAGTTTTATTTCAAATCATGTTGTTGGTCTTGGTTGCTCTGAGTCAAACACATAGAAAAAATCAAAAGTAGCTATGCCTCTTTCTTCGTGAAAGAACTAAAAAGGATAGTTGATAATGAATACTACTGTGTCCTGCATATTCGATTGTTCAACATTTCAATTCTGATCGGATGCTCCGTTAATTCATCATTGTACTTGTTAAGTCAGGAAGATTCTTGAGTTTGAAACATTCAATGTGGCCAACTAAGTTTAGTAGCTAAGATAACAATACATCAGCCACATGCAGGTACCAGATCGTAGAAGTCAGATGAAACCTTGCAAAACTACATGCTGACAAATATCTAGACACTTGTCTGGTGTCACTCACATGGTGTATGGAGAAATTTTTTCATCTTGTAGATCATGGTATCTATTCAAATGTTATGGGATTTCTTGGTGGTGTATCATGGGCAATGCTAGTTGCACGAATATGTCAGTTGTATCCAAAGGCAGTTGCAGGCACCTTAGTTGTCAAGTTTTTTCTTATCTACTCACAATGGTAAGTAGGTTAAGCACGTTATAGAAGTATATCGTCTGCCATTTTCTTATTATTGTACTTGAGATGTTTCTGTGAGAATTTTGATTAACCCTTAAGGTCTTCTACACAACTGACAATGAAATTTTGCGTGAAACTTGCTAGAAAGTCAGTTTCAGATAATTCTTAAGGTAAGTCAAAGTTTGCTTATAGCTAAGCTCTGTCAAAGTTAACCGTTGCAGGCAAACATATCTCCTATTGGCTGCTTCCTTTTAGGGTTTCAATGCTAGTTTCACAATGTGTATTACACTCTTGAAATGGTTAATTTTCCATTGCAAACCGTTACTAGAGTAGAAACCAGGACTCTTTTTCACAGCATGGTTTTACAACACTGTCGGCACAAATTTTCCAACTTATCATTCAGGCACTACATTTTATTCGGTGCAGTATGTCCAGCAACTTGTTCCTTCATAAGCAAGTTTTTTTAAGCTAAAGTCATTGTTTGAAAGAGCCCTTAGTGCTGAAAGATTTCAAAGTATTTTCGTGTTGTACGATGAAAGTATCGTGAAAGTATAGCCTTAGTATATCGTAAAAGTATCGTGAAAGTATAGCCTTGCAGGGGTCGTTGCCTGACATCAGATGTGAGACAGAAGTTAATATTTTTTTTTGGAAAAATGTAAATATTTGAATTGTGAGTGTCTGTCATGGTGGGAACTCCGATGACCTAGTGTCTATTCCCGCCATGACAGGCACAGTAGCTGTAAATATTTTGTGTTTATTTTAATGGATTATAAAAAAAAGTATCGTGATTGGTTTTCATTTCGTTGGAGCAAAGTTTTGCAGTCTCTATACTTGCTCAAAAATGCTTGGATATACGTGTACAGTTGGTGTAGTAAGAGCAAGAGTTTCATAATCTCCAGAATATGTTCAAGTTGTCAGTTTTCGATGGCACCTTTGTTATGAAGAGCTTTGGACTTCATAATTGAAGAGTTTTTTAATTTAGTGATTCTTAGCCGTAGCACTACAGTTTCATACATTTGTAGATCTAATTTCTTATGAAAAATGTCTTATGAAAAATACATGTTTATAATCTTAGCGAATAGTTGTGACAAATCATAAAATTGCATTACTTCATTCGTTGAGTACATGTCCCCCGCTCGCCTGGTTCAGTCTTGTTTAAGTCAAACACATTTTTAACCTTGGCGGCAGGGGGTCAGAAGGACATTGATTAATGTTTTCGTCTCGATATTTTATGATTCGTCCCAATTTTTGCCAGGAATTTAAGTTTACGAAGCTTGTTTGAGATGCACCATAATATGGTTTGTATGCTATATATTGGTATATTATTCCATGATCGGTTTAACGTAGTTAGGACTCATGGAAATGCTATTCGTTGTTTTATCAGCCAGATAGTCCAACTGAATTTTTCTTGTCCTGACGAGATATAATTCTTTACAAACAACACTTGCAAAACCGTGATCTGTTTGTCAACAGATCTAGAATGTTAAAATCAGAAAAGGAATTTTATCATCCAACATCCAAGAGCTTACCTCTGTCTATAGGTTTGACTGAATTTTTTATTTTAGGAAATGGCCACAACCAGTTTTATTGAAAGAAATTCCTAACGAAAATGTACTTAGCTTACCTGTCTGGGACCCAAGGGTACGTATTTTGCCTTATTGTGTACATTGCAGTTGTTTTTCCTCTCGTGGCTTTATATTCATTGTTATTAAAGGTTGGTATTATGATCTTGAACGTTATTTTCAGTAAGTTGCTTCAGTAATGCCTTCAACTTTAATCGTATCAAATAATAATATTTACGATCGCGCAATGTCAGACTCGTCTTCTTTAGTGAATTCTCGTGAATTCTTATCCAGCGGTTGTAATAGGTAGCTGTCCCATAAAACTCATCAGCTTTGTTTCTTCAGTCTAGTAGTTGGTATTTGGAAGGACATTTGAAGTAATGCATCGTTTCTTTGCCAATGTCATTGATGGCGATTGTTTACCAACAGTTAAGGCAATAGTCAAAATATGCTTTACTTGTTGTACCATCAATACGAACCGAAATCGTTAGTAAAAAGACTGTTTTGTAAAATTGATGAATTAAGGTAAATAATCTGTTTTATTCATAATTTCATTTTTCATGGCAACTTCTATTCATCCTAGTGCCGTTACTTCTTCTGAAAAGGATTCTCGAGGAAAAATGTTTACTAGTTCAGTTAGTGGTATCTTATTGTAATGTGAAAAGCTATCCAGCCCCTAACATATTAGTTTTCGTACTCTGTAGATATGGATGTAAAAGCAGATTAAAAGAGCAGTGTCGTTATGTAGCAAAGCAGTCTTAGGGTGTGTTTTTATAAGTCGATGATTTTCGCTGATTTTCGTAAAAGTAGAGATAGAAATGTTATAATTGTGCACCCTTACATCTGATACTATTTGGAAGCATAGACAGCATCGCTTGTTTTAGTTTTTAAATGGCATATCCTATTTGAGTTTACAGCATTCTCTTAGCTTCTATTACAATTTTCATTGAATTTACCCTACAGACTAATCCAACTGATCGATATCATTTGATGCCTATTATCACTCCTGCATATCCACAACAAAATTCAACGTACAATGTGTCTATCACAACTCGAGGTATTATGGAAGAGGAGTTTCGCTCTGGTAAGCAGTCTTTGATAGCTTTTTTCACCGATTTAGATCAGTTTTCATTGAACATTTGTATATCGTAAGCTAGATGCTTTAGATAATCGATGCAAAATGAAGATTACGAAACGAAGTTTTTTTTTTATTATACATGAAAAGGTATCTAGGCCAAGACGGCCTCTAACCTAATTACAACGAACATAACTCTAACTACGGAATGAAATTAATTGACAAAAAAAATCAATTGTCCCAACAAACAAACAACTATAACCTAATTTACATTTTGACACTTACACTAGTAAAAATAAATGTTGCATGTTTATTGCAAGCTAGATTCAGATTTCAGTTTGAAGCATTTTGATAAATAAGCTGCTACTAGATTTAAACAGTACTTGTGGCTATTTTGGTTTCGAGACATTTCCTGACGTCTTTAATCATGAAGAAGTGATTGTCATCTCCAAGAACTTGAATTCCCAATGAAAGGCAGTAGTTCCATCCCAATTTTCTTGTTATTGTATCAAGAGCCAAATACAACTCGGAGATGATTATTTATTGAAGGTAGCTCATGATATGCAATCAGCAAGCTTTTGACAGTTATAGTTTTAATCCACCCTTTTAGTCTAATGAAACATTTCATTTGGAGCAACGTGTGTACCAACATGAAAATTTAGATGTGTTTAGCAATTTTCTATAAATTTTCGAAGTCCTGCATGTTAGCAGCGCCTTTTCAAGGATCTAAGCAAGCAGCCTAAGAGCTGTTGCCGAACAAAACTGGAATTGGTGGCCATCAGTTGCAATTTTGTACTATGCTTCAAAAACAAGTTGCTAAAAGTCTGGCATTTTAAAGCTGCATTTATGTACCTAGCAAGTCAGTAAAAACAAACCCCGTTCAAAAGGTCATTGCACCCAGGATATCAAGATGATGATGTAAGCGAATACATCATTTAATGGTGGACATATTCAAATCTATCCAAATATTTAGCTGACTCAAATCGACCACTCCATTCTAAGTTCGTGAAAGCTTTGCTCTAAGAAACCCCTTCATGAAACCTTGAAAGCAGACCTAAAATCACGAACAAATTTTCCAGATCTTTCTTCTTTACTGCTTCTCAACATATTTTAGTACTTGTTATCCTCTTAGGAGAATGTTTTTATGCTCCAGGGACGACACTCTCATTCTCCCCAATGGATAACACGAGCTAAGGAATGTCGAAGTCATTGCTGTAAAAGGAAGCAGTTTAGTCATGGTATTGTGCCGTTTTTGAAGTTTTCACGAAGGGGCTCTTTGGATAAAGTCCCTAATAATTTCAAAACGGAGTTGGCAGTTTCCGTCGAGTAAGATTAGAAATAGATTTGGACATGTCCACTAATGAACGATACATGGGTGGGACCGTGATTGTTTCAGTTGACTTAACTGGTAGCAGTAGTCTCTGTGGGTATGTTTGATTGATACCAATTCTGAAACCGTGGAATTGGTAGGCTCGTAATTTGTTTTTATTAATTGGCTCACAAATTCCTAAAACGGTAGCATAGGTTGCAAATCTTTGAATTGGCATAAAATGGTAGGTGTAATGTTCTATGCCCTAATTCTTCTAACTGAAGGGCTCAAAGGAAACTTTAGCTACATATCCATAGACATATCCATATACATAGACCTTTTCGCAATTTGGGGAAAGGTACTGGGAAGAGCGAGGCCCATTCTGACCGCCTTGGCAACAGTATGAATCGGGAAATCCCCTCCGCTTCGGTGATAAACGTTTGGCTTGCTTCTCGGTCACATTTTCCTGCAAACTCGAGTTATTTTCGATTTGTTTGCATCTTTCAAGAGTTGCATGATACTTGCTTGGTATGGTAAGTGTTTTCTCTAGATTATTTAGGCGCCTTGCCATCCTTCCACCCATTTTTGAGTTTATTTTGAGGCACTTTATTGCTTCTGTTCACTCAAGTTTGAAGTTAGACCTGTTGAGCGCTTGGGCCTAAGCTGAGACGCTTCAGAGACGAGGTCAAATGCCTGCAATAATGTGGCTCAAAATACACTTACCAATAGGTGGAAGGATGACCAGATGGGTAAATAAGCCAGAGAAAATACTTACCGGTCCAAACAACTATCGTCTGACTCTTGAAGGGTGCAAATAAATCGAAAACAAATCAAGATTGGAGGAAAGGCATCCGAGCCGCAAGGATGCGACTCCCCTTAATTCCTGATGTTGCGAAGGCTGTCAGAATGGGCTGCACTCTTCCTAGTCCCTTTCTCCAAATTGCGAAAAGGTCTATTCTACCATTGAACTTTTCGGAAATTGAATATTTTTGAAATTACAGTGAATCTTAAATTTCAGCTCATTTCGGGATGTGACGTCATCAAATTTCTAAGTCATAAACCACATCGGTGACAGACTTGATACCATGTTGTCGACATCCATTAACTTTGGTGTTCTTGGGAATTACTCCATGATCCGTCAAACAGTTTATAAATTACTATTGGTTTTGGTCTTTTTTAAAAATTTTTCGTCAATTGTCGACAAAGAAGAAAAATACTCCAATGCTGAAAGTACTGAGAATTTCAGAAAAGTCCAACTGCAGACTTATTGCAAAAAAGCTAAAGCTTCTTTGAAGCCTTTCGGTTCAGAGAAATAGGTCATTGAATTTTACACCCACTATTTCAAAGATATGGAGCCTATGCAGAAAACGGTAGGTTTCTGTGGTTTGGAAGACCTGCTGAACCTTCTTCTCCAAAGGCAGAAGTTTTGGCAGAATTTGGATAGATTCTCTTTTTTCATTTGTGAGACTTTGAATCCGAGGCGAATTTGCTCGTTTTGCTACGGTAATCGGTAAATTTACTCTTCGTTTCCAAGCACTAGGCTCGTCTGTGTATTCTCAACCGAAAACCTCGTTTTCGCCGGGGTGAATCTTAAACCTGCTGCCTTGAGGAATTTTGTGTTTTTGTGGGAAATGCGTTTCTGTCGGTGCAGTCTACCATTTCAGAATGTGGTAGGTTTGGAATTACCCGTCAAACACACCCTATCGTAGCCTTTGACAAAATGAATCAACAAAATGTGTTGAGATCAGTAGTGTAGTCATATATTGATTGATAAATTGATTGCCATTGACTTGCTGTCTTTGAGTCACCCGCTTGTAGCACTTATAACATCTTCACACTGAACGCTTCAAAGCAAATTGGATTGAACATTTTAAGGTAGGATTTAACTAAACCAATTTAGCTCCGAATTTTAAAGACAAAACTGATTTAACCTGGGTGTCAGTCTCCTTTTTACTCCATCCACATTTTGCATTTTCAACCAGATAAACATCCAAACTAAACAGGTTATCAAAAACTGTGTTCTGGGATTGGTCAATCAATCCGATCAATCCCATTTAATTGAATGAATTTGACCTCTTATGGCTGGTCAGTATGAATAGGGTATCAGTAGCACTGGTTGGTTTAAAGAAAAGCAAGAAAATAAAATAATTGTTAGCACTTTGATATGAATTGTATAAAATGCATTTTTTCCAGCAATAGTTTGCTTTATTTACTTGTTTATTTCTATACAATTGCGCTACATGCAACAAGAAAAAAACTCCTGCTTTTGTTTATGCTACTTTAAAATCGGTTTATTTGCGTTGGCTTAGAGCTGGTTCATTCTTCAGGATTTGAATAGGGTTATGTAATAGGAGGATAAGCTAAAGTCACTGAGCATGCATTGTATATCACCTCTTCTGTAATAGGTTTGAAGATTATGGAAGAAGTGTATGCAGGCAAGACAGATTGGAAAGCTTTGTTTGCGTCGCCAAATTTTTTCCATAAATATAAGTAAGTGCTAGAAGGAACATTGTACAAGATATTACCATGTAAAGGGTTTTCCATTTGATGTGACATATAATCTATATTGCTGAGGTCATGTGTTGAAAGTGGCTAGGGTAGAATCGATTTTATTTGGCATTGAATTGTCTTCTTCCCCTCTGATCGGCTGTGAATTGTGCTTGTCAAGCATTTGAAAGATGCCGATGTATCTTCTCGCGTCTCCTTGCCAATGCTTTGTTATTCCTTGTCAGCAATTTGCCAGGTACTGTTATATACCTTCCAAAGCGTGGTTGATCCAGTGCAGACAATACTAGCATTTTGGCATAAAATAGTAGGTACTCTAGCTTTGAGACTTAGATCAGCGTCTATTTCTGGTTAGCTTCGACCTGCAACTTTCCAACGAGAACCAGAATACGGGCAGGTTTTTCAAGAAGTGATTGCATTACTTGCCTTGTGATATGCTTCAGAATTGTCAGCAAGAGACATTCCTTTATCCCTCAACGAGGACATTGGGTGCATAGTCAACAGATCAGAGACTGAACGTTCATTTCGATATCTTCCTTCATAAATGCTGTTAGTTTAGTAATGGGCGATAACTATGAAAGCAGGAAGGAGAGAATGCCGAGAATTTTCTTTGATTATATTTTAATGACGGTGGGCTGCCTCAGTTGATTATTCCCGCGTCTTGCCTCCTGAATTAACTTCCTAACTTTTCTCAAATCTCTGACTTGTTTTACAAGAGGCTGTTAGGACTGAAGTGCTGGAGATCTGTGCAGTTAAATGTGAAAAAATTTTTTTGTAGACACTATATCGTTCTTGGTGCATATTCAGATTCGGATGAACATTTATTGGAATGGTATGTCGTCACTCCAGCACATTATTCATTTATTAGCATCTAACGTCAGAGTCATTAGCTTATACACATCTATGTTCGTTGCAACTTCTAACAAATAATTTAATGCAAGGTACCATATCGGCGTAGGTTGGAAATTGATTGGCACCATTTTATTTCTTTGCTGCTTTGCGTATGACTTGATGGATTTATTAATTTCCTGTGATTTGCAGAATAACTTTGATGATATTCAGCATTATTTTGGTATGATATCATAAAGATGCAAGTTTTGCAGTTAAGAATCAATTCATAGGAAGATAGTTTTAAATTTACCTGTTGACTAGACTTATAACGACGAGTCCCTTGTATGCCTTCGGTCAACCCTACTCAACAGGGACTCATAATAAAACAGTGAAAAACCTGGCCCTATTTCCTGCATTCGATCAATCGAATCATGATCGAACGGTATGTTCAACGGTCACTCTTCGGTAAGAAAATGCGATAAAACCACGTTAAGCAGGCGTTAAATCAAATAAATATTGTAGAAATGTGAAGAAGGAAGTTCACTTCACCTGGTGAGAGCAAATAAGTCTTTCAACGCTACATTTTCCATGTTTTAAAGACCAAAACATACTAGAGAAGTCTTCAACTACCTGCCGCAGCAACTTTGTTCAAAATCTAGTCACCTGCGTCATTCGAATTAAAACTTCAAGAGCATTGTTCTCTGCCAAATCTCACAATCTGATTGGTACTGTAGGAATCGCGAAGTTTGGGCCTAAATAGGGCCAGGTTTTCAGAGTAATGTTATGAGTCTCTGTTGAGCGAAGCGCCAACATCAAGTCAAACAGAACAGGGAAACAAGAGACTCATCGTCATAAGTCTATCTGTTAACTACAAAATTCAAAACATCTGTTGGTTGTAGTTACTACACATAGACTAGACTTATTACGTTGAGTCCTAGTAATCGCTAGCATCCACCCACCCCTCGCTCATGAAGTTAGGTAGAGGCAGTTAGGTAGCTTGATGGAGCTTAGTATTGTGGCTGTTGTGCTGAATTATGACCAAATTTCATGTATCATTTTTGGTTTGTTTTGAAGGATTCCAAGACAAACTTGTGTGTAATATCGCTTTTTAACTTGAGGCCAATGTAACCGATTTGAACCGCGAGCATTTCATTATCTAAAACTGACATATTATCAAGATAATGGATGAGTAGGGACTAACAAGCTTAGAGGTATTTAACGTGTTGACTCGGTTAGTACGAGCATACCTTCTGTGCTTCCTTTCTCGACATTTTCTAATGTTTTTATACTTCATTGTGATCTTTATATCTTTAATGTCTCTTTTTATATGACTGTCATTCAATTTATATTCTTAGGGCTGGCCTAGTAGAATCCAAAGTCCGAATGTTGGTAGGAATGTTAGAGAAAAATCAATTTGTCAAACTTGCACACGTTAATCCTTCATCACATGGACCTTTAGAAGTCTCTGAACCAGAGCAAGAGTGAGTGTCTTTTCTCTTCTAGGAGAATTATTTGCAGCTCAGAACAAGGATGCAAGAATGACGACAATTAACGCTTCTTTTAGTTCATATAATCAAATTGACTCAAATCATATCTTTCTTATAAGACAAATAAACCTTGACGTGACAAGATTGTATATTGAGAAGACTTTGCTGTTTATTATTTACTGTATGGTGCAAAGTGTGATATAGTTCCGTAACACATTATCCTGAATATTTAGTATGCATATAGACTGGCATCATATTTTGAGGCCACGAGAAATAATTGGGATCTATGCATACTGTGGTGTGAAGATATAAAATACTTCAGCTCTTTTGGAAAATTCTTATACTGGGGACAGATGAAATAAGACCTTTCACGTTCCGTTGCTCTGTTTGATATGACAGATACATGGCTAACAGAGTTTGAGGATATGAACCAGTTTCTGTTGTCTCGAATTTTTGCCAAATGTCAATGTCATTCTTGTTGTCCGTTTAAGAGAAGTTGAGCAATAGCTGTATATTAAGTATTGATTCAAGGGCAGTTGATTAAGCTTCTGATTGGCTGTAAAGAAGTTGGAGCTCAACACAACAGATCACTTTGTGATATTTAAGTTTGAAACAAGGAAGGTAGCGGCTGCAGAAGGTGACCAGGATCAGCAGCTTTTCAGTTCTCCGATTCTTTGTATTGTCTTGATCACCCAGTCAGATGCGTGACTGACTGCCTCGGAGTTTCTATAGTGCCTCAAAGCAGACTTGCATTTACATCATACCCTTTTAACAAGGCTACTTCAGCAAACAATACTTTATTCCCAGCGAACTCACATTTGCGGTGAGATATATAGATTGAACATTGCTAGCATTGTTTCACTCTTCTGTAAGAGCTGAGACAACAATCCTATTTTTAATAGCAACAAGTTGTTGCAATTTCGAGGCTCAATTGGCAGCATTAACATCAGGTTACAGCTTGGAGTTATGATGTTTGTTGAAGTTGTAAGTTATTCACCAATTCCTGCAAACCATAGCTGCTTAGCTAGCGTAGACGTAGGTTAATCCTTTCTAAGCGTATTCCCTTATAAACTAGGATGGTAATCTTTGAGAAGCTCACCTTGAAAGCCTGGAAATTGAACTACCTTTTTACGTGTCATTGCTGTTAATGCTATCATATTGTTTATTTCTTTCAGGAAACCAAACGTTCGTCGGTGGTTTATTGGCCTTGAATTTGGCAAAGTTGGTGAGTACTGAAGGATTTTCAATATGGTGTTTGCTACGTTGTTGTTATGTTATAGAAACATTTTTGTAGCGGACTTCCGTTAAGTCGTAACGAGGTATATTTCATCCTTGAAGCTGCATGATGTATTTTGAGGTTCTTGTTGTGAAAGGCATTTCTATACACAGGATTTGAGTCAGACTTTGCTAGTTCTCCTACGTAGTTACAGATCATTTTATTGAAGTTACCAGAATTGAGAATCGTCTCTCAAAGACTGCATAATTGGTACTTTATTTTATTATCGTTCCATTTGTACGTCAGTTTCTGGTTGACCCCCCCCCCCCCCCCCTATTTGACTTTTTATCTTCACATGCAGTAATGTCTTATATTCTAGATCAAACTATTAATGTCGACCTAACACCTGAGATACAATACTTTAGAAACACAGGTAGGTTGAACAGCAGTTACTTCTCGTCATCCTTATTCTGCGTAGGCTTAGCGAGGTAAATGGTAAGGTTTAAGACACTGGAACGTCATTCCTAGAGTGTTAATATGTCGTATCCTGATCACGAAGCCAAATAAACACCTTGTCACACTTTGTGCAGATTTTTCAGACAAAATAGATAGATTCGCCGGCATTATTGATTTTACGGTTGGTCAGGTAACGCTGATTATGCGACTTCTCTGTTCTAAACACCAAAACAAATTTATGATGTTGTTGCCAGTGATTAGGTTACATCTTTATTATTCGAGCAATTAGGAAGTTTTCGGAAAATGATTTATGTTTTTTGCTATTGTTTTCGAATACTCAAACCCACCAATATCAAAAGACGAGGTATCTTTATCGGATGAAAAATGAAGTCAGCGATCGGGAGCATTTTAAAAGTTGATTTACCACTCGTTAAAGCTAAATCATCATCATTGGTTTCAACTAATTCTGTATTCTTCTTTTGGGACACTGGGCATATGCAATTAATATGACTTTAAAGGGTCTGTTTCATGCAGCATGTCTCACAGTGGGCCAAAATGGTGATTTTGCAGACATTCGTGGATATCTCAAGGGAACTAAATGTTGCAGGGGCAGTTGGCAGCTTGTTTTGACGTATGAGAGGGATAAATCAAATGGTTCACAAAAAGCTTTAAAACTTTTATATTCAGGGGGGTTAATACTATAATCAGGGCCTAATACTCTATATTTACACTCTGAGCCCAGATTCCCCGTTACACTTCTCGGTCTCAAGAAAATCAGCAATAGTAATTGATGGATCTTTTCAATGTATTCGGTTGGAACAATGGATAAAGCTGAATGTTTCACCATATTTGGGGGATTGGGACCTATATTATGGGGACTGGGACACATTTTCCAATTTTGGGAATTCTAACCAAAAGTCTCCTTTCTGGTACATTTCAGTTTAAAAAAAGCTATGTAGAAGTTTCCTATGCACATGATATTACCTAGGGGATACTCAATAATTAAAATTTCTCTAGTGTTCTCAAAAAAATAAGCATGGTCTCAATATCTTTCCTTGGAACAACCTAAATTTCCTTAAAAATACCTTTCCCCCCTGTTTATTTGATTTTTCCGAGGGGAAACAAAATGAAACCTTCAAAAAATAAAATTTTCATAAACTGCTCTTTCAGAAAATATATTGGTGTCTTGTTTCTCCTCGTACTTTTTAAAATATTCTTGATGAAAGTCAAATTTTGCCCTCTGAAGAAGAGAACAGATCTGACAAGTTGTCTGAAGAAAATTATTGCAGCTGTACAAGTAGACCAGACAAAGAATTTTTGTTTTGCTTTTCAATAAACAGTGACCTTCTACGACTTGGTTATAGCTATCAAACATTCTGCAACCCATTTTTCTAGCCGAAAATCATTTATCCGCATTCTCTGCCACTAGAGAGCTGGGTGTAACATTTTGAAAGATTTTGTTCAATATTCTCAGATTCAAATATCTATAACTCTGTGATAACACAAGATAAATGAAAACTTTAAAAGGCACGTTTAAGCCCAGTTGTTCGACTTTCTAAAACTGCATAACAATTTGCATTTTTGAGAACTTCAAAATTTCCGAATGTCTGCCTCTAGCCCACTGTGTGTCTTGCATGTGTCGTTTCTTGGTATGCCTTTGTCGTCGCCATTTTCATGGGCCATGAAAATGGCGACAATAAAGGCCAACAAGACACGACACGTGCAAGGAATGCTGGATGAAACAAACCCTTCAAGATAACCAATAAATTACAGCTTTGATGATTCTAAGAAATCTCAACTTCGAAAAGCATTTTGCTTTCTTTCGACGTTCTAACAGTGCTCAAGTCAATCCGTTCGACGTTTGTGGTAGCTTTTTCCATATTTTATTCATTTGAGACATTTTTCAGCAGTTTTACTCACCAACCTCACCCTCAACTTTTTCACAGTTCAGAAGCAAGCCTATCAAAGTGCTGTTTATAAAGAAGGCATGAAAATCGAGGCAAAACATGTTAAAAAGTAAGTGAAAGCTTCGAAATTCATCATAGAACATGCATATTCGCTTGAATTTATCATCTCGGAAAGCATGTTGAAAACAGGTTAACAAAAGAAAGAATTTAATTGAATTTGGATAGAATTTAGGAACAGTCATATAAAGATGATTTTGGCCGTTTTTATGAAAAGTACATACCATAACACTGAAGCAGTTTTCTCCCGACAATTCGATTGGGGTGCATGTTCAGGAAAGTTTGTATGTAGTTGAGTTTATTTGTAACCCTTTCTTCGGTATTCCAGAAGCGTGAGTTCAATCCAGTTTTTCCTGTATGACTAGTTTATGTTCTTCGTCTTGAAATCTCATCTCGTAATGGTATTGCTAAACTAGTTTAGAATGTACAACTAATTTGGTATTCTATTTTTGAATTTTAATTGATTTGTTTTCCACTGTAGACTTGGCATAGATTCTTTATAAATGTCGCCTACATTTATTCCATTTGTTTAGAAAGCAACTGAATCAGTATCTCCCAAGCGCAGTTTTACGAGTAAAAAAGAAAAGTTCATTATTGGGTCAGGTAAAGGATACATTTTCGGTACTCTACAATTCCTTTTATCATTGTTTTTATTATGGGAGTATTTAGAGTATTGAATTAGACTTAGAACGTAGATTGTTCATCGACAAAATTTAACTGTACCTATATCACTCAAAGCTATTGATGTATTGTGCGGAAATGACACGGAATTTGGCAAAGAAGGCACCTGAAAAATGCGAGATTAATCACTAAACCTAAACGCTTTGAAAGGCTTGATGAACGTACATTAGGCAGTCCTGGGGTTTGTAGTAAGTTATGAAGCCATCAGAATGTTAGTTTTGCGATAATAGGTCGTCAAAGTCCATATCATGTATGTCGTAACTTAGATGGCAAAGGATTTTGAAGTACAAACAATTATTTTGATATGTCTCTGCAGAGATAAACCTTGTCATGTTGGTTTCATTGAGATAACGTTGCTCCACCTTTATTGGAAACATTTTAAGGTCTGCTTTTCATCGAAACTGAAATCATTCTTGTTTGATGGCGAATGCTGTATCCTTTCACTCATTGCCTGATTGTCGTTTTTGGCTGAAGGGGAGAGGTCTAGCTAAAATTTACAATTGCACAATGTATAAAACAAAATAGTTGCAAGTAGAAGTATGCTAAAGTTTATAAAGTGTTTTGCACTACGCATTTTTTCGGTTTCGTGGTTTCTTTCAGGAACGCAAGAATGCGCTAATTTTCTTAAATGGATACTATTTAGTGAGATACTGGGGGTATTAAGGTTTAAGTTCACAATTTTCGCTTATCCTTGAACATTTCTTACTCTTAACTCTAGTTGACGAAAAATCTTTCTTTGTTCTGAGAGAATTTCATTGCTCATGATTCTTTTTTCAAGGAGATATCGAACTACAGGGATAAGAACATTTGATAAAACATAAGTCTTGCGCAATAGTGAATCCTTGTTTGTAAAATACATGTACCCTTTGGAAAGTTACCAGTCAGTCAACCATTTTGTTAATGTGTGCCAGTAGCCATAAAGATTAGATAGGTGCTAGTTATTTTGTATTTGAGGCAATGAAATTATGGCATGAAAAATCATTTTGGGCAAAAGTGCGTGAAGTGTGGTGTTTTAGCTGAAATCTGTAGTTTGCTTTTTATACGAAAGTTCGTGTCTTACACAACATGATCGCATCATCGAGGACAGAAGACTCCAATTTAAGTGGTAAACCGGAAAGAAAAGTCCGCTAAATGATAGTTCGCCGTGATTTCAGATTCTGCTTCAAAGCCATATAGTTTCTAAAAGCCAAATGTCCGAAGCTGAAACTGATTAGTAATATGGGTAAAAGGAATCAATCTTGGACATAAATGCCAGCAAAGAAACTGTAATTGTCAGCAGCATAATCAGATGTTGGCGATTTTTTCAGACAGTGCACTCTTTTTGTTACTCACTCAATAGATCTTTAAAGTTGGAAAATGTCTTGCAGCCGTCGTCTATGAAATTACTATAGATAGCATTGAGAAAAGTGGTTATATTGTTTATTACATGTTAAAGTAACTTTATTTTATGGAAGGGATAACTTAATGCTAATGTCCAAAGGTGCTTTTGAAACTAGCGAATATCTCTTTTCCATCAAGGCGGGGCTGAAAAGGCAGAGCTCTGATACTGCGATAAAGTCTTTAGATGACAGCTCAGGTGACTTGAATGAAACTACGTCATCCCTGGAAAGAACTGACAGTTCCTTAGGTAGGTGACTAATTCTTTCTACATTTAATTTTTTTCAAGGCTTTTTTCAGGCAGAAAAGTGGGTGACCTAGCTTTCGAAAGCATGTACCTGGTAACCTAATTAAAAAGTGCTCTCGTTCAGACAGTCATCTAAGTTCGATTATTACACCTATCGTAAAAATGTCTCTTCATATTTCGTTTGTCAATGATCCAAATATATTTAAAGATGATGAAATGCTTGTTTCCCTTGCGTAAAAGGTATAAAATGACATGCTGGAAAGTCTTATTCTGAGCAATATCTTTTAAGCAACATTGTAAATATTGCTGAAGAGTCATAATGTTGAGATCTTTATGAGTTCGCATTTCTTTATGGCATTAGTCACCGAACTAGAACCTTTTTCTTGTGATGAACCCTGTTTTATGCAGCGTACTTCGAAGACACGCAACCCCGAACAGAGCACAGATAATGCAAAACGCCAAATCAGCGATACAAAATGATTTTGTCTTTGATCTTCTTGCCAAAAAGAGAAATTTGAAGGTCCGTCTTGCGTTAAATTTTGTGGGGATTTTTAAAAACAGGGGTACTTTTTTCGGACACTCGATTGTTGTTGATGATTGTCAGGTTAGATCATATCTGAGCATGCCTACTGACCAACATCAGTGTTTAGTCGTTTGAAAGAATCCCGGCGTTTTTTTTAAATTTATCTGATCTAATCTCGACGGCAAAATTTATGATTGAAAAATTTATTTCAGTGAATCTATGCCATAGTGTTTGCAGATATAAAGCATGCTTTGTAAGCATAAAGACTATTTATGAGGAAAGTTTTCTTCTCCCCCTCCGTTTCTCCTTCTGATAAAGAACGAAATTGATTGTAGGTTTCAAAACTAAGGTTTTTGATTACTAAGTCCATGTTGTAATCTAACAAGGGGCTCCAGGTCAAACAATAAGAAACTTAGTCATGCTCGTTTTATCAAGTATAACTCTCCAAAAAACATGTCCTTTGATAAGGATCCGTTTCTGTTTCTCTTTCAGATACAGTAAAAGGAAACTATGTATCGAATTGTTTGACCTTTTAGCCGCTCCGTAAAAATAGTAGATCGAACAGTATTTCATCAATCTAATAGAATTTCGAGGAATTTTGGAATTTGAAAAAATAGTTATGAAAGCTGTAACGCCATTCAATCGAGCATTTTTTCGTAGAAGTGTGATATATTGGTAGATTTGGACTCTTTTTCTAAAATGTCTAACAGGCCCATTCTCTCATTGACGCAATTATTTGCAATGAAACGTCTTGAATCGCCATTTGATACAGAAATTTGATTGTTTTTTACAGAGAAAGATCTTGGAAATTGCGAAACTAGTAAAAATTCAACTGAAGAAAAGGTATTTTTATCAGTACAAAAGTAATGAAACGTCTTGCTCTCTGCTTGTTAATAGCTTACACTTTCGTTCACCATTTTCAACTCTTGTTAAATTCTCTGCCACAAAGATAGTGTACACGTTGCATTAACTTAGTTCTAAACTTTTTGGTTTGATGTATTTAATTGATATGAAAATGCTTTGCTCTCCAGGTTTCAACGGACCCTTCTCTTGAAGTTGGTGTTAAAAGGAGAGGAATAAAGAGACCAAGCTCTCCATTAGATGAAGATGTTAGTCCGATTAAGAAAATTCGAGATCAAATTGTAAGTTTTTTTTCGATATGTTGAAAGTTTTCTGCAGCTTTATACCGATTGCGGTTGCATATTATCAATGTAGAGAGCTTTGTAGATCTATTTACCAATTTCGCTTTTATTTAAGCTCTTTATTGAATTTATGATATTGTACATGCACTTCGTGATAAAAACACGTGGAATAAAAAGTAGATGAATGTTGGCATTCGAATAGATCTTGGCTAGATACCTCAGTAATTCAATGCTTCGTCAAATTCAATGCTACGTTAGGGATCTTGAAAGGATATTGTTGAAGGTTATATCACAGTAAACAAGATAGTGGCCGTCGGCGGGCGTTTAGTTGCTGTTTTAAAATTAGGCTCGGAGGCTTTGGCTTTTTATTAATCGGATATTTCTACCCGCGTGAAATAAAAAACGCCCGGCGTTTGAAAGGCTACTGCTCCATGAGTATATTAGTAATAATATTTTGCAATATCTATGTGAATGGCTATCATGTTCAAATATTTTTACAATTTTTCTTGGCTAAAATCGGTCACTCCGTACTGATACTGTAAGCGATTTCCTAAAAAGAATTCCTTCGAGAAACCTTGATAAACGTGCTAAAATTACAAGCAAGTTTCCCAAATGCGTTTATCTCACAGCGATGACTTTCAGCATGCTTTAATACGTGCTATCTTCTTGTCGGGTTAAAAACTCTTTCCGCGAATGAAATATCTCATTCAGTGGGATTCCATCCTCCCATGAGGACAATATGCATGAACGAATCCAAGTGTCATTATTGCTAGGAAGGAGACCAAAGGGAAATCTTGCTTGGTGTTTTCACTCGTTTTTGCAGGTTTTCGAAAGGGGCTTTCTGCAGAAAGTCTCCCATGTCGACGGGAAGGAAGGGCCGGTGCGGTAAAAGCTGGGTAAATTAGAGGACTTAATTGCACATATCGTCAGGGAAACAAGACAGCTTTCAATATCATTTCTTTGATATCCATGGAACAAGATTTTTCCAAAGGCCGGGTATTTTATTGACTCACCCGGCAATTTATAACAAATTACACATAATCCAAGTATTGGCATGAAAGGGTCATTCTATATTTAGTTTCCCCCGGAGAAAGAAATATGTGTTACCTTGCATTGTCGTATTGCTTGTATTGCTCATTTTCAATGTCTTATTTCTTCAATTTCACTCCAGAAGAACAGCGACGAAAGATCACAAATTGAAGACGGACTTAAGGTTGGTATTTCGTCATGGCTTGAATTTCCTTGGAAGCTTTGAGTTTAAAATTAGTCTACCAAATGAGCGCCTCACATTTCTCAGCATGCTTTGTGACCACGGACTGATTAAAAATTTTGATTAGATCCTTATAGTGAAGTGTTAAGAATCGTGTTTTTGTCGTTATTGGTTGTTATTGCATCTGAGCTACATCCTGAAAGGAAAGTCCTTCCTCATAAGTAGTATAGACTATTTGTACTGTGAATCAACATTAACAGAGATCTTAGGATTTACATTTTATTATTTATGTACAATTCCCAGTTTTCACGCAGGCTAAACATGTTGTAGCTTCTTGACGATCTTGCAATTTTTGCAAAAAAATAAGGGGATAAGAATGACTCTAAGGACTCTGAAAAGATTAAAGGATTTGTCAAAAAATCATTTTCCCCTGTAAGAATGTATTATTCTGGTTTGAATCAACTTTGCTGTCATAGTCTATGAATACTCTTATCCCAATGTCAATAATGCTTCTGTGGTCTCTTAAAATTTTTGGTGCAGAAAGATTTTAGCAAGACAGATTACCGCAGCCATTTACTGCCAATATTGTCACAAGAGCACTTTTGATGGTGCAACCGCTGCCTGTTTGACCCAAATATGCCAAAATTACAAGATATTTGACATCAAACCATTTAGTTGACTGCAGTAAATAGAAGTAAAAAAGCTCCGGTTGTCATTTGTTCCGTTCACAATAATAAGCAAGTACGTTTCGTGCATTTAAAAATGACAACATATATCCTCTTTGTTAAAGGATGTATTCAATGACTTTCATGATGGACGAATGACAGCATCTTCAACTGAAAATATCGCGAAAGCTGACATAAAGCTAACTTTGAAAGACTGATCTGGAATAGATGGTTGAAACTTGCCGTGAGTAGTTTTCTTGCCTAATAGTAATCATTTTTGAATTAACCTACTGCAGTTTGGCAGAGGAGACAGTGGTGGCACGTGTAAGGCAGATAAGGTATGACGAGAAACTCTTATTTGAATTTCCATTTAACGTTTGCATTTTAAAAATCGATTTGAAGCCATCAAAATTTCAAAGCAGCATGATATCAAAACCTCACAGTAGTTACAAGCTGCAAATTTTACTATTTTCCCTCAAACTGGCATTCCTTTCAGGATTAAATTCGGGAAAGCTCTCTGTATGAAGTAATTGTAATATGCAGAATGCCTGTGTTTTATAAAATTTCGATACTTTTCAGACAAATTTTTTCCAATCAACTGCGTGTATTTGTCACTCAGAGAATACAAATTTGCCTCGCCTGAAACCACTTGCAAGGAAATGACTTTGACTGAAGTAACATTGCCGTATATACAAAAAGTAAGCCTTTCCACTGTCAGGGAATCATTGACGCAGCTAGTACACTTCATGGTTTATTCCCGGTTGGGTCAATAAAAAGAACCGGCGTTTGGAAAATGCCTCTCCCTGAATTTCCAAGCAATAATATTGGAAATTGTCTTGTTTCATGCCCGATATGTTGAATTAGGTTCCGCAATTCACCCGGCTTTAATCGGCCATTCCTTCCCCTTGATGTCGCAGATTCTCACTAGAATTCGTCTTTCGAAAACTCGCAAAAACGAATGAAAAAGAATATGGCATGTGCTAAAGCGTGCTCCGTCATTGCTACAGTGCCTGAAACATATTAAGGAAAATTGCGTGTGATTTCAGCACTTCTTTAAGGTTTCTCGAAGAGACTTTTCTCAGAAAATCCCTCATAAAATCTGAAGAGTGTGACCAATTTCAGTCAAAAAAAATTGAAAAAAAATAATTGAACATGTTAACCCTATTTCAAACGGGTGAAAAAAAAGTGATTTTCTACCGGGGGTAATTATCTTCGCAACTATAATTTTCTCAATAATAATGCTTAGACATCATCAATTTCGCATAATTTGGGTGAAACCAAATAGTTTTATCAATATTTCAAGTCATTACATGATTTTTCATATAAAAATTGCTAATTCATTAGAAATATGACTTCATAAAGATTTATGACGTTATAGAAATTATAAATTGCTGACATCAGCAAATATTGATGAATTATATATCAAATGAAAGTACTCATCGAGACAAATCGAATGGTATATATATTGATGAGATTTGACACGAAATGAAGAAATTAGAGCAGTTTTCACCATTTTCTTTGTGACCACTCTCCAAATATTGGCATCTGATGGTCACGTGATCTAACAATAGGCATTGAAATATTTATTTTCTGATTACCAGTTAAATTTTAGGAAATGTCAAGAAGTTGCAGTGCCATAGCTGTCATCGTTTAGGAGCTATTAAAAAAAGTTTGGGAGGGGGGCCAAAAACACCCCCCCTGTTAAAATAGGGTTCAACAGTCCAATCAGATATTGCAAACTATCATTGCACATACCGGATGCGCCAAATTAAACTATGTCCTTTTTACAGGCCACAGTAAATGGCATATTGGACCAGTTTTGAAGATTTATGAGTTAATCTTTCGCTAAGATTTTCCATCAGATGCTAGTATATTTTGAACATTTTTCATTCTCCTGTTTATTGAGCTATAAACGAATTTCTTAAATTTTCGATTTCGAGAACACTGAAAAACAGTCAAAAACGTTGATCAAATTTTCTAATCAGTCTACTTGAATGGACAAAGCGAGAACGTTTTTTTGTTGATTTTGGAATTCAGTCATAATCCAGTGCACGAGTGTAAGTTCTACGTTGGAAGAAACGTAGAAGTACTTTTAATGATACCAAGAAATGTATTTCCTTTGAAATTTCATTGAATTCATACTTTTATGCATGTATTGCATTGCTTGCTTAAACGACAAACAGTAGCAAAGTGATATGATTAGGTCAAACAAATATGGAATTTTGATCAGTTTTTAAATCCTTAAATCACCACGAAAATATTCTCTTGTTGTCCATTTCGTCCAAGTCTTTAGTAAATTTGATCGCTTCTTTGACAGTAGGTATTTTCGAATTGGAAAATTTTACGAAACTCGCTCATATCTCCATAGATAGAAGACTAACGAATGTACCAGAAGACTGGCATCTTCAAAAGTGCATAGTTTATTTTGGCGCACCAGGTATATCTAGGGAGCCGGCGGGTCTTTGTTACTCTCCCTGCACATTATCATGACATTTTGTACTTTTCAGGTTATCTCATCTCAGTATATCAAGCAGTTGACCGTATCTGTGAGGAAGCTCATCCTTTATGATTTCAACTAGGATTATAGAGCACATTGCACACCAACTCACTGTCATTGATGATTGTGGCAGTGTAATCACATGGATGCCGTTCGAGAACATTGATGATAGTTATCCTCTTTGAAGAACGCAAAATTAATATTTCACATATTGTTGCTATCCTAGTGAAAATAGTACGGATTGCTATTACTGTCAAGAACGTTTTAAAATCATGCACCTACTTCAGTCGTAGTTGAATAAGTAATACTTCCCAGTACCAAAATGACTTGCAGCCCTGCTCATTTATCAGAGTAATTATGTCAGTCCAGGGTCAGTAACCCCTCCCCTAGATAAACCCCAATTACATTTTACTTACTACATTTTACATTTGCATTCTGATTTACATCTGCATCTGCATTTTACATTCTGGTAGGCTAGTTCAAAGGACAAGTCCTGGGTTGATAAAATTATTGTTAAAAAGCGATCTTACCAACCGCTTAACAACAATCGTGAGTTCTTTCCATGTTTTGATGCCTCCAACCTTCAAAAACTGGTTGATGAGTCTCCATAAGTTAGGCCGCATATCGTCGCCATTTTGTATTTTGTACGAGTTTGCGAAGGCGCGATAAGGAGGCTAGCAATGTGAGTGTATAATATCAACACATTTAGCAACCTCGTTAAGGTCAATATGAAGTGACGTCATAGAAAATGACATCATTTCGCACTTCTTCGCATATTGAAATATGTAGTTTCGCAGATTAAAAGAGAAAAAAAAATTGGAAACAAGTACTACACACCATTCACATCAGTGTAATCTCTTGAATAATCAATAATTATACCAACCCCGGACTTGTCCTTTAAAGTAAAGTTCTTTATATTCGTATGTTCCTTCGGTTGTTTTCTACAGTGAATTGAAAAGAAAAGAATGAAATTTTTGCAGCTAAAAAGCGTAGCTATGGCACAACCCACGATTTTGACAGAATGATGTCGAATCAGTAGATGAGATTTAACAGTATGATTTATTGGTTGTGGAGCGGTACCGAAGTCTTCATGTGGCTGTTTCAGTAATAGTAGAATAGATATAAATCAAGACAGAAAAACAAGTGAATGACCGAAATAGATAAGGAGGCCAAGTACTTAAACGCTTGAAACATACTTAAAATTGGAAGTATGTCCTAAAATCACCTAGAATCATCCATTCATTTCCAATGCACTATGTGAAATATTAGTGGTAACGGTATTAACGAACAATGTTTGTTTATTTAAATCATTCCTGTATGTTTTAATCATATGGGATTTAATTTATTATCCAAGTAATATTGCTTTCATCTCGGGAGACATTCTTTCGGCAAGGACTATGGAAGTTGAGCAGTTTTCAAAACTAGTCAAGGGAATTGAATCTTGCCAGCCGTATGCACGTCTTCGTGTCTTTATGCAGAAAAACGATAGTGTAGGACTACTGGACGCAGTGATTTTTATTGTAAACTTCATAATTTAATTCTTTTGTTACATCTCAGCGAACAATGGTAATTGTATTGAATTGGAGTGAAACTGGACACAAATAAGAAAGCCCCTGTTGTTTCAGTAAAACTGGTAAAAATATAGTGTTTACAGCACAGGTAGCCTTCCTGGAAGAATTTTGTCGTAAGACTATTGAGATTTTTGTTAAGACTATTAGGGTTAGAGTGCTCAACCAGGTAACATTCTTGTTGAAAAGGAATATTCTTGAATCCAAAAGCGTCGTAAATTTGAATACCATTTGTGTGAAAAGTTGAAAATTTTAGATCAGGAAAATAACAACCTAAACTCGCTATAGTATCAAATAGAGCATGGTTACACCTTTCCTTTGATACCATATTGTTGAAAGATTTACTAAAAATTAGCGAGCGAGAACAAATGATTAGCTAAGTACTTGGTCTTGTGGCAGATTTTCCATTTCAAGTCATTTCTAGTTAGTGCTTTTTGTGTCCTCTTTTTAGTTCATTCCATTTAGCTACATTTACTTCCTTCGACATTTCTGCATGCACAAGACATCCACTGTTTGAGAACGTCAGATGTAGAAACCCAGAACAACGCAGATCTAGCAAGAATTTTCTGTTCTCGATACCATCTTATTAAAGCCTCGAGTCGAGAAAAAGGTTTTGCCAGCCTTGCGTGAGTTTATAATCGTACGTTTATAGATGTACAAAACTGTTAGTGTCGTGAAGATTATTATGATCATAGGCAGAATTGACTTAGAGCAAGTGTTATCAAAAGATTAGTTATATAATCAAATGCTGAAGATTTGTGCTGTTACAATATCAGAGGTTGCAATCCCCAACTCATTTTGACACTTTCAGTAAAGTTACTGAAGCAAAGTTAATGATCAAAATGACGATAAAAGAGTGCACAATGGGTTTAAATGGGGCAAAATGCTTCATATGGCTTTTCGTTTTATAAATTGAGGCGAAATGACCTTGGTTGCAAACCTGCTGCTCTTTCAATGAATAGGATTGCCTTTTCTCTAGACTAGCCTCAAGTCTGTTTCCTGAAGTTCGTCTGACTGATCCCTTTCCAACACTTCCCTTATCCGCCATTCCAACATCGTGTAAGTGCGCACTGACAGAGCGTTGGAGTCGTTGGAGTGGTCGATCCCACAACAATCGCAAGGGGAACGGTCAGACTGATTGAGGAATAGACTTGGTGCGAGTCTATCTTACTTCGTAATAGAAACTGATTTCCTCAGATTAATAATAGTAAAATTATTTGATTTGTCAGTGATCAATGTTCTGCCGCATTGACTCACTTGCCAAACCGGTTTTCTTGTCAAGATACTGCCATCCCTAACACCTACTGTGTTACTACGCCAGCGTTTTTGATTGCACGTGATGTATATAAGCGAAATCGAATGGACCTAATCGGTAAAGTTTGTGTTAAGCCTGGTTCACACAAGGTCTTTAGAGGCGTCAGGTTCGTGCAGAAAGGACTTGAACTGTGAGCCAAATGACCTAGTGTGAACCAGGTTTTACTCATGTCAAGTCATGTAGCCATACTCCTTTCATTTCATTCATTTCATTTCATTTTAAATTATTTATACACGGTGACCCCATCAATCCAAGACTGCTTTACAGGGGCCGTGTTAAAAACTTACAAAAATAATGATACATTGCTAAGAGTTAAAACCTAGAATAACCTAATTACAAGTGCTAATACCTAAAAAATCAAACTAAAGTACATATGATAAGAAATAAAAGGATTGAAATCAAAACTGGTGAATGGAACGAAATGTTACATTCAAACAGTAGGCTGCAAGTGGTGTTTTAGTTTGAATTTAAACGAATTAAGCGAATTTGCCTTGGAATTTTCCTTGGAATTTTTAGTAGTATGCCACATTTTGCACTTGTGGCACAACTTTGCAAGGCGCGAAATATGTTAGCGAAGTCAAAAGATGTTTTATCAAGAGACTGATCACATGATTTGAAACTCAGCCGATTTTGTCTAATTCCGTTTCATTTTACATGAGTGAACATTTCATTTGGGTAACTGATGGTAAGAATGTTGGATACTGTAGTAGTGTAACGTTCCCTTAATTTTTGATGTACGTTATATGCATAATGAGATTAAGGTACTCAAACTTATCGTTTTTTTCTTAGGATATGTTATTTAAGATCTAAACATTTTAAACCAAAGATAATTGTTTGTTGATTTAAAACTATTATTTCCAATATGTGAGTCAAATATCAAAGTTGTTAATTTGTTTCGATATTCTTCTCTTTCTTGTTGATCCAAATGTACACTTACCTCACATAAGTATTGCACCACCGAGAACAAAATGACGGCCTAAAGTTTCTTGCAACTCAGTCAACAAAATTTACATAACAAAGCACCAGCATTTACAGGCTTCTCTACTGGGTGCTTTTGGACAGAAATTAATTGCTGATTCGTCTTCTCTTTAATGAAGGTAAAATGAAGTGTTATTTTGTTCACTTCTTTGATAAATTGACGAAAACATTAGAACAAAATTTAAAAGGATTTTGGCAGAATAACTAGAGTAGAAGGCCATGTCGAAGTGCAGAATGAACAGATATCTAAGATCAAAGGAAAAAAAATTTCGTAGTTCTCAAATCTGGACTCAGCAAACTTCAATCCCATGGCAGAAGTTCCCCTCTTTGAATAGGTTAAAAGAATAAGATTCAAGTAAAGAAGAAGGAAGTCATTCAAGGCAAATGAACTGATATCGATCTTGAGAGAGGCCATGTTTCAAAAAAACAAGCTTCAGTCACTTTCAAGATTTTAATCACCTTCAAAGTAACTTTGAGCAAAAGGATTTTCTTAGGTATATCCACATCATGATATTTAATTGTCAACCACTTACCTAAAGTTTGCTATGCACAAAAATCAATGCTAATGTGATAGAAATTGTGTCAACCATACTCTTACCTTGGAATGGCTTCTTTCCGTTTCATCTCTGTTTTATATCCAGGTACCCTGGGTACCAGAGCCAAAAAATAATAAAAAGAAAAAATAAGGAAGGAAAGAAAGTTGGCTCTGGTCAAATGGTGACATCCATTGTAGGAATTGACCAATGAGAAGCCTATATACCCAATCGGGTATATAGATTCTGTGAGATTTGATTGGATAGCGTGAGTCACATGACAAGACTTCAATTGTGATCAGAAAAATTGATTCAGACGGTTGTGATCAAGTTTGCCTTCACAACAATGGCGAATGTTTTGAGGGGAGCGGAGCTGTGGAGAACTAAAAAGCTTTTCAGCAAAGATAGGAGCCTAACTCCACAACAGTTTGAGACAATAACTTCATGATCACTGAAAAGTCGTTGCTGTTTGCAGTTGAGCTTTCATTCGCCTAGTGAACTTGGTTGAGGGTTTAGGCCCAGTTGAGGCTAGGGACGTGGAGAGCAGTTTCGAGAATTTAGCCGTGATATTGCTATCACTGAAAATCATAGACACACTGGCAAAAGAGTAATCTTTGCTGATGAAGACTGCATTCCAAACTGGTATTTTTTTATATTTATATCTTTTTTATATTTTGATTTTATTAAGGAGGGTTGCCCTTCAACAGAGTTGTTTTACAAGGGGCCCTCCACTTAAAAACATTACTTACAATATACAATACCGAATAAAAAGAAAAATTACAATATAAAAACCATGATATAAAAACCTAATACAAAATTTACAAAATCTAATTTAAAAGAAAAAGAGAAAGACCTAAATAGATTTTTTAAAACTATTCAGGGAAGATGCCTGTTTAGTATCAGCAGGAAGGTCATTCCAAGCTTTTGCTCCTCGATAGGAAAAACATTTTTGCCCATTACTTGACTTTTTCATGGGTAGTCTTAAATCTGTCTCTGAATTACGCAGGACATAGCACTTTGAGTTTCGGGTGAAAAGGTCACACAAGTATTGGGGAGCCAGTTCATGCAGGGACTTGAAGACCATTGTTTTAGATTCGCTGGCGACGAGTTCTTCAATGGTCTTCCAACCCAGCTGGTCGATAAGTGGTCTGCTTGGGGTGTCAAAGCTGCTGTTGGTTATAATTCTAGCAGCTCGATTTTGAAGTTTTTGTAACTGATTAAGCTCAGTCGAACCGGCGCAACCCCAAACAGAGCAACAATATCGAAAGTGTGGCTCTACAATACCTGTGTAAAGAGTCTTCAATGTTTCCTGTCTTAGGAACGTCTTGGCATGTGAGGGGGCACGTTCCCTCAGTAAATGTAAAATTCGTAACAGTATAGGACAACTCGAAATAACTCTTCCATTCGCGTTGAATTTTATCTCAGCATAGAACGCGTAGCTAAACAGTGTACGTAGATCGATAGATAGCTAGTTCGAGGATAGATTTTCGCTACAAAAAAAAATACAAATAAACACATAAGCTAGCAAAAAACAACGAACAAAACGAGAAAATACGAAGGAATAAGCGAATTAATTACTCACAAATATTGTCCATTGATGTCCTATCGCCATTCGCCATTACAAATCCAAACCAACCCGAAGTAAACAACCTGTCCCGAAGACCCCCAGGGAGCGCCTCCACGCTCCGGTTCGAGCCAACAGTCACAAAAGGTCCTATTGTCTAAGCAACAAAAGGGTTCTTCGAACTGAAAACAATGCCAATAACTGTTCTCTGTCCTACGCAACGTTATGAGGGGTGCAGTAAATTGCCCCTCTCTGGTCCAGTAAAAGATTGTGCGGGGAGAGACCATAACATCTGGCTCCCCAAAAACATAACACAACGTTCAAATGTTTTTCTCACAGTCTTCGTGGCTCCTTCGATGGGGAATGAACCTCATGCTCTCATTATTCACAGCGTTCGTGCTCCTCTTCTCTGTAAAGTAGAACGATCTTGTTCACTGGTCTTTCAATGGGCTTTCGAGAGTCAAACTGCATACCAATTGTCTTCATTTTTACGCTTCGAACGACGCCTTGGTCATCTTTTCGTACGTCAACGATTCGAGCTTTTGACCATTTGTTTCTCGGCAAATTATCTTCAGCGATCAGAACTATGTCATCCTTCTGGAAATTCTTCTGTGGAACATTCCATTTGGTAAAACGCTGTAAATTGATAAGGTATTCCTTCTGCCATCTCTGCCAGAATTCGTTTGCAAGATGCTGAACGCGACGCCAGTATTTCCTTGAATACATGTCTGCTCTTTGAAAATTTCCAGGCGGAGGCAATATTACCTTGGTCTTCATTGTCAGCAAACTTGAGGGGGAAAGTGGCAGAGGGTCATCTGGCCGATCAAGATTATCTGTCGTCAAGGGTCTTGAATTGATAATTGCAGTAGTTTCCGCCATAACTGTGCGGAAAGCCTCGTCGTTCAAGGAGCTGCCATGTGTCTTGAACATTGAAGAAAGGATTGATCGAACGGATCTGATCTGTCTTTCCCAAACTCCACCCATATGACTCGCCGCAGGTGGATTTCTCTTCCATCGAATGACAAGATAGTCTGATCCTTCATGTAACAGGAAATCTCTGATCCTTTCATGATCCATCTCCTTAACTGCTTCTTTCAGCTCTCTCTCTGCGCCTACAAAATTTGTTCCCCAGTCGGATCTTAGGAATCTGATGTTTCCGCGAATACTGATAAACCGCCTCAAAGCCATGATAAACGAATCAGTTTCCAGAGAATTTGCTACTTCTATGTGTACTGCACGTGAATTCAGACAAGTGAAAAGAGCACCATATCGCTTGACTTCTTTCCTTTTCTCTTTGATCAGGAATGGGCCAAAATAATCGACACCGCAGTGAGTAAATGGGGGTGCTGGCAAAGTCCTGTCTGCAGGCAGATCTGCCATCTTCTGTTGGCCAAGTCTTCCTCTGAGAAAGCGACAAACTGTGCACTTTGAAATTATTTGTCGAACAATCAAGCCACCTCTTACGATCCAGTATCCTGAACTTCGAATCTCATTCGTTGTTATTCCTCTTCCTGCATGATACACTGCATCATGACAATGTCTTGCAATCAAAATTGGGATCTTTCCACCATGTGGTATGATTACAGGATGCTTCAGATTATCAGCTAATTTCGCTCTTCGTAGACGTCCTCCAACTCTCAAGATGCCATTGGAATCAAGAAAAGGATCAAATTGAAGAAGGTTGCTTCTTTGGCGTAACAAAAGTTTCTTTTTCTTTTCTGATTCTCTGTCAATGCTTCCAGAATCTATGTCTTTGAGAATCTTTATTGTGCTTGCAAATTCTTTGTGTTGAATCCACTTGATGAGCTTATCTTCGGCTTTTTGTAAATCTTCAACTTTCGGTTCTTCTCTGATGAACTTCTTTCTCTTGATGATTCCAATGACTATTGCTAGTACTCTCTTCATACGATACCAGCTTGAGATATTCTTCTCCAATGAGGCTAGAACATGATTTTCTTCTTTTAAAGGCATAACTTCTGTTGTGAAGATCTTCTTTACCTCTTTATCATCCTCATCTATTTCAGTTGACACGTTTTCCGAGGGAAAATTTCTTTCTGAATCCCATAAAAATTTCGGTCCCTTTAGCCAGTCTTTGGCTTCAGTAAATTGCTTTCCTGTTGTACCGCGTGATGCATGATCAGCTGGATTGATTTCAGATGGCACATATCTCCATTGCTCCACATCGGTGTGATCACAGATCATCTTTACTCTGTTGGCTACGAATGTATGAAATCGTTTTCTTTCGTTGTTCAAATAGCTTAACACGACTTGAGAGTCAGTCCAATAAAATTCTTTCACATCGTTGATCTGTAACTCTTTATAAAGTAGATATCCAACTTTTGTAGCCACTGTGGCAGCAGTTAATTCAAGTCTCGGTATAGATGGTGCATCTTTGGGAACAACTCTTGACTTTCCCATAACAAGGGCGCAATTGATTCTATTTTCAGTGTCTTGTAGACGAAGGTAACTTGCAACTCCATAACCAATAGTGCTTGCATCAGAGAAATGATGTAGTTGTGCTGATTTTACCTCACCAAAAGATTGTGGTGTGAAGCTTCTGTCAATCTTTGTATGATGCAAGACATCAAGATCTGCTCTCCATCTTTCCCATGCTGTTCGTTGCTCTTGTGACAATGGCTCATCCCATCCTTGTTTGTCGGCTGATATCTGCTGTAAGATTTTCCTACCAGGTAGCAGGAGAGGTCCAACCAGCCCCAGTGGATCATAGATTGAGCTTATCGTTGCAAGTATGCCACGTCGTGTTAGTGGTCGATCTTTCAATGTAATGCGAAATTCCAGCTGGTCATTCTCTATGTTCCATAGCATTCCTAGCGCTCTTTCCATGGGCAAACGGTCATGGTTGAGATCCACATTCTTAATCTCTTTTGCTTGCTCCTCTCTTGGAATAGAACTAATGACTTTACGATCATTTGAAATGAACTTGGTAAGTCTAAAACCACCAGCAGCACACATCTTTGTTACTTTGGGAATGAGCTCTACGGCTGCCTCTGTTGTAGGAGTTGATTTGAGGAGGTCATCAACATAAAAATCATGCTTAGCTACTTCAGCTGCTTCATTTCCATAGACTTTGGCGTTGTCTTCAGCTGTCTGTTTCAAGGCGAAATTTGCACATGAAGGTGAACTGACAGCTCCAAACAAGTGAACGCACATTTCATACTCAGTCAAATCATTCTCTGTGTTTCCATCAGGCCACCATAAGAAACGAAGATAACTTCTCTGTGCCTTTGGAACTTGCACTTGATAGAACATTGACTCTATATCAGCAAGAAAAGCAATTTGATTGATGCGGAATCTCATCAAAACTGCAACCAGGAGATTAGTTAAATCTGGGCCTTGCAAAAGCTCTCTATTGAGAGACGTCCCTTTATATTCACTACTGCAATCAAAAACAACACGGATCTTATCAGGTTTTCTCGGATGATAAACCCCATGATGTGGCAAATACCATACTTTCCCTTCTTCTACATCCAATTGAGATTCTGGAACTTTTGCTGCATATCCTTGCGTGATGATTTTATTCATGAAATCTACGTAGTCTTCATGATACTTTGAGTCCTTGAACTTATGTTTGATCCACATTGCTCGTTTTATCGCGTGTTGACGATTGTTTGGCATATTCACAGCTTCATTTCTGAAAGGGAGTGGCAACTGGTAATGGCCATTAACTGATTTAACCTCAGTTCTCATTTTCTCCAAAAATCTGTCATCTTCTTTTGAGTTGGCAGTCTCTTTAGGGAGTTGATTTCTTTCAGTACCTTGTGATATTTGCGCTTTCTTCATTTCCTTTGGGCTTGGCTCATTAAAATCGTGTTTGTACATTTCTACCAGCATTCGAGACAAATCGTTATCTTGCACCGTTTCTTCAACTCCAAAGAAATGCTGTGCGATCTTATTTGACGGGCTATCCACAACTGCAATTCTATTGCACCGTAATGTTGACATATGCTGTTCTGCATTGGTGAGGGGACCAACTATACACCATCCAAGAGCAGTTCTTTGAGCAAATGGGCCGTTGTTTTCTTCATTGATTACTTCCAATGGTCTAAGTGCCGTGGGACAGTTGACTCCAATAAGCAAAGCAACTGGAGCATCAGGATCAATATCAGGAATTTCTTTCATGATACTTTCAAGGTGTGGCCAATGTTTCACGTTATCTACTGTAGGTATTTCATCTTTGTTGATAGGTAAACCTTTCCGGGTAAATAATCTTGGTAAACTTATCGTATTTGTGCCGTTGACATCAGAAACCATGAAGCCATCCACTATTTGTGAATCTTCTGACGTTGTGCCAGTCATGGTCTTTATACAAATTTTTGTATCAGTACCTTTGATGTCAAAGTCATCAAGCACATCTTGATTTATAAACGAACCTTGACTGCAATTGTCTAGCATGCCATAAACTTTTAATACTTTGTCAGGAGTACTTTTGTGAAATAACAGCATTGGCAGCACACTCAGTGACATTATAGCACCATTTGTTCCCAAGGAAGAAGTTCCTGATTCGCTAGCCTTTGTACATCCATTACTAATTTCTGTACGATCGTTTGATTTTGCTTCTGAGGTGTGATTCTTGGCTTTTGGTTTAAACTTGTGAGTACCGTGCATTCCTAACGGATGAGATCCACCGCAACCTTCCTTGCTGCATACTCGTTTCTGTGGGCAGTCAACAACAGTGTGATCTGAAGAATAACATCCAAAACAAAGCTTCTTTGAAATCACAAACATTTTTCGAGCATAAGATGACTTGGCAAGAAAATCTTTGCAGTCGTCCAAATCATGCTCTTTACTGCAATGAGGACAAAGATGATCTTTTACGGCTGTTTCAGCGCCGGCATCGTAATTTTCTGATCTAGTAACAAAGGAACCTACTCTTGTCTTGGAACCTCCTTTTAGTGCTTTGGACTGGTCAAGCTTTATAGGCTTTTTGTCGATCACTTTCGACAGAGCTTCTCGACTAAATGTCGGGTCGTTGGCGACTTCTGATTCTTTTCTAACAAACTCGACAAAGTCAACGAAAGTTGTTCTTCTTTGGGCTCTTGACAAAATCATGCACACATTCTCTGACCACTTTCTTTGCATTCGTTGGGGCAATTTAATGCATAGTGACTGTAGAAGAGAGCTGGTGTTTAGTTCATTGACGTAAACTTGATCCCACAGTGCACCTTGGCATTTGATTAAGAAAACATAGAATTCACGAATCCCTTTACCATCACCTTCAAAAATACGTGGCCATTGTCTCAGTTTCTCCATGTACATATTTGCAATCTTGATGGGATTTCCGTAGTTTTCTTGTAGCAAACTTTTAGCTCTTTGATAAGCTGCAGATGCTTCCAGATACAAGCACGTCTCAATTACAGACTTTGCTTCCCCATATGTATGCTCAATCAGCAAAACTAATCGATCTCTGGGATCTTTAACTCTTGCCTCAACCACTGTTTCAAACATGTTAATAAAATATTGATACTTCATTGGATTTCCACCAAACTTTTCAAGCTTGGGCTCTGGAGCTCCTTGCCGATGCAAATACTCTCCTTGTTTGGCTATTAATTGATATAACATCTTAATTGCTTCAATATTCTCTTCGTTAGACACCCTGCTCCCTGTCTGAGCTGCATTTCGAGAAGTAGGTTGAACTGTCTGGGGATCATGTGCTGCAAACATAGCAGGGCCATGTTGGAAACCAGACGGGTTTGGTGTAGCTGTATATCTCTGTGTAAACTGTGGTCTGGCAGGTGCTGTGAACTTTGGTACAAATGATGGAGTTTTAGCATCTAAAACATTTGTTTGTTTATCAATGAATCTATCTTCTTTTTTAACACAATCTATATGTGCTTCTGACTTCTTCTGGATCTTATTATCGCTAAAGCCATTGTCCTCAAATATCTTAGATGGGTTTAAGACATAACTGTCCTCTAAAAATTCTCTATGAACCTTGTCAGCTGCTTGTGCTACAGCTAACTCTTTCTCCAGCCTCGTTCTATCAAGCTCTGTTTCTGCTTTTTTCTCCTTTTCAAGGTATTCTGATTTTGCTTTCAGCTCTGCAATTTTCGCTCTGTTTCTTATGACGTCATCCAGAGTGCTGCTAGGTGCTCCAGATATCCTTGATCTATTTGATTTTTTCGAACGAACTGAACCCCTTGAAGACTTCGACGAATTTGAGACTGCTTCATTGCCAGTATTAAAATCTTGTAGCCATTTTGTGACACGTAACTCTGCATTCCTAACATCTGAACAAACACGCAGGTAAGTAGGATCATTTAATTTATCGTCTTCACTGTCGAATTGGCGAATAAAATCTTGATATGTACGTGAAACTTTATTCAAGCAATCTTTGACGATATCGATATTTTCCGTTGAAACCATTAGACTCTGAATACGAATAATGTGATTATTGATAATCTCGCTGTAGTAGCTTTGATTCTTACGCCTCTGTTCGCGATTTTCTATCCAATATGCCAAGCCCTTTTCAGTCATTCTACACTCTCTTTGTGGCCTTGAGTCAAAATAAGTAAAACCAGCATGTTCTGGCAATGACCCAAAATTAGCAGGATCGTGGCGATTGTCTTTGTTGATATCCGTTGGCAATGACCGTGGTGGTGACAATATATTTTGCCCCTGAGGGTCAACTTGTGATTTTTCGTCCTTTGAATGTTCCATAGCGCAGCAACATACGAAATTGTTCGAGAATGATAAAAGCAATATTCAGGCTATCATAAAGTGTTCTCGAAAAGTGGCAATTTTGCAGCTAACGCTTCAAAGGGGTCTATCACATAAATTAGGCCATAACAGTTTCCAAAGGGGTCTTGAAATTCAAGATAAATCCTCGCAAGCGATTCGTAAACACGGGTAAATCTTGGCAAATGTTCATCATCAAGTAAGGTGAAGGCGATAATATTTCGAAAACGATGAGGGGGCACGTTCCCTCAGTAAATGTAAAATTCGTAACAGTATAGGACAACTCGAAATAACTCTTCCATTCGCGTTGAATTTTATCTCAGCATAGAACGCGTAGCTAAAGAGTGTACGTAGATCGATAGATAGCTAGTTCGAGGATAGATTTTCGCTACAAAAAAAAAATACAAATAAACACATAAGCTAGCAAAAAGCAACGAACAAAACGAGAAAATACGAAGGAATAAGCGAATTAATTACTCACAAATATTGTCCATTGATGTCCTATCGCCATTCGCCATTACAAATCCAAACCAACCCGAAGTAAACAACCTGTCCCGAAGACCCCCAGGGAGCGCCTCGGAGCGCCTCCACGCTCCGGTTCGAGCCAACAGTCACAAAAGGTCCTATTGTCTAAGCAACAAAAGGGTTCTTCGAACTGAAAACAATACCAATAACTGTTCTCTGTCCTACGCAACGTTATGAGGGGTGCAGTAAATTGCCCCTCTCTGGTCCAGTAAAAGATTGTGCGGGGAGAGACCATAACAGCATGTTTTAAAAAGCCAATAGCTCTAGAAACTTTGGTAGAGACAGTCTTGATGTGTTCCTTCCAGTTTAGAGAGTTGTCGATCTGCACACCAAGGTATTTTGTTTTTTGGATTATTTCGAGCTCATTGTCGCGAATTTTCAAATTCAAATCTTCATTTCGACTTTTGAGGATATTGTGCTTTTGCTTGGTGGAAACAAGCATGGAGTTTGTTTTTGCAACATTTAAGGAGAGTTTGTTGCCTTGAAGCCAAATGTCCAGTTGTTTGAGATCGCTATTAATGGCGTCGTTCAGCTCATTTATATCCGAAGACTGGTAGCACAGACTTGTGTCATCAGCATACATGGAAACGGTTGAATTTTGGACAGCTTGTAGTAGTTCATTGATATAAATAAGGAAAAGAAGGGGACCCAGACATGAGCCTTGTAGAACACCAACATCTATACCCTCAGTTTTTGAGCTGACACCGTTGACCCGACAGAATTGTTTTCGATTGCACAAGTATGATCTAAACCATGCGAGTTCCCGCTGTTAGACACCGTAGTGTACCAACTTCTGGCAAAGAATCTCATGGTCAACGGTGTCAAAAGCTTTTTTAAGATCAATGAAAACTAGTCCTACAAGCCGACCAAGATCCAGCCCATTGTACCAGTCATCTGTATTTTTAAGTAAGTGGGTTACAGTAGAATGGAGGCGTAAGTAGGCAGATTGCCCAGATGAAAACAAACCATTATCTTCCATATGCTGGTACACCTGATTGGTTACAAGTTTTTCAAAGAGCCTTGAAATGACAGGTAAGACTGATATGGGGCGATAGTTTGACTTATCAGCCCTATCTCCATTTTTGTAAATAGGAGTAACCCTAGCAATTTTCCATGAGTCTGGAAACATACTTGTTTCAATTGATGTATTAAACATGAAAGCAAGAGAATTTTCAACGAAGGGTAAAGCAAGCTTCAAGAAGTAGCCGGAGATGTTGTCAATTCCAAAGCTCTTTGCTGTTTTAACCTTGGCAAATGCATCTCTGATTTCCTGCACCTCAATAGTCCTGAAGTGGAACTTTGCTTTAACTTTATTCATTTCAAAGTCACCTGGTAGGAGGGGATTTGCAACTGGACTGATTTTATCTGCTAGAGCCTTACCTACTGAGCAGAAGTAACTGTTCATTGCATCAGGAATGTCCTTCTTGTGAACAGTTTCTGAACCAGACTCCTTAAGACTATCAATGTTACTTGACTTAGACCTCTTATTGAGAAGTTCATTGATTGTTTTCCATGATTCTTTCATGTTACCCTTGCATGCAGAAATCTTATTATTGTAGTACTCCTTCTTTTGCCGGGTATTAAGAGCATTGACCTTTTTTTCAATGCACAAATTTACAATAACATTTTACCTATAACACTACCTACGAAACTACTATACGACACTACAAAGACGCTACCAGGAGGAGCAATATGTCATGACTACCCCCTGGCATTTAACATAAATCTAAAAAAGGAGAAAAAAAATACATCTAAATATACCACTAAATACAAAATGCTAAATATAAGAAGAAAACTGTTTTACAAACAAATAATAAAGCCGGTTTCACATTAGAAGTCAGGCCAATATAGGTGATTGTAGTGGGAGAAATTTGGACTTGATATTTCAGATAAAATTGCATAATCAAGATGGATAAATCATTCACACTATGTTAGCCGAAAAATCGAATGTGAAACGGGCGCACTAAAGAAAAGGGACGAGACTCTGCGACAAGAAACTTTACGAAAATGGACTTGGTGGTTAGGTGACGGTTTACTAGTTCCAAGGTGATCTTAGTCAAATCGACAAGTTGCGTGGATGTATTGCAGAGTCAACTCTAGTATATTCCCGTTGAGGTCATTTGGAAGATATCTATCACCATACAACAAAAGTTGCGCCAAAACCTGGTTTGAAAGATCGATGTATCCATATGGTCGTAGCAGTTGAAATACTCTAGCAAGAAGATTTCGACGTTCAACCTCGAAGGAGGGGCAGAGCAACAGGAAGTGTTCCGTAGTCTCAATACCATCATTAGTAGGGCACATTGGATTTATGGAATCTTTAAAATTGTGCTTGAATTTATGAAAGCATAATTTGCTGAGACCCACTCTTAGTTGAGTCAGATAAGATAATCCTATTGGGTCGTGAATCCCAAAGACAGATTTAGCAGGGGGACCGATCATAGAGATAAGCCTTTTCTTAAAGATGGCAACCGACGGCGCGAGTCTAATCTCTGGGTCTAGTTCATTCCATTCAGCCAGGCAATTGGGATAGAAACTAGATTTGAATTTTTCTGTTCTTGCCCTTATTTGCCCAATGACATCCTGATTGCGAAGAGAGTAATGCGACTGCTGAAGTTGAGGGACTGGATCCCTTGTATATTCAGGCAACAGGTTATTTATCATTTTGTAAAACAACGTAAGACGTCTACTCCACCTTCGGGAACTCAATGACTCCCAGCCAAGCTCTGCGTACAGCTTCTCACGCGATGTGCCCCTCCATGTTCCAGTAACAGCTAGAGCAGCAGAATACTGAACAGACTCCAATTTTTCCATCAAACTTGGCAAAATAGTGTTCCCGCTAAATTCACATACTTTGGCTGGAATATGAAAGATAACATCTCCGCATTCCAGGTGGGGTCGCACATAAAGTTTGAATAGTTCGTTTAAAGTATGTCTTGGTAGGTACTTAGAGAGATATTTTAGCAAACCGACACCTTTTCTTGCCTAAGAAATAGCTGCTTTGATATGAGCCGAAAAGGAAAGCTTTGAGTCCAGGATGATTCCTAAATGTTTATGTTCATCTACTTTCATCACTGGTATGTCATTAAAACGAATTCCTGGATGATTCATTTCAATTCTTTTCGTAGAAAATATCAATTCAACTGCTTGTTTTTGCGGATCAGGATTAAAAGACATTTTCCAATCATAGGCCCACTGTCTTATCAACTCTAGGTCGTGGTTCATATCACTAGCTGCTGTGTTTGAGTCTTCTACTACAGTGAATAACGACGTATCATCAGCAAAAAGCTTAACATTACACCTTACGTCTGCAGCTAGATCATTAATATACACGAGGAAGAACAAGGGTCCTAGAATAGAACCCTGGGGTACTCCTGCTGAAATATCTCCCCGATCAGAATTCTGTCCATTTAGAACTGTTCGCTGTTTTCTATCCTTGAGAAAACTATGGATAAGTGAAAGGAGCTCTCCAGAGACGCCACAACGTTTTAATTTATAAATCAGTCCGTCATGCCATACCCTGTCGAAAGCTTTAGAAATGTCAAGATACACAGAACGAACATCAAGCGGAGGATTACAGTCGAAGGCTTTGAAGATCGTATGCGTTATGGAGATCAGCTGATTAACTGTTGAGTCACCGGGACGAAGACCTGATTGACTTGGATTGAGTAACTTGCATGAAACGAGATGTGAATATAAAGAATCATACATAAGTTTTTCAAGTATTTTCCCAAAAATTGGTAGAAGAGAAATCGGTCGGTAGTTCCCCTTCAAATTTTTCTCATTTTTCTTATGAACCGGCACTACATTTGCATATTTCCATATGTCGGGAAATACACCACACCTCAAGCAGTTTTCGAATATTATCTTCAGTGGAACAACAAGTGCAGCATCACTCAATTTAATCATTCTGACAGATATTCCATCCCAACCATGTGCTTTATTGGGATTTAATGACCGAATAATGTTCAGTATCTTTTCGTCAGAAATAGGAAAGTCACTTATGAGGGAAGAAGGTGCTGGAACATAGGGCGGAATTACACTACCTGTATCGATTATCGTACACTGGAGTAAGAAGTAATCATTGAATATCTGTGCCTTTTCAGTAAAATCCGTGATAAACAGCCCGTTTTCTAAAAGAGGTGGTATTATTGGAATTTTAGCCTTGTTTAGGACGGTGTTAATTAAAGACCAATATGTTTTACGAGATGTTCCAGGGTTGGCCAAAGTGTTACCTGCCTTAAGAAAGTAATTCCGTTTGGCATCCTCAATCAGTTAGGAACCTTCTGATATCATCTTTTGCATTCCCTCTTGCTGGTCACTAGGCTGGCCGTTCCTCATGAATTTTCTGTAGGCACGATTCTTTTTCCTCAGAAAGTTTTTAACCTTTTCTGTTATCCAGGGTGCTTGATGAGGTCTTATAGTTTTAACTTTGTTTGGTATGAAGTTAGAGAAAATATTTAGCAGAACTTCATTTAGTAATTCTACTTGCTCATTAGGACATGTCAGGTTGTCAAGGTGCTCTTGCCAGCGAAACATTTCTATACTTTCCATAATGGCAACGACATCTGCCTTGTCATAGTACCAAATCCTGCGAGTATAAAGAGGTAGTTTTATCTTTGAAACAGATAATTTTCCAAAGACTATTTGGTGATGACACTGCTCATGGAGTGAAGGTTGAACACCAGACTCGATAACGAGGTTAGGCTGATCAGTGAAAATCAAATCAATGCAGGATTTAGCGTCGCCCATCAAATGTGTTGGTTCTGAAATCAACTGATGTAGGCCTAGTTCCGATGTTAATGGCTCAAACAGCTTCCCCTCATGGTTCTCTGTATCATTTTCCCACCATTGAGTTGATCTGCAGTTGAAATCAAGAGTAACGATAACGCAAAATGGATTTTCAGCATGCATTTTGGATAACATCAGCTCAAAATTTATTGTGAAGTTATCAAATTCTGTTTGATTTTGACTTGGACTTCTGTAAACTACGACGAAAAAGTACTTTTTCCTATTCAATTGAATCTCATACACAATACACTCAGGGAGGGTCACTAAGTCAGAACAGTTTTTTTAGAGGGAAGGGAATCTTTGATGTAGAGCCCAACACCGCCTCTTTTCACATTTTGTGGATGGTTTGCTTTAATAAATGAATAGCCATCAAGTGTAAGCCTATCGTTATCAACAGTGTTGTCAAGGTGAGTTTCTACAATGCCAATTAAATCATAGTTGAAAACCGAGTTATATGCCTCGATGAGTGATACTCGTAAAAAGTCATGAGCTGTAATACTATTCAGATTCCAACAACAAAAATCAAGGGTTTCTGGACCAGGATTAGTTTCAACATCACCACTTAGCAGAATGGTCCTAAAAACCAACCATTGTATATGTAAAGTGAAACAAGCTATGCAAGCAATGTTAAAGTAGGCATATTGGGAATGAAGTTGTTTCAAAGCAAAGTTTTTATGTCGAACGAGAATAATGACACCAAACGGGATACGCTTGAGAAGTTCAGCAGTAACATACAGCACTATCTTCGCAAAATGATGCATGCGGGCGAACAGGGGAAAGAAACGTAACTGTGTTGCCACACAATGCAATGCAAGAAACTGTATCAACAGCGCAAGGGGTAGAACAAAGATTGAAATTGCAACGAAGCCATAACAGAAGCAAAATAACCAAAAGACTCGAACAAGAACAGAAATCGGCCTAAAATTTTTTCTCAAGGGGGACGATATTTGTATGGCTGCACGGAAACACCCTATGGTTGCTCGCCATTGATTCACTTCAACCGGCATCATCGTGCAGAAATCTTCTCGCTTGTCCTAAGGGGCGATAAGTTTCCAAGTACCCATCATTGAAAAGTCCTGAACAAAATAACATAAAGGACAAACAAACACGAAAAGTTGAATATACGAACTCAAGAGTATAAGCATCCATAGCTAGTAGCTATTAACACGAGGGGTGGGGGTCTCGTGGGGTTTGTGCTGGGAAATGCACAAGTTTTTTTTTACTTTTAGTATTCAGTATAAATTGAGTGAAGCAAATGAAAATTTATACGATTTGTAAAAGTGTGTACCAGTTTGTTTTCCCTATGGACCTTCCTGACTATCAGCGCGTGCCAAAATACACAAAGTTTCGACGAAAAATGTTCAATGGCGAACTGCAAGCAAATGGTAAACAAAGTAGAAAGTGAACGTGTCCGCTAATCCACCCTCCGCACGGCCAAGGAGCTTGCAGGCTGAAGAAATTTTTGGTCCAAGCAATTTTAAAATGGATGATAAAAAAAAGAAAGGCGTTTCACATATGAAACATATTGGCATCAGTGCGTGCCAAATTACACAAAGTTTCAACAAAAAATGTTCAATGGCGAACTGCAAGCATATGGTAAACAAAGTAGAAAGTGAACTTGTCTGCTAATCCACCCTCCGCACGGACAAGGAGCTTGCAGGCTGAGGGAATTTTGGGTCCAAACAATTTTAAAATGGACGAAAAAAAGAAAGGCGTTTCACATATGAAAACAAGGCTGCAAGGGGCACTTCACTCCTAAAATATGATATCCAATTCCTCAACAATGATCCTTCTTTTTTTACTTTTTTTACTAAAAAAAAGAATCAATCAAAAAAAGAATGTAAAAGGAAGAAAAGAGGAAGTTTGAAAGCCCTTTTTTCTGGCAGAAAACCTCGTACACATTGGGATAGAGTGAAATGCCTCTTGCTTAAAAGGGGGGAAACTGATTGTTTAAACAAATCAAATATGCCAACGTAAAAAAAAACTTATAGGTTCTGAGAAACCATCCAGCAGAAACCTATGGATTTGGTTAGGCCATACCCGAAATAAATAACACAAAACTACTCAATAAAGGAAAAACAAAGTCATTCGGCTTCTCCTGTTGATCCTGCTTCCCCTTCTTCTCCTGGATCTTCGGGGGCATTGTTTGCTGCCAGTATCAGTTTTGTAAGTTCTTCTTCTGAATTAAAGAAAGAGAACTTGTCACCAATCTTCACGTGTGTTCTACAGTTAACGTCAGCAAACGCAAACCAGTTTGGGTGTGGTTTCAAAATTTCATTTCCTTGGATCAATAAATTCAATCTCTTCTTGGTCAAATCAAGACGGAATTTTATGTGCTTAGGGGCTCTCTTCCTTGCACGATACACCATTGTTTTGTGCCTCCAGGTTGTAAATCTGATGATTATTTGTTGAGTGACCTTGCCTGAGAGCTCTTTTGGTTTCTTTGGTCTGCCAATTCGGTGGGCGCGATCTATCACAGAGTTTGGGATCTAAACGTCCATTTTCTCAAAAATTTTCAATACTTTATCGAGACACTGCTCACTTGTTTCATCCTCACCTGGCGGGGGTACTTCCATTCCATCAATGCGTAGGCACAATCTTCTAGAATATTGTTCATGGTCATCCTGTCCTGATATCAAAAGATCCACATGCCTTTTGAGAATCTCATTTTCCGACTCAATTTTCTCGATGCGTTGTTCTTGTTCCGCAACGGTTTCCTCAAGGCAATTTAATTTCTCTTGCTGTTCATCCAATCTTGCCAAAATTGAGGCTACATCTGTCTTTAATGACTTGACATCATCCTTGGTTGCAAGACTGACTAGGAGTTGATCAAAACGATGATCCAGGTATGATTTTAAATCATCGGACATTTCAGTGCCTGAGGCCTTGTATGAAGCTGCACGTGTTTTACCTGCCATTTGCCTCCAAACCACTCTCAAACACCGTAAATTCCATGATCCAAATACCGAAATACTTGTAAAATCTCTTTAAAACTCCATAAATATCATTGTTAATTACGTGTCTAACAAGAACTTGCCATTTCCCAGCCAACTGAGAGTTTTCAGGGGAGCGAGCAAAAACGTGACCGCTCGCTGCCAGAGACCATTGAAAAAAAAGCATTGACCTTATTGCGAACATGTCTATATGAGTCCAACAGTGGTGCAGACTTACTCTTGACAGCAGATTTTTTTAGTTTATCTCTTGTCCGCATAAGATCCCTTAGGTCTCTATCAATCCAATAAGATCCCTTAGGTCTCTATCAATCCAACGGTAGGAACGTTATAATCTTTCTTATTGTATGTGATATGATTTGTGTTTACTTGAAATATCGAGGATAAGAATTGGATTTCAGATTGATTCCTCTCGAAATGTGACATTCTCTGTCTTCAACCAGTTTCTTGTGATAAACTTTTCCTACTGGTACCCAAGAAACACTTCCTGTATCGATCATTTCGCAGCGAAACTGATGTTTGTTTGTGGCAAGGCCGCATTCTATCGGAGACTGGGAGATATCAAAAATGGCTTTGTTTTTTCATCATTCTTGCCAATTAGGAAAAAGGGACTGAGACGAGCGCGGCCAATTCCGACAGCCCTGGTAATCCTCTCCACTTCAGTGAAACAAGTAAGCCGCGCTTAGCGGTATAGTCGCTGAGCAAACTTTAATATTTTCCTGTTTTTGTTCCCCTTCCAAGGGTTGTTTGTTACTATGTTAAGTGTTTGCCCTAGATTTTCGAGCCATTTTCTCATTATTTCAGACATTTTGGAGTGTACTTCGAGGCTCTTTAATTTGACGTATTTTGATTCAATTTTGTGTTTAAATTTCGAAATAAGATTCGAAGGAAAATCAACGAAATTCATAGATAAACCAGGAAACCTAAATGTGCTTCAATATGGTCTTACTTTTCACTTGTACTTTTAGCTTCACAATATTCTTCTGAAGAGATTTTGTTGCCTTCTGGTCTAAAAATCAACTGTGCAAAGAATGAATGTCGAATTTCTTTATCTTTCGGAGATTTAAAAGATCAATTTTAGGCGAAAATATTTTTAACAATCAATTGGACTTGGCAGACGAAAAGATCGTCACTTACTTGCTCGAAGCACATTTAGGTTTCCTCGCTGATTTATTCAAATTCGTAGATTGTCTTTCGAATCTTCCTTCAAAAGTTAAAAATCCTTGGACTTGTAGTTTGTTGTTAAATCTACCTTGAAGTTGAGTTAACCGGAAGATTAAAACAGATAATCAGCCATTTAAGTGAACGAAGAACAATGTTTGAAATTCTTCAAAGGGTCCATAATAAAGCCTTGTACCATTTGAACCCATTTTACAAGAAACAGCAGTCGGAACGGTACCCGTTGAAGGCTATTGAAGAGGTAGATATTTCCGGCTGACATGGCCTAAAAATTGAGCCGCCTTCCGATCGTTGGGAAATACCTCGAATTAAACTGCCTCGAAGCATTCTCCAAAATGAGTGTAATGATGAGAAAATGGCTTGAAAATCGAGGGAAACACTTACCTTACTAGATAAGAACCAAATGACTCTTGAAAATGGTAAATAGATAGTACAAAATTCAAGTTTGCACAGTTACTAGACCGAACAGTACAGCTTGCCGTGGAGAGGATTCCCCGGATTTCCGACCGTTACTAGGGATGTCGGAACTGGCCGCGCTCGCCTCAATCCCTTTTCCTAATTGGCAAATGGTCTAATAGGTATCGAGAAATTGGTCATGTGACTTGGCACAGTGCCAAGTTCCGGACATGTGACTTGGCACTTTGCCAAGTTACGTGACGTCACTTGGCACCGTGCCAACTTCCCTAACTGCCTATCCCACGAATGCTCCAGTTCCCATGTGACGTTCTATTGGCTCATTCGAATTACTACAGATCCCATAGCTACGTTACTAAAGATAAAAACCTACTGTTATTATCTAATTCCCCTTCGCCTTACCCCTGCACATCAACCCTCCATTCCTTCACCATTTCCATGAAAGCTCTTTGGTGGCCTCTTTGGTAACGCACATTATAGGTCTTGCAGTCTGCTTTCCAGGTCTCCTTTTCTATTAGGTCGGCTGTGATCTACTGGCCTGCTTTAAAATAAATATAATATTGCAAATGTAATCGAGATCGGTACTTTCGACAAACACCGAAGCATCAATTTTGACATCCGGCAAACTTAAGGGCGATTATTGTTCCTGAGCTAAAGTACATTTACCTCACATAAGTATTGCACCACCTTATCCACAATGGCGGCCAAAAGTGTCATGTAACTCAAGCAACAGAATTTGCATAACAAAAGCATCAGCATTTGAAGGGTTTCCCTGACGGATGTTTTGGCGGGAAAATAATTGTCTGTTTGTCTACTTTTTATTTAACAGTAAAATGAAATGTTGTTTGTTGGTTTCTTCGATAAATTAACAAAAACCTGAGGACAACAGTGAGCAATATTTTGGTTGCAAAACTGGAGGAGTAGGCCATAACAAAATGAGGATGAATAGATTTCTTGGAACAAAGATAACAAAACTTTGCAATTTTCAAATCTTGATTCTGCAAACTTTATCTCTATGACAAAAGTTTTCCGTGAGGAATTCAACCTGGATATTACCCTGGGTACCAGAGCATCAAAATCTAAATGAAAGGAAATTGGTAAGAGGAAAAGAGAGAAGGAAGAAAGGAGGCTCTGGTCAAATGATAACACTACCTCGTTTTGGTGCTGATCAGCGTGATTATGAATCAATTCGATCACCTTTTGAGCAATGATTAATCAATAAAAACCTTCATTCAAACTATTAATCACATACATATTTTGTTGTTATCTGAGCTTTATTATTTTCCTAGACGATTGATGATCTGATTGTGATTCGAATGGCGAGAAAAGTTTCATTGTTGTGGAGCTGGATGTTTATTTAAGACATCCCGTAATGCTAAATTCGTCTAACCACAATAACTGATTTCAAATGCTTCCAGCCTTTTGTAACTATCAACATGGAACTGAACTCTTCCTCGCGTGATTCAGGCAAAACATCCTAAATTCAGAACTACAGTAAGAGTGGTTTAACGTTTTTAGAAATAAGTATTTATCATAAAATATTGCATTGTACCGTCTGCGGTTGTTAAAGCACTTATGGGAAAACCAAGGCCAAGTCACTTATTGGATACCCTGGGTACCAGATTCGGGGAAACCAAGGTCAAATCCAAATGTCGTGTTGTGTTGGTATTTCTAAATTATATGATTGACTTTGTCTTTGCTAAAACAAACATTGTCTTTGCTCAAACAAACTTTTGAACAACTAAAAATTGCCTAGAAGAATGATGAAAAAACAAAGCCATTCTTGATATCTCCCAGTCTCCGATAGAATGCTGCCTTGCCACAAACAAACATCAGTTTCGCTGCGAAATGATCGATACAGGAAGTGTTTCTTGGGTACCAGTAGGAAAAGTTTATCACAAGAAACTGGTTGAAGACAGAGAATGTCACATTTCGAGAGGAATCAATCTGAAATCCCTTGATACTTCAAGTAAACACAAATCATATCACATACAATAGGAAAGATAATAACGTTCCTACCAGTTTGGAATGCAGTCTTCATCAGCAAAGATTACTCTTTTGCCAGTGTGTCTATGATTTTCAGTGATAGCAATATCACGGCTAAATTCTCGAAACTGCTCTCCACGTCCCTAGCCGCAACTGGGCCTAATCCTTCAACCAAGTTCACTAGGCGAATGAAAGCTCAACTGCAAACAGCAACGACTTTTCAGTGATCATGAAGTTATTGTCTCAAACTGTTGTGGAGTTAGGCTCCTATCTTTGCTGAAAAGCTTTTTAGTTCTCCACAGCTCCGCTCCCCTCAAAACATTCGCCATTGTTGTGAAGGCAAACTTGATCACAACAGTCTGAATCAATTTTTCTGATCACAATTGATGTCTTGTCATGTGACTCACGCTATCCAATCAAATCTCACAGAATCTATATACCCGATTGGGTATATAGGCTTCTCATTGGTCAATTCCTACAATGGATGTCACCATTTGACCAGAGCCAACTTTCTTTCCTTCCTTATTTTTTCTTGTTATTATTTTTGGCTCTGGTACCCAGGGTACCTGGATATAAAACAGAGATGAAACGGAAAGAAGCCATTCCAAGGTAAGAGTATGGTTGACACTATTTCTATCACATTAGCATTGATTTTTGTGCATTGCAAACTTTAGGTAAGTGGTTGACAATCAAATATCATGATGTGGATATACCTAAGAAAATCCTTTTGCTCAAAGTTACTTTGAAGGTGATTAAAATCTTGAAAGTGACTGAAGCTTGTTTTTTTGAAACATGGCCTCTCTCAAGATCGATATAAGTTCATTTGCCTTGAATGACGTCCTTCTTCTTTACTTGAATCTTATTCTTTTAACCTATTCAAAGAGGGGAACTTCTGCCATGGGATTGAAGTTTACTGAGTCCAGATTTGAGAACTACGAAATTTTTTTTCCTTTGATCTTAGATATCTGTTCATTCTGCACTTCGACATGGCCTTCTACTCTAGTTATTCTGCCAAAATCCTTTTAAATTTTGTTCTAATGTTTTCGTCAATTTATCAAAGAAGTGAACAAAATAACACTTCATTTTACCTTCATTAAAGAGAAGACGAATCAGCAATTAATTTCTGTCCAAAAGCACCCAGTAGAGAAGCCTGTAAATGCTGGTGCTTTGTTATGTAAATTTTGTTGACTGAGTTGCAAGAAACTTTAGGCCGTCATTTTGTTCTCGGTGGTGCAATACTTATGTGAGGTAAGTGTACATTTGGATCAACAAGAAAGAGAAGAATATCGAAACAAATTAACAACTTTGATATTTGACTCACATATTGGAAATAATAGTTTTAAATCAACAAACAATTATCTTTGGTTTAAAATGTTTAGATCTTAAATAACATATCCTAAGAAAAAAACGATAAGTTTGAGTACCTTAATCTCATTATGCATATAACGCACATCAAAAATTAAGGGAACGTTACACTACTACAGGATCCAACATTCTTACCATCAGTTACCCAAATGAAATGTTCACTCATGTAAAATGAAACGGAATTAGACAAAATCGGCTGAGTTTCAAATCATGTGATCAGTCTCTTGATAAAACATCTTTTGACTTCGCTAACATATTTCGCGCCTTGCAAAGTTGTGCCACAAGTGCAAAATGTGGCATACTACTAAAAATTCCAAGGAAAATTCCAAGGCAAATTCGAAAACAGCTCGACAACAATCAAAGTTTGGTTACAACAGGACAGAAGCTGCGAAGTGATTCACAGTTGCCTAGACAGAGAGTAGTGGAAGTCCATGATCGCCCAAGCTATACAATACATCATGTGAAGAAGACGAGATATTGACATGAGAAACTTCTGGTTCAAGGCAACTTTTAATGCTGACATTCTGCACCCTCAAAAATGTCTCAACCTCAAGATTGAAGGCCTTTCTTTTCAATAGAATGCAAAGGAGATGAATAAAATCACAGCTCCACCGCAGCTTCGATACAAAAGCAGCGAACGTGTTTTCTGTAATATCATGCATTTGCAATTTTTCCTCTCCTTTTAGATGTTGAGGCTAGCTGACATTGTTTTGAAGCTGAAATCTTTCGCAATGTTCAGTTCTCTTCGAAGAACGTGGAAGTCCATGATCGCACAAGCTATGCGATATATAATGTGAAGAAGAAGAGACATTGACATGAGAAACTGCTGGTTCAAGGCAACTTTTAATGCTGACATTCTGCACCCTCAAAAATGTCTCAACTTCAAGATTGAAGGCCATTCTTTTCAATAGAATGCAAAGGAGATGACTAAAATCACAGCTCTACCGCAGCAACGATGCAAAAGCAGCGAACGTGTTTTCTGTAATGTCCTGTATGTGCAATTTTTCCTCTCATTTAGATGTTGAGGCTAGCTGACATTGTTTTGAAGCTGAAATCTTTCGCAATGTTCAGTTCTCTCCGAAGAACGCAGAAAGTCCTTGCTTCAAGATCAGAATAACTAAAAAATGTCTTCATTCATATTCTTCCTAATATGCTTGAAAATGATTTGTCTATAATTTATTGCAATTTTGTACTTAATGGTTTAATGGTCTAGGACACGTCAGTCTGTCAAGTGCAGGAATTACAGTTGTCACACGATATACCCAGGACGAAATAGTGAACCAGGAAGACTTGTTGCATCATAGTGGGATCATAGTAAATCTCATTTTCATTTCACAAGTTTCTGCAGCCCGTGGTCAGACGATGCATTGTTGTGGGTTTTCCGGTACCGTTTGCTATTGCCCCTCACCGAAGCAGGGTTATGTACATAAACCTACATTAAAATCGAAAACTTTCCAACAATATTTATCCGAAATCTGGTGATGTCCGAAAGTTTTTTCTTCCGAAAGTTTTAAATTCGTTGAAAATTGAAAAGCACAAAGAAACGTAGCATAAAATGCTAATCAGTCAATGTTTTGCCAGGTAATTTTGTTTCTTGAATTTTTTATCTAAAAGTTTGATTCCTTGAAGCGTTTCTTGAAAATAGTTCACGTATTGCATTGATTTACAGCCGGTTTACCATTGTTCAATCGATCGAAAATTGCATTCAAATGTCCTAGTAGATGTGATGATCACCATGTACCTACTGTAAGTTGAAATACATATACCAGGTGAGCCAGAAAAAAGTTCCCACTTATGAAAATTCATAGCATCAAGAGTACTTCATATATCTGACTGATTCAAACTCCAGTTAAATCCGAAAGATGAAGAAGTATTTTTGTGATTTTTCTCGATGTCTCACAAGCACTAGGAACATTTGTAAATTCAATTTTACAAAAAGTTAATGGTTGCAAGATGACTGAATAAGAGCCTAAAACATTGATCAAAGCATAACGGACTCCTTGCACAGAATAATGAAGAAAATGCAACTTCTCATGGGTGAGAGATATCCTCCACACATCAATTGCCAAGGGATTGAAAATCTTTCGTATTTGTTTGAAAATCGATGTCTTATAACTCTTGAGGGAGGTTAAACGCCCATTGCCCATTGTTCGGTGTGATTAGAGTCCTAACGATTTGATCAATGTCTTAGACTGCGTTCACACGATGCCGGCACATTTTGAAAACGGTGAAAAATTCGACGGATAGGCCTCCTGTTCACACGAAAACGGCACATTTTTGCCGGCAAATTTTGAAAACGGTAGATTTTGAAAACGGAGCTCTTATCGGCACATTTTAGAAACAGCATCGTGAAAACACTTAAAAATGATGAAAATAGAGCTTTTTCAGGCGCTTTTGGAACGAGACAACGATTCTTAGGGTTTAGGTACAGTTCTTTGGCATCAAAGTCTTGCTACGAGCTTTTTACCGGCAAATTTCCAACCGTTTTCAAATCGTTCCGGCGGCATCGTGTGAACGCTAGCTCAGATTTTGCTGCCGTCACATTTTTCATCGTTTTCAAAATGTGCCGGCATCGTGTGAACGCAGTCTTAGGCCCTTTTTCAGTCATTTTGCAACAATGAAATTTTTATAAAGTTGAATTTACCAATATTTCTAGAGCTGGTAGGACAGCGAGAAAAATCACAAAAATACTTTGATTTTTCGGCTTTTAACTAGAATTCGAATGATTCAAATATGTGAAGCAGTCTTGGTCCTATGAATTTTCAAACGTGGGAACTTTTTCTGGCTCACCTCGTACATTATCGCGATAAACCTAGTTTATCAAATTGATAAACCTAGTTTATCAAATTGATAAACCTAGTTTATCATTGATAATTTAGGATTATCAGGGTTTTGTGCACATTCGAAAATTCTGCAAAAGGCAATGGAATATCGTTCGATCCAGATTCTTTTTTTAAATGGCTAAAAGGTCTATTATTAGAAAAATCTGACATCCTTGAACACATCTTCTGAATTCTATATCATTTGAAAACATATAATCTTCTTCGAAAGCACATGATTTTATAAAATAGATCTTTGGAGCGCTTCAAAATCAGCCCTCATCTTGCATGAAGTGATAGAAAAGTTATTGCCCCGTAGATATTTGCCTTCAGAAATCTGTTTTCCATCCTGTATAGGTAAGCAATGGCCCTGTTGCGTTTTGCATCAGCCTCTTCTCCTTTGCCGCCAATATAATGGTGGTATGACACGATGTAAATTGCGCTTGATTGGCTGCTCAGCTGAGCCAGCATAATTCAATCACAGCCACATTACGACAGAAGTTGGGATTAAGTTGCACCAACAGTATTCCTCCTGTATGTTGGTCCAGAATGGAAGATCAAGCTACTTTTTAAAGACAAACCTACTATCTTGAACATAAATTACTGGACTTCTAATGGATCTTTCCTTCTCCTTCTTCCCCCAAGATCAATGTTGTTATCGATGTAGAAATTCTGCCTTGAAGCGAGGAGAAACCTTTTCACTAAAAATCTTACGACAGAGCAACATTGATTGGTGGGGGGAGGGGGGGGGGGATTTATTGTCAAAATGGATCACACATAGTCCTGATATATTTTGTCCATGATTGAATCTTGCACATAAATTACTGGACTTCTGATGGATCTTTCCAGCCCCCCTCTTCCCCCAAGATCAATGTTGTTATCGATGTAGAAATTCAGGCTTGAAGCGAGGAGAAACCTTTTCACTAAAAGTCTTACGACAGATCAACATTGATTGACGGGGGGAGGGAGGAAATTTATTGTCAAAATCGATAACACGTAGTCTGGATAAATTTTGTCCATGATTGTAAGAAGTGATCCGCAAAGTATGAAACGCTTCATAGGAATAAAATGACACAGGCCATGTAACAAAGCAAATTTTATACTTTTCCCTAATTATGTTGTTAATTTGATTATCGCTTGACTTGAAGAAACTGTTTTCAAGATAACGCGATTTCATTGCCTTTCAAAAACCTACACTGCTTCTTGACTTCGATTTTATAGCGACAATAAATGTGAGAATTTAGGAGGTATTTGACGGTGAAAATCGTTCGGGGTGTAACTTTACACCGTCTTCAGTCATCATTCATAGTCAAATCCCTCATAAATTTTCAAATTTGTTATCCTCATGAAATTAAAATAGCTAACACTAACATCATGAAAATTTGCAATTAGACTAAGATTAGAGTGCTAAATGTGAATCTGGGGTCAGAAATTTCAAAGCTAAAGAAATTCTGAAAAATTTCAAAACTAGGCCACTTAGTTGATCCAATATTCAACGATAGTTTCGATGATTGAAAGAGAAACTAGGCCTGTCTATGAATCACAATGATAATCTAATCCGTCTTTTAGTTGAATGATTGGCTTGTCAGGTTGACAAAAGGAAACTCTGTTTGTAAAGAGCATCACTCAGCTTTCAACGTTCAAATCTAACATTCAACGATAGTTGGAAGGATATTTGAAGGTAAAATTACAACCTGTCTCCGACTGAAAAAATTAAATGATGTTCAAATCGGCGGTAAGTTGTTTGATTGGCTGCCCAGCTGAGCAAACGAATTTCAGCCGCAACCAAAATGCGACTTGGGATTAATTTGTTTCGGCATTCTTGCATGTTTTGCTTGTGTATGAGGCTAATTTTGGAGACAGATTAAAAACCTATGCAAGTCAGTTTCAAATGCCAGGATCTGTTCAATCGTTTGCAAAAACTGAAAGTAAACGCTTCTCAACCCCTAGTGAAAGTAACACTCAGCTATCAGTGGCCGCGCCAGCTCGAAAAATTCGAAAGACTGGGAGGAATTCAGACGTAATTTTTCATCCTAAAGGCATAACCGGTAATTTGATGTCATTTTTCTTTGAAATTTTGCCGAATTATGGAATATTGAGGGACACGTCCTCCCAATCCCCCCGTGGTGCCACCATTGTCAGGCTAAGGCCCCGTCCACACGTATACGGATATTTTTGAAAACGCATCTTTTTTATCCGTTTTGGGTTAGCGTCAACACGGAAACGGCGTTTTTGGTCTCCAAAAACGAAGCTTTGCGAAAACGCTCTCCAGAGTGGATCGTTTCGAAAACGCCGTTTTCATATTGTCGTGTGGACGGGTGAAACGTAGCCTGAAATCGGGTCTGGTTATCAGGCTATGTGAAACGGAGCATTTCGAAAAGGCTGACGTCACAGCATCGATTTACGACGTGCCAGAACATGCGCACGGATCTTTGGGGATCACGCAAGGGCATTTTGATTGTTTGTTTTCTTTCGTCAAAGTTCGATTAGCGGAGTTTGTATGCAGCAGCGTCTTCGTATGGACGGGAATATTTTTGAAAACGCTCCTCGTGTGGACGCAGACATCTTGCCATACGGATGAAAAAAGATGCGTTTTCAAAAATATCCGGATACGTGTGGACGAGGCCTAAAGCCGGTTTTTTTACTAGGCGGATTTTTCTGTGCGCAGCGGAGCGGCTGTTGTTTCTAAAACAATGCACGCGTACTAACAAAGACGTTCAATTTCTAAGAAGTTCAACGACCAAAAACCCCCCAAAATATTTTCAGAGCTGTTTTTCGTCAATCGCCGTGGCTTTCCCCCTTCCGTGGAATACTGAAGTCATGTGTCAGAGCCTACGAGCGATTTGATTGGTTGACGCCATAGGACGCGGCGGAAAAGTTGAAGTCAATCCGACTTTCAAATACGCGCGTAGCGGAGCGATCAGAAGTGACCATTGTTAGAAGTAAACAATGCAATTACAATAGCCGCTCCGCTGCGCGCGGAAAAATCCGCCTAGTGGAAAACCGGCTTAAGGCCGGATCTCCACTTAGCGGAAAAATGTCGAGCCGCGGAAAGTAGAACGTATTCCTACTATTCGAGGCTCGACATTTTTCCGCGGCGACAATTCGATCGGCCAATCAGATTACCAAGAATTCTTTCCGCCTGGACATTTTTCCGCCTAGTGGAGATCCGGCTTTAAGGTGTGCTTTGTTTCTCGTTGACTTCATAGCAAATCAGTTAAAAATGACTTTTGATAGCCTTCTGCAACCTTATTCAAGCACATGGATGCCAAGGGAATCCTGCAGAGCAAATTGACTCGATCTCTCCTCGATTAAATTTTCATTTGACGTGCTTTGGATACTTGCATTCTTGATTGATTTTGGCAGCAGTTACAACAGTTTGAGGTATCTTTTCATTTGGTTTGCTCTGATTATTGGGCGGAGTAACATTGGATAACCTTCGTTTACCCCCATGAACCGAGGGAATGAAGGGGACTAAAAATAAATCGAAGAGGAAGAGTCTGATGGGGTCTGAGGGCCAAGCCCCAAGAAAAATTGTTTTGACCTCGCAGTCTACTTCGGCTATAAACGTGGCCAATGCCCCTTTCCATAAGCAAACACACTTTGGAAAAGACATTCAATATCAGCAAATCCAATCATTAAAACCTCTAAAGAGTCATAAATAGAGATGAACTAGATTGAACTTTCTATTTCATAACGAAGAGGCTCAGGGCTGACTGAAGGAAGGGACTAGAATGAAAGCACTTTCTTAGTCTTTCATGTTGCAAAGTTAGAACTTTCACAGTCTTGTGGAATTTAAGCTCGTTGGCTGGAAAATAATGGCATGGAAATACAGTCTCTCAACTTTTAGAAGCAAACATTTTAAACAGTGAGAATCTAATAACGCAAACCCTGTTTCAATGTTTCGACTTGCAGCACCAAGAATTCCAAAGAGTTTTTCAAATTTCCCAGAATTTTGTATACCCTGTTTGGGTTTTTTGATTAAAAAATGGTGGAACGTTGATAGAGTTTATATTTTCTGTCCACTTTTTAAGAGTATTAAGAATTGCTAAATTATACTTGTTCAGACATTACAAAGAGCGACACCGAGCCCTTAGACATCTTGCTAAAAACATTATCTTGCACTCGTTGGTCGTTAACATTCAACGATTTACAGGTGTGAACAACTTCGCTCATCAGCAATCTCTTAGTAAGTGAAGTCCACTTTAAACACAGCCGCATATCATACACGCATTTTACTTATCGCTTGCTTTATCGATACCTAGACGAAAACAAACTCATATGCTTGCAACAGTCCGATTTCCGCTCTTTACACTCTGTTGCCACATGCCTTCTAAAATGTACCAATGACTGGTATTTCAACATTGACAAAGGGAAATTTATAGCTATGATCTTCATTGACCTTAAGAAGGCCTTTGATACCGTTGATCATGGTATTCTTCTTGATAAGATGAAATTCTATGGTATTGAACATTATTGGTTTCCATCGTATTTGAATAACAGAAAGCAGTTCTGCAAAGTAAATGGTGTCTCTTCTGGCATCAAAGATATTGATATCGGAGTGCCACAAGGGTCTTGTTTGGGACCACTTCTTTTTCTGCTTTATAGAAATGATCTTCCTTTTGCATTAAAGAAGGCAGAGACAAACATGTATGCTGATGATACCATGATTTCATATTCCTCCAAGACCTTGTATGAATTGCACAGGGTGTTAAACGCAGAACCAGAGACGCAAAAACACTGCAAACCTACAAACCTGGTTTGGAGGAAGGTTTTGGCCAAAAATTGAGGAAGGTTTAGTTGTCCAGAATAAAATATTATATTGTTGGCATAGTTCTTATAGGTGTAGAAAATAAATCATCAATAAATGCATCGAACCATTAAAAATCATGTCAACAGTATGCAGATGGTGAGGTTATATTTCAAAACTATGTCAAAGAAGAAAAATCAGGTTTAGTCAGAAAATGTGATGAAAGAAAGGAGGTCTATGAGGAAATATGCATATGTGTCTGGAAAAAATGATTTTTGAAAAGTGTCCCAGAAAAGTACTTCTGTTTGCAAAATCACCAAAAATATATTGTAAGGCAGGTCTTCAAGTTTCTTTTTCTTACCAGTAGATCAAAAAAATTATTTTTGCAGGCAAAGCTGATCTTTTGATTTATTTTTCGATTAAGAGAATCAAGCTCTTTTTAGTGCTGCCTGATTTTGAAGCCTTCTGCAAGAAAACACTTATGTTTATTTGAGTAATTTGTTTTGCTATATTGAGTTTCTTGTTTGGTCATGAATATCGGAATGAAACGTGAAACGTTATTGCGGACTTGAAGAATACTGCAAAATTTTCAATGTAACGGTTATTAAAGGCAAGATTAGCGATGTTGCTTGAAGAGTGTTGCTTAGAATGAGGTTTTCGATGCATTATTTCACACCCTTTAAGCAAAAAGAACAAATAGTTCACCATCATTAAATATATTTGAATTGTTGATAGAAGAGATGAAAAAATTTTATGATAACTTTCGTAATAAAATTTTGGCGATTTTGCAAACAGGAGTAGATTTTTTGGACACCCAGTCGCTTTTAGATGTTCTCACCTTGAACTCTTGTTCCCCCTTCATTGCCCCAAATTTTCTTAAATTAATGAATCGCTTCCTTAAGACTGTGGCCTCCCTTGTATTAAAAACCTGGTTAGAGCCCTGCTACTTGCACTCAAACAGACAAATGATATGGGAAGATCCCTAATTACATGCATTTGTATGGTTTGCAAAACACCGGTGAGCTGTTTTCCAGTAATTTTATATTGTGTTAAAATGAGGAAGGTTGAGAGCACAAATTTCAGGTTTGGAGGAAGGTCAACAACTTTTTGTAGCTCTGCGCAGAACTTGTCGATATTGAGAAATGGCAACAAGCTATCCTTGAACGTCGTCAAAACATAGGCTATGATTGTTGGATCAATGCCAAATGTAGATAAAATGACAGTGCTGCCTGCTTTGTTGCCAGTGTTTCACGTAAGTGGTACTGATATTGATTTAGTGAACAAAGTGAAATACCTTGGTCTCCATATAGACAATTTTCTAACGTGGAGGTGCCAAATAGAGAAGGGGGAAAGTTTCTCGTGCAATCGACCTTTTGAAATACAGCAAAAACTTTGTATCAATGGAAACCTTGGAGGACATTCATCGTTGCAATGTAGAACCTCATTTCAACTACTGCTGCTCCGTTTGGGGCTGTAGTGGTGTTACGAGGATAGAGTCTCTACAAAAATTACAAAATAGGGCGGCTCGAATCGTTTTGGGTAGTTCTTATAATGCGCCTTCAGTGCCGTTACGCAAAGAGCTTGGCTGATTGTCCATCAAAGAAATGATTGTGAAAGAGACATCTACGATGATGTATAAATCTTTAAACGATCTAGCACCACAGTACCTTAGTGACCTATTCGTTAGACTATCAGATTTCCACACACGAGATCTAAGAAACACTAAAAATGATCTTGCAGTACCGTTAATGCGAACAGTAAGTGGCCAAAAGGCATTCTCTTACCGAGGTGGAACTAGTTTAACAACAATATCAAAGAGGCCCCCTCGGTATACTCTTTTAAATCAAGATTGGGACAGTTGGGGTACGAAAATCTTTAATTTTGTAGTTAGCTTATTGTCGTCGGATGTATATATTTTATGTAATTTATTTGTAAATAGTTTAGTAGATACTTTAATTTTGACAGGACCAAATTGTAAAACAAAAACTTATTGAATTTGTACCCTGTATAAATATGTTTAAAATATGAAATATATAATATGAAATATGCAAAACAAACATAGCCGCAAAGTTGCCCTGAAACCAGTAGGGCACTTGCTTGGTGCGAATGATTTTCAAGAGAGTTTTTAAGAGAAGCTATGTGCTTATAACGAAAGAACGAGGGTAAGTCTAAACTTCTGTCAGGCGCAATTTGTTTATTTGATTCAGGAACTGAGCAGTAACTGTTTACATTTGAGCAATGAATATGGAGCAATTGTATTGCCCTCTGCTCAGTTTCTGAATCACGTAAGTAGAATCTGCCAGACAGAACTTTAGATTTACCCCTTTCGCTTGCGTCTTAAGCGCATTATTTCTCTTGAAAACAACCTTTTGCCTGCACCAAGTGAGAGTTTGCCGCACTGGTTTCAGGTAGGCTATGTTTGTTTGAACAACTGTTTGAGAGAATTTCTTTTGTTAGCATTGGCTAATCGCTTTGAACTGAGGTGTGAACTAAAGCAACGGATGCTATTGTATGGCAAAATCTGCCCTTGTTAATCTAACGTTGAAAAATTCGCTACAATATCCAGTAGAAGTTTGAAATTGAACATGAACAAATATAGATTCAGTTAGCATACAGTATGGTCGGTAGGGTTTGTAAGCAAATCTGAATGGCGGTCAGCTATTTACTGATTCCATCGCGACTTCTGAGACACCCTGTAGTTTCATAAGTTGTAACCTGATTGTAAGATTTGTAAGAATTCAGAATTGAGATGGTAGTCCTGCAAAAGGACGGAAAATAACATAAAATAGTGCAGCTAGAATGTAATTCTCGGCAATGGGACTTTATTTGATAAACAGGGAATGAACATGATGGCAAACATATCAAACTGGAAATGTTATTTTGAAAGCAACTGCATATTCTTGAAGTAGCTGGGAGTTGCCAAAAAGTTGCTGGAAAATCGGGATTAAGATCCCTTATATAGCTACAAAGAACTAATTATTCCTAGAAAGACAGCAGAAAAGGTCCTCCTGGTAGCAAATTAATTAGAAATGTCTTGAACACTTCTCTACTCGTTTCAGATTTAGATTACACCCTTAGAAGTCGGTTCCTTTTTTCGAAATGAAGTTGTGAAGCTGCTAAATGTGAATCTTAAACGAATCGCACCAGACTTGTTAAATAAAGTTTATAGGACAATGTGTAGTCAAGACTACCTCGTTGAAGATGGGTACAATGTTGCTGCTATCAACTTTATCTTAAAGCCTATCTTGTTGATTTCCAACACTATCGAACTGACACATGCCATAATCACTTATAATCAGTTATTTTTCATTATGTTATCATGAATCTTCGTTCTCGGATGAAATCTTCGCTAAAATGATTTGTCTTATCTTCAATTATTTTCTTAAACCGACTTAAACGTTCTCTAACGCGAGTCTGCCATTGTTGTCATGTGATAACAACTTACTCTAATTGATAAAACTCAATAATAATTTTGCTCTTCATGCTCGTCGAAGAATGAATAGATTATTTTTGTTATTTTATTCTATTATTTTATTACACCCAAATCGCATTGGAATCGCCACGTCAAGTCAAGCACATGCCAAGAAACCTTCAGTGCTTGTCCCAGAACTCTAGATCCCCGTTCTCCGTTGCAAAAATCAAATGCTTCGATCATGCAAAAAAATCCCAAAGGGTTTGTGCAAGGTTAATAAATAGCCTTCATTTACAAACAACAAGACATTCCAAAAACATCTTATCCAACTTGATGCTGCACACACGTGTGAACAATGGATAACAAAGATCTGTCGAAAAGTTTCTATTTGTCCTATCCATAAAGAAGCCTATTTTTCATTGCAGCCTCCCTTTGAAGTGAATCGATACGGTTGATTGGTCACAAGGTGAGGTCCAATCATATGGCGTCTGATCTATCTATGATTTATTTGCATTTCTTATCACTGTTGATTTCCTTTAAGCCTATTAGCATGTATTTGCTGTCCACGTAGCAATGCTGTTTCCTTTCCAACTTTACATCTTATTTCATACTTAAAACTATTAGTCTGGTTTCCATTTCAATTGGACAGTTTGAGTTTGTGCAAATCATAAAGATTCGAGCATGGGAGCGGAAATACGTTTGCAGCAGCCAAAGTAATAAAAAGATCCAAATAACCAATGAGAAAAACCTGGCTTAACGACTACAGAGACTCAAACATCCAATCGTTGGAGGCTCTTCGAATTTTCCCAACGATATGAGTTGATCTGGTAGACTGCCAGCTTTGCAAAACGTTACAATGTTTCAGCCCTGAAATTTGAGAACTTGTATCGATTTTTCGTTGAAAAAAGAAACCCCATGCAGTTTTTTAGAAAAAGAACTTGTTTATAGGAGAATCAGTCCAACCCGACCATATTTTATACACTTTTCTACAGTTACTTGATTTGGCACCAAGAGCTTTGGACTAAACCTGTGTTTCTTTGAGTTTAACCAATTACTGGCCTCGGTGTCATTGTTATGTGGTTTTGGACATTCTTTGTTCTTCTGGTTTTAGATCGGCTTGTTCGTATTGTCGAGTTGTTCTTCGCCCGAACCAAACTGATGAGCGCGAAGAAATGCGTTTTTGGTTAAATTCAACGTTGCCCTTTATTGCAGCTATTAACTTATTTTTCTTTCCTGTCGGGATTTCGGGTCAACTCTGTACCGAATGGACAGAGTTCTAATTGGGAGATGTTACGGCAGCGGTGCCCCAGGGCTCTATTCTTTTGTTTTTCCTCGTGGACACAAATGATCCAGCCGTAAGGCTGAGGTGTAGCGTTAACCCTATTCTAACCGGGTGAAAAAAGTGATTTTCTACCGGGGGGGGGGGTGGAAGTTTTCGTCCCCCCTTAATCATCTTCGGAACTATACTAGCTATGACAATGAAACTTGCACTGTGTTATGTTTAAACAAAAGAGAATCCAAAAATAGCATTAATTAATTTTTGATCACGTGATTGGTTGCTAGGCAATCAAAAATAAGGCAAATTTTGACGAAATTGAGCTATCAGGCAAAAACAGTATATTTACATTAAATAACTGGCTAAAATCGGCTAAAAACTATCCAAATACTCACTTGATAGCCTTAGTTTGAAATTTCATTCAGTTTTATATGAATATTTGTGGTTACTAATTAATCAACTAAATAAATAACTGTAATTTGATTCAATGCAAAATTGCTTCCTCAATAATAATGCTTAAACATCATCAATTTCACGTAATTTGGGTGAAATCGAATAGTTTTATCAATATTTCAAGTTATTTCATGACTTTTTATGAAAGAATTGCTAATTCATTAGAAATATGACGTCATAAATGTGCATGACGTCATAGAAATTATAAACTGCTGACGTCAGCAAATATAAAAAAATTCATATCAAATGAAAGTACTCATCGAGACAAATCGAATGGTATATATATTGACGAGATTCAGCACAAAATAAAGAAACTAGAGCAGTTTTTACGATTTTCTTTGTGACCACTCTCCAAATATGGGCATCTGGTGGTCACGTGGTCTAACAATAGGCATTGAAATTTTTATTTTCTGATTGCCAGTTAAATTTTAGGAAAAGTCTGCAAGTTTCAGTGCTATAGCTATCTTCCTTTAAGAGCTATTAAAAAAAGTTCGGGAGGGGGGCGAAAAACGCCCCCACGGTTAAAATAGGGTTAAGCTATTTGCTGATACATCATTGTTCACTGTGACTGAAGATTCCAATACAGTAACCAATGATATGAACCATGACTTGGAAAAGATAAGTAAGTGGGCGCACGCTTGGAGAATGTCTTGTAATCCTGACCCGCAAAGCTGTCGAATTAACATTTTCAAAGAAGAAAATTTGAATTGATGATTTAATGATCGGTTTTAACGACATACTAGTGAAGAAAGTAGATGAACAAACATTTAGGAATTGAATTATCCTCGACTCAAAGCTATCTTTTCGTCGTCGTCGTCGTCTGCCCTCAGCAGGTTGGCTTTCATGGATGCCCAGTCCTCCCTAAGCTGTGCCTTCCTTAAGGCTTTGCCATAGTTTATGCCAGTCTATTCCTTGGTATTACTGAACCACGTCAATCTTGGCCTGCCTTTTCCTCCTTTCCCGATGAATTTGCTTTTAGGAGAAGTCTTTCAAGTCCGTCTTCTCTTGTCAGGTGTCCAAAATAAACACATTTCCCATGCTTTATTCTATTTATCAGTTACCGTCTCGTATTCGTCTTTTGTAATACATATTTATCCACATTTCAAAGGCCTCAATTTTTCCAATTATCGCTCTTGTTATTGTCTCTGCACCATACAGTAAATCTTTTTCTGCATCCTTTTCAGCTCACCTAAGATCAGCTATCTCTAAAACAAGAAAGGAAATAATGGTTTGTTGAAATATCTCTCCAAGTATCTGCCTAGGCATACTCTAAATGAATTAAATAAGCTATATGTTCGACCCAACCTGATGGTGATGTTACTTGACATACCGGGTGAGCCAGAAAAACTTTCCTACTTTTAAAAATGCATAGGAACAAGAGTACGTCACACATCTGACTGATCTAAGCTTAGCACTAAAAGCTTCGGTAAAGTTCACTTGATGAAAATTCTATGGTCGCAAAATGACTGAAAAATGGCCCAAAAACATTGATCAAATCGCAAAGACTCTACTTGCACAGAACAGTACGCAATGGGCGTTTCATGTCTCTCAAGAGTTATACGACATCAATTTTCAGATAAATACAAAAGATTGTTAGTCCCATCTTAGTTTTTGCATTTCCATTCAAATGTGTACCTAAGAACGTTGGTCTTTGTTCAGAATTTCTACGCTATGTCTGTCCTTGAGGAGATTCCCCAAAACAGCGCATTTGTAGTTTAGGCCAAAACATAAATGCTCTGGTTTCGAGATGGAGGCCAATTTGGACTTTCAAGATAAAACTGTCTTCTCTCAATGTTCTAATATCAACAAACAAGGTATCATCTTCAATTTATCAAGGAATAGTTCAAGGATGATTTCCGATTTATTCGAGCTCGATTCTTTACACTAGCCTTGATCAAATCTGTTACCTTTTTTGGGACACCCGGTATACTGCTAGTGTTCTCGAGACAGCGAGAAAAATCAAAAAAATACCTTGATCTTTTGTCTTGTAACTGAAATTCGAATCATTCAAATCTGCGGAGTTTCCTTGATCTTATGAATTTTCAAAAGTGGGAACTTTTTTCTGGCTCGCCCAATTCTGGTTAAGTCAGTCGAAGTATCATTTTACCAAATTCAATGGAAAAGCTAGAGTCTGTTCAATACTTTACTGCTTTGGCTGTAACAGAAGCATGGAGAGGAGTATCTTGAGAGAAGCTGTACACATATCCTGGCTGGGAGTCACTAAGTTCCTTAGATGGAGTAGACGCTTTACGTTGTTCTACAAGATGGTCAATAATCTTAGCCCTGATTATACATCAGATCTAATTCTCTTTCTTCATCAGTCGTAGTACCGTCTTCGTGGCCATGATGTCAAGGACAAAAAAATTGTAAGTCTAGCTTCTACCAAAACTGCTTAGAATTAGCGTTTTCACTACACTTTTTGAAAAGTAGAGAGTGCTCCCTTATGAACAGAAAACACCGCTAGCCCTTTTAAAGATCAAGCAAAAAGCCTAATTCGACGCTGGCGTCCTTTCTTTGTAAAGTTACTTTATTCTAACATTGCTGGACAACAGCAGACACACTGTTTCTGAAGCAACCATTTATTTTGCCTTTTCTCTGATATAAATCAGCAAATATGTGTCACTTTGACTCAAACGAGGTCTCAAAGTCAAAGTTGAAGCTTGATCTGTGCAACTGTGCAAAAACTGATGTAATTGAATCCCTAGCTCCCCCACAGAGGCCACACAAACGGGACACAATTTGTTGGGACACCCAATAGCATAGTAATTAGAATTTGTATTGTAGAAAGTAGTATCGTTATTGTGACAATTAATATGGATTAAAAATGAAAGGAAAGGTTAATTCTTTATTCCTCTTACAGGATTTAATATGTTTCTCCTTCGTTACAGGTTAATTTGGCTGTTATACTAGGTGAGTCAATTAAAAACGCTCGGCATTTGAAAAAATCCTGCTCCCTGAATATCAAAGCAATGATATTGAAAACTGTCTTGTTTTATCCCCGATATGTCAAATTAGGTTCAGTAATTTACCCGGCTGTAATCGGTGATTCCTTCCCGTCGAAATTGGAGATTTTCTGCAGAAAGCCCCTTTCGAAAACCTGCCAAAATGAGTGAAAACACCAAGCAAAATTTCCCTTTGTTCTCCTTCCAAGCAATAATGACTCTAGGATGTGTTCATATTTTTCGTCGTCTTGGGAGAATGGAATCCCCCTGAATAAGTTATTCACACTAGGGGGAAGACTTTTCAGCCCACCAATAGGAAAGTGCGCGCTAAGTGTGCTGAAAGTCATCCCTGTGCAGTAAAAACATTAGGGAAACTTGCTTGTAACTTCAGCACGTGTTTTAAGGTTTCTCAAAGGAAATCTTTTTAGAAAATCGCTCACAGAATCTGAACGGAGTGACCGATTTTAGCCAGAAAAACTTCTAAAAATAATTGAACATGTTATCTATTCAATCAAATATTGCAAAATATCATTGCTTATATACTCAGGGAGCAGCAGCCTTTCAAACGTCTGGTGTTTTTTTTGACTCACCCAGTATTACAGGAGTTAACAGTGTCCTTTCCACAAATTGCATTGTCCAATGCTGCTTTTGTATGGGGTTAACAAGAGTATTTTAAAGTCTGTTCCGCTAATCATTGTTTAAAAACGGTTGATTAGTAGTCCAATCGACAAAGATTGATTCCTTCAATGTAATTCCAGGGAATTAATTAGGTACTATGCAAACTGCAAGCAGCCCAAAAGTGGGATCATCTGTAGTGAGACCCCGGGGGGGGGGGTACAGGAGGAGATCCAGCTCAAAATCTGACTTATGCTCAGGACAGCGCCAAAGGCGCTGAATATGAAGTGACGATAATTGCACCCAAGGTGCAGGTGTGAAGGGGGTCTAGGGGCGAGGCCCCAGAAAAATTTTTGGTGACCTGGCCCTCTTTATCATGGGAGACGCCCTTTTTCCCGTGAAACACGACTTGAAATTTCGATCATTCATTACTGAGTTTCTTAGAGTAAACTCTCTCGGAACAGACGCATTATTAGGATCAACTGTAAAGCCAAACTCCTTCAACTTCTGATATTTCAAATTTACAAAATATGTACTATGTTAGTTTCCTCTCAAAATCTAAATTATCACATATTTCGAATACCATAGGCACCTAGCCACAGAACGTGAGATATGGTATTCTACTCAGCTCAAATGACTTTATGGAATTTGAGCAGTTAGCAAAAAGGTCGTAAAATTTAATGTAAATTATCATACCTCATATTTGCAACACGTTAGCTTTGGACCATTGGCTAGCTGGAAATTGCTGCTGCAAGTGCTGCAGATTCTGAAATCGATTGCCTAGGCAGGCCTATTACTACAAATCAGCAGTGCAACGAGTGCAGATAGGTCGGTCCATACTTGTGGTAGGTATTCGATCTTCCAGCTGCAGCAAGTTGTCTCAGACAAGTCCCAAGTAGTCTTGAGTCTTCTCTCTTCTTCCCAATTTTCATGTTCCGTAACACTAGTTTTTTTGTGAAGCGGGCAAAACCTAGCCTGCGTGCAGACTATACCCGAGAAAAACGTATAGTCTGCGTAACGCCGCCTACTTTTGTGTAGTGTGTGCTTCAGCATTTATTTGATAACAAAGAGGAAGTATTGTTGAAACAGCCAATAACGTCGCTTTCCTGCCAAACGAGGAAGCAATCAGATTTGAGAACGGCTATCATGTGATTAAACCTCAGGTTTCGCTTTTTTCTCTGAGCAAATTACGTTAGCAACACAATACTTTGGAATTTTAAGTACCCTACGATAGACAATAAATAGACGCTAAGTAGAACGAACCATTGAAACTGTTATTGAAATGAAATCAGGCAGTTAGTTAGACCCACATTACCCCCACCCTACCCTATAACAATTAAGCTAACCAATTTTGGTCATGGCCATAAAAATCTATCTAGTACAATCGTAATTACTTATATGATGTCACAAACTTTGATGATATCATAATATCTAAAAATGTTGATGTCATCAAAATGAATAAAATTATACATTGCCTTAAAGCTGCTATAGAGGGCTATCAATGGTGTTATTTTCGATTGTGTGTGATTATTCTGGCAAAATTTAGACTCCATTCTTTAGTTTTCTGGCTGACCACGTGTTGAAGAGACGTTAGTCATACGATCAGTGTCTACCATTTTGAAAATTTTTCAATCTTTAATTGGCTTTTCAAATTCAAAGAAAGGTGGACATGTTTCTACTCTTTATTTTTGAACAGACTACACTGTATCAATGAATTTTGCCACGGAAATATGTGCCCCCCCCCCAGAAGTAGTAGATTAAAAGGAATATCCATGATGTGTTATAAGACCCCATCTACACCATGACTATGTCCACACGACGCCGGTAGAATTTGAAAGCGGCAAACAATTAAGCAGCCTTGGAAAGTGCGCTCACCCCTACATGATGCCGGTAAAATTTTATAGTAGTTCAATAGAGAATAGCAACTTACTCAAAATTCCACAAAGGCAGATGATACAACGGGAACAATGAGTACTACATGAAGCATTGGAAATCTAGGCCTAAAGATGGAAGCGGCAAAAAATCGTATCTGGCGAACTTCACCTACAGGATTGCTGCAGCGTATCAAAGTAGTAGAGCTGCAAACTTTGCTGCTTTGCTAACCAACAAAAACTCTGCAGGCTTAATTTGGAAACTCTATTGACGATTACGCTAAAGATGGCGGCAAGGACCTTTACCTAGATGCATTGCGTTCGATTTACGAAGCTTAACGCTTCTTTAGGAATTTCATTAAAGAGCGCAATTGCATTTTGGTAAAAGTTCCTCGCTGCTATCTTATCTTTAGCGCAATTATCAATTGGTATCGTGTAGACAGGAGTTTAAAACGGCACATTTTTATGCTATTTTAAAATTCTACTGGCATCTAGTAAACGGTGTTTAGATTATAAACAAGTAAAGCATAACTAGTTGTGCTACAAACCAAGCTTTGTTTAATAGAATGCTTATGGGTAAAACCAATTATTAAGTGAAGATTAGTTGGTTCATATGATCCAGAGTGATGTCGTATCATGGCTAAAATTCCCTTAGTCACCTTTAGCGAAATATTCTTGTGAAAAGTTTTCTTTAAGGGCGAAAGAATTACATTTCTAATAAAGTAATCCGCCCATATATCACCGATATTGTGCCCTAGAAGCATAGCTATGCGATCCAATATTGGCCTTGTGATATTTTGCTTGCGTTTAAAACCAATCATTTTGATTTTATAATGTGACATTGTTAAGTTAAAATTAATTATTAATGCTGTTAAAGCCTATGCGCGCAACTCCATTTTGTGTTGTCAAAACTAGCAAGCATGAATTCGCGTTTGAAATGAACTTCTTGTTCAAAACTACGTTTCAGATGCACTCAACATCCATTACACAGCCGCGGAATTCAAGGCTCGTCAATAAAGAGATGACATTACCAAAAATGCATTCAGTAATTTTTGAGTGTTACTCAACTATATCTTTCGTAAGGGAACGTTTATTAACTTCGGGTTTGTACAAACCAGAATTATCATCTAGGCAGTTCTATTCTTCATAACTTTCATTACAAATAATTCTTTGTTTGTTAAAACCATTCGACAAACTTAGATATGAATTACTGCGCATAGCTATCTTCCATATAAATCTAAAGAATAAATAATGAATCTCTTGCGTAAATAAATGCATTTGATGGGATCATCTTAGAAAAAAGCATTTATGACTTTTGCACTGAAACAGATACCAGCTGAGAAAGTGAAAGCTATAAAACTTTGGAAATGTCCTCCAAATACGTTCTGCTGCACCTAATTCAATCTGCCGAACTTAATCAAGTTAAACGTCGCTCTTCTCATGCGCATAATTCAACTATTAGGTTCGGCGCATGAGAAGAGCGACGTTAAACTTAGGTCTCAAATTTAAATAGTTAGCATTCATTTCGTATAAGAAACATGTATTCATTGTGACTACCCTAGGAGCTTCACACAAATTATTCAAAATATGACGATTATCATGACCATGATCATAGATGAAGCAAGCCGACCCTGCTAAATTCCTCAGTGAGGATAGCAACATTACTGCATAAAGTGGTAATATTAGTGCCTATAAGAATGTACGAATCATTGAAATGTATCATATCAAGTCACACGCGTTTTCATATTCGGACTTAAAATTCCATCACCATAGAAATATCAGTAGGATATCATTCGACATGCAATGCGACAAAGCGACACCACCCCCTGTCTACAGACAACATGAGAACACGTGGTTAGATGGACAAGAACAATGGCGTGTGGACAATAAAGAGTGTGGCTTGTTCGATTCCGGTGATTCAACAGTTATCTCTTAACAACCGTATGTGTGTATTGCGAACGTGAGCACAGCTGCCGATTGTCGCATGCTCACATCAAGCAATCGTAAAAAGACAGGTAGCTAAGATTTCAAGTTAGTTTTAAAGTGATCAACATCTCATTAGGACCGAACTCGCATATTATCATTTTCAAATCATTTGCAGAGAAGATTGATGTGTTTGCATCGACGTTATTACTTACCAAAGAGAACGCAACTCTCTGATCATTTATTCTTGATTCATTTCGTGGAAAGCAAAGATCAAACGTTTGTTGACTGTTCAGTTTATGTTCTGTCGGAATCTGCATAATTATTAATTCACAGTAAGATATCCTAGGCCAGCGAAGCACTACGATTGAAGAAATTCGGAAGTAATCAAAACTAAATAAGAAGTGAGAAGATGCCTCGATCCTTTCTTGTGAAGAATAACAGACGTGTATCTCCGTACAGTCTATCAAGAAATGAACAGCGCTTTGATCGGCTGGCTTTATACGAAGAAGAGAGGGATCGTGCACGAGCATTAGAAGCAGTCAGCAACAGTCAAAGTGCGTTCGTAACTTTCTCCTGTAGTTCTTCCAAGGAAAAGCGAGAAGATCAACAAAATTTCTTCGAAAGAAAATCTCCTCCTGGGTTGCTTATTCCATCTTCTTCACCACTTATAAGAAGTGATAGCTTTCATCGGAATGGTGTGGCTGGCAAAATTCCGCAGCTCGAGCCCATTTCTGTTATTTACAATGAACGCGAGGAAGGAAAGGCTAAAGAAATCGAGAAAGAAAACTTTGAAAGTAACAAATCTGATAACTTGAGTAGTATTTCATCTGTAAAAGGACCTTTATCACAAAGCAGCTTCCTTTGTCAGTTATGTAAGAAGTTGTTTCAGGATGCATTTTCACTAGCTCAACATAAATGTTCCGGAATAAAACTGGTGGAACATCGTTGCCCTGAATGCAGCAAAGTCTTCAGTTGCCCTGCTAATTTGGCATCTCATAGAAGATGGCACAGACCAAGATCACCTGGCTCAAATAAGCCGATGAAGGTTCAAAAGAGAAGCTCCTCTGGGGAAAGTAATACATCCAGTTCGAAGGGAGAAGTACAAGTCGATGAGATAAAAGAAAGCCTGGCTTTCGAGATGCCTGGAAGAACAGACGATGAAGCTAAAGCAGAGAATGATAGCGATGAAGAAATACCAAGCCCCGTTGACAAGAACAACAACAGTTTTCGAGATGTAATCGCTCAAGAAAGCAGCGAAAATGTACGACACACATGCAGTCAATGCGGAAAATGCTTCAAAAGACAAGCCTATCTTCGCAAGCATATGAATTACCACAATAACACAAGACCATACCCATGTCAATACTGTGGTAAAATCTTCCGGAGTCAAACAAATCGTGCTAAACACGTCCTCAACCATGCAGTAGGCCCAAAAGCATACACTTGCTCTATTTGTGGCAATGGATTTGCTAGCCATTGCGAACTAGAAAAACATGCAAGAATACACAACGGAGAAGTTTTCACTTGCAATGAATGTTCCGGCGCATTTTATAGTCTTCCTGGCTTACAGAGACATATCTTGAAAGCGCACAAATCCAGTGCAACTCTATGAATGAGGAAACTGTTCCAAGAGAACTACTGAAACTATCGTAGGAGTTCGTGCTTTGGTGATTTGATGATTTTCATTTCTCAATCCTTGCCCTTCAAATTGCTTAGATCTACTGTCGGATTCTTTGCATCTTTTCTATATATTTTGCTTTGTCTGATTTCTTGTTTATTTTGTTTCTCGTTCGTTGATCAGCAAGCAAAATTACCAAAAAGTTGATCTCTTTGCAGTTGATTTTGTGGCAGAATTTTACTTAGCGTTAGCGTTTCTTTATTGAAGGTTGATAAAACGACTATGTTTCAGATTGCTGAAATATTAAATGGTGGAAATTTGTGCTACATTAAAGATAATTGCAAATAAGATTTGCTAAAGCTTTATATGCTGAATCATAAATTAGTAATTTAGATGTTTGTAGACTCTGATGAGAGAAGATAATATAGATTTCATCGACCTTATAATGATGTATTCTTGATAAATATCCGTTGATCACCTACCAGCATAAATGTTCCTGAATGAAGGATGAATTGCTTCGTAAACAAATCATTCAAGCTTCAAGAAGGCAGTTAATTTCATGAAAAGAATACAGAAAGCAAAAAATAATTTGTCTCATTTTTCTGAAGATAGTCAGCAAACTTGCTGTTGAAACGAGATTTGGAAACTGCGTTGTCTTTCGAAATAAGCAAATGAACACGAAGAAGATGCAATATTGTTTGCTCAAAGACCAGTGTGTGGGCTCGCCATGGGCTAGAGCTAATTTTATCTCATAGTCGTCAACCAGTTTGTTCCTGCATTACATTATGTTAAGTTTCATTAAGGGTAAAACGTGGTTGGTGTTTTGATTTTTTGATTTAGGGGATACATGGTAAAGTCAGCAATCAATGAAATTTACTTCGTTTATAGCAAACGATCAACTGTTTTAAAACGGTTCATACTGCTTTATCTATGGGCTAGTTTGTTTTTTGTCAACTCTAACAAAGAGCCCATGACCAATACAAGTTACTTTACAGCATTTCGATTAATGCAATTTGGAATCTGCAAAATTTCCATGATCTTGACAACTCTGGACGTTATCTATGTTTTTGTATAAATTCCGCAGAGCATTTCGGTAGCATAGATTTTGAAAGCTGTAAGGAATAAAGGGACTTTTTTCCAATGATCATGTTCACCTTGGTGCTTTCTTTTATCTCATAGATGGTGAAAGAATGTTGCCAACTCAGAAATATGTCTCCAAGAAGCTTAACAAGGGAAAACGTGCCTAAGGAGCATTTCTGCTTCGTCCAAAGCTGTTTTATTTCACCTCAAGCAAACCTCCGCCTGTTTGTTTTAATTAAATGCTTGGTACTGCCTGAATGATATATAGACCGAAGAGGGTTGCCTTCATGAACTGACTAGGGCCTGTTTGATGACGAATGTAACTTGAACTTGAGAAGCTTTCCAAAGGAACATTTGAAAACCCGTTCAGTGCTAAGCTAAATTCTTACGCCGCATTTATACACTGTAACCGTACAATGCTGATCTGTTACGAAGTTCATACGGTTCAAGGGGGTTGACACTACTTCCTAGCAAGATTTTCTTGTAGATGGAAGGATCATAGTTGTTACTTATTAGCAATATCGGTTTAAGCAAAACGAGAGGCTGCCCAGTTAAATTATTGCTACGAATCCATGGTTGTACCAATTTGCAGTGTATACGGGTTCTTCAGTCTGTTATAAAAAATGCATGTTAAAATCTCATTTTAGAAAAGTATCATCTTATTCTTGGCACAATATGATAATAACTCCCGATAAACACCTACAATGAAGCTAAATTTATAACTGAATTCCTCGTCGTGCAATTGCGCTGCCCTGAATATGACTGCTGTTATGACAAAAAGGTGATTGATTTGGTCAAAGCAGGCCGTATATGGGCAACACCAATAAATAGCTCTTGGCCAGAGACCAAATGCACAACAGCTTCTAAAAAAATCAAAATACGCTGATCAGTTGCTCTTTTGGTCTCATTGAAAGCCTCGATTGTCTGCAGTTTAAGTGATAAGAGATTTGTCTTTTGTTTCCTTTTAATGTCAAACTCTACTCAGACAACCTGCTGCGGTGGTTTTCTTTAATTCTTAAAGCGTGTTCTCCAGTCTTGTTTTCTCGCATGTTTGTAGATGTATGTAAGGCTTTAAAGAATTTTAATTGATTTCTATTTTAAAGAATTGCGTTTGCAACCTAACTAGTTGCTAGGAAGACGATAGTCTATTTTCAAACTCGTCGGAGAATATTTAAGAGCGAATAAAAATAGCCGATGCCTATTTAGAGATATATCCAAACTTGATCATTGCTTTGTTCATAAATTATTCCAATGTAAGATTAAGCTCCAATTTAAAGCAGTGGTAAATACAATCTATATTGGTATTCTATTTTGGCCATACAGCACTAAAAATTGGCAATAAATATTTTTTCTGAGTTGATTGCTTTTAGACTGAAAGTATATAGACAGATGATCTTCTGAAGTGTGATTATCAAAAGAACATCATTGATTTACAGTGGAAAGGTAGGCTGAAATCCTAGTTGCATTCAAAACCAAATTCGCATCAGAATGATGTTCAACTTATCGGCGAGGTCGAATGCTTTATTGAGAAAGAGTCCTCGTCGGAAATCTTTCGACACATTTTCAAGGAAATTTGTGCCAATGCAACGCCACTTTAAAGACAGCATAATTTCGTCAAAAATTATAATCTATTGGACAAAAATATATTCTGAACTTTAATTTCGTTGGAAGAGATAACTTGATTTGCTCACGGCTATCATTAGCAGTTGGTTGCTGTGATATGATCTAGTCTGAGATTTCGGAAAAATAGAAAGGTGAGTTCGTTAGACAATGGCCGAGCAAATTTATAGAGTTTGAAAGAGAATAGCGGAATGGAATGGAGGAAGCATGATAGACCTTGAGTGCAGATTTTTCTGTTGGCAAAAAGTCTTTTGGCATCTTCCATTTAAGTACCTCTCAAGTGGGCTGTCTTTTGGCAAGGCTTTTAAACTCGTTAGGGGGAAAAGTCTTACGAAGCATCCTTGGCTTCACGTCTTTAAAGAAGCTAGTCTGAGTGGCTATCATATCTTGCTTGTAAGGCTTTAAAGGAGCTTTAGACACTTTTCTGCCATTTGTCAAAATATCCCTGAATATATTTTTTACAGCTTAATAGCTGTTCAAGATGCCGACGCTGTCAAATTTCTAGATCCCAAACCAGAAGAGTGATTGACCTTTACTCACCACGATATCAAGCTCTTCATAAAACATGAAACATTGATTTCAACAAAACGAGCCAGCTTTTCTCAGTTCATTTAGAAACACGATGGTATTGATTTCTTTCACAACCTTCCTTCAGTTCTTTTCATAGAAAGAAAAACACTGCAATTTTTGAGAAAGTAATGCCAAAATAAAAACATTCAACTGTAAAATGAAACTAAATTACCCAAATAGCTTTCATGCCATTCGATCCAAGAAAAGAAGCAATAGCTGATCACTCCATCTTCTTGAAGATTAGAAGCCTAAGCTGTTGAAGGAGCTACTGCTTAATAAATTCATAAAGAAGGCAAGGGAATCGTGCATGAAAGATAGCCGCCGAGGTACTTTTAATATAGTAGCAATCAAACGTGCTTACATACCTGCTCTGAAAGTCTTAAAGTTTCATATGTTATATCTTCATATGTTCATATGTTCAATATATATCCTATGTTCATATTGATAATTCCAATTGGCTTAGTGAGACAGAAGATGAGCACATGATTATAAAATTAACTTCTTTGCTCTCATACAAATTCCAGTGCGTTACAAGTGGGAAGTACATGACAGAATGTTTGTATGCACTAGGGAGCAAACAGATCTTTACTGATCTCATGTCCAGGAAAGTTAATTTGTTTTCGAAAAAAAACCCTCTAAAATTGCTCGAAACAAGCTATTTCTTCCATTTCTCCAAAGAGTCTCTAGCAAACGCTGCAAGGCTCCTGCAGGTATGAAACAAAATTGTAAACGATTCATTGTGGTCGCTCAATCAAGAAAAGTCAAAAGCTGTGACAACAAAGCTTTCTTATTTTGTGGAATTTGGAATTTAGATCAGCAGTGCTACTTGTGGTAAAGACAACAACTTTCATAAATGACTGAAGTTGTCAGTTTCAAATAGTTGAATGACATTTAGCTAGGCATTTTATCTTTTGATGTCAACTAGCCTGACTGTGAGAACGAGTAGTTTCAAGGCAGGCATTCATCTTGAAATGCTATTGGAGAGAGAAATCCCTGTTTTCAGCATGTGTTCCACACGCTCGTTCAATTTTGTTTCCAATGCCCAAAACACCGCACTCACTGACTGATGTTGTTTCTGGTCTCACAGAGATCTTATCTGCTCTTAGCGGAAGTCATATCCTCCTGTTCAGCGCTGTTCAATTAAGATGTCACTTACCTGAAAGCATTATTATTTAAGTAGTGAGTTAGGATACAGCTAGAAATCAACAAAATTCGCAAGCCTGCTAAGTATTCTAGCTCCCTTCCGTATTAACAAGTCTTTATTGCAACAATGGAGAATAGCTAAAGCTAAATTAGAATTATTGAATAATTTATTTGAAAAGATATGATTAACTGTTATAACTGTATTATTCTAGCATGGCGTTCTGAAGTGATCACAGATTAAATGTTTTGGGAGGATATTCCATGGTGACAACGATAATCAGTCTTGAACATGCACTTGTTTCTCTGATTAAACCAATTGACAGATTCATCATGTTTTTACTATGAGCTTACTCTTGCACGATTGGACTGCTCGTTTTGTTACTGTAGCTTTGTTCTCGTTATCTCCTGAACTGAACTTCATTCAAGAACTGATCAGTCTTCCGAGAGGGTCATCAAATCTTATTGGCGTATTAACATTATATCATGTGAGGAATTCAAAATGAGTTCAAGCGAGAAATAATCTTCGCTGATCACTGCTACTTTCGCACTGTTGTTCCTTTAAATCAAATAAGTGAGTGGACGATTTTAGCGTGGAAGTTCAAGTTTGAGATTTTCGATGTTGTTTAAGAAATTTAAAATTCAGCTTGGCTTTTCATGACCAGGACCATAGGAAACAGCTGCTGATTGGGGGGCTTTTGTTCGTAAGACATTAGAGAGCAATAAGTTCAATTAATGTTGTGAAGTACCGGGTGTCCCACAAAAACTTTCCCTATTTGAGCTGTTATTTTGGTAGAAGTGTGTTTTATTTGATAAAGACTTTAAAAGAAACCTGTTGTACAATGCTCAACTTAGATTTGAGTATTTGTTTCATTTCGGTATCTTGCGCATTGATTTCCTATAATTATTTTCCTGAAAAATAGAATACCTGAAATGCTCGAGAAAGAGTCAAAAACGGTTTATCAATAAAATAGTTAGACTTGCACCTAAGAAATCTTGTTTTTTTAACTAAATTCCAAGAGCACGGAGCTTGAACAATGCTTTCTACTTGTTACTGAAATTGCTTTCTTCTTTTATATTCTGCAAATTAGGTATAGAGGATAGTCTTGTGAAGGAATTATCATGATTTCTAGATTCAGCTTCATAATCAAGATTTACCTTAGTGAAAGCTTCAAACTGGTAGATATTTCTTGAACAGTGATGTCTGAGCAGCTTAAACTTTACTTTAACAGGTCTCCAGTCTCATGCAAGAATAGTTAAGATTACAGATGTATCGATACATCCGATGAACATTGAATTTAAGAGCAGCCCTGTTTATTACTTACGGGCATTGCCTTCTTCTTGCTGCCTGCACAGGGTGGTGCCAGGGGAGGGCTACGGGGTTTAAAGTCTCGCATATGAAGCACCTAGCTTACAGTTGGAGGAAATTTTGGTTCCTTCTCGACGGAAATTTTGCCAAAATGACGAACGGAAGCTGCACTTTTAGCCATTTTAGCCCATTGTCGGAAGCTGCGGCCCCTCTATCGAGAGATTTCTGCCACCACCCCTGTTCTTAACGTATTTTGATGCGGTTTTCGGACCACAGAAAAGGTCAACGAGCTGTTCTGACTAAGCTAAATGAAAGAACCTTCCCGTGCTACGAGTGATGTTTAAAGCTGAACTCGACTCGAAGTGGTTTTGAGGCTATTACCCAAACTTTGCTCATGGCTGCTCTATGATGGCTAACGTATCATTATGAAAACAGGTTTTAAAGGCAGTGTGTCAAGCACATGATTTTTTGCAATATGTCAGAGCTCACTGCAGCGGATCTCTTTAGTACATGACGGATAATCGTTATCTCTCGCTCTTCCACAGTAAAGAATGATTAAGATCTGCCGCCATTCTTTATTCCCATTCTCTGTATTGTCCTTACCAACCAATCAGATGGCAGGCTGCCATTAAGCTGTGCAAACTATCTAGTCTGCTTTCTTTTGCCGCAAGCATTTCGCTCGTTGATTGACATCGCCTCGGATATAGCCAATCAAATCAGTTCGAAATTTCGTGCTACATTCTGCGCCCTGTAGCCATTCAGATTTCCTTAAACAGAAGCAAGGCAAATGCTGGGTTGCAGCTAAACTAAACTTCAAAAGTATTTGAATAAAAAACGAGTCACTTTTGACAGTCCATGATAAATCAAAAGTCGATGATGCAAGCTACAGTCAAATTCAACTTGATAATCGACAAATGTTACAGATTTGGACTGGCTGCTTCACGATCTCGAACATTATTAGTTCAGAAACAGCCTGAATTGATCAAAATGCCATGATCAAATTTCGTAAAGATTTATCTTGAAAAACAAGAAAGAACTATGCTTTTCAAGCAACACAATGACTTATGGCAGTCATGGAAACGGGAAGGTCTTGAGTTGGTAATGTTAACAGCAAGATTGTCAAGAATCGAGAAATTTTTCATGCAACTGATCATGAATAATCCGCTTTTCAGTTTAAACGTAGCTTCCAATTATTTTCTCACCATCATGTCCCACTCGTCAGTCTCTCGGTCTCTAGAAGATTTTATTGCTAATTTTTGGTCGATTTAGGCTGTTGCCAGCCCTTAATTTTGAAGAAACTCCTCGCGGGGTCAGTAGTCGGATATTGAAAATTCGAAAGAGAGTCGTTGAGTATTACTTGAGTTTTTGACCTTAAACTCAATAATCAATCTTTGAATTGAGCACGTATTTGATTTCTCATGACCTGTTAGAAGTGACGACTTTTCTTGTTCAGCCGGGGTATATTCCTGTTATGCTCCAATTCGAATTATCCCCTCGCCCCCCCCCCACATGTAAGCAATGCAATTCATAAAACGTTGGCTTTACCATTGCTGAATTGCCTTCACGTTCGTTCGAATTTGCTTACTATCAACATCCAAAATTTTAACCATATTCACCCCATGATGTTACTTGGAGCAATCTCCATTGCATAGCAATATATTCACCCCATGATGTTGCTTGGTGTTATCTCCCTTGGTGCTATTCACCCAATGATGTTGCTTGGTGCCATCTCCCTTACATAGCGTTACAAGTAGAATTTTTAAGACTTTGGTAAACGTTTACAAGCAACATTTTCACTATATTCTCGCCATGATCTCATTTGAAATTATCTTCCTTACATATGCCATGCAATTATCAAAGCCATGGTTTATTCATCGCAATGACGAATTGGAAGAATAGATATTAATAATTCAAAGGCTTTTTGAAGTAAAAAGTTGTTCATTTGCCTTATATCGATCACCGGGGTCTAAAGCTAAAGAAAGGAGAATATTTGTAAACAATGAACAGCATGTTACGACATTTGTCCACCAACATGCTTTCTCACTGATTCATACTAAATTCGTTGTTAAGGATCGTTTGATGCTATTTCACTTGCTTTCGTATACTTATGAAATGCATAAATATTTACTTTTGTCTTATAAAGAGCTTCTTCGAACACAGGTAGTTCTATACAAGGAGTTATGTAAACCTCTCTCTCAACTATAGCGATGTCGCTGAAGTCAAAAGAGAAGCTAGGAATGTTGCTCTTTTTTGATAATGCTATTTCGATTCTCGTCTTCTTGCGAGATTCGTCATGGAGCTCACATGCAGGCTTACTGGAAAGAGAGACTTTAATATGCGATTTATGACATCAATAAAAGACAACTGATGAAACACGTTGATTTAAGAAGGATAAAACTCAGCTGTTTCTAGATCTTGAACTTTTCTATATGTTCGTTTCAGTTGGAAGCAGTTAAAGTCAAACTTTCAAATCTTTCATATACCACCCATATAGCTACTATTTTGTGCTTTGATAGTATGTATGCCACTTTCCATTCATTGAGGGTAAACGACAACAAAATAGAAAATAGTACACACGATGATGATGAGTTGTCTTTTAACCATGATGCAACGCGTATCATTGATGGTTACTTGTATTTATCGAGGGCAATGCATTGTGGTCATAGGAACATCGCTGCTATATTTTGTTGCTTTGAAAAGCGAACAGACAGCTGAGGCTAAGCGGGAAAGAAACTCATTAAAATCGACAAAATCTTAATGCTTCAAAATCCATTACTTGGAAAACCTTTTAAGTAGGTATGCCAGCGCTTATGCTGTACTTGATGCAAAGGCCAGTGTCTTGCGGCCACAGTTAAATGCTAACTTATAGCTGCTTGATGCTAAGAAAATGGTTCTGGTGGCACAGAATTTAAGGGTGCAATGAAACCGAAACCATAATGAAACCTGCTGAAGTTTATTCTTCTTTCTTATGCCCATTTAAGTAATAAAGTAATGCGAAACAAGTGAAATGCTCTCAGCAAAGGATGCCATATTTACATAGGCCAAACGGAAACATTCAACTCAACATAGCCTGGGAACAGGCTTCAAAGTGCCCGAGGAAAGGACGAGGAGAGACTGTAGGAAAAGGCTACATTTTCGAGTTACGCATACCTGATGTGAGGTACAAAGGTTTATTGTTATTTGTATTACGGTAGGACTTCAGAATGTCAGTTTCAAGGGAAAACGACAAAGACAGCAATATACCTCAAATCAGGTATGTGGAATTCGAAAATACTGGCCATTCCCAGGGGGGGGGGAACTTGGTAGTTCAAGGTGACGTACCCGTTGCAAAATTTAGGGTCTCAAATTCTGCGATTTACTACCTCTTAGGGTAAACAAATGCTCAAATCTATTACCACCTTGGGGTTCTGGAAATTGATATGATTCGTTCGCAGGGGTTTAAAAAGCTTTTATGAACTGATTGTCATTAGTAAGATTCTGTAACGACAGGGATCAACCAGTTATTCACTCTCATCATGCGATGCAAACCTATCAAAACAAATGACAATTAATTTCTGATCAATGATTGATCAATGATTGATCATTGCATTGACCATACTGTCATATACTCACACCAAGAGAAGGTTCTTCCATCCTAATCCTACCTTTACTTCTACACTTGTACTATTTCAAAGTAATGCCTATGGGTTGTTTTCTAGCTCATTTCTGCGATAAAATAGCACCATTGTTTCTGGAACAATCAACCTATTGTTATTGGTGCTTACGGAAAAAGTTATCGCAACCCAAGGCTACAAGTTACTACCACCTTAGGCCAAAAGTTACTACCGCTTAGGCTAAAAGCTACTACCGCTCAGAGTTTAGGGTTTTGCAACATGTTGCAACGGATACGTCACCTTGAACTAACAAGTCCCTCCTGGGGGCCATTCCCACAGGCCCTTCCCTCCCTTCTTCCTCCTCCGCAGCTGCCAGATAAGGCCTGCTCACAGGCTACATTCAACAAGGCAAGATTGTCTACACCTCTGGATTATGCAGTTTAACAAAGAATGTCAGCGACACGAAGTATCCCATAGTAATGACTGCAAATAAAGGCGGACACACTAACTTCTTTATACACACTCAGAAGAGCAAAGTGTCCCCCCCATGAAAGATAGCAAAGGAAAAAAGAGTTGGTATACGAGTTTCTATAAAGATAACTTCCAGGGACACAAGCGAAAGCTTTTGGCGTGTAGCATTTGCGTCTACATTTAGGACAATTGATGACAATAATCAGTCAGGGCAGGTACGCCCTAAGCAATGTGACACAGAAATCTGGCCGAAATGCAAAACGCTAAAATACATAACTCATTGCTCATTCTTAAGTGTGTGTTCAAGGTGTTTCCTCGCTCAATTTTTAATAAGAACTTAGTGGCATGCATTATTGATAAGTACGTCCTTTACAATAAGAATTTACTTGCCTTTCTGAGAGTAGCTCGCGTAATTAAATTCCCAGCAAGATGCCCTAACATGTTTTAAATCTCATTAAAATGCAATTTCGAAATCGCATGACATTGCTAATTTTTTTGCTGACAGCAGCCTGCCAAATTCCAAAACAGAAACGGTAATGTCCTATTTCACAATCTCTTATTGGTGACAGTGGGGCGAGAGATGCTTTCACTTTCTCAATAAAATTTTCCTTCTGCACTACACTTCTCAATAAACTTGGGTATTTGTACCAGGCATCTTGGTATCAAAACTCAGGTTATTTCATATACTTTATGAAGTGCACCACCGAAACCGGTGAGAGTACAAGTTGTCTTCTGGAGTAGACGATCACCAACAGTGTGGATGAATTGTAACAGAATAATGCAACTCGGAGTCAGGGCTAGTAAATGCATTAATGCCTACAGAAAGCTGGTTTAAGCTTTGTGCCAATTCAATGTCTACACCAAGGTCTATCCCAGCCCCCGGGGGGGGGGTACTTGACCAGATTTTGGACGGGGACGTGCCATCGAGGTTTCAAAAACATACCCGTTCCATATACCAATTTTTCAAAGATGCATACCCGACTTCATACCAGTTTTTCGAGGATATATACCCGACTTTATACCAATTTTCCGAAAATGGATACTGGATCCAATACCAATTGTTAAAATCGCGAAAAGTGATACCGTTCCTTATACCAAAATCGTGAAGATCGATACCCTTCCCGATGGCACGTCCCCGTACCCAAAATATGTATGGTACCCCCCCCCCCCGGGATCCCAGCTTCAACTCTAGAGATTGGATAGACGTTTTCGTCATCCTTTCTTTAAGTTGTCCTTTCCTTGCCAGGATGAGAAACACTTTACACTTACTTAAAATCATGCAGTAGCTGAGGATATTGGATTAAGTCATTTGCATGATTAGAAATTTTAAAGTTTGTGATCTTTCAGCAGTGCTAAGTTGTACTCATTATTAGCAATGGTAATTTATACATAGCAAAGTGACGAAACTATTGACTTCAAGGTCTCACAAATTTATGCAAAATGTTTCAAATATTGCAGGTTTTTGTCGTACACCTTGGAATTTATTCAAAGAGTTGTCTGATATTTCGATATTTTTACTACCTCTGTTGTCATACGTTACCTCATCCCAAATTTTTTGCATGCTTGAAGATACGGAAACATGACAAAAATAATCATTGATAACTTTTTCGGTCCAAGCGGCACCAAAATATTTACAAAATAATGTGAAATTTTAGAGTTTGTAATTTTGGCAAATAACATTACCTGTATTGGTTCAACCAGTCAAACAAATTAAAAAACAAATGCATGTGCATCTAAAATTTCTTTTTCACTGTCTCTTAGACACACTGGTCAGAAGCTTCTTCTGAGAAGGCCGTAAGTTCCTGATAAAAAACTTCCTTTATCTACTTAGTAAGTTAAAGGCACACTGTCGCGGTGCTGATTGGATAAACAAGACAATCAAGAAGAAAAGAATTAGGAAAAGTTCAGTAATTTCGCTGTACAGTGAAATTCACGAGGATGATAATGATCTGATTCCCTTTATTCTCGAAACAAAGTATGATCCAAGAGCATAAAGGCTTGGTAATTACTCAAAGGCCAGAGCTTTGTTTTTGATTTCAACAACACAACTAGCCAATCACAACCACGACAGTGTGCCTTTAAAGAAACAATCTTTTCGAGCAGAAAAACTCAGGTTGCACATATTTGAGATTTATAACATAGATGAAATATCAAATTATACATGAAATATTATGTCTTTTAGATCAGTCATTACATTCGACAGTTATTGGCGATTTTTTCACAAGGCAATTTCGTTCAAACGAGCCTCTTTGTAAACTCAATGCTAGTGAAAATTAAATGAATGTCTTCTCTGGATCAATACTTGTCTTGTTTCAATTTTTGCAGAGCCTTTATGTTTTTAATGGTTTAGAAATTCAGGCACAGGAAGTGCACAGGGGACATTCAGCACAAGGTTAACCCTATTAGTACTGGGGGGGGGCGTTTTTCGCCCCCCTAACACACTTTTCTACATTGCACGAAAACGGCCTGTAATTCAACCACCAAACTTTGTGACTTTTAGTCAAATTTAATTGGCAATTAAATTTTTAACATTTTATTGTTCTAACTATGATCATGTGACCACAGCAATACCATATTTGGAGAGTAGTCAACAAAAAAATTCTTAAAACCTCAATAGATTTTGTCTCGTTTGTCCGATTGATCTCAAACATACACCATTCGATTGCATTTGATGAGTAGTTTCATTTGATATGTATGTATTTCATATTTGCTGACATCAGCAAAATTTAATATCTATGACATCATTGACATTTATGACGTCATTGATCTAATGAATAAATGTAAGATATAAAAAATTGTTGTCTTTTTTGCTTCAACTTATTTATTTGATTACTTCTGAGTCCATATTTAGTAGATAAAAGGACAAGAATTAGAAATAACTGCAAAGAAAATCTGTTCATGGAACAAAAAGCCAATTAAAAGCTAATTGTGCTAAAAATAGAAACTGAAAATATCTAAAAAGTATGTATTTTAAATTTGCAACATGTTTCCTACAACTTGAGACAAATTTGGAGAAAATTGGATTACAGATGAATTAAATAGAATTTTTCTTGTTAAAAAGGTAAAAAATTGCCAATTTTCCTTTGTTTTTTGGTTGCCTAGCAACGAAACAAGTGACTAATTAATTGTCATTGTTACATTTCAATAGCTAATTGTCTAAAGAACAATAGGAGTAAGTCTTATTGTTATATCTCTAGTGGTTTCGGAGAAAAAGAGGGGGGCGCGAAAAACGCCCCCCCCCCCAGTACAAAGTGAGTAAAAAATCGCCCAGTACTAATAGGGTTAAGAAAAGGTAAGGTACAATACGGAGAGATAAGTGCGATATTTCTGGTTTAGAATACTGCAGAAAGTTTTATGTTTCGATGGAAAAAAAGTTAAGATCTTAGTTGTTACATTTTGGCATCAAATGTACCGGTGAGCCCAGAAGAAAATTCCATTTTGAAAAATTCATAGCATCAAGTACTTCACAGATTTGAATTATTCAAATTCTTGTTAAACGCCAAACAACAATAGAATCTCTGTGATTTTTCTAGCTGGCAAAGCGTAGGCCAGTTTTGCCATTTTGACCACCAACCCGAAAAAACATTGCACGTTCGGATAAGTAGTAGATTTTCTTAAAATTTCAACGGGAGAAGATTCTCCTTGTTTTCGGCATGGCCATGCGATCGCTAAAAAATAGCTGATTTGTGGGATTTGGAAGCTCATTACAATCATTTGTGCGTAACAAATCCTACAAAATTCAGCAAAAAGCGAGAACAAACTGATGATTTAAAATTTTTAAATCTTTCTCAACCGTTTTGATGACAAATATCCTTTTCTCTGCTGCAATCTACTGCCCTTGTGTGAAGTACTCTTGGTGCTATGAATCTTTAAAGTGGAAAGTATTTTTCTTGCTCACCCGATAGTCAAGCTGTTATTATGTCCGGATTCCTTAGTGGCAATCTCAATCTCAGTTTGCACTGTTTCAGCATCTTTCATATTCATTTACGAGTGTAAGTACTGACCACCCATGTGAGTGTGCCCCAGTGTTCCCTCTGGGAATGAGTATAGATGCAATTTAAGGCTTATTTGGTCACTCCTTTGAAACAGCTGCAACTAACGTCACTCAGAGGTGCGGAAAACAAAGATTAATTCAACGCAAAAAGTATGTAAGTTAAATTTAAATGTTTCATACAGGTACATGTACCCCAAAAACTAAGGTACCCCAAAAACCACAAGGTCAGTTGAAAGGCAATATCTATAGAAGAGCAACATACAACATAAAACTCTTACTGATCAATGATGCTTAGGTAACTTGGCTACCTCAAAATGTAGGTTTGCCATGAATAAATTGGATTCAAAGGAAATTATAAGGTGCAAACGCAAAAATTTGAACTTGAAATTTTACAGATTATTTCTATGAACGAGTAGCAAGTCGCAAATTCTTACTTTAAGTTTGCAAACCAATGTTTTTCAGTATCTTTCATGTGTCCTCTTGCCAGAAAAGCACAATGGTTACCTTGCAATATAGTGAACCTATTGAATGAGCATCCTGACTGTGGTGATTTTTTGTGTGGTTTTGGGGTACATTTCACTGAAACATTGAAAACGCAAGTACAGGGTGTGCCACGGAGAAACCAAATGAAATTATATATTTTCAACAAAATCACATATATATTTATATATTATTAACACTTTCTGTAAGCAATTAACATAAGGTATTTATCCATATAACAAAATATCTTCTGAAAGTCAAGGTTAGAATGGTCAAGTTTTTAACAAAATTAACAAAATAACAGATATTTCCTGACAGTCTGTAAACAAACAGCAAGTAAATTTTCCATTATTTAGCAAAGTAACGAACACATCTTCAAGACAATCAACATACAGTTGGTAAAATGGTATGTGTTTTAACAAAATGATAAACATTTTATGCAATTCAATCAACAGACAGTTAATTAAAATTGCCCCTATCTTTACACAGTAACAAAAATATCTTTCTAAAAGTCAATCAACATAGGTATTTGCTGTCCAGATATCATTAACTAACCAATCACTTCAGAAGACTTCCGTTAATTTTGGATATACTCTCATTTGAGGTTACTCTCATTTGAGGTTACTTTGAGGTTAAACCATTTGAGGTTCTCTCAAACATTTTGGGGGTGATAAATGAAACCTCTGAGGTGGTTAAAAGTCTGGTAGACTCTGAAATGAATGCAGTTGTGAAATTAAAAGCAAAGAAAATTTATCCATGGAATAGAAACATCAAAACTTTTCATTAATTATGAAAAAGATTGCCAGAAACATTGATATTCTCGAATATTTTGATACTTTATACTTGGAAAAAACATGCACTTTGTAATTGCTAGTAAATGAATAACTCAGTTCCTCTCTGTTAGGTCGGATTGTCAGCATATTTCAAAATATGTGCAGAATCAAGAAAAATAATGCTTTTGAAGATTGATATGCAGCAAACGGCTTGATAAGTGAAAAACTAATGTGGTTTTTGGGGTACACCCCATGTGGGTTTTGTGGTACATTAGATACTTCCACTGAAAATAAGTTTGCAGCTATAGTTTCTATCCATTACTGATTTATAATGATGAATTCTTCCCAAATATCACAGTGATAGGTGCATCAGCTGTAATCTTTTGCATGTTTTTGCTTTTGTGGTTTTTGGGGTACATATTGTGAAAAACAAGAAACTGTGTCACATCCGTACTCGGTCAATCTTAGGTAAAAAATAATAATACCCAACGGGAAGACCTCGTTTTCTGCAGCCCTTCATTGACACAAAACCATTTTTGAAAGCAACCAGTAGGAAGAAAATTATAGCCACACGCTTTTTTTGTGGCTTTTGGGGTACATGTACCTGTAAACTGGAGCACACGCGTGAAGGAAGACAATGAAAAACGGCATATTCTCTTATGATCTCAGTTTAGCTTTGAGGTTGTTCATTGATGATGACGAATCACCCTCAAATAGTGTCGCGTATCCAAATAACAAGTAAACTGATTTAGCATATTCTGGATTCCAGAATTTGATTAGGCCAAGGCTGTGGTTTGCAGGTAAGTACATATATGAGCTTTCGTGGTTAATGTATTTCTATTCTCGAAGCAACAATACTGATAGAATAGAACGAGCTGGTATATATGCTCAAGTAAACTATCGACGACTTATGGAAGTTTATTATGCACCAGTAGAAAGTCATTTGAGATATGCAAATGTAGTCTGGGGATGTTTATCCGATACAAAAATGGAAGCCCTTCAGCGGCTATAAAACAGAGCCTTTGATATAATTGACTCATCCAGATTTAAGGGTTCATGGGAAAGAAGGTCACTAAATGAAAATCAGCTAATGAATACGTCGTTCACTTATGACATACAAAATAGTGAACAACCTTTGTCACGAAATCCTACACAAACTTCAGGAAAGGTCTTCCATTTTAAAATATAATAAAAGAAACAAAAGAGAGCTGCATTTTCAAAGGCTCAAATTATAATGCGTAAAGAAGAGCTTCTTTTATACCGGGGCACGAGACGAGCATGGAACAGCATTCTACAATCCATCAAAGACGCTAGGTCAATAGTCGCATAATAGTCCAAAAATAGTCTAAAAAGTCATTTCTTGAGATGAGAAAGGAAACAAATTCAAACATACGGATTCATGGAAAAGCAGTACCTTGGTTTAGTAGCTAAACTAGATTCATACTGTTGCTAGGTAACCAAGTAATTGCTGTATGCAAGTCTGTTACTATGTTATTCTTTTTGCTAACTGAATGAATTCGCGCTGTATAAATGTGATTATGTAGAAATAAAAACTAACATTTTGAGAGCCATTAGCCATTGATCAATCCTAAATTCACATCACTGGACCAAACAAAATCCCTAAATTTTTTGGGACGCCCGGTGGGTATAAACATTTAATCAAATCTAAAACAATAGTTTATAACATATGCAAAGGAGTATGAGAGGTCTCATATAAAGCTTACCAAAAAGTCAAGGACCATAACGTCTGATTAATTGGGGGGGGGGGTCGGGTCAGCGAAATCAGCTATCTCAATAAATCTTAGCTTATGAACATCTGAAATATGGTATTAAGCAGCAGTACCGGGTGTCCCAAAAAAGGTTCTGACGTTTGATGGAGCAAAGAGAAAATGGTTTTCAACCTGAACGTTTCTATTCCCCATGGCAACACACTAGACATTTCAACTTAAAGTTTGGCATATCGTAAGAAGAAATTATTATCTCAAAATGAAATTATGAGCTCTAACACTTCATGTTCATGCTCAAGACAGAACCAAGGAGATTTGTATGGCGTCTTGCTTTATGGTAGTGAAAGGGGCCTCTCGATGACCAACACAAACATTGAGTTGATGATGCGCTCATTACTTTGACAATGCAACGGGCAAGGTTTCTCATGTTCAAAGTAAAAGACATTTTGCAGTCTAGAATTTTCCGAGGGGGTAGAATTTCTTTGTTCAAATAAAACGATGCAGTTTTTAAGGACAAAATATTTGTAGCATTCAGAAGGGCAAAAAGTTTGAAGGATAAACTTATGAGGGCTAAGCTGCCAAGTATCGATGAGGAGTTGATGGAAAAGGGTACTTTCAGATGCAAAGGAAGAAGAAGTCGCCAGATTTGCACTTTGATGAGGGAGGGAGATACTTTCAATAATTTTGATTCAACCAGATCTTTTAAAAATTTCTCGGGGCGGTACGACTGCAACTCGGATCATGTTGTTTACTTGTTGCAGTGTGAGTGCTGCAGCAAGAAATACGTTGAAACTACAGAGACCAAATTTCGTCAAAGGTTTAATGTTTATAAATCTTATTTCAGAACATACGCACGCATATTCAAGAGAGGGGGGTGACAGGGGGGATCTTTGGTAATGGTACCACATGGTTTGGTACCAGGTTCCACCCAAATCGCAAGTAGTGGTACCACGTAATCCCAATTTTGATCGAATGAAATGTTAATATATATGAAATGAATAGAGACAAAACTGTCTACTACCCTTGTTGATTCCATACAGAGATTTATCACAACATCACGAATAAGTGTCCAGTGGTAGAATTAAAAAATATACAATTTAGATGACAATAATAATAATTTATTAGCAATTCTACCACTTATGAGTTGCATTGTTTCATGTTTCTAGTTGAAATATGTAACATGCATTGTATCAGGGAATGATATACTATTGCGATACAATCTTCTACGGTAGTCTGGTAGGCATCCTTTTGTTTCAGGTCATTCTTCCTGCTGCCTTTTTGTTGATGAACTAGTTTTATTTCTGTTAAAATAACTGCCAATTAGGTTTTGGATTTGCAATTATCTATTTTTTGCACGGCCCCCTGCAAAGCAATCTAGGCAGATTGATGGGGCTGTTGTGGTTAAGTAACGAACTATGAAATGAATGAAATGAGTGGTGATGCATCCTCTAGCCCACTTGTGCTCGAAAATTTCTTCATTTCTTGATGAACATTGAATGCTTGTTAGATGTCACTCAAGATCTGGCAGTACTGGATGACAGGCTCGACCCCTGTTACTATCTTCAAACAGTTTGCATCAATAAAAAAACAATGAATTTCCCTGTCCTGTGATTGCCTTAGGCTTTTCTAGGAAACTTACACCTGAATGGCCATCGACTGACTTGCATTATCCTGACCCTAGCATGTTTTCAGTTTTGTCGCTTGCAGCATTGTATCTCTTTATTTTCCTTTCACCAATATCTGTAATCCTTCTTTCTTCCATGTGAGCAAGCCCATAAATTCTGGTGCAGGCATTAGAAACATTTTTAAAAACTGTCTTTTTTATTCCAGTTTCGAAATCCACTGACAGCTCGCTTGTGTCAGCAATTAAGAGCTTTCCATTAGAAGATATTGCGAGTCAAGGCACAAAATCTGTGTTACAGTAGCTATAAACGCATCTGCCTGTGCCTGTTAGGCAATATCATTTATTCTCAACCCTAAGTTCATGGAGCATCTTCTTTTGTACATCGGCAACATAACAGAATATCATCTTGAAATGTCACCAATGCCGTTGGCAACCCAACTTCACCGTTCAAGATGTTCAGCTCATTTGCCTTGTAATCTGTGTTTTAAAGGACTCCATCATATCGCAGATCAAGGCTGCTTTTGTCTCTTTGCTTGGCTAAAGTGCTGCAGCATATATCTTGGTATCTGTGAATTCTTGAAGCTTACCTTTCTTTAATTGTTCTAATTTGTTGGCTGTTATTTCAAGCTGGCGTTTCAAATCAACAACCGGGAGCTTCTTAGACCTGGTATCTGCAACAACGAGACAATTGCAGATGAACATCAATGCTACGGGAGATTCGGCATTGCACTTCACTTGTGAGAAAAGTGGAAACTTTGTTTGCACTGTTAAAATGTTAAAAGCTGCTCTAGGAATTCCAAAAAACCTCCATTGACGAAATTGTTATTGGTACCGGCTCATATGGGCTGGGTACCGGTACCACTACTTTTGGTACCAGGTTCCACCCTTTCTTCATAATTTGGTACCAGGTACCACCCCTCTGGTGATGGTACCACTACCCTGTCACCCCCCCCCCCCCCCCCTCATACAACGAAAAACTCTCTCGATGAAGGGAAGCCGGTTCCACAAGCAAGTTTTTTCAATCATGGTTTTGAAGATGGACCCAATGGCAGTTTCCGGGTCGGGATTAAAATCATAGATATGGGCAGATGATATGTTTTCACTACGTAGGAAGAAGTTGTTTTGGCAATATCAACTTCAAACTTTTTCACCCAAGGGTCTAAATGAAAGAGCTGCAGACGTGGAACTAGACGTATTTGCATGCGGAGGAACAGATTAGATTCTGCCAATGCATCTAAAGGTCTCTAGAGGTTGCTCTGGTTTAAGGAATTAGTATCAGGCCATCTGGGATTGAGCAAAATGAACTCATTTGACGACCCCAGGGCTTCAAAATGAACTCTGTGGTTCAAAACCTTCTTGAAAAAAACTTTCAGCAATTTACAGTTCAAGTTTTTGTCTATGCATCATGTTGTCAATACCGTATCGGTGGGACCCGGTACAATGTTTAAGAAGGTAAGGAAGAACCTGCAGATACCTCTATGTTAGGCACTGAGATGGAGAACAATATCCATGATCAAGAGAACAGCAACAATGATTCTGACAGTGTTTAACACAATTGTAAAATATTGAAAGCAAATTTCGAAACAATTAAAGCTTCATGGCCCATGTGTGTCACTTGTAGTAGTTTGTTAGCCCAACATTTTCCATCCAATAACTTTGGTGACCCTGTCAAATCCCGTCCGCCTCCCTCTGTCCCGTACTTTATGACAGCTCCCTTAAAACATCAGCATTTCCAATGCTAACAGTAACAGGATCATCACACCTCTGTCCGAGAACCAAAAGATGGCATTTATCTGCATTCAATTTCATAAAGTTGTCGGCAAACCTATAAAGCTACACTACAGTCATTTTCAAGCCTATGGGAAAAGTTGTCCAGGTTCTTATCACAGGCATAGATTGTAGCATTCTCTGCATGATTACATATATCCGAGTTTTGGATAAAGAGTAAAAGCTCATTTATGTAAATGTTAAACAACAGAGGCCCTAAGACTGACCCCTGAGGAACACCACGTATGATGCTTTTCCAAGAACTGAATTACCCATCTTTGATTCTATGTTGTATATTTGTGAGGTAATCATTGATTAGTGTTAATGCTTTGCGAAGAAACCGTAGGCACGCAAATTTTGCAATTAAAAGATCATGTCTGATACAGTCAAATGCCTTGGAGAGATCCATCAATACAGCCCCTGTCTTTCCATCTTCTTTAAGGCTAATTTTGAATTTTTATAAGAGGCTGTAGGACCAAACATTTTGAAAGCACATTTGATGGAGGTCTTCAGTTCAAGGCGAGGAAGTTTGGCTGAGAAAGGCTGCCAATGGCAAGGAAGAGAATTTAAAGGCATTTCAAGGTAAGCAAAGAAATTAACACCTACTTTATTCACCGAAAAAATGTCCTGACACTCATGGCTACAGCTTACAACTCCATTTGCAGACCGGGGGGTTAACTACCATATATGCTGATACGAGATGTGCCATTTTTGGGGGAGTGCCTTTTGTCAAGCAGAAATGAAATTTGGGGTATCATGTAAGAAATATAACTCTTTAGAGTATTGATTTTGATTAAATTTCACACGCTTGATAAAATTTTGGATTTTTGTCACAATTTTAGGGTATTTTCTTTCAAAGACCTGTAAATTTTGAAGAATCGTTTTCGTAAAAATATATAAATTTTAGGGTGTGATTTCAGGTGTCAAATGGCACACCCCCGTCATCCGCCCATTGAAGTTACCCCCCCCCCCCCCAGGGTTTGCAGATTCTTTCATAAGATATGTAAAATTGTAGATTGAAATGTCTTGCATGCATGCAACTAGAATGATTAGAAATTGCCAGATTCCAAAGTTTTTTTCTCTCCATTCAATCAAACGCCGGAACTTTTTTGGGACAACAGTTACATAGTTTTTCAAGTTTATGATTTAGCAATTCAAAATGGAGTCGTGACAAACCCACAAACTCAACATTAGAAATTGTAGTTCGAAGAAAGAAAACTCTTTGTGAAAGAATACCAACCAAATTAACCTGTAACTAGGGAGACAAATTTTAGGTCTTTGCAAGAGAAACTGTAACTTGCATGTGTTTCCCTGTTGCTTTGAGCCATTTCATATTATCGGCCTAAAGCATGTTGTGACTGTAAGTCTTGTAATAAAAATCGGCAAATTTAGTTTAAAAGGGTGGATTTGGTGAAGATTACAGTGCCTTTTCTACAGAGACACAATGCTCTCTTCTGATTCTGACCATTTTTGGGCTGCTCAAAAAACTTTGCAAATTGTCAGTTTGGGAATCCAACTGATAATTTGCGAAGGTTTTCTAAAAGTTTCCTGTTTGACTCAATTTGTTTGAATTAGTTTTTTACCAACCATTTGCAGCTTCTATGTGTATTTTGGATACATTGAAAAACTTTGCAAAAACAATACTTTGCAAAGTTTTGGAAAGTTTTGAACAACTTCGCAAATTATCATAAGCCCTGCATTCATGTTATCAACGATTTCTTTGTTGAATAATCAACAACGCGTTTCGTTGCCCACTTGTCAGTTTGGTTAGCCAATGACTGGCTATACTAAAAAAAAGCCACCAAAGTCCAAAAATTTTGGCGCCAAATGAAAACGACTGTGAACAAAGACAGTTGCAAAAGTCTCTCTGAAGGTTCGCCCCCCCCCCCATCTTTTTCATGTTGCAGCTAAGACAAAGCGGTGAAATTCTCATCGATGAATAGCCCAGCATAAACAGTTCAGAGTATGATATTTTATCGATGATCAGCATTAAAAATTATCCCAGCATTAAAAATTAAGCGCACGAAAGTTAGAGATGAGATCGTGCTACCTAGCTGATTTAGAATAATTCCATGAAATTAATAAATAAGCCAAGATGTATGATGTTTAACGAAGTTCAATACAAGGAAATGCTTTTACTTTGACTTGTGGAATTGGTTGTTGTGTGGTTACTTTTCTCATTCTATCAATCTCCATCTAACAAAGAGATGAGCGGAAAAATGTTCTTGTGATAAATAATTAATGAATCCCTTCTATCATTGTTATTCTCTAATTAAGGCTCAGGCCTACTCAATACACGCCGGATTATGTAAGCAAAGTCATCTGTTGGCCAAACAAAACTCAGCAGCTGATCACACACATCATACCCATGCAAAGAAAAAATGTACTTCTCATAGCTCAAACCACGACGTAACTTTGACTTCTATGCGTTGCTGTTTAAATAACGTCAATTCCCAATGGATTAATTTCCAGTAGTTCCTTGTTTCTTTCTCTTTCGAGCAACGTGATATTAATTCACAATCAGGCTTTAAAACTAACTTATTCATAATGACTTTGTGTCTAGCTGCTTATCCAGCATAAGGAGGGAAATGAACTTTTTTAAATTGGCCAAGAATGTTTATTAATATGCGCCTCACTTTAATTGCATTTACGAATTGATCTTGTTTCTTAAAGTAAAACTGTTGACGTTACTATCATCAAATTCGCTTTCCTTCTCACAAGGCTTTGAAAAACTTTGAGGGGGTGACATGCTATAGTTGCATATATTGCACACGTTTATTCCCCTCATTGGCCAAGGATTCTTTACTTAGGCAATTTTTTGTTATGATGAATTATTCCAATCTTTTTTTCCTCTTTCCAGAGAAGATTATCATATTGGTTCAGAAGAGTCGTGGCTGGGGGCGTGAAGGGACACGTGACCTCCCCAGCGTCGAATATTCGGAAATTTTTGGAAATTCAGAAATTTTTCGGAAATTTTTATCTGTTATGGCCTTTGGCACAAACTAGGTTTTTGTCGCTCCACTCGTTCAAATTTCATTCATACATTGTAGATTCGAATCATTCCGTCTGTGATACTGACTGGACAGTGTTGCTGCTTATTTCGACGATTCATTGACGTGTCATCCAGCTTTTAAGTACTGTCGTTGTCCGCTTTTACCCGTCTTCGGAATTTTTGTAATTTGGTGTTGTAGAGCTTTTTCCGAGCAATGCTAGCATGAAATTACGTACTACTGTAGAATTACGTGATGACATTTTGCAATGCTCATTTGATTCGAATAATTGTAATACGATTTCAATTTGGAATCATGGGATGCCTTCTTTGCCAACGTAAACGACATTTCTTTAATAATTTTCATCGCACTCTGATTTATCGAATAACTGTCACAAAATCATCAAAATTTTCTCATTGTTAACGCAGGCATGATGTTGGGAGATGCAATCAAAGCCAACGTAAAGGACGTGTCTTCAAAAATTTCGTCGCACCCTGATTTATCGAATAATTAAGTCAAGAAAACCATCAAACTGTCCTCAACAGCAAGCATCGGCAAGCATGATGTTGGGAGATACATTCAAAGCCTACGTGAAGAAAGTTAGTTCGAAAATGTCACAGCATGTCGATTTATCGAATATGTGTCATCAAAGCATGACATTAAGAGATGCATTGTAAGCCAAAGTAAAGAGTGCAAACCCAAAAACGTTCCGGGGGGGGGGGGGGGCTTCGCCCCCAAACCCCATCATCTCAATGTCTCCACTTAATGTATTCTGCCCATGCCGCTGTTATGATAATAATAATAATAACGAATATATCTAAAGCTGCTGGGCTAACATGAATAGTTTCTCGAAAGAGAAGAGTAACTAATCAAAAACAACTTTTTAAAAACAAGCTAAATCGCTAATGCCATCTACATATGGTACAATCATAACTACAATCCTGGACAAAATATATTGGAACAACGAAAAAATTTACAATTCTAATGAACCACCCCCTTTTACCCCCGATTCAATGTTGCTAGACGTTTTTCAGCTTCAAGATGCCAACCAACATTGCTTTGGGGGTAAAAGGGGGAGGTGGAAATACGAAGATGAGAAGAACTGAGATAGTCAGCGATGATAGTACTTTGTTCCAAATATTTTGTCCAAGATTGTAGCTTATCTGTAATCAGAATATTGCCTTCTTGGAATATAAATCATTTTTCGAAAGCCACTTGCAATTTTGGGTTTGTACTGTATGCTTTCAACTTACGATATAATTTCGCAACAGATAACGTCAAACGAAACATTTTTCTTCTTCAAGAAAACTGTGCATGCGCATGATGACATCATTGGTTTTGACGCCATTATTCGTCGGAGAATCAGCAAGTTGTGCTCCCTTGTCATTTTGTATCCACGACGCCCGACCATTGGTTGGTGTAAGAACTGCTTACTTTTGTTCCCGAAACACACAGGAGCTGTTTGTTCTTGATTGCTGGTTACATAGGACATTGCCAATACATCTAAAACATATCTTTGCATAGCGATGTCTAATTTCGATGATCGTCAAAGAAACGGAAAAGTATGTCAGATGAATGGTAGAATCTTAGCCAAGAGGAAAAATAGCAACAGGAATAAGTTTGTTGACATTTCCTTCTAGAAAAAAGTTGTATACCTAAGGTATAGAGGAAAGACACCTTGAATGTCAGGCTTCAAAAAGTACGAAACACCAAATTAGAGAAAATACAACGGCGAACCAAATGCAATGTTCATACTTGAAATTACACAAATGATTTTGACTTATCCACAGAATAACCTAGGTTGCATGTTTGAAATCTTTCTAGGTGACATAGTAACGTTTTCTTGAGAAAATTTCAGTTTCATAACCAAATTACAAAACCTTGATGATCTTCCTACAATTTACCTTGAGCACTCAAGTGGAATTTTATGTCTCTTTGCAAACGAAATAAATTCTTTTTCTCACAAAATTTGCTGGTCGGTTGCAAAGGTCCCTATGAAAATTGGAGAATTGGAAATTTTTAATTTCGTACTCTATGACTTATTCCAAGACTTGACATAATGCTTTGTGCTTTATCAGAAAGAAATTTTGGTTTCATGCATGTAGCTCTTAGAAAACTCGCCATTGACAAAGATGTCACTATGTCATATTGGCGATACTTTCACTATACCAATGGGTGTTCCAGCATTGTAAGATGGAGTTGAATAATCGGTATCATGGTATCTCCTCTTAGAGTCTTTAACCACGAAAAGGTACTCCTCTTAGTCACGCACTTTATATTTGCTAAAGGCCAATGAAAGCAAGAAAATGGTGCCAAAGTAAAAAGCTGCATGGCTTTAATTTCCATTGGGCAAATCTCTTCCTTGCGATTCTAGGAGCTAGCTAAGAGTCAGTGCATGAGGATTTCAAGCGTTCAGTAACATGCCAATCTCTTAATCTTAACATAGAGAAAGATCTAATATTTCATCTTGATGGCGACCTTTAAGTAGATTAAATAGCAGCTGCAACGGGTGGAAATGAGCACCCTAGTTGCGGCTGACCTAGATTTATATCTGCGGTAGCGGTGAGCCCGTTCTTTTTAAGATTTTAGTTTCACTTATGCAAATCAACAGTTGTTTGCGAAGAAGAGACATCAAGAATTCTTTAAAAGATCATTTTGCGCCTGTTGCATATTGAAGTAAGCAGACATAACCTTTCACTTTTGTTAAAGAAAAACCGATTATTTTATAAGTGGAGTAGGTTTAATGAGCTCAAATCAAGATCAAGTATTACTTGTGACTATCTGAATTTGTAGGCCTACTATCTGCTTTTATATCAGGTATACGATGGATCTTATTTATCACCAATTTTCCAATACAGGAAGAAGGAAGTTGTTCGTACCAAAAGGAAGCCATTGCAACAAAGCAACTGAAATATACTCTTGTAGGGTTTATGCAAGTTTAACAGCTTGCATCTTTAAAGAGCGGAGCCATCTAAAAATATCCCATTTAAACAACGTTGCACACGCGTCATGAGATAAACAAATGCTGCGTCTCAGTTTATCTTTTACTACAGTACTAATAGACACTATTTGCCACTGCACATTTCCTTTGGTATTTGGTGACAACAGATTTAGATGTTACCAGAAGCTCTTTTGTGGATTGAAGCAGTGAGCAGAGCCGACAGTAGTTATCCATACATCATTTGCTTGAAAATTTCATTTTTGATAGTCTCTACCAACACTTGAATGCTATGGAGCTGGTTAATACCGAAACGTTTGTTTATCTTATCTGATCGAGCAACTTCGAAGGAAAATGATGAATACCTTCCCTCTTTCCCGCCAAAGCCGTTTGATGCGGGGTCTCCCTTTCGTTACAAGGCATATAAGTCATCTGGCATCCTTGCAGCTACTCTTTAGGGACTTGTTTCTCAATGGTTCGTAGTTTCAATTATGAATTTCAAACTAACGGTTTTTGTTGAGGGAAATCTATCATTCATAGAAGCTCCGTGGCAGCCATTTACCAGAGCAAACTGCTCTCCCCAGTTTCCTTTTTAACTGTGGAAATGGTCTGTTGTCATGAAAAGGAAATTGGATTTAGAGATTGCAAGTACACTTTACCAGGTGACCTAAATAGCACAGAGAATTGGAGAGGGGCTAACATAGATAGTTCATAGTACAAGGTTGTGCCATTTTAGGATATCATTTTCCTTAGAATTTGGACTTATACGTATCATTTTAACAGTTTTTGATAATTCCGAGTTTGTGGTACGACTGATAGTAATGATGAATTGTAGTAATGATGATAGCAATGATGACTGATAGTAATGATGTAATAATGAAGACAACCCCATACCACAGAAACTTAAGTTATTCATCCAAGCGTTGTGTGATTATTTGCAACCGACGTCTTCCTCTTAACAATCCTTTTTCTCTTGTAACATCTCTGGCCATTTGCTGACCTTTTCATCGGTAACCTCAGGTCGGTCCCCGTATCAAGACAGTTCGCCATGTTCAGTTTAGATAAAGATGGCTTAACGGCGTCAATGTGAATGCGGTCAACCAATTGAGAAATTTCAATGAAGGTTACGAACAGAGCTATCATAAGTATATTCTCGGGAGTTGCTGAATTAACAATCCACTTTTTTATCTCTTTACCCATTTTAACCAATTTTCCTTAAACGGTGAAGGTGAAGTTGCGTTTTTCAGCGCCATATGTTTTGATCGCAGAAAGAGAGCTAACCTTAATCGAGTCCGCGACCCCTTGTCATGACGCTCAAGTGGTGGGATCCTACCGGGTATCGAACTCAATCCGCCTGACTGTTCTGGCTGCAGTGCCAGAGGATTACATACACCACGGCGCCACAACGGTTATTCCAAGAGTTTTGCAAAAGCTCTTCGTTTTTGACTACTTTTTGAAACAATTAACCGCAATTAACAAACCTGTTTACCATGAGGTCGTGCAATACTGTGATAACAGGGATGAAATCAAACATCTGGAAATGGGACAACGCTAAGGAAAATGATTTGGCAAATTAGGAACATAAACAGATTGAGAAAGATTAGCGCTTTTTATTGCAAATAATTAGGCAAAGGATTTATTTGAGAGGAAGGAAAGCGATTTGAAAAGGTGTGGTCTAGGATGCTTTGTAATTGGGGAAAAACGACGACAATAAGGATAATGAACGATCGGAAGAAACTGTTAGCAACGAAAAACAATCTAAGAGACTATGGATTCTTCACAATCAAGTTTGTGGCGTGATTGGCTTCAACTTTATTTCAAGTCTTTATTTAAATCTATTTGAGATCTATTCAATATATATTTGTCAAGTCAAGCTTTCGTATTAGAATATTCTGGTACGAATATTTCTTGTACGAATATTCTAGTACGTCATCTGAATATTCAATATGAATATTACAGATTGATCTAATGAAGAGTAATGGTTTAACGTTGTTTAATATCATTTTTCAAGTACAAAAGTGAATTTTCTAAAGGATCGGTTGCTCACAATACTAACAACGGGGTTGCTCACAATACTAACAACGGACCACACGCAAAACCAACATTGGTATTTATTACAATTTTCTGGGCCAGAGTTTAATGGAGACGAGGGGCAAAACGATTCAGCATTTTAATCCCAACACTTGTCAGTGCAAAAAGAGATCTGAAAAAAGGTAAAGTTTTTTAGTTTGTAATTGACAGCCGCTGATCATTTACCTTATAGCTCGCTTGAAGGCTGCGAAAATGCAAAGCAGTCCAACGCTTGCAACAACATTTATGAACAATGCAGATTCCAAATTTATGTCAGCCAGAATATTTCGCTTTTTAGAGCATTTATCCAAGCAACTAGTTATTGTTCATCGAACAGATTTGCCTTCTTATCCAACACTGTTCACCAATAAGCTGTTCTCTTGACAGTTGATGAAGGTTTGGATAGCTTGACCAAAAATGCACAAATTTTTGTTAAGCAACCTGTTTATGCAATAATATCGCAATCAATGCATCTATAATACACCTCAGATATACAGACAGCCTGGGCTCATTTGATTAGTTATGGTCCAACTAGGGAGTTCATTGTAGTGTACATTGTCAAGCTGTCATGTGTACCATATACATGGAAATCTTTGTCTTTGCATGAAGTATTGATAAGACACGATTTTCTCAAATTGCCTTGTCAAGTAACAAGTACATGTTTATTACATTTTTTAGACCAGACCTTCAAGAACAAAGGCCAGATTTTGCTCCAACCAAGCCTATTGCGAATCAAAACTTTAAACAAACGTCTGAACTGTAAAAGCTGCTTGATTGGAGATTAAAGCTCACTTGGAGATTAAACTGAAGATATTTAGATATGCGCACATTCTTGAGAAATAGTTTGCAAAGATTCTGCGTTCCCAGTCTACCACAAATGTTACCATGGAGCTTCTGCATTGCTAAAGAGAATAAGCGAATTTAACTTCTCAAAGCCAAAAAAACTGGGTCAACGCAGAAATTTATTTCAGACTACCTGCTCTGGGTAAACTTTTGGAAATATCAATGTTACTGGAGTGATTTCAATTGATTTTCAACACAAAGAGAGCTGGACAACATAGATAATCTCTTTGATGTCACCTACAAAAACAAAGACTCTGCAAAGACTCTAGATGGCACTGGTCACATAAAAAGTTGCGTGTGTTGAAATGTGCGATCATGTCTTGTACAATAACTAGGCCTGCTCGGTGTGGCTTCGCCGCGTATCCACATCCTGCTTAGACCTCCTATGCTTCTCCAGGACATCCATTGTTAGAGGGAAAGGTGTACGTACCCGCACATGTTGGCTCAATTTCAGGGATCTGAAATTGTTTTCAGCTTCTTGTTTTGTAAGTTCTGATCATCTTCGTCATTTCACCTGGCATACCATAATGATGAATCATGATATGCTGATAAATTCAACACACTTGCCTCCTTTTCAAATCTTATTTCATAATTGATTGGTTACGAAGACCATATAAATCAGAGAATAAAGATGCTGAAATAGAATTTGTAGCAATCTACCGGACTCAGTCTCCCCTTTTACTTACAAATTGCAGGCTTTCAAGCGCTCAATCACGGGGGGGGGGGTTCTCTGCTAAATTTCGGGTAGGAGTGTGCCGCCCACAGTTTCAAAATGGAACTGTTGGCTAGACAATTTTTTTGTAAAAATGATAACCTTGGCTAGACTAATTTATCCATTAAAACTCCCCGGAATGGGCTTGTTCTAGACAAAACTTGCCAAATTTTTGCATTCTCAGGACAGAAATTTTTTTTTAAATTTGGTTTTTATACAGAAATTCCGGAACTTTTACAGATCTTTGATCAAAATTGCCAAAAAGCATACCCTTGCCTCGACTAAACTGGACAAAAATTGTCAAGAAGTATACCCTTGGCTAGACTAGAGGTCCAAAAAAGTATACCCTTGTGGGCGGCACATCCCCAAGTACTATGGAAGAACCCCCCCGTGCGCTCAATAACGTTTCACCTCTCCCCTTTCACTTCTCTCCTCTCTACTAATCTCTTTTCTTCTTCCGGTCCCTAAGGTACTTGTTCAATAGGTATTCCTGCCTTTCTTGGAGACAAAACGCAAAAAGAAAATATCTTGAATTCGATTTTAACTTGAAAGTAGCAAAGTGAAGCTATTGTTTACTAGCATAGGTTCCAAATCTTTGAATCAATGAAAAAAGGCGGGTGTAAAATTCAATGACCTACTTCTTAAAACTGAATGACTTGAACGAAACTTTAGCCAATTGTCTATGATTCTACCTCTGCACCTTTCAGAAATCTTGAATATTTGTCGAAATTACAGCCCATTTTATATTTCAGCTCATTTTACGATGTGACATCATCAAATTTCAAAATCACAAACCAGAAAATGTCAAAGAGCTGTGCTTGATACCATATTGTAGGCATCCATGAAATATGGTTTTCTTGAAAATGTTTTGATCTTTCGTCAACAAGTTTAGAAATTACGATGGTTTGAAGATTTTCTCGAAAGTTTAGGCCTACTTGAATTTCTAATAAAGAAGAAAAACACTGTAATTCTGAAAATACTGAAGATTTCAGAAAATTCCAGCGGCAGTTTTACCGTAAAATAATTCAAGTTTCTTTAAAGCCATTCAGTTCAAGAAATAGGTCATAAAATTTTACACCCAGGTTTCTAAAGATTTGAAACCTATGCTTTGTTTACTAGAGTGATAGCATAATGCTAAATTGGACGCAAGATGATGAAGATACTTCGTTCTCGTTAGGACTTAGATTATAGATACGAAAGGCATTTCGTACTAAACGGTGCGTCTTGGCCCATACCTTGCAAATTGGACTCAAATTAAAACTGTAAAAAGAAAAACCAAAGTATTGTTTACCACGAGAATAGTATGAGGTTACCTTAGAATCAAGACGTTAAGACTTTTTGATCCACAGATGCGAGGCACAGAGGGCATTTTTTTTATATCAACTAAAGCATTAATACATGCAACAAAGACAACTGTGCCACTCATTGCATGAAAAGACACGAAGTCAAAGAGTTCCCGCAATGACTGACACTTATAATTATGTAAGGAATTTAACCAAAAAAGAAATACATTACAAAAGACCGAAAATGAAACGAAGGGCCTGATCGCTGCGCAAAACTGAGGCTGTTTGATAAAACGGTCGATCAGCCGCCAGAGGGCATTTCGTTTTGTTCCAAATGGTAAGGCTCAAACTCAAACTCAAACTCAAACTTTTCATTCACAGCAATATCCTAGTACAAAGTTTCAAATTAAAGAACTAAGCTAAATTTATAGAAAAAATATTACGTACAATGGGTATATAGTTCACCAAAATTTGCTGTCGGACATATGGAAAAAACTCATGAGGAGCCATCTAGGCCATATGCCCGATTTAACGTGTAAAAAGAGTACAACATTTTTATAGAGTGAAAAGAAGGTTGAAAAAACTCTAACAATAAGAGAATGTTAGTAGGTTAGTATCATTAGCAGTGTTTAATATCTATACCAAAAGTATAATAATGCAGTGCATGATAATAATTCTATGATTTTACAATAAAGTTCAAAGAGTAGATTAATTCGACTCTAGAAGGTAGTTTTTCAGTTTTTTTGTGAAGGATGGCTTATTTGGCAGCTTTTTTATTCGCGAAGGCAGAGAATTCCAGACCTTAACTCCTTCATAAATAATTGACTTTTTGTGTAATTCGTGGAGACCTAAGGGAAAGAGAAATTGTCATTTAAAGATTGCCTTGTTTCGTTTTGATGAATAGGTCATTGAAAATTTCACCGTTTTCATGATAAATATCGAACATAAATTTAGCTACTTCTAGTTTATACATGCTATCAAAATTAAGCAAGCTATATTTTTTGAACAGTGGTTTACTATGAGCTTGGTATTTAGCAAAATCGATTTCTCTGATTGCTTTACGGAGATTGCATTTCAACGGTTCCAAATTAGTATCATAGGCACTACCCCAGTTTAGTATACCATAAAGCATGTGAGACTGTATAAAAGAATTGTAAAGTGTACATAGTGTTTTTAGAGGTACCAAGTGTCTTGTTTTGTAAAGTAGGCCAATACTCTTTGAAATCTTAATGTTTAGTTGCTTGATATGCTGTTTCCAGTTTAATCGTTTATCTATGAGTACGCCAAGGAATCTTTTTGTTCAAGTTTTTCATTATCAATCTGAAGAGCAATAGGTTTATCAATCTTTTTTGATGAGGGTTTATAATCAGAAAGTTAGACTTTGATACATTTAAGGAAAGTTTGTTGGCCAAAAGCCAATCAGAAATATTTTTCAATTCTGAGTTTACTGTTTGCTCCAAGTTTTGTTGATTTTTGCTTGAAAAGAGGAGACTGGTGTCATCTGCAAAAAGGTGAAAATCTAGTTTTTTCGAGGAAACATGAATATCATTGATGTATAGTAAGAATAGTAGTGGGCCCAAGACGCTTCCTTGTGGAACTCCACAGTTGATAAAACGATTTCTTGCAGTTTCGCCATTACTGAAACAGTTTGTTGTCTGTCTGTAAGGTAGGATTTAAACCAAGATTGGGCGATTCCTCGTATTCCGTAGTGTTCCAGCTTTTCCAACGGAATATTGTGATTAACCGTATCAAATGCTTTAGAGAAGTCAAGGAATATACAGCATGAAAAACGTTTCCCTTCAATGTTTTCAACTAACTTAGTGTAGAGATCCAATATTGCTAACGTTGTTGATTTATGTTTTTGGAATCCAAATTGGTGTTTAAAAAGTATTTTGTGCTCGTCTAGAAATTTAATCATTCCTGAATGCATGGCTTTTTCTCAGAGCTTACTAAATATTGGCAAGATGGAGATTGGTCGATAGCTCGGAAGTTCAAGTTTTGATTTCCCTTTGTGTATTGGAGTTACCTTTGCAATTTTCAGTTTGCCTGGAAAAATGCCATTTTGAAATGAAGAGTTAGCTATTAAAGAAAAAGGCAATGAAATCGTATGCCTTGCCAGTTTTACAAGTTTTACTGGTATATCATACGAATCGTTGGCTTTGGTTTCGTCTAAATTGGCGATTAAGTCATTGATTTCTTGTGGTGTAATTGGCTGAATAAAAAAGCTTTTCGTGTTTTGTGTTTTAAGATAATCCCTATAATGCTTTGCAGCAGGTTTCATTTTGTCAACCAGTTTTTGTGCTACTGTTGTGAAATATTCGTTGAAACAGTTTGCTATAATTTTTTTATTAGTGGTCCATTTACCGTTTATTGGAAGGCAAAAGTCTTGAGAACGCTTTTTTCGTTTTTGAATAATTTCATTGATACCAGACCAAACTTTTTTCGGATTGTTTTTTAATTTTTCAAGGTAGGAGGTGTAGTACACTTTTTTGCTTTTTCTTATCAAATGATTCAGTAGGTCTCTGTATCCCTTGTATTGTGTGTACCATACATTGTCTTTAGTCTTCAAAAATTTAGAATAGTATCTATTTTTAACTGAAATTGATTTAAGAATACCAGCTGCAATGCAGGGTTTATTTTTCATTTTATGCATTTTTCTTGAGACTGTCTTCAAGGGAGCATGTTTATTAATTATTTTCAGTAGTGAATCTTGAAAAACATTGTATTTATCATCTCAGCAAAGCTAGATAAATCAGACTCTAAATTAAAATTCTAATCATGAGGATTAAGCTATTGTTCAACATGAAATGTGAAGCTGTCTTTCACCAAATCCTTAGCTAATCGTTGAGTTAGATGCAATGTATTTAAAAGGAGTTTTTTTCCACACTCTAACAACTTAGCAATGTTAGACCTTTTGGAATAAAATCAAAATTTTAAGTAGAAAAGCGGAAAAAAGATAAGAACAATTTCCAGTTGGATGAAGCAACTAAACGTTCTGCAAATGCTGAGGACATATCTGCCAGAAAAAACCATTGTTTATTCCATGTTTAAAACACTTTTCTCCAGAACAATGTATGTCCTTATTATGACTCCACAAACGAACAATCAGCTCCAAAGTTTACAGAATCTTGGATTTTATCGTTAACAGCTCCGTTTTAATTGAATTGTCTGGCAAGATGTTTTGCGTTCAGAAATATCTTGTAGCCTGTACAGAAGAGACCTGACAAGTTGTTTACATAGGAGGCGGAGATTTTCTTGAAGAAAATGGTGAAACGAGAATATGAGAGACTCAACGTTGCTGGCCAGACTATTTTCTTTTGTATAAACACAGAAACTGGACTTAAAACAAATGGTTTAGTTCTATTTCAATTGAATACAAATAAGTAGCTAGACGTAGCACATCGTTTATTAATTTCTATATCTGTAATCTAACGCGTTTTTATTCATATTTGCAACAATGATTAATTTAATGAAAAAGTAAGACATCTTTACTGTCGGATAAAAGTTCTAGTCGAGTCATAATAAATCTCAGCGTTTAATGAAAGTTACAATCGTGAATCATGAATCAATTAAACAAAAATAAAAGAAAGAATTTGTAGCAGGAAAAGTTAATTTATGTCTGTAAATTTCGTTTACTGACAAATACTTAGACTCGTTAAAATCGTCGATTGCAGGGAGCTCCACTAAAGTGCAGAAATGTTTGGAAAATTTTGAAGCAGAAGGTCTCTGTCCAAATTGCATTTTAATGATTTTCTGAAAAATCTGGATGATTAAGACATTCTACATCTCCAGGAAAATGTGCCTAGTTCCCTATCATTAGATCGTCATATAATATGGAGCAATAAAGGCAGTTATTAATTTCCAATTGCAATCTAAATTATAATTACTTTTATTTGAAATGAAAATGGAAATGATGAAAACTTTAGAATTCCTGGTCCACTGGCAGATAAAAGCCTCATTGATCAATAATGGACAATAATGCAATTCCCCAAGGAAGCCTTTCCTTAGTTCTCTCAGTCTTTATTTAGTCAACTATGCAGACTATCAAAGTTACCAGCAATCATGCTCAGGATATTAATGCTTTCCATACTTTCACAGTAGCGTCTTCAAGAGTCCAAAAGCAGCTCATATTTAGGAATAAGTGCAATGCACTTCTTAGTAGACCTCGTGTTATCCTCGAACCCTTGCCATGACGCTCATAAATGCTACTAGAGCTTGGCCCGTCTGTACGCCTGAGCGTCTTGGCTGCGATGAATATAGATCATACGACTTGTGATCCAGGCTACCACTCGCTCATTTTGTTAGTTTGATGCCCTAAAGCCAAGTTATGCTGTCAAAGGTAAAAGCAAATTGATGGAAAGAGTAGATAATGACTGCAAGAAGACAATAAAAGGGAGTGCAAAAATTTATCTCAAACTGATAAATGGTGGGGATTGTGGAGCAAAGACTCGAAGAGGGCATCAAAGGGAATATAAAGCAAATGCAGAAATGTAAGTCTAATGTCAAGAGAAATGACAGCAAATTGAATATGGACTTATAGCACTTGTAGAGTCAATGTGTCTTGAAGAATAAGGTTGATGACATCTCTCTTGACGGTTAGCAAATAAAGACAAGCAGAGCAGAATTGACTCTCTAGTCAGCACTGCGAAAGTTTATTATATCAAAGTCCGAGTAAAGTGAGCAAGTTGTCTCCGAGGCTACACATGAGCATCACAAGGATTTGAATAAAAATCTGAGGACTTAGGAGCATTGATAAAAATATCGAGAGCTTGGAAGAACGCCAGTGTAATAGATCATAGATAATAGATAATAGATAAAAGATCACTTTTTCGAAAATCTTGGCAAAGCAGTTGATCATTACAGTGAAAAATATGACAATGTTCTGTTGCTTGGTGATTTTAATACAGTGGAGACAGATCAGCAGATTCGTACTTTTATGAACAGCTATGACCTCAAAAATCTGGTAAAAGAGCTAACCTGTTTCAGGGCTGATAATCCACGGTGTATTGACCTAATCCTAACAAATAGGTATAGGAGTTTCCAACATACAACTACATTCGAGACAGGTCTTTCTGACTTCCACAAAATGATAGTCACAGTTTTGAAAACAACGTACAAAAAAACTGGGCCTACTGTTATTAACTATAGAGATTATAAGAACTTTTCGGAACAGACTTTCAAACGAGAACTTAAAGAAGAGTTGGACAGTATCGAGCAAACTGATTTAGACTACAGCTCTTTTCAAAATTGCTTTGAAAAAGTGCTTGATAAGCATGCACCGATGAAGAAGAAATACGCAAGGGCCAATGATGGACCCTTCATGAATCGAGTTCTCCGTAAAGCTACTATGTTGCGTTCTCGATTGAAAAATAGATATAATAAAAGCCGCACTGCTGAACACTGGGAAGCGTTTCGCCGGCAGCGTAACTTGTGTGTTAAATTATTCAGAAAGGAGAAAAGGAATTTTTACAAAAATTTGAATATTTCTGATGTTACTGACAATAAAAGGTTTTGGAAAACTGTGAAACCTATCCTTTCCGATAAAGGTCGATCTAATTCAAAAATTACCCTTATTGAGAATGACACGATAATCTCCAATGATAAGGAAGTTGCTGAAACCCTGAATGATTATTTTGTATCTATTACTGACTCATTAGGTCTTACGGAGAACAGTGAGGTTATTTCAAGTACAGAAGGTGTCTCAGATCCTATAGATAGGGCTACAATCAAGTATTCCAACCACCCAAGCATAAGGAAGATCCGTAGTTTTGCTCAAAACGATAATTTCTTCAAATTCCAAAAGGTTTCGTTGGAACAGATGCATACTGAAATTGGGAGACTTAATCCTAAAAAGGCAACAACCTTTAAAAATATACCTGCAAAAGTTCTGAAAAGCAGCTCTGAAATTTGCTCCGAATCGTTGCAGCTTATTTTCAACGATTGTGTACAAAATGGTTTGTTTCCAGACTTATTGAAACTAGCGGATGTCACTTCCCTTCATAAAACGGAGGAGAAAACCAGGAAGGAAAATTACAGACCCGTGAGCGTTTTGCCAACTGTTTCTAAGGTTTTTGAGAGACTTTTGGATAAACAGATTATTAGTTATATGGGACCTTATTTATCGTCACTTCTTTGCGGTTTTCGTAAAGGGTATAATGCGCAGCACGCATTGTTTCGAATGCTTGAAAAGTGGAAAACAAGCTTAGACAATAGAGAGAATGTTGGCGCAATCCTGATGGACTTATCCAAAGCATTCGATTGTATTAAACACGACCTCCTTTTAGCAAAATTAGATGCTTATGGATTCAGCCGTGAAGCACTGCGTCTCGTTAACAGCTTCTTAGAAAATAGGCGCCAGAGAGTTAAGATCAATGGGTCATTTAGTACCTACAAACAACTTTCTCTTGGTGTTCCACAAGGCTCGGTTCTTGGTCCCCTGTTCTTTAACATCTACATAAATGACTTGTTGCTCTCCATACAGGATACAGATATATGCAACTACGCGGATGATACTACCATATATGCATGTGATGATAATCTTGATAATGTAATTGCAAGGTTGGAGAATGATTCAAGCATTATTATCCAATGGTTCGCTAACAACTTTATGAAACTGAACACAGATAAATGTCATTTACTCATACTTGGCAGAAATTCTAATCAGCATATCACAGTTAATGTAGGAGACTCTGTTATAGGAAATACGGAAGAGGAAAAGTTACTTGGCGTTGTGATTGACAAAAGACTAACTTTTGAGACACATATCAGTAAGTTGTGTAAGAAGGCTGGTAACAAACTTTTCGCCCTCGCTCGCATATCTGGATACATGGACTCTAATAAACTAAGAATATTAATGAGAGCCTTTGTAATTAGCCAATTTCAGTATTGTCCATTAGTCTGGATGTTTCACAGTAGGCACCTGAATAATAAGATTAATAGAATTCATGAAAGGGCCCTGAGAATCGCATACAAGGATTATGAATCTAGCTTTAACACCCTGCTAGGAAAGGATGACTCGGTTAGTATTCATGCTAAGAACCTGCAAACTCTTTTGATTGAAATGTTCAAATCTAAGGAAAACATAAACCCCCCTTTCATGAGGGAGATCTTCTGTGAGCGTACTGTTACTTATAATCTGAGAAACAATAATGAATTTTTGCTACCAATGGTAAGAACAACAAGTTACGGATCTGAAACCATCAAATATAGAGGGCAGCGCCTGTGGCTATCTCTACCTCAGCACATAAGGAATGCTCAATCTATCAATGAGTTTAAGAATGAAATTAAAAGCTGGAATGGCACTGACTGCACATGCAGATTATGTAGGACTTTCATACCACAACTTGGATTTTTGTGATACCATGACACACCAGAGCCAGAATTTTAAATTTTAAACTGCTCGGATTTTTATGATATTACGTTTTTAATTCTGCTTTGAAATTTTATACCTTGTATTTTATATCTTCTTTATTTAATCATGTATATATATTCATTAGATGTATTAGCTTTAGCAGTTGGCTTGGATTAGCTTGTATAGTATTGTTTTTAATATTTACTGTACATAGTTATGTTAGCGCCAACTTTAAATAAATTGATTATTATTATTATTATAATAATGATGAACACTTTTGGTGAGGGTTTGGTTTAGGTTACGTTAACTTTGCACAATCATTTGTAACCAGATTACCTACACGCGCGTGCAAGCGAGATGGATTTCGAAGTTTTCGTTCCAGAAGTAGAAAAAGTGACCCCTGCAACTTGGTTGGCTTCAACGTCACTGGCTTGCGGAAAAACACAACCAACAAACGAAAACAAAAATTGCAATTTTCATTGCGAGCAATTAAGCTTTAGGGAGGAAAGTTTCAGCCCACTGGAAGTTTAGCAAAGCTCCTCTTGGAAAAAGATTCATATAGTTTGCCTGAGCTATGTTTCGCCAAGGGCGATATGAAACAGGGAGCGCCTTCGGCGCTCCCTGATATGAAACGTGCGTTTAGGCCCGATCAGGAGAGCAAGTGTTTCTAGGTCGAATTCGCTCACATGTATCGGTGCTTGTTTGCTACGAGAAATTGTTCATACCTTACTGGCATTACCTTCAAGCTTTCCATGACATTTATTGCCCTTACAGCTCTGTAAACATCATGTTTCTCCCCTTTAATGGCCCAAAGTTTTCCTCTGAAGACAGTTTCTCTCACAGAGCGCATTTTCCCTCGCAGCTTCCTTTTCAAACAGAACTAACGTCGTTTTTAAAACGTCCTTTTTAAACACAACCACGCATTTCATATCGCCCTTGGTTTCGCTTGAAAGTTGAATGCTATTTATGCTTTGAGATTAGACTGACGACGTGATTCCTTGTATTCGTTCAACATTTATAATCTGATGTTTTAATTTCACTCATACAAAGGACTCACGACCAAACAGATTCTAAACAGGGACTAAAATCTTACGAAAAATCAGAAGAAACTTAGAACATCTTCCATCCTTCGAACGTCGAAAGAAAAGTCGAACGTCCCTTCGAACGTCATTTCGAGAGTCGCTTCTCTTCGAGAAGTCGAACTTTGAACTAATGAGCCAATCAAACGCTAACAATAGGCAATGAACAGTTGGCATTTATTAGTTTGTTTAACTATTCCTTTTTTAGCCAACTATAAATAAATGTATTATTATTATTATTATTACGTGGGTTGACCATATTAAGAAAGTAGCGATCTGATTGGTCGCGCCGTGAACGCGGCGGACTTGGCCTAATTAGTCCCTATTCTGAAGCGTAAGGACATAAGTCCCTCAACTGAAGCGATGACAACAACAACAACGAGCGTAAGTTAGAGGGACTTATGTAATGTAGTCTACTTTGAGATACCGTAACCTTTCTGTAAGCAGAACTGCCTTTCTGTAGGCTTCTGATCTATGCACATTGCAATATCACTGTCTCTATCCAGGTACATCAGAAAGTGGAGATACTTGTTTCCACAGTTCCCTATCCTTGGATACTGTCTTTTCAAAGTAGGTATCGAAAGGAGCACTGCTCATTGATTAAATTTGATGATCTGATGCAAGTTTGATAAGTCAAATCTTTCGCTTGACGATAGTATTTCAATGTAACGAATTTTTCTCTTTGATGAGATTGTTCTTTTCCTTCATGTGTTTTGCGATTTCTTGATTTTTTTTATATGTATCAATATAAAAGATTACAATATATGCTACATTCTACTATACTTTAACTACTATGCAACACTACAAGGACGATGCCAAGAGGAGCAAAAGACAATGTCGACCTCATGGCCAACACATAAAAATACAAAACTAAATCAACAACTAAATAAACACCTACAAAATGGTACACATACGATACGATACTGATGGATACTTGAATCTGTTTCGCATTGGCATTCTTAATAATTCCGATGTTTTGCAAAGCAAGATATGCATTAATTAGTTTTAGATATTTTTATCGGAAAATTTAATACTTATGTGTTCTTTTCTAGCCCACCTTTGTTTCACGTCTTTGGTCAAGGCTTGATATCTCTGGTAGTTTCAAAGACAACGTGTTTAAATTGACCGAGTAGGTGCCTGGCAGCCTGGCAGCCCGGCAGCCAACAAATACCTGAATTCATTGCTTGGGCAAAAATGCTCCCTTGAAAAAAAGCCTACCCACAGCGAGCTATAGACATGTCTTGGGTATTAGAATAGATTCCTTTGTGAGGCCTCTGAAGAAAGTTCTTCTGAAACATCAATTATATATCTTTTTCCATCGATTGAAAAGTTAAATAAAAGTAAGAAATAGATACATTGCCAGCCAAAGCAGGAAACGTCTGATCCCCTCAGAGGCTGGCAATTAGAATTCAGCTTTAAACTATAAACTATGCACGATTAAACTTTAAACTATATCACAGAAACACGCTGAAGGAAAAATCTGTTTCATTGTTATTAGGAAAAAAATATCAGTTTGGATGAAAATCCCTTGGGTTCACTTGGACAAAAATCTAGATTGGGCGAGCCATTTACAAATATTCCTATCGAGTTGTTATGGCAAAATAGCTGTTTTAAGAAAACTGAAGAACTTTACAACATTCATGCTTCGAAAGTAGCTGATAGAGAACCTAGTATTTTCAAGCCTAATCATCGACGATTACACCTCTTTGCCACTAACTAACGTGCAAATAAGTAGTTTACAACGTCTGCAAAAAGTAGCAGCAAGCTTCGTACTTCGCCGGTACTGCTCAAAAGATGATATTGTAAAACTGAATTGGCTTCCAGTCAAAGAACGAAGAGAATTTAATTATCTGAAGCTAGGATATAAAGCCATTCATAATGAAAGCTGGCCAGATCTAAACAAACTGGAAATGAAAACAACAGGTAGATCACTAAAATACGAAACAGTGGGGAACTACAAATTCAAACATCACTTACCAATTGAACTTTTCCAAGACGAAGCAAGCAAATATTTCAATGAACTGCCAGCAGAAATTTAGCCTGACTCACAGACCACACGAGTTCCTCGTTTGGTCTGTGAGTCAGGCTTGCAGAAATTAGAAACTCTAAAAATCTTTCTGAATTCTGTTCAGCTGTGCGGAACGATTTATTTGCGAAGTTATATGAACAATGGTGTATTTTATTTCCAGTATTTTGAAGTCATCTTTTGATTTTCTTTTTACAATTTTCTTTGACATCTTTTCCCTAACCATTTCCTTGTATGTATTTACTAAATATATACCGGGTGCGCCAGAAAAAAGTTCCCACTCTTAAAAATTCGTATAGCATCAAGAGTACATGACAAACTTGAGTGATTCAAATTTCAGTTAAAAGCCGAAAGATCGAAATATCTTTGTGATTTTTCTTACTGTCTTATCAGCACTAGAAGTATGGATGAATTCAACTTTATAAAAATTTCATCGCCGAAAAAGAACTGAAAAAGGCCAAAAACATCGATCAAATGGTAAGGACTCCATTCACAGAGAACAATAGGCAATGGGCCTTTCAACACTCTCAAGAGTTACAAGGCGTAGAAAAGATATCGCTTTAAATTTGAATAGAATATTTGGGAAATGTTTTTTCTTGAATGGCAGAAAACTGCCATTCTTTATTATCTAAACCAAAAATGTCAAGTTTCAGTGGGGTTACTGTTAAAACGAGAAAATATTTAAACTTTTAGATCCCCTTTTCTCCATGATCTTATGATGACGCTTTGTTCGACAGCTATTAACGGTCAAAGTCACTGAATCCTTAGACTTGCTGCAAGGCTATTTCGTGGTCCGTGGTAAATTACCAATCAGGAAAATAATTACCTCTGTGGGGCGTAAGTTACGACGAGGATGAGTGCTAGTCATTTTCCTGAGTGCTGATATACCACGGAATAGACTTGGAGCAAGTCTACGGAATCCTTGGATCGAATATGCAATGAGTCTTTAAGTAATGGATGAATTTTAACTTGGTATGTTGTCTGTGAAACATTGCGAGAAGCATTTTTGGTGCAATTGCTCTGTTAGATGTCAAAAAAGAGCACCGAATGAGCACAGTACCCAGGGGGGGGGGGAGACTTGGTAGTTCAAGGTGACGTACCCGTTGCAAAATTTAGGGTCTCAAATTCTGCGATTTACTACCTCTTAGGGTCAAAAAATTTTCAAATTTACTACCGCTTAGGGTTGTGAAAATTGATATGGTTAGTACAGAGAGATTTAAGACAAGTTTAATGAAAGGAATTGTTGTTAGTAAGATTCTGTAACGACTGAGATCAACCAGTTATTCAGTCTCCTCACGTTATGCAAACCTATCAGAGCAAATTGCAGTTAATTTCTGATCAATGATTGACCATTGCATTGACCATACAGTTATATACTTACACTAGGAGAAGGTTCTCCCATTCCAATCCTACCTTTACTTCTACACCTGTACTATTTCAAAGTAAATAGAAGTTATTTACTAGGTCATGTCTGCCATACAATAGCATCATTGTGTCTGGAACAATTAACAATTAACCTATTGTTATTGTGCTTACGGAAAAAGTTACTACAGCTTAAGGCTACAGGTTACTACCACCTTAGGTCAAAAGTTACTACCGCTTAGGCTAAAAGCTACTACCGCTAAGGGTTTAGGGTTTTGCAACATTTTGCAACGGGTACGTCACCTTGCACTACCAAGTCCCCCCCTGGGGCACAGTAGTCCTGGAAAAGTAAAAAATTATCATTCCCCTTTCCGACTCGTTTTTGGCCAACTCCTTAGTATTATCAACACTAAATCAGTGCTATGACTACCCTCGAACTTCAGAGAATCTTAACCCTATTCAGATTAGGCTTTTTGAAACTTTTGGGAGAATCATAAGAGCTAGATACTTGAAACTTGGCAAAAGGAGCAAACATGGTCAGGCAAACAAAATGAGGTCATTTGTTTTTGCTTATGTCACGTAACTACGTGCTGACATCAGCAAATGGTGTTAAATTAGATGAGAAACCACATGAACTTTGTAGCGTTGCATCTCCTTATTAGTAAAAGCCATGTTTGCAAAGCCTAACATGGATTTTCGTCAGTATGCATGCGCAAAAGCCAATTATTGATGACGTCATCAAAGTAAAACATTGTATGCGCTCATGCTCAGCTTCTTTTACAATGGTACATAGCAATGTTATATGGCGTGGCGTATAGTTGAATATGTCTCCAGTATGTGTCAGTTCTCTAGTCATGACAATGAAAATTATAAACACAAATTGTTATAACTTCAAGAAACTTTCAGTACTGCCTTAGGTTCTTGTACAACTGTACATATTTTCAAAATATTCTCTTAAAAATTTTGACAGATGCTTGTAATTTACTTGTGTTTCTTGCACCATGGTATAGACAGCCTGTATTGAAGAAGTACATTTTTGCATAAGGAACCAATCAGGTTGTTTTTGTGAAACGAGTTTCTTAAAGGCGAGACTTTAGAGTACGCGTGGCAAGCCATTAATTGTTTAAAATTCGATTCGCTCGGAAAATCTTAACAGCTGGAAATCAGCCTTAAGCCAAGTTTAGAAAATTTATCTATTTGATCTCATATTATAAATCAATTTTGTCCAGCCTTTCTCTTCGTTCTATTCACAGAAACACCGCTGTACAATCTCATTGCTATTAGAAGATAACAGAAATTGACAATGTGATACATTGATTTTTTGCAAAACACGTGGACTTAGACGCAGCTAAACATAAAAAGATCAGCCGTTCTAATAATCCCATTGTTTTGAGAACAAGAATTATCACAGGAGGTGATGTTCTTTCCAATTGACTTGCAAGTACAATGTTCTTTTTGCGTCAAACACTAAGGAAATTCCTCTACCTAGCCAATGTTATTCACGCTAAATGTAGTTAGATCAAAAGTTTCAATTCAAAGCTGATCAAAACTGCTATTAGCCCCCTGCTAATGTAAGTAACCCCCGTCGAATCTGGTCTTGGCGCACCAATCAGGTTGTGTAAACCTTGGTAAGTTACTACAAAGCGAACAATTTTGCTAAATCTTACACAGCAAGAAATATCTAAATTTCCCAATAGTTTTTGCATGGAAAGTTAGGGGAAACGGACAGTTCTCTTGAGGAAATTGAAGGGAAACGGACATTTCCATTTCCCACTTAGGAAACTGTTAGGAAAGTGTCCGTTTCCCCAAAATTTCCAACGCAAAAAACATAGGGAAATTTTACCATTTTTTGCAGTGTTACCTACCTTAAATGAACGAAACAATCACAAAAGTCACAAGAAAGTTCTTGCAGAAACTTACATCCAGAATGTTTGAGTACACTTTTCATTGCACATTCAAATTTCATTTATGTTTCATTTAGATGTACATATTACTTAATACGTAACAACATTACCTGATAGAAATGATATTAGTCATTGAGTGCGATGTTTTGGGAACTGAAAACAGATTGAACCAGCATATGGGAGAAAAGTTGATGCCAGACCTTTCTAACTCTGTTGGAATGAAAAAAAATTGGACTTGCAACCACTACCCCTTCTGCCTCCTCGAGAAACATTCAGTTATGCTTTGTGATTTCTCATTTGAAATTATTGACACCTTCAATCATGCATGAAATAGTTTTAAAATGAAACTTGAAATCAGACAAGTCGACATTCCACGAAACAAGGGAAATTTTAAGCACCATAAATTTGTTGGTAGAAACACCGCAAAACGACGAAAAATAGCAACGAATCGATAGATTCCATGAACGTGAATATATACTTCGAAATTTCGTGCTGCCATGCAGGACTTCTTCAACAGCCCTTAAGACGTCCTGCATGGCAGAACGAAATATTGGCAATATATAACATACTCATTAAATCTACTGATTCGTCATTATTCGTCATCGCCAGCATCTCCGGATCCGACGATTGACGCTGGTATAGTGGCCTCTTATTTTTCGATTTACCTCAATGACCGCCATGTTCTCCTTGCTGCAGAAAGACTCGTTTCAGACACAAAATTGAGGCTAGTGACTCTCGACATGACATCGCAACAATTTAGAGACTTGCTGTTTTGACACATATTGACTGCATACAAACCGCGTACAATGTCAGTTTAAGTTTTCGATGTATTTTGTTCTGAAAATGCTTCGTATTCCATGCAAGGCGAATGCTTTGGCGTTAAAATCATATCAAAATGGCGGTGGAGTTGGACTACTGTATGTCTGAATTGTTTTTTCATAAAGTTATTGCTGTCAGGTAGACTGATTATATGGCCGTAGTTATCGCTATTAGTTTCTTTTTGGATAGCGATTCTCGGGACTCATCGTAATCAGTCTAGCTGTCAGGCGTAAACTAGCAATAAACGTAATTAGTGAGTGCAGCGTTTTTGGCAATTAGAACAAACTGCACCAACATATGGAATGGAATAAAAGTAGTAAAAAATAGTAGGCCTCTCTCATTGTTGAAATTACAAGATGCCTTTGTCCCCCTTCTGTCATGTGACCCTTCACTCGTGCATTTGCTCTTTATAAACTTTTTAAACTTGTTAAGCTTTTGAACTTGATTTATATATCTTTACCCTTACTTTTACTTTAACAGGTCCCAGAGTGATAGCAGCTTTTTAATTTTAAGCTGAATCTGGTGACCTGTATAAATATACTATTATTATTTTCATCATCATCATTGTTATTATATTAACATATGTTGCCTTCCGCAAATTTTGGTTACCAAATCTTATGTCAACGGTATCATTTAGGGACTTTTTTGGTGAATGAAAAATAATGAATCTAGTTTTATCAACATTCAATTCAATGCAAGCTTGTTTGCATCAAGGAACTTCTTAACATACTTCAGTTCATTTTTCACAACTTTTGAAGCCGCTAAACTTCCTGACTCAAAACAAATGTTGGTACATCAACAAAAAAACAAAGAGACGACTTGGATGAAGCCTGGGAGATATAATTGATATAAATGAGAAAAAGGAGTGAACCGATAACAGATCCTTGTGGGACCCCAAATGTAACTCTTTGATTATAGGAATTATGGCCGTTAACAAAGATATATTGTTCCACGTTGCTAAGAGAGGCCCCTATAGTACCCCTGGATAACGGATTCACGTGTTGATTTTTCGTTTTTCACGCCACCACGGACTATGAAACAGCATTTTCACGATCACGTTGAAGAAATTTAAGAATGCTACAGAAATATACTTCCATATAAATACATAGCTGGCAAAGACACCAGGGAGCGAGGGTGGTTTTAGCATGGGTTTTAAAGTTTCAGTGGCAAGGCTGCGGATGAAAGGAGCCAAATGGGGATCCGGGGGCCTGCCCGCGGAAAATTTTTCGAGCCTACCCTCTTCACAACATTGGAAAACGGCATTTTTTGTGAAAGTTCAAGGCACAATCACTTGCCTTTAACGTCCATTTCACAAAATGACGATCAAATTTTTGGCAGATCACGCTGCACGGTGGAGTCTTCGATCACGAATTCACGAGTCAAAAATATCAAAATCACGAAATCACTAGCCTGCGTGCAAACTTTACTTTAAAGTCTGCACGCAGGCTATGAAATCACGCGCTTAAATTAGGCAAATAACGCTTCAAGTGCAAATATGGCGGGAGCCTTCTAAGATAAGAGCGAAACCAACACAATGCAGTCCCTCGAATACCATAGTACTCAAGTTTTTAAAAAAAGAATTTGATGACGAACAGTGTCATTTTGTAGATCAAGAAAACTCAAGAAATCAAGAGTCCCAGTAATCAGTCTTGTTTGCTGACATAAGGTTAAAGATTTTGGATGCCTGCTAGACATGGTGGGTTGGCGTATGTGTGGTGGGCCATTTCTCGGAAGTGAGTTCCTTCCCATCGACCCCTCCCCACCCAGCCACAGCGGAAAGCCATCCAGTGCCATTGTGCCATGCCGTGTGCCATGTCCTTGTTTCACGACTATTGTATGACTCAAAGTTAGTACATAATGCGGAAGATAATATTTCCAAGTTAATCACTAAAGAGAATATTGAATGATTCTGTATTTAGATATCTTAGAGTATGAATTTGTATAAATAAGGGCTCAACTTTACATTAGACAGAAAAGACATGGATAAGTGATGCGTGATGCTAGCGTAGGAAGGGTGGATTACCACCAGCACAAGAGTCTTGTGAAAGTTCTTAGTGTTTATTTATTATTTAAGTTAAAAGGGCATACAGTGCTTGAGAAGAAAGACTGGGATGCGCCTTACGATATTTGTACATTAGAGAGCCTAGCATTGAGAGCCAACCAGAATCTTGCTAGCATTGGTTTAAAGTTGTAAAGAAGGATAAAGATCAGAAAGGGAAACTCGAGACTTGTGTCTTCTCTGTTGTCAACGCTCGTGCCAAGCCGAAGATAATAGAAACACTTTTTACACAGTGGTCATGTCGGTCACATTTTTGGATAGCATAGAGTGAAAGCAAATGTAAGGCATGGAGGGGGGTTCTCGGCTAAATTTCGGGCTGGGGTGTGCCGCCCACTGTTTCAAAATAGCACCGTTGGCTAGACCAATTTTTCTGAATGCCATGAATTGGCATTTTCGAGGCAAAACTTGCCAAATTTTTGCATTCTAAGGACCAAAATTTGAAAAAAATTTGGGTTTCTTTACAGGAATTACCGAAGTTTGACATTTCTTTGACCAAAATTGCCAAAAAGTATACCCTTGCCTAGACTAAATGGGCGAAAATTGGCAAAAAGTATACCCTTGGCTAGACTAAATGGACTGAAATTGGCAAAAAGTATACCCTTGGCTAGACTAGAAGGTTTGAAAAAGCATACCCTTGCGGGCGGCACATCCCCAGGTACCCTTTACTATGGAAGAACCCCCCCCACCCGTGATGTAAAGATGGAACTAAGACCCCGTTTACACAGTAACGGTACAATTTGGATCCGTTACATAACTGTTACGGAACGGCCTTCCGTTTACACATGCCACGTGGATCCGTGACAGTTTTGATACGGTTAGCCGTATCGTTTTTGATACGGCTAGGAAAGTGGATCGCTGGTGATCCGGCACAGTGTAAACGCATTTGCCGTCACATTTTTGATACGCTACGAAAACGAGGGCATTTTTTGTGGGTGCAAACGAGGCTACGGGTAAGGCGCCAAATTTTCGAAGATTACCAGGAAAATATGTTTTGGAAGATCTATTTTCGTCTGACTTCTTCTTGCAGGCTTTATTTGCCGCCATCTTGCTTTCCCTTGGATTGATAGAGACCTAAGGGATCTTATGCGGACAAGAGATAAACTAAAAAAATCTGCTGTCAAGAGTAAGTCTGCACCACTGTTTGACTCATATAGACATGTTCGCGATAAGGTCAATGCTCTTAATACCCAGCAAAAGAAGGAGTACTACCACAATAAGATTTCTGCATGCAAGGGTAACATGAAAGAATCATGGAAAACAATCAATGAACTTCTCAATAAGAGGTCTAAGTCAAGTAACATTGATAGTCTTAAGGAGTCTGGTTCAGAAACTGTTCACAAGAAGGACATTCCTGATGCAATGAACAGTTACTTCTGCTCAGTAGGTAAAGATCTAGCAGATAAAATCAGTCCAGTTGCAAATCCCCTCCTATCAGGTGACTTTGAAATGAATAAAGCTAAAGCAAAGTTCCACTTCAGGACTATTGAGGTGCAGGAAATCAGAGATGCATTTGCCAAGGTTAAAACAGCAAAGAGCTTTGGAATTGACAACATCTCCAGCTACTTCTTGAAGCTTGCTTTACCCTTCATTGAAAATTCTCTTGCTTTCATGTTTAATACATCAATTGAAACAAGTATGTTTCCAGACTCATGGAAAATTGCTAGGGTTACTCCTATTTACAAAAATGGAGATAGGGCTGATAAGTCAAACTATCGCCCCATATCAGTCTTACCTGTCATTTCAAGGCTCTTTGAAAAACTTGTAACCAATCAGGTGTACCAGCATATGGAAGATAATGGTTTGTTTTCATCTGGGCAATCTGCCTACATTCTACTGTAACCCACTTACTTAAAAATACAGATGACTGGTACAATGGGCTGGATCTTGGTCGGCTTGTAGGACTAGTTTTCATTGATCTTAAAAAAGCTTTTGACACCGTTGACCATGAGATTCTTTGCCAGAAGTTGGTACACTACGGTGTCCAACAGCGGGAAGTCGCATGGTTTAGATCATACTTGTGCAATCGAAAACAATTCTGTCGGGTCAACGGTGTCAGCTAAAAAACTGATGGTATAGATGTTGGTGTTCCACAAGGCTCATGTCTGTGTCCCCTTCTTTTCCTTATTTATATCAATGATCTACCACAAGCTGTCCAAAATTCAACCGTTTCCATGTATGCTGATGACACAAGTCTGTGCTACCAGTCTTCGGATATAAATGAGCTGAACGAGGCCATTAATAACGATCTCAAACAACTGGACATTTGGCTTCAAGGCAACAAACTCTCCTTAAATGTTGCAAAAACAAACTCCATGCTTGTTTCCACTAAGCAAAAGCACAATGTCCTCAAATGTCGAAATGAAGATTTGAATTTAAAAATTGGCGACAATGAGCTCGAAATAATCCAAAAAACAAAATACCTTGGTGTGCAGATCGACAACTCTCTAAACTGGAAGGAACACATCAAGACTGTCTCTACCAAAGTTTCTAGAGCTATTGGCTTTTTAAAACATGCCAAGACGTTCCTAAGACAGGAAACATTGAAGACTCTTTACACAGGTATTGTAGAGCCACACTTTCGATATTGTTGCTCTGTTTGGGGTTGCGCCGGTTCGACTGCTGAGCTTAATCAGTTGCAAAAACTTCACAGTCGAGCTGCTAGAATTATAACCAACAGCAGCTTTGACACCCCAAGCAGACCACTTATCGACCAGCTGGGCTGGAAGACCATTGAAGAACTCGTCGCCAGCGAATCTAAAACAATGGTCTTCAAGTCCCTGCATGAACTGGCCCCCCAATACTTGTGTGACCTTTTCACCCGAAACTCAAAGTGCTCTTCCTATGTCCTGCGTAATTCAGAGACAGATTTAAGACTACCCATGAAAAAGTCAAGTAATGGGCAAAAATGTTTTTCCTATCGAGGAGCAAAAGCTTGGAATGACCTTCCTGCTGATACTAAACAGGCATCTTCCCTGAATAATTTTAAAAAATCTATTTAGGTCTTTCTCTTTTTCTTTTAAATTAGATTTTGTAAATTTTGTATTAGGTTTTTATATCATGGTTTTTATATTGTAATTTTTCTTTTTATTCGGTATTGTATGGTTTAAGTAATGTTTTTAAGTGGAGGGCCCCTTGTAAAGCAACTCTGTTGAAGGGCAACCCTCCTTAATAAAATCAAAATCAAAAATCAAATCAAAATCAAACCGCCAAATACACAGCTAACTGCATTGCGCATGCCCAGGCCATAAAATGTCCCTCGCTCCGGTACATTTTAATTTGAGGGCGTACCGATACGAATGTAATCTGTCACTGTGTAAACGAGAATGAAACGTTACGAAATTGTGACGGATCGAAATGGTACCGTTGAAGCAACTGATAACCAAAGTAACTAAGTAAAGAGGGAGTAATACCTACCACCAATAGGCCATGCCAGCAGTAGGGAAGCAGGATAAGCTGGAAAGGATGTAATTTTTGCGTAGATCATGCTGGTACTGATGGGCAGGATTCTGTTGGCATGTGGAGGTTTCCGAGCGGCATGTTTTAATCCGATATCGCGCTACTGCAATACCATATCCATAAAGCAAATGTGTAAATCAATTGTAAGTGTCTATATTCTGACTATACGCAACTTTTCAGCTAGATTCCTACAAAGGATATTTCGAGCCTTTAATTCTAGTATATCCATCAAATTTGTGGGCGGCCCATGCAGTCCTGCGTCCAGGACCACAGTTGCTAAGAATGGAGAATTCCTGATACAACATGCCGTTCGGAAACCACCTCCATGCCAACAGTACCCTACCCATTTATACCTGCATGATACATACACAAAGACCTATCTATTTTTACAACCTTTCCTGTTGCATCATGCAGAACCACAGTTAAAGGGAATAGACATGGCTATATCTCGTAGCTGCTAGGCTATAGAAAACGCCTACGCATCCATTGTTTCTTTGGCTCCACAATGAAGCCACACGTGTTGAAATTATCAAATTCAATAGATTATATTTTTAACCTGGCCCGGGCCAGCATTTACCTATGTCGATTCCCTTTAAGTGGTAGGTATTACGCCCTCTTTATTGAGTTACCTTATTTCATTTTCATTTTCATTTTAAAAATATTTATCCTGGGATACAATTCAGTTAAAAAAATAATGTAGCAACTGCTTTCCAATTGTCCCAGCAAAGGAAAAGAAAGTTAATAAGATCTAAGCTTATTTACAATAATTTATACTTCGCTTTTAATTCCCTTTGTACAGTATTTTAGTTCCATCTTAACATTTGCTTTTCACTCTGCGCTATCAGAAATTTGCAGAACAACAGAAATCAATGGATTATCGCTTTAATCACTTAGCCAATTCCCCAAATCAATAGAATTCGCGAGTTCTAATCATGATCAATGAAGTCTGCATAATTAGGAACCTCGATGTAAAGGCCGCCCGTTGATTGGACCATAACGTAATATATGTACCCGAACTCTTGACACTCTTATCTTACCTCCTCATGGAATTGAGGCTAGCTGTTCACGGCCTAAGGCCTAAGCACAAAACAATGGCAACGGTGGGAACAAGACGAATATTCGCATTTGGAGCATTTGCAGGGACCCTTGGTGCAGGATACTTACTCATGAAATTGACAGTTCCCAGCAAGGAAAGTCTATTGGAGGTAAGGTGTGATATTGATTAGAATCATCGTGTTGGATGAAGGCACAGCTTTGCACTGTTTTTCTTCGCCGTTTGTGTGATTACATAAGGGCTCATCGACAAACGATTTTCGTCACAGTTAACGGAATTGGGCCGTTAAGGGGGGAGGGGGTCCAGCTCAAATCCGTTAAAATTTTGACTTTTGTGACGAAAATTGAAATAAGTAATATTTCATTATCAATACTGAAAGAATAACTCGTAGCAGTAAAGTTTTCGGCCTCGCGCTACTTAATTTTGATGTTGTGATCTGCACGAAGAAGTTGCAGGAGGCTTAGGCCCCAACCCAGGACACAAAATAGGCCTATAACGAGAGTCTGTGGGATGCTTGCGACAAGAGAAAATGTAGCCATAAACTTAGTGTTCCGTGAAGGGGGGAGGGGGGGGGGTCAAGCCGTTAACGGCCCAATTCCGTTAACTGTGACGAAAATTGTTTGTCGATGACCCCTAAGGGCGACCTCCCAGACTGTAAAGTTTCTTCTATGCGCAGAGAATATTGGTTTTAACTCCGAAAAATTGCGCAGAAAAAATTCAATCGCAAACTATTTGTGCGCAGATTCTACGGCTAAATACCGCCTTTGCACCCAGTACTACAGCCTTACTCCACCAGGCCCATGACTGTGTGTGTCTCGCATTGTTCTTCTCCTTGCTTCATCAAGCCATCCAGATGAAGAGCAAAGCCACAAGGATCGTATTGAAACCGCTCCGTTCTGCTCAGAAGCAAAATTTGCAAGCCTCTTGTTGAAAACTGCGCGGGTAACACAGCAAAATGGTTGGAAAATCTGTGCAGAAATTGGTTTCTCAAAGAATTTTGCGCAGACGGAAAATAAGCCAGAAATTTTTGCGCGGGGAACGCGTTCCCCGCGCAGACCAAACTTTACAGTCTGGGCGACCTCGGGCCCCTTTCTGCCAAAGATCTTTGGCGGACAGAGTCACTCTAAACAATAGAAATGACAAGAGAACAAAAGAAAATGGCGTAAGCCTTTGGCGGTTGGCGTACACCGATTCCACCAGGGGCGACCATCTCAAAAATGTTTGGTTAGTGTTGTCCGACCGACCGTCTGTTGAAATGAAAAAAATCAGATGTTTGCGGGCGTCTAAAACGTTATATTGGAAATTTAAAGGCATTGAGTCCGTATAAATAGCGCTCTCATGACCAATATCAAGTTCTTTTCAATCATGAAACAAAAGCTGTAATTTAATCCCTATGGAAATTAAACCAAAGAAATTCCTTAGGATAATGCAAGGATTGAGAATTCTTTCGTACTGCTAATGACTTTAGCACTATTGTGAGATAACGAAGGGCCGTCAGCGGTTTGTCAGCAAAAATTCAGGGCAGCGTTAACACTCAAGTATTTATATGGACTCAATTCCTTTAAACAATGATTTTCAGTATTTGCATAAAGGAATGATTCTTATGACCTTATTTGCGCTACTAATAAATAAAAATGGCTCCAGCAGAAAGTTTCTAATCAGAAACTTCTCGATTTGACGCTTCCGAACTTTGCTTAGATCTAATGTCATATCTTTCAAGATAATAATATAATACACTATAATAATAATTACTAATACTAACGACTTAGGCCATTGGTCTGTACGAAAGTCTCTTTTGTGTCACTTGGCCCAGGTGTATCTTCTGTTACTCAACAAGACAATAAAACTGTGCAGCACATTTCAAACAATACACAGCCGCATCCACAATCCACCAGCCACAATACCCACGGACCACACCCCGCACCCGCATGCGCCGGACGCCACTGAGACAACCCCCCTAACAGGTCCCATATTGTGACACATAGTGCTGTTTAAGAAAAGGGGGAATGATAAAAAAAATATGATCTTTATGGCAAAAGTTTTTTAGCGGCCCTAGCCCACACAGGTTATGACTACACTAACACCAAAGACATCTGCAGCTACCCTCTTAGGCAATGGGAGACAAATCTATTTAATGATATATTGATTATCCTTCCAATGCAAATCAAGTCTGTAGTTGAATGTGTCCAGAGTTGGTGCTTGCACAACTGCATCTGGTAAAAAGTTCCAGTTATTTACAGCTCTCTCAGAGAAAAAATAGTTTCTAACAGTTTTGTTGGTATGATGCTTAACAAGTTTGAGACTATGACCACGTCTGCTGGTATCTTTATCAAGTTCCAAAGCTCCAAAGTTCCAAGTTCCAAAGCTGCATATAACTTTTTGTAGCTAATGATAAATTGCTACAAGTTCAATACAGTATCTTTCACATGCTCTAACTGCCAGGAGGATCACCTCAAGTCAGGCCTGTATGAAGCCAAAGGTCAAAAAGAGTATCCCTACATAGACGAGGAAGAAGCTACATTTTCGGCACTGTTGTCCAATAAGATCACATACATTGTGTTGTGTTCTTGATAGATTTTACTTCTTGAGGAGAATCAACTAAGTTCTGTACTTGATGCGTAACAGTGGACTTGTCCAAGTGTCACCCATGGCTCCTCAGTTCAAGACTTTTGTCCCTGAAATGGAATTTGTCCATTATCTGAACCTGTTCAATTGAACTTGAACAAGAATTAAGCCCTATGTGTTGTGCTCCTAGATAGATTTCTTTGTTTAAAGTATCACTGAATGAGGGGGGGGGGGGGTGGGAGTTCACAGGTTGCGGGTTTGGCCAATTTTAGCCCTTATCAGGTTTCAGGATTTGGGTTTAAATCGTACAGGTTTTCGGGTTTTGAGATGTGTCGTTGGTTATGGTTTTGGCTATTTCTTATGCTTGGGTCGGTTTGGGTTTATTACTCAAAATTCCTATTTTGTCAGGTTTTGAAGTCATACAGTCCATGTAGTTAATTGTGATTGAAAAACCAGCTTTCAAATGCTTAAAACATGGCGCAACGAGTTGGAGAAAACCATGGTTGAGGAGAGGGGGTTCAGGGGGGGGATCAAAAACCTGGGGCCCATGGCCATAGGGGGCCCATAAATAATAACTCGTTTTTTCAAAATATGGTCCAGACCTGGTCACCAGACTTTGTTTGGAACATAGACCCCAATAATTTCTCAAATTGTCATAACATATCAAAATCAAGAATATGAAACAGTTAGTTAAATACAACATCTAAGCCATTGAATCATACCAGATGAACTGGAAAAAAATTTCACATTCAAAAATTCATAGAGTACTCAACGGATATGAATGATTCAAATTCAATTGTAAGCAGACAGACCATTTAAATGTCCAAAAAATTCAAGCTAAAGCAAATGCATTCGTTTTTACCTGAATTTAAAAAATACAGCCCATATTAACGCCATACATATTAGTTCTTTTGTGAAAACTTTTCTTTCATTGACACCTCTGGGGGGGGGGGCATTTTGGAAGCAAGGTTGCAATGACCTTTTAATGCCATCCCTGCCATTTTTAAACTGGGAAAGTGTTTTAATCTATTTTTTGCCTTTAAAGATTTTTATTATAGTATACATTTGTAAGTAGATTCTTCTTTTTTCCTTTAATCTTTTGTATGATCTTTTAGTCCTTTTTGATTTTTATTACTTTAATGGCAAATTTTACATACATAGATACATACAGAACTCAAGGCTATAAATTGGCTCCCCACAAAGAATAGGATGGATTAATGTGTTTGTGTTAATGTAAATAAATTTTCTAATGGTACTGCCCCCAGCTTAAAGCGCTGAGCTATTCCATCCAGCCAACCAAGGCCAAGTAACGCGAAGATCCAAGTTTAAATTAGAATTTCCATTTCGCAAAAGTACTTCTGGACAAAAATGCTTATCTTACCTTGTGCCAAAAATATGGAATAGCCTTCCATCTGACTTAGAATCAGCTCTAGACAATCCAAATACATTCAATAAGATCAAAGAAATTTTTTTCTGAAAAGTACAGAAGAGGAAGATGACATATATGTCTTTTACTAAGACCCTCATCTCTCCCAACCATGTTTCTATCACACAAACTGTGCTTTGTACTGATAACAGCTACAGTACTTTCCTGTTTCTTTTTTCCATCTTTTTCCGTCATACCAGCACCTCTAAAGGCTGATTTCCAGTCGGTGGAATTTTCCGAGCGGGCGGAAATTCTTTTGTTTGAGAGAGAAAATGTCGCTCTGAAATTGAATGGATAGTTATGGCTGAGCAACTTTTTATTGTCTAAAATCCCGCCCGCTCGGAAAATCCCACTGACTGGAAATTGGCCTTAAGGGGACCATTATGGAAATATGGTTAGCTTGACCCTTTAATGCTATCCCTGCCACTGTAATTAGGGGTTTTTCCTTTTATGTTTTTAACCTTTAAGTATTGTATTGTACCTATTTTTGATATTTATTGAAATAATTTGTAAATATTTTTGTGTGGCAAATGATACATACATACATACATCCATAAAGTACTGTATTTTTGTGATTTTTCTCGTCTTTGACAAGCATTGAAACTTTAGGTAAATTCCACTTCAAATCTGCCTGAAATGGCTTTGTAACATCTAGTTTCCTGTCCCCACACGAAGAATACGCAATGGAACTTTACCTCTCTCAGGAGTATCTTTTCTAAAAATATTGTTGGAAGTTTCAATCCTATGGCAATAATTGCGCAGCTGATATCTCCCACCGGCGAAAAATTGTGCTTTTTATTGTCCTGTGAGAGGAATTTAATTATGATTTGATCAAAAGTTTTAGGCCTTGAAATTGTCGTGAAGTCAAATCATATTTCTAGTGCTCATGAAGACAAAAGAAAAATAGAAAAATATATCAATCTATCGGTTATCAAGCAAATTTCAATTGCTGTTTCTAATTAAGAAATACCTCTCACGCTTGTGGATGGCCATTAACTGTATCATGTTGTGATTCTTGTGGATAATGTCTCACTGGTTTGATGACATGATAATTGTATCGAGAGGCGCAAATAGCTACCAGAGCGATTCTAGCAACCGTGATTTGAAAAATTTTCCTGGGGGATGCCCCCGGACCGCCTAGATGGGTGCGCCTCTGGCACACGTGTACACCTTTGGCGTTCCTTTTATGACTCACATTACAAGGGTCCCATGCTTCATTTTGACCCAGGGCCCATAAATCCTCTCTGCGGCCCTGGTGAAAACAAAAATATTGGAAATAAGGGAAGATTAGTGACAAAAATTGAAGATTTTTATACAGAAATACAATCTTGGGTTTTGGCTTTGTTTGCTTGCAGGATTTAGGATTTTTGCTAATTTTGGCCTGGGTTTGCAGGTTCTAGTACCCCCCCCCCAAAGCCCCCCTCAATGAGCATTTTGAGTAGTTACCTGAAACAAAGAATTATTGCTCACAGGTCATAATTTCTCTGACATTTTCCAAAAAGAACTGTTTTCAGTGGTTTTCTGTATCAAGAGATGAGAGGCTTTCTTTTAGGAGCAACAAAATGTGGTTACCACAGAAGTTGTTACTCATAGGTTGCAATTTCACTGGCTTATAGCTCATATCAGTAAAACTGCTACAGCAGTGTAGGGACCGTCTAAAAATCCATTTCATCGTGGATAGTGGAATTCAGCAACTGACTTCAGGTACCCCCTGCTCCCTCCTCGTACATACAAAGTTTTGTGTTAACCTACCTCACTGTTTCGTATCAAGATCGACAGAAACCTTCAACTGTAAACAAGGACTTCAACTCTTGTAGGTCATTTGTCTTGCTGCCATCCATCATTGAATTTTTGCAAAGCATGACTGAAAATATTTTTTGCTTAACAGATTGCATATAAACCCCCTCCCCTGTAATGGCCAAATTCTGCTACCTGTGATGAATTGGATTTTTGGATGGCTCCTTACTGACAGGAGCTACTGTAAGGCTACTAAATTTTTTTATGGAGCTGGAAATTAGGTTGTTATATATATATAAACTCATAAAAAACACATTCTTTAAACGTTTCGGCGAAAGCCTTCGTCAGTAATAACTGTTCTTTTAATCAGACAGAGCATACATATCAATCTCAAAATCCAGAAACAATACAAAAACAATAACCTAAGCGGGACCTACCAACATACAATGAGTACCAATAAGGTGTAAAAGTAGCGGCTGATAGCAGAGGCGGTGGAAAAAGATCAAAGAAAGCGCAGAATTAAGAACTGCTGAAGTCGGTGGCTATGTCTGTCTCGCCGGAGCTGAGAGAAGCCTGTGCTAAAATAAAACAAACAATATGAAGATCCAAGAGCGGATGGGCAGAAAGAGTTTACTTAAAAAAACAGCGTGTGTCCCTAACGAAAAGCTGAGCGCAAAAATCAAAACAACACAACAACCAAAATGCAAACAAAAATGAAATCTATGTATCTACCTGCCTAGTGTTTAAACCCTTAGGGGCAAAGCAATCTAGCCGATATTGCCAGAAGCTTTCCCGCATCCTATTTCCCCCCGTTAGCCTATCAATTATCTTGACACTAATATCCTTCAGAAACCCGTGGTGGCCTTCTTCAGTAAAATGCCTGAAGAATTCCACCTGGGGTACTGAGGCCCCCGAATTAAACTTACGACTGCACGCCTTGTAATTGTTAAACCTAAGCCTAAAAGGCGTGCAGGTGCTACCAACATATTGTACACCACAAACAGTACATTCCAACAAATACACAACATTTGACGAGTCACAGTTAAACGAATAGTTTATCCTATATTCCCGGCTATCTATGTTCGAATGAAAATGCTCACTATTGCTCATGACATTACACACTTGACAACGAGATTTACCACAACGAGAACATCCCTTCTTATCAGTCCCCCCATTTCCCTCATTACTAAGCCTAGCCCTAACAAGCATGTCCTTAAGGTTCTTACATCTCCTAAATGCTATCAAAGGTGGCTCAGGAAACACCTCCCTATGCTCCTCCGAATTCGTGAGCATAGGATGGAGTCTCCTGGCAACCTTCCCCAAACTATTGAGCGCTGGATGATATGTCGCAACAAGTGGAACCCTTTCCCCCCTCCCTTGGTCATTGGTCCTATTTCCCGAATTTGCTAGAAGAGTTGCCCTATCCAACCTACGTACCCTTAGAAGAGTTGCCCTATCCAACCTACGTACCTAGAAGAGTTGCCCTATCCAACCTACGTGCCCTATCCAACCTAAATACCCTTACATATATATATATGTATGTATATTTAAGAATTTGAGCATTTTCTGTGGTTTCTAGTGATTCAAGATGTCCACAGAGTGTCCCAAAAAATTGTACCCTGTTTGTGCAGCCACTGCAGTCCCGCAGGAAGTGGGGGGAGGGCTCAGTGGTTGGGGCAGATACGGCTCAAGCCCCATTAATTTTGAAAACAATGGTGTTACGTCACAAGCATTAATTAGATGATGTATTGTTCTCTATTGTTTTAGAACAATCCTCCCATCAGCAGCTGCTTCCATGGCCCTGGGTTACTGCGGAGGAGCTGTAGATTCAATAATCAGAGCGTCAGAATGCCTTCGGACGCTCGGACAATGACCGCAGGAAATTTTGGATTTCGACAAACTCACAGGAAATTCATTACCTGTAACTTACATATTTTTACCTTTGCGGTGATTACCCTGGAAAGTTTTGAAGATTGCGTACTGATAAAAGTGGCGTAACTGATTAAAGTTACCTTTAGTTAAAAAACTAAGGGCTTCCGACCTCTAAAGGCGCCCAAAGGGGCCCCCAGCAACAAAAATTACTTTGTCGTTTTACTGTAAAGCTGGTGCTGTTGCTATGATAAAATGACCAAGGGGCCCCGTGCCTGCATGATTTCTCACTCTAAATGAATGGAAAACGTCACTTTTATTGCAGATTTACGCACTTTTCCGTCAACAAAAGCTTTGACCAGCGGAGTTGCCAAGTGAGAGGATGGGACATTTCTCTGTTTTGTCAAAATAGACTGGGTGAGCCAGAAAAATGTTCCCACATTTGAACATTCAGAGCATCAAGAAAATTCATAGCATCATGAAAATTCATAGTAGCTAGGGATTTGAATGATTCAAATTCCAGTTAAAAGCTAAAAGACTGAAGCATTTTTGTGAATTTTCTCGCCTTCTTACCAGGACTGGAAATAAGAGAAATCAACTTTGCACAAATTTTATGGTTGCAAAATGGTTAAAATAGGGCCTAAAACATTTATCAAATCATAAGTACTCTCCTCACACAGAACAATAAGAAATGGGCGTGTCACCTTTCTCGAGAGTTATAAGACATTTATTTTCAAGCAAATACTGAAGATTTTTTCAATCCTATGGCAATAATTTTTGTTTCAATCTTCTTAAACATACATGTATATAAAGGTAAAAACCTACAAACAGCAAAGTTTAAGAAGAGTAACGAAACAAAACAAGAATACATTAAACTCATTATTTACTGTTAAAGGTAACTAAATTCATAAAGGGGGTGCAACAATGAGCTTTCCCCCCCCCACCGAATTTTTGACAGGTTGAAAAAATATGAAGTGATTTCTTTCAACCAAGGATAGCTCTCATCCTTGGGAAATGGCATTTTCTTTGTTGTTCTGTGCGATGAGTCCTTTATGATTTGATCGATGTTTTAGGCCCCTTTTCAGTCATTTTGCAAACAAGAAATTCTTATAAACTTGAATTTACCTATACTTCTAGTGCTGATAAGGCAGCAAGAAAAATCACAAAGATACTTCGATCTTTCGGCTTTTAACTAGAATTTGAATGATTCAAATCGGTGAAGTAATCTTTGTTCTATGAATTTTCAAAAGTGGGAACTTTTTCTGGCTCACCCGGTATAGCTGAAAAAATTCCTCCAAAAATTTTCATCCAGGCTTTTGATCCAATGTCTGATCATTTTTCATTTTGATCGATTCAGTTGTTGTGATGGAGAACTGACAGGAAATTTTATAGCAAAAAGTTTTCGTCCGCAGGAAATAAAAAAATTTCTGACGCTCTGTCAATAATTTTGGTTTTTACACAGTGGTATGGTAAATAGGTCAAGCTTTAACTTAGAGCTTGAGACCTTCTTTGACGAGTCAATCTGATACTTATTGCTGATTAATGGCCGAAAAAGACAAAGTTAGTGGGTGCAGCACTTCTGTCCTGGGGGGGGGGGTAACATAACATGCTGCGGGTACGGGTATGGGCCGCCCATATGGGTGGGTTTTTGGGTCCAAAATTCTCTAAGCAAGGGTATCCTTTTCGGCAGATTTTCATTAAACATGGGTGGGTTTTCCAGAAATGGGCAAAACATTGTCAAAAATGGGTAGTTTACCGCAAAAATGCATCATAAAAGTGGGTGTGGGGGCAACCTCGGTAATTAGAAGAGGGTAGCTCTCTGAAAACCGGGTGGCAGACCCCCATCCATTCGCAAGTCATGTAACCCCCCCCCCTCCGGGGACTTCTGTTGTTCTCCAGCAATGCCAAAATCAAGTAAGTTTCCAGAGAAATGGTTCTACCATCATATTAAGATCTCTACTAATTTTTTAAAGCAGTGGTTTCTATTGGTAAAAGAGTACTTTCTACCTTTTAAAAATGTGGTGAAAATGTTAATACAATGTCAGAAAACACTCAGCATTTGAAAGGCTACTGCTCCGTGAGTATGTAAGCAGTGATATTTTGCAATACCTGATTGCATAGCTAACATGTTCAACTATTTTTAGAAAATTTTCTGGCTAAAATCGGTCACTCCGATCAGATTCTGTAAGCAATTTTCTAGAATCAATCCCTTTGAGAAACCTTAAAACACGTGCTAAAATTACAAGCAAGAATGCCTTATTTGTTTACCTCACAGCAATGACTTTCAGTACACTTTTGCACATGCTTTCCTCTTGGTGGGTTGAAAAAGTCTTCCCCCTAATGTGAATAACTTATTCTGGGGGATCCCATTCTCCCACGAGGACGATATACATGAATACATCCAAGAGCCATAGTTGGTAGGTAAAATCTCCTATTTCGACAGAAAGGAATGACCGATACGCTACTGGTAAGTTACTGAACCTAATTTGACATATCGGCGATAAAACAAGTTTTCAATATCATTGCTTCGATATCAGGGAGCAGTTTTTTTCAAACGTTGGATGTTTTTATTGATTCACCCGGTAGAAGTGCTGTTTTTGATGCAACCAGTTATTTTGCCTTTTCTCTGCCATGAATCAGCAACTACTTGTCAGACTGACTCATACAAGGTTTCAAATTCTAAGTTGGAGCCTGACTGACCCATCTGTGTAAAAACCAACATGATTGAATCTACAGCTCCTCCGCAAAAGCCACACAAATGAGGCACAAATTTTTTTGGGACACCCTGTATAATGTGGTTACTTTGGTCACTGTTGTGTGTACTGTCACATAAATTGTGAATACTGCTCACTCTAGAATGTTTGAAATATTTCTAGAGAAAGTGTGCTGTTGTAAGATATGTTTGTGTGATGCAAAAAGAGCCTTTTTGTGGTTATATTGAAGAACTACACATTTTGCATGGTGACTTTTTACAGCTGCCATACTTAATGACACTCTGACACCTGTTGTATTGTCATATGTTCCCAGTAGCGTATCAAACCTTTAGACAATGTGAGAATGACATGTGTCAAAAGGTCACTTGAATGCATAATAATCATGTGCTGGCCGCAGAATTGGAATCTGCACTGTTCAAGGGTGAACTAAAAATTTGAACTCAAATGTATCCTAAGGAAAGTGAATTACTGTATGGCATCATATGCATGATGACAATCATAGTATTTTTGAAAATTTTGCCAAAATGCAAAACCTTATATATCATTTGAAAGATCTCATCAAGTCGAATCCAGCTGCACCATTTTGAAGCAGATTTGACATACTTGGGAGGGGATACAACCACATTTGTCTCCAAAATGCCATGTAATGACATCATCAATCACGTGCTACTGACGCAAAATCTGAAACCGCTCTTGGAATATGGATCTCCATGCACATTGCATATAAAACCATTAATACAGTCTCCACTAGGTGAAAAATCAGACTTTTACAGTCCTGCCTAAAGTGGATGGGGTATAGTTCTCCCAGCCCACCTTGCTATGTGACCCCTGAACCATCTGTCATGGCCATATACTTAAGACATACCACGTTTTTTGGAAGAAAGTTTCAGTTAAGACTCTAGCCCCCCCCCCCCCCCTATCTGCAATGTTACAAGTAATTGGCAATTTCATAGATGAGGTCACAGCCATGTCAATGTTGACATGGGGTCTTTAGCAACGGAAGGTGGTAGTTTACACGCATTGAAAGCATCTTTCAACACAAAAATCATTTGTCTCTATGAAATTTTTGGCCAGGCTTTTTGTTGATATATCGATCTCCGAAGAAAATGTCCATAAATTGTTAATGTTTAATAATGTATATTTTATTCCTCGCTGTAGAGAATGTCAGATGATTTGAAAAGCAAAGACAGACTCAGCAAAATAGAAAAGCAAAATCAGCAACTGATGCAAGTCATACAAAAGAATATTGCTTCAAAAGATCCAGTATATCAGCTTAAGACATTAGATGATGGCGAAGATCAGCGATGAATTGTTCAATCAGAAATATATTATCAATGTGGTTGGTGTGTGTTTTCAAGAATCTTGTTTATATTGGCAGCTATATTCTCATCTGGCATCAGTTCTTGATGACTTGTATAATCCAAGTGTGAGGGACTGATCATAGTTTTATTATGCACGTCATATTCGTAGTCACCTATTGGCGAAAGAAACTTTTCTTCCGTCAACTCAAATGCTTGGTGCTAATTCGAAGTCTGTTTCAAAGCGTTAGCTCTTCAACATTTTTATTTTATTTGTCAGTTAATTTTGAATGTCTACCACTCTAGCGCTTATTGTCGTATAGACGAGGACATTCTACTGGGATTCAGTTCAGACATATTTAGATCAGACTGAGCTTTGCTGAGTAGCCCTTTGTGGAAAACATGTGCGAGATTGCAAAAGACATTTAATTCGTTCCGTATATCGTGTAAAGAAAATTGTATGTATCCAAAGTATAGGACTTCTTAATATGCTAGGAAATTGCAAATGTTGCAGATAACTTCTTGTCCAATTGGATGAACTTCAAGTTACAAAGAAAATTCCATGGACACCAAAGTCTTCCCTAGATTTTTTATCTGATCCCAAACATGATTCATTTTTTATCTCCCCATGCAAGTATCGAATCTTATTCTTTCATTAAGAAAAGGCAAATCTAGTGGACCAAGCATCATTCCAGTGAAGCTTCTGAAAATCGTCAATTAACCCATTTCAAAATATCTTTCAGCGTTGATTAATGAATCCTTCCACGCTTGGACCTTTCCTATTATTCTAATCCATAAACTAGGAATTGCGCCAAGTAATTCAAATGACGGACCAATTTGCCCGATTTCTTGAAGTTTTTGAGGTTTTATTTTTCATGCAGTTTGGATTTTGCACAGATGACAGATCATGCCCTTATCAGTTTAACTGAAACCATGAAATTCTCATTGGACAAAAATAGATTTGGCTGTGGAATATCTCTGGATCTTCAAAAACCTTTTGATACTGTTAATCATGATATACTTCTGAAAAAGTTAGAACACTATGGTATCAGAGGCATTGCTCTGAATTGGTTCCAATCTTATCTTAACAATCGCAAGCAGTTAATGTCAATAAATGGACACTCTTCTTCTCTTTGTAACATGTCATGCGGTGTCCGACAAGGATCCTTTCTTGGGCCATTATTATTTCGTATGTACATGAACGACCTACCAAATTCATCAAATTATTATCTGTTTTCCTCTTTGCTGATAACACTGACATATTCTGTGAGTCTGGTGACCTTGACTAACTTACAAAGTAGGTCAACAGAGGACTTAAGAAAGTTAAGATGTGGCTTGACTCAAACAAGCTTTTACTTAATATAGAGAGGACAAACTTTGCATTATTTCACTTTCCCAGAGAGAAATTGACAAATTACACCAATCTCAAAATTGGTAAACAGAATATTAAAAGGAACACGTATGGAGTTCTCATGGATGAACAGATCTCCTGAAAAAATCATCGAACTGAACGACGCAAAAAACTTTTTAGAACCTCTTGTCTTTTCTTGTCTTTTTCCACTTTGTCCCCTGGATACTCTTATCTCACTCTATAAATCCCTGTTCTCTTCCTTCATCAGCTATGGCTTTCTGTCTGAAGTTTGACTGACGAATCCTGTACCTGGACTCATTCTTTCGACTTGAGAAGAAAATTCTCAGGAGCATCAAATTTGAGCCCTTCTCTTCTTCTCGCTCACCAATTTTTCTATCATTAAAATTCTTAATACTTGAGGATGTTCAACACCGAGATACGTCAACCTTTGCCTATAAAGCTATCAATAAAGTTTTCTCCGTATTGCTTTCATGATTACTTTCAGCCAAATGCAGCTGTTCAATAGGATTGGGACTAGTCAGGCTACCAGAGGTGACCTATCCAAATCTATTAAAATACCACTTTGTATGGTCTTCAAACAGTACAGTATTTTGGTTTAAAACTCTAGAACGCCCTTCCACTGTTCATGCGCGTTGGTAGCTCTACTGCGGTTTTTCGCTCAAAATTGAAAACTTATTTCCTTGATTCATATCCCGGGGAGGTGGTACTCGTATATTTTTGTACCGGGGTGTGCCGCTGAATAGGGTATCATTTTCAGGATTCTGACTTCGGGACGGGGTATCATTTTTGTAAAAATTGGCTGCAAGACAAGGTCCATAATTGTCATTTTTGACACCGAAAAGTCGATGTAGGTTATTTGTACTTCGCGAATATGATTTAAATTGCTTGGATGGCAATATTTCCATATTTTCCCGTAGATTTCTTACAAATTTCCAGGACAGGGCACCATTTTTTCTGAAGAAGCTCTCTGTCCAGGACAAGGTATCATTTTCAGGAATCTGACTCCGGGACGGAGAAGCTTTCAGATTTCGCAGTGGTATGTTCGCAGACCAAGTACCCCCCCCCCCCACCCGTTGGATTCATACTCTTAAAATTTACTAGCTATGTAAAGCAACCTGACAAAGCATGTCAAAGGCTCATCTGGTTACTATTGGTTAATTCTTTGGTATATTTGTTTTCAATGTAAAGGTTTCTTAGTTTTGTTTTCTGTGGGGGGAGGGGGGAGCTCTCTCGATTAGTTTACCTATTTAGAGAGCTTAACCAATTAATTTTAAATCCAATCATGTGGAGTAATATGTTTCTCTTAACTCATTCTAGTAATATTTAGTAATTTTTGTTCTTTGTGTTGTTGTGCGTTTGATTATAGAGTATTTTGTATTAACTTGTGTTTAAAATTGATTCATAAATGAATGAAACTGAACTGAAAACTAATCTTCGTCCTTGGCCGTCTCGGCGTCGTTCCGTTTTCTTAAATGTTTCGTGAATGTTAAAGGCATACTGTCGTGGTTGTGATTGGCTAGTTGTGATGTTGGATCATCCTTTTTTTTGAGAATAAAGGGAATCAGATCATTATCATCTTAATGAATTTAATTGTACAGCGAAATTGATGATCCTTGCCTATTTTTGTTTCTTCTTGGTTCTCTTATTTACCCAATCAGCGCCACGACAGTGTGCCTTTAAAGGCCCGCATTTGCAAAGAGCAAAGATATCTTGAAATTTCTCATTCAAATCGAAGTTGCACACGCACATTGAACGATAAATAACCAAAGGAGTAATGTTGTGTCATTTATCAACGACTCGAGGATCAATTTGACTTCATTTTCCATTTATATGTCTCCAAATTTCGTTTGAAACATTCAGTCTTTAGCAACTTCTTGCAAATCCGTCTCGTTCCATATTTTCTCTGCAAAGTGGCAGTACGAAACGTTGCATCGATAGGCTTTGGTCCATGGTCTACAGATAATGCGGTTCATACACTCGTGAATAGATATATGGCATGTCCGATTTTGCTCAATTCATTCAAATGGAAACAAACCCGATAAAACATGTTTTGGCTGTTTGGTTTACCAATGATAGATCTTACACAAAGCAACAAAACTAATTTTTTGTTGTGTTGATGAAAGTTTAACGCCTTGCTCCTTTGTTTGATTGTATTGAATCATAAATAAATTTGACATTTTCCTTGCACAAATTTCTTAAATGCATGCATTAGTGCTTACCTTGATTGAAATGATGAGGAAACAATGACAAGCAATATAGACAAGTCACCTAGCAAAGGATCGCAAAAAATGGAAGGATATTTTGAAACGATAGAGGGCAGGGGTGGTGGCATTGTGGGGTCTGCTGACAGGCTTTTTTCTGGTTCTTGAGCCTTGTTGTTCAAAATAATTTTCTCTTCACTGTTTTGCCTGTTTTCAAACATTTTTTCATGTTTTTGCTCAGTCTCGCTAAATTTTTTCAGCTTTCTTTCGGACCACATGGTTTGAGCTCCTAAGAGCTATGGTGGCAGACTTTCATGGTGGCATCACTCTATATATTTTGCTACTCTACTAGATGTAAATCTCTTGGGGGGGGGTAACTCAACCTATTATCTGACGGGGACGTACCATTTTGCCCAAAAAATCGGTACCCATAATTCCGTGAATTCTGGTGGATTTTAGGGCCATAATTCCATAAATTGAATAGGTATCTGAGCCATAATACCGGAAATTATGAAAAATCCACTGAAAAGGACACCCATAATTCCGCGAAATGTCAAAAAATTGGGAAAATGATACCCATAATTCCGTAATGGCTTGAAAAAAGTGCCCCTATAAAATGGGACGTCCCCATATCACGAACAGTAAAGATGCCCCCCCCCCCGAAGAAATTCTGAGAAAACGTTGTGTGGGCTGCCACGTTATATCGTTTATATATACCGGGTGAGTCAGAAAAAACGTGGGGCGTTTGTCGGACTGTGGCGTCACATTGAGCCACTCGATCATCGTCAACTAAATTTTTCCATGCAGCCAAGAGTCTAACTTAGATAATAAAACTTTCCCGAATGAAATCAGTCTCTTAATGCATTTGTTAAAAAAGATTTTCTTCATAAGACTTTGTATGGGATTCAGGCAAACTGGTGAAATCTTTGACCAAGCCCCTTCAGCATTTTAGCCCTGCCAGAGTTACAGGTACACGTTGTATTATCAGCAGATACAGAAAAAATTTAACCTGGTTCACACTAGGTCGCATAGGTCGCTATGATCGTGCAGAAAGAACCAAAAGACAAGGACCCAGAGTTTCAGTCCTTTGTCCTTTGTGTCTTTCTGCATGACTCTAACGACTCAAAGGACCTAGCGTGAACCAGGCTTTGGGAAAAAGTATTGTCTGGAAGACGTCCCATTTCTATTTACAGAACGTTGATCTGCTTGAAAGAAACCTCTTCAGAAGAAAAAAAGCACGCATTATTGATGTCTTTCAAACATTCTGTACGCAGGGCAAGTCATGATAAGATATCCTAGGGGAGAAAATACTATCACCTGGCTATTTCATTCCCTCCAGAAAATACCACGTGCACCTGCAACTTTTGCCAAAATAAAATGCGGAAGGGGCTTGGCAAAAGATTTCATCAGTTTGCCAGACTCCCATACAAGGTCTTACAAAGAAAATGTTTTTTAACAAATGCATCAAATGACCGATTTCGATGGGGAAAGGTTTACGATCTAAGTTAAACTCTTGGCTGCATGGAAAGATTTAGACTAGTTCACGACAATTGGGTGGATAAATGCGATGTCACAGTCCGCCAAACGCCCCACGTTTTTTCTGACTCACCCGGTAGACTATTAGTGCTGAACTGAAAATTATACATCTTTTCCTGAATATACTTTAAAGTATGGTTCATCAAGGGGGTTAAAAAACCGTCCTTCAGCGCGATTTTCAGTTAGAATCCGCCGTTCCGGTCATTTTTAGCCAAAGTTCCGCGTCCCGCGACTTCTTTATCAAAATGATGGCACAAACGAGTATTGTTAGACATTTTCATCAATCCCTGTGGAGAGAGGAGACTGGCAGTAAACTTCATGTGCAAAGCTTTGAAAATATTCTCATAGTGCTGACCAGAAAAACAAAGATGTGACCTCTTTTTACAAGACAACAGATAAAGGATCCGCAATCATGAAAATTTCATGAAAATTCCGCATTCCGCTTATCATTTTCGAGAAAATCCGCGCCCGGTAGGGATGGAGAATTCCGTCGTTCCGCCGAGAACTTGTTAGAATTCCGTATTCCGCGACAAATTTTCGTCAAATTCGCTGTTCCGCAAACCCTGATGATCCCCACCTTAGAGTCGCTCGCACGACTGGCGAAAATGTTAGGGGCTCGGGGGGTACCTTAATACTGTTCGTGGTACGGGGACGGGCCATTTTGTAGGGGCACTTTTTTCAAACCATTACGGAATTATGGGTATCATTTTCACAATTTTTTGACATTTCACGGAATTATGGGTGTCCTTGCCAGGGGATTTTTCATAATTTCCGGAATTATGGTCCAGATATTTATTCGATTTGTGGAATTATTGTAAAAAGTGTTCTGATTATCTTCGGCTTGGCACGAGCGTTGACAACAGAGAAGACACAAGTTTCGAGTTTCCCTTTCTGATCTTTATCCTTCTGTTTTACTTTAACCAATGCTAGCGAGATTCTGGTTGGCTCTCACTGCTAGGAGCTCTCTTATAATAATACAAATATCAACAGGCGCATCCCCGTCTTTCTCAAGCACTGCATGCCCTTAAATGCACGAATATAACCTCAGGCGCATCCCAGTCTTTCTCAAGCACTGTATGCCCTTTAAACGTAAATAATAAATAAACACTAAGAGCTTTCACAAGACTCTTGTGCTGGTGGTAATCCACCCTTCCTACACTAGCATCACTTATCCATGTCTGTTCTGTCTAATGTAAAGTTGAACTCTTATTTATACAAATTCATAGTCTAAGAGTTCTAAATACAGAATCAATCAATGTTCTCTTTAGTGGTTACTTCGGAAATGTTATCGTCCGCAATACATGTACTAAGTTTGAGTCATACAATAGTCGGTTGAGGAGTTACTGTTTGAATCATAAGTGTTATAATCTCTGAAAGAATATACCTTCCTTGAACTTATTCCTAAAACGTGTGAAATGTCAAATGACGTACATGCAGTTCCTTAAGACAAAGATTACGGTTTCACTGTTACAAATGAAGGAAAAACAAGTATAAAATGAATGGGCAATACCTTACGAAAATTGGCCTAAATGAACCTGTATTACATTATGGCCCTGAAATCCACCAGAATTTACGGAATTGTGGGTAGCAATTTTTCGGGCAAAATGGCACGTCCCTGTCACTTAATAGGCTGAGTTACCCCCCCCCCCCGAGGTTAGGGGAGAGGGAAGGAGTACTGTTTCCCATCGTATATACAGTAGCGACTATGCTCCCGTCGACTTCGGTTTACGTGATTTCATGGTCATATTTCACAGGCTAGCAACGTGCAAATAAAACGGGGGAAGGGGTAACTTCAATAGGCGGTGAGGGGGGTGGGCCATGGCCCCGTTTACACGAGATCGGATCCAAATGGATCCGTACCCAAATTGTGACGGATAGGCCTTGCGTTTACACGGGACTCGACGGATCCGAACCCATTTGGATCTGCTATCCGTCCCCAAACGGGATCACTTTCGAAAGTGATCCCATTTGGATCCGATCCCAAAAAGGTCCTTTGTTGAAAATCCTTTGCTGACATTTCAAAGAGGGGAATCAAAGATGAGACAGAGTCTATAAGAGTGCAAAATTTCAAGGGATCTGATCAAAATAAGAGAAAAGGTTTACTAGAGCGCTGCAAAGTGTTAATAAAATCGAAATGGATCCGATCCCGTGTAAACGCCAACCATTCTGGATCCGATCCCGTGTAAACGCCCCTCAAAAAGTGGATCAGATCCAAATGGATCCGATACCATTTGGATCCGATCCCGTGTAAACGGGGCCTAAAGGACACCCCAAAATTTATGACTATGTGTGATTTCACCAACAAATTCACCACAAAATTCATTTTCTTCTCCAAAAAAGGCACCCTATAAAATGGCACATCCCCTACCATACTGTATTTACTTACATACAGTATGGTATAGTCCCAAACCCCCCCCCCCAAGGAAATGACAACATCTGCTTCGATCCTATTGAAAGATTTGCCGTTGGTGTTTCTACAGCACAGGTAATGGGGAAAAATTGATAAAAAGAACAAGTACCTCTCTGTTTACTTTAGTGCTTGCCAAATTTGCCAACTTTGTCTAGATAAGGCCAACGACAACGATGTTTATCATACAAACAGTTATGGCTTCCACTCAAAAAGAAAATTCTTTTCTTTTTGAGTGGAAGCCATAACTGTTTGTATGATAAACATCGTTGTCGTTGGCCTTATCTAGACAAAGTTGGCAAATTTGGCAAGCACTAAAGTAAACAGAGAGGTACTTGTTCTTTTTATCAATTTTTCCCCATTACCTGTGTCTACAGTATGTATTAGCTCCTAATTGTTTGTTCTATTTGTTTGTAACTGTATAGTCTTCCTTGGTCCTTAGGGACGGGTTGTTGATAACTGTTTATGTCGCTGCCGGGTTTGAAGGCTTTGTTTTTGGACACTGATTGTCACTTGTTCCTTGGCAACTGTCGTAACAAGTTGGCCTCGAGTTCAAACAAGGAGATGAAAAGAAGTCACCGAAAAGAACAAAATGGACGACGCACTGGGCGAAAATGTACCACTGTAGTTGGCGAAGAAGGTTTCCTGTTTTACTTTGGGTTCATCTTGTTTAGAAAAGGTCGACATGAGTTATTCGTGAAATCAAATTGCAACGGAAGATGCAAAGTAAGTATTAACTTCTAAAGGAACGTTAGAAAAACAAACATTTCTATGTGTCGTCTGTGACTGGCTATGTTGTTTTTTTTAGGCCGGTACTGCCACTGAAATGCACACACGCCGGGATTACCGTACTAAATCTAACTCTTTTAATCTTCAGTTCGTTACGATGACCCCATAGGGAGCAATAGCGTTTGCTATGTTTTCATACTGGAAGTCTGGTTGCTGCCCAACAAGACTTTACTTTTATATTCATCTGATCCGTTGTTGATTAATCCCACAAGACAGGCCTGTCAAGTCAAAGGTGATCTATGTATATATTCCGAAAAAATTGTTCATTATGGTCTTAATTCAATGCGATATCTTGGTGCTAAACTGTGCAACTCTTTACCTATAGTAGTGGAATTTGAAATGATCCATCTAAAGGTGTCATTTCAGACGCAAATGAAAAGTTTTTGCATATGATTGTTTTGAATCTGACCAGTCCGACCTAAGCTATATATTTGTCATCTTGAGTAATTTCACAACTATTATATCAACAGTTACTTTGTATTTTAATTTGTATTTTGAATGTTATTTTACCCCTTAAAGAAAAAAAAACTATTATATCAACATGCTGTGGGGCACATGCTGGGATTGTTGGGGAGATGAGATATGCTTTATCCGAGGAAACTTGTGTGTTCCCCCGTGCAGTAGGTTATAGCTCATGCGCAGTAGCGTTTTGAGGTTGAAGCTCTGACGGGCGCATGAGCTTTGACCCACTGCACGGGGGGGGGGGCATGTTAATTTCCTCAGTCAAGCGTATCTTGTCTCCCCAACAAGGGATTTGTGGTCCTGTGCTGGGTTTTCTTCCTTGGGCGAATGGCAGGGGCGGACTGGCAGTAGAATTGGGGCCCGGGCGATTCGGCAGCGAGGGGGCCCGCAACTACTCGAGCGAAAAGTTTGCAGGGCACTCCCTTGGGAAATTTTTTGTGAACACACCCCCTGGATTGGCCTCAAATGATACTGGACTCACTTCTAACAATTTGAATGGCTCTCTATACGATGAGTTGCATTCTGCTATCTACCTTCTGAAGTGATGTTTGACAGCCTCATGAGGAGTAAATGCATATTTGATGAAGCTGAAACCAAGTGCGAGCGTAGCGAGCAAAGCTGGGGGTCCGGGAGCTTGCCCCCGGGAAAAATTCTCGTTGCCACACCCTTTAGATTGTTGGAAAACGCCCCATTTTGGAGAATCTACCATCTAAAGAAGCAGAGCATCATGAGTGATGGGAGTCCTTCCTGGAAAATTTATGAAAATGACTGCAATTTCACGAGTAGATATATTAGTATTGAATTGCACAATATACAAAGGAATAGTTTGATAGATTCTGGCAACCTCCTGGAATAGAAATAACTTTAAAATTTCATTTCTATGAGCTTGGTTTTCACAGCCTCTCTTACTTAAAAATGAACGAACTTCAGGAAGGTATTACGGGCTGAAGCGCCGCACTCGACCGTTTCCAGTAGGCCTGTAGGGAGAATGCAATTTTTTATAGCATAAGTTGAATACGAGAGCAGAAATCTCAGCGCCACCGTGACTTTCAGGGCCACGCTCGCTTCGCTCATGGTGAAGGCCTGATTCATTGCCGAGAAATGCTTTCATTTGCCCTTCCTCAAACTTCAAGATCCAACTACTTACGAAAGGGAGTCCGTTTGACGAAAGACCTTACTGGGAAAATTCTTGAAAGCAGTGCATCAAAATCGTCTACAAAAGGTCCTTTTGTCAAGTCAATTACTGTACATGCTTTTGTATCATTGTTCTTGTGTAATTTTCATTTCATGCCTTAAAGTATCATTAGATCACATTTCAGAATCCTTAAATGTTGAATACTTCTATCCAGGGCGTACGCAGCACTTAAACGTGGAGGGGGTCTGGGGCGTAGCCCTAGAAAAATTCACAGTAACCACGCCCTTTAGACGCTTGGAAAATGAAGGAAACGCCCTTTTTAGCTATGCTTTGCATCGTAAACATGGTGGCAATTATCACAGCAGCATGGAGCTGGTCATTCGAGCTTGATCAGTGTCTCTTTTCGCTCCTTTATAATTGCTTAGTCCGTCGGTGGCATCTTTTATGCAAGAAGCTTTGGCAAATTTCAACAGTAGCAGCAACTTAGGATCCCTATAGCTAGTGGCATGATGGACAGGCTGAGATAACTTGGGATATTGAAATAATGAAGTGGGTCTGGGGGCCAAGCTCACAGGAAAATTTTTGAGGACATGTATTCTACGATTCTACTTTGGCTGAGAATGCCTCTTCCAGCTGCATTCAAGCATTCGTTAGAAATCTAAAGCTTTTCTGTGAAACTTTGACAAGCCCCAACACAAATTCTATTACATTTTTGTGCAAATCTCGAGGACCATCTTTATTGACAAGTGGGGGGTTCGGACCCCTATTCCCACCTTGGGTACGCCACTGCTTCTATCTTTTCTCTAAAACCTTATTCATATCTTAAATACCCCTAACACGGTGTCCTAGGTCGCTGTAAATCGAGTGTAGATATAGGCAAAAAAATTGTTTGAAATTAACAGACTGGCAAGGGCAAGAGGTAAAGTGAGAAGGGACCCCTGCATAGAAAACGCCTTCCTCGAACAGGTCTTTGTTGGGCCCCTTTGGCAAAAGCTGCTCCAGTTTCGTCAAGTTCTACATTTGCAGATTCATCAGTTCACCTATCAGTCGAAAACGAGACTATGCCAATTGAAATTTTGCAGTACCCTTATCTTACGAACTAGGGCCCACTTGCAATCTTTTGACATATTCAACTGTTTGACAAACAAAGATAACTGTTGAAAGAATTATTACAGGGCCCTTCAACCAATTTTTCGTTGATTGAAACTGGTTGTTTTGTCACTGTCAGAAAGTTCATCCAAAATTAACCATTTGAAATATTTTTCTTCCATCACAGAAGGGGCCCATGGAGACCCTTGCTGAGGGGGGCCCTTCGGGCCCCAGCCCGGTAGCCCGACTGGCCAGTCCGCCCCTGGCGAATGGGTTGCTTTGCTATCTTTGGATAAGGATGGTGACCTGCCCATTTGAGGTAATGGTCTGTGGGATGGTGGCCCCATCTTGTGTGGGTGGTTGTCTACCTGTTTTAGCCCAAAGTCTCCATAGCTTGTAGAAATGCAATTCTGTCTACTGCTCAGGATAACTTTGATTCATCTCAAGTCAATTGATAACATGCCAGGATGAGGGGGGGGGGGAGGGAGGGCTCTCTCCTCCATTACGTTACCTAGAGAGCTCCTCCTTGGTCATTCCATGCCAGTTCATCCAGAGACATACCTCAAAAGAAACCAAAGTCCCAGAATTTCTCCTTCTTTTGGCTATAAGTTAAGCTACTTATGGTGATGTCAAATCTCAAATTTCAGCTTGATATCTTATTCCGTTTTGAAATTATGGACATTTTTCTGTCCGCCTTGGAAGTTAAAAAAATGGGCGTGGTCACCAGAAATTAATAAGCGCAAGCTGCTGTTGAAACACTTTTTAATTGACAATCAATCATTTTGAACCAGATGAAACAGTGCTACCTGACTAATTTAAGGGTGTAGATTCCAAATCTGTTCTCAGAATACTGCTTAAAGCACCATGAACCTCCCTATGGTGCATTAAAAATGCAATTTTCATGTTTTTCCAGAACCAAAAATATGCGCCACTTTGAGTGAAAATTGCCAAATGCAGCAAAATGATATCAAAATGGCAAGTGGACAATCTAAAAGTATATATTTGAGGGTTTATTTTCAGTGAGTTTCATCTTTTGTATATGTAGGGTTCAGCAGTTATTGACCTCCAAAAATAGGCAAAAATGGTCAAGTTTGGTGTGATTCTCCATTTACTGTACAACATATAAGTGAATTATCATGACGTAGAACAATTTCATGAAGTTGAATAACTGTATGATGTGATAAGAATACATATTTTTATCATAAAGGGTCAAATTTTAGATACTGTATATAAAGCCAATTTATTGAGTATTCATAAAGCTCTTTAATTCTTTTGAAAATTAAACTAATCATTACATTGTTCACAAATAAGTCTGATAAACTGTTTTTTCTAAACACTGTCACATGCAATACATTTACTCCGTTTCCATTGCCTTGATCTTTGTCATGTCTTGATTCCTGATGGTATATGTTCTTCCTGTGACTGTGGTAGGCGCTCCAATTTTACAAACAAATTTGTCGAAAGGTACCCAGCAAACATCATCCCTTGCTGGCCATGAGAAACTTGTAGCTGGTCCATGTGGGTGCATGAATTTCATCATAATATCTTTGCTTTCCCTATTGATGTCTTCTACAAGTCCAATCCACCAAAAAGAATCGTAATGGCACACAGCAAAATCCATTATCTTCACTTGAGATATTTCTTTTTCTATTTCCTCTGCTGCCGAAGCCAAAAAGCGAAAAGAGCCACTAAATTACTCATCTTCACTGACTCTTTTATACTGAATCTCATGTGTAGAGATTGGTGAAAAAAGTGGTAGCTTCTTGTACCTGGTACTGTACTGCCCAATTCAAATCTTAGTTTCAGCATTTCTCTTACATCTTTCATTGCTTCTTTGGTAATCTTTATAAAGCTGATACCAGGAATTTCCTCCCTACAAAAGTCAAACATTTTGTCTGCGGAAAGGATCTGATCACCTTTTGGCCTTTGTAAACTAGATCTAGCAGTTAAACGCTTCACCGTCCCACCAATACCATCACATGGGGACTTGCCATGACTTGTGGCAAAGAAAGACCATTCAGCAGATAAACCAAAATCATTTTCATGGTGGCATACGTTTACAAAGTTCTTGAAATTTTTGTACTGCCCAGCACAGCCATCTGAAAAGTATTCCACATGCTGCAAATGAGGTAGCTTATGCCTTACAAGCTCTAATGCTGTCTTCTGTACTTGGTAGACGAAGCATGTGTCATGTTCCATGTCATCAGAAATAATGCAGATAGACAGGCTTTTCAGCGATTCACCATCTTTGTAGTAAACTACCACAGGATGAAGTGTGCTGCCAAGCTTGTTCCAATGAAAACCCTGGATTTCATCTTGGACAACAAACTGGTAATTCTCGGCAAAATCTAGAAGGATGGTGCATGCGTTGTCATTGAGGTTGCCCTTCTTTTCCTTTAAGTACCTTGCTTGACTTTTTGCAATAAATGAATGGCTTGTTAATTTATTCAGAGCCTCAAGATCTAGTTCGATAAATTTCTCGATCGTGGCTGTTTGTGAAACGAGCATTGCCCGGTCTGTCCCTTGCCATTGCTGAAAGTTAACATTATCTTCTTGAACTGAATCAAAGGCCGCTTCGAGATAATCCTTGACTGGTGCTGTTCCAGGACAATTGGAACATCGATGAATCATGCACATCTTGTTTTCAACATTGCACACCATCATCTCGATTAGTTCCTTGTAAGTCTTCTCAATATTTGCAGCATGAACAAGAAGCTGAGTGTTCTGGTGGCTTGTGCATACACAGACTGAATGTGTTCCTGATGAACTAACAGTCACACACCATTTTGGCCGCAGACTGCAAAACTTTGAGAAGCCAACTTTACAGTGAGGATTGATTCTCTTGAATTCACTGAAAAGCTCACGGAGGTTGCATAAAATCAATCGTTTTTGTTCATGTACTTTCCTGCCAATGCTTACACTATCCTTTTTCCCAGGCATGAGTCTAGTGTATTCATCATCTTGATAGAAACTGAGAATGGCTGCTTTTGTGTCCTCGGTTATTGTTCTACCCTTTCTTGCATCAGGAATAGACAGAATTCCTCTTTCCTTCTTCAGGTTCCTTGCAGTGCGCACCGCATACTCTGACACATTGAAAAATTGTGCAGCTGCTTTTCTGCTCCAGGAATCAGGGGTTAAAGTCAGGATCTGGATTTTGGTCTTATAGTCTGCCACTTGAATCTTTTCTTTCATTAAAGCCAACAAGGTGTCAAGATCAGCTGCTTTGGCTGCTATCTCTGATGAAACAGAAGCTTGAGGTTCTTTCCTCCTCAGATCTTCTTTATCGATGTTTGCTGCTGTTGATGCCATCTCTTCCATGGTAGACATTGCTCGATCCAATTTATCTTTCAAGTGACCGATCTTTCTTTGCTTTGTCATGGCGTGAAGCTTGATTGGAGAGATGCCTAGTTCTTCAAAACTTGAATCGACGGACTCCCTTGCAGCATCTCTTGCCATTTATATTCTCAAAGTCTGTACTTTTGTGGAATTCGTCATCAGTTTCCATCTGTATTTCCTCAACTTCATTTGAAGCTGTCGCAGTTTTCAAGCAGTTTCGACAGAACTGCCAGCCTGGGAAAACTTCATGTCCTTCCAGCTTCAATTTCTTTGCCATTTCCAAAGTTATCATGTGGCCTCCTTTCACAACTTTTCTGCCTCTTGTGTGCTTTCCATATATGTTGCAGCATTTTTGAAATTTCTTTTCAAATGCAGAACCAAAAAGTTCTTTATGATGTGAATAAATCATCAGCTCTTGATTCTCAACCGCTTCTTTCATCCCTGCCCTCCATAACAGTGTTTCTTGAAGCTCTTCTTCAAAGTCACACACTTTTTCCAAAGCATTTTGCCTTGTAAGCCATGATTTGTGACACTCACCACTACCATGGAGTTCTTTGAAATTGCAGTTACGATCCATGCTATAGCGCTCTATCAACTTTGAATAACTTCTTGTCTTCCACCTTGATCTCAAACTGACTGAGGCAGTAAGAACCTCCTTTATATATTAGCACATCCCCTTTTAGGCATTACATAATTGAAAGACCAAAGATAAACCATTACATTACTGGAGATTATGTCATATATTAGAAACTTTCATGACATCATAGCAATAAGCAATATCAAGTTTCTGGCAATTTGCAAGGTCACTAATCTTCCCAATATTGTAACACCTTGCTTGTAGAATTCCTGTGGCTAATCACATTAGCAGTAACCATGACTAGAGCCATTGCATTACTACATTGATATGAATAGATATTACTTAATCTCTTTGTGGCATGATATTTGAGTTACTGTAGCTCTAACATCATGTCTGCTGTTTGATTCAAGAATCAAAGGAGCAACAGCTGTTTGCAATGAACAGCCCTGGAAACTTTCTGGGAAGAACACAATTTTACAACACATGCCTAAGGTCTGCTCTGGTGGATATATCAAGGAGGTGCTAGGTCAATATACAATAAATTCAGCTAGCCTACCTAGATCAGTAACATCAATGGGAATTTCACTGGTACAAGAGTATACAAGACCTTCTGAGTACGAAGGATTTTTAGGGATTTTTGATTGATTTTTCTTCAAAATAAAAGGATTTTTGCCAAGTGGGTACAAGATTTTTAGGTACTCCCCCTTTTCATCAGTCGCAGTACTGTCTTCGCAATCAGGATGTCATTGGCCGACTGAGGGCAAGAACAGAAAAATTCAAGTCCAGTTTTTATCCATACGGTTTATCTGAATGGAAAAAGCTTGAGCCTGAATTGAGACTTGCACCCTCAGTTACCGTTTTCAAGAAAAAGCTCCTATCAAAAATCCGCCCCCCTGCAAAATCTGTTTTTGGAATTTACGATCCAATGGGTTTGTCCCTTCTTACTCAACTTAGGGTTGGTCTCAGTAAGCTAAATTTTCACAAATTCAAGCATAATTTCAGGGATACCATAAACCCAATGTGCCCAACAAATGATGGTGTTGAGGATACAGAACACTTTTTGTTGCTCTGCCCGTCTTTTGATGATCAACGAAGAGATCTTCTCGCTGGAATTGAAGAATTATTACGACCTTTTGTGCAAATTGCTAATCTTTCAAATGATGCTTTGACACAGCTCTTGCTATATGGCGATAAAGACCTTTCTTATGAAATTAACAGTGACATTCTTAGATTGACTATACGTTTCATTTGTGAAACTGGTCGGTTTGATTGAGATCTTATTGGGGCTTTAGCTGGGTACAAAGCAACCACCAAGTTCCTTTGCGTAAATGTTCTTGTTACTTCCCTTGTAAATTCTGTTTCATATTAGATGTCAGATCCCTTAGTCCAAAAACCACGACGAGCTTCCGCTCGCGACTTTTCCATTTTTTCTCATCCGAACCCAGATCCAACATTTAATATGAGACAGAACCCTAGTAGTGTATCCTGTAGTCTTAGCTTAATGTTGTGTGTCTCTATGTTTTTGGCCTTGGGGTAGTCGTTGTTTTTTTTCCGCTCCCCTTGGTATCGTCTCTGTGGTGTCGTCTAGTAGTTTTGGATAAGTATAGTAGAACGTATAAATTGTTTGTAAATTATTTTATATGAATATAAAAAAAAAAAGATTTTTAGGGGTGAAATGCCCCCTTTATTAATATATACATGTAGAGTATATTTCCTCATCAATATCTGCATGCATAACAATTTTGTAGTGGAAAAAAGTTTTACAAATATATCCTAATGCAGGCCCTAATTGTTACAAAATGAGCAATTTTTGCCTATTTTTGGAGGTCAATAACTGCTGAACCCTACATATACAAAAGATGAAACTCACTGAAAATAAACCCTCAAATATATACTTTTAGATTATCCACTTGCCATTTTGATATCATTTTGCTGCATTTGGCAATTTTCACTCAAAATGGCATATATTTTTGGTTCTGGAAATGAAAATTGCATTTTTAATGCACCATAGGGAGGTTCATGGTGCTTTCAGCAGTATTCTGAGAGCAGATTTGGAATCTACACCCTTGAATTAGTCAGGTAGCACTGTTTCATCTGGTTCAAAATGATTGATTGTCATTTAAAAAGTGTTTCAATCGCGGCTTGCGCTTATTAATTTCTGGTGACCACGCCCATTTTTTAGCTTGCAAGGCGGACAGAAAAATGTCCATAATTTCAGAACGGAATGAGATATCAAGCTGAAATTTGAGATTTGACATCACCATAAGTTGCTTAACTCATAGCCAAAAAGCCTCAATTAGTGGCAGCCAATAATTCAGTTTCCAACCTCGCATGTATCGTGTGATCATGAGGATTAGCACGGTTTCCCAGTGTAACTCTCTGAAGATCAACAATGCGCAACTTTCCACAGGAAAGAAAGAAAGGGATCTGACAATTGTCTCTCACTGCATTAGAAGACGACTGACAAAGCAAGGCCAGGAATGTAATTATAGCCCTAGTAAAGCTTTAAGTAATTCCCTGCATACAATGTATCTTTGTTCTTTGATTTGTATTTTCATGTATTAATTTGTCATAGTAATTTAGTAATTTTTTTTGTAATATTGCCATACAGTATGTTCTTCTCGTTTAGTTATGATTGATTGATTTTACTGAATTGTATGTGTAGTGGAATTTACAGTAGGGTATGAAACTGAAAGTGCTGCTGCAAGCAAAGTCAAAACTTCTGCACAAGTCAATTAATGCTTCCTTTTTCCATATGATTCCATATTTATATGCACTAATGTAAGGTTGCCTTGGGCAGCTTTGATTGGATGGACACGAAACAAAGGCCTATCATCATATCTACAATCTCACATTTGTAATAAAATATTGATAATTGAGTTTTCATTGGCATAAAGAAGTAAAGGAAGTGTTTTGGAAATGTGCTTCCGCAAACTGGAAGACAACATACTGTAGTATAGTAAACATTCAAAATATAGTTTGGATTATCATAGTACACTGTAGTATGCTACAGTATATGCTACTGTACCGGGTGTCCCAAAAAAAAGTTCCGACGTTTGATGGAAGACAGAGAAAAAGTGTTTGAGCCTAACGATTTCTATTCATTCTAGCTACATGCTAGAAATTTCAACTTAAAGTTTGGCATATCGTGGGAAGCAGTTAGTCATCTGAAAATGGAATCATGAGCTCTAACATTTCATGTTCATGCTCAAGACAAAACCAGAGAGATTTGTACGGAATCCTGCCTCATTGCCTCATGGTGGTAAAAGGGGACTCCCTCAAAGACCAACACATACACTGAATTGACAATTCATTCATTACCTCGAAAAGGGGCAAAGTTTCTACTCACTGGAGCACATTCAAAGTAAAGGCCATTTTCCCCAGTTAGTATGGAATTTGCGGAGAGTGCGGAAATTCTTCTGTTAGCTTTCAATGCTTTTTAATTGTGTGAAAAGGCACCTGCTCGAAATCATATTTTGGACTGTCTTGGGACAAATAGTTTGCTGCTTTTATTGTTGCATTATGCCAGCTGGGAATTCGAATGGGAGATTTATAGTTCCAAAGTTTCAAAGTTTCTTTTCTTTTACTAAAATAGCTCTCAGCTCCTTGTTCGACGTGACATGTAATGCAAAATTTTGTTCTTCGGCTTTGTGCAGCTCGAATTGAGTGGTAAAAAGTACGAACTTAGTATGTTCCCTCGAGACCTATTCCCTATTGGGTTCGATTTTCAGACTTTGATTTGAATGTGCTCAATGAGCAGAACTCATGTTCGTCGTCTGTTGCTCATCCGGAGATTCCCCCTTCATGCGATAATGAAGGAAGGCGTAAAATCTCTCTGGTTTTGCCTTGAACATGAACATGGAATGTCAGAGCCCATAATTCCATTTTCAGGTTACTAATTTCTTCCTAAGATATGCCAAACTTTAAGTTGAAATGTCTAGCATTTCACTAGATTGATTAGAAATTGCCAGATTCAGAACTTTTTTCTCTGCGTTTAACCAAACGCCGGAACTTTTTTTTTTGGACACCCGGTATGTATATGCCGGTATGACCAAGCTTATCGTACCAGGTGGGTCAAAGTAAGCTACATATAGTAGACACTTTTGAAAGGCCACAATAAACCTTAAATTTTGAAAGGCCATAACGAAAGAAGTCCTTTTTTCTTTTCTTGTACAAGGATGAACAGGACTGCTATTACTCTGTTTACCAGTTCTTGAAAACAGGACTGCAAATAAACACAACTCTTACAAGGTAGCCGTTAGTCTCCGGTTGTGTTACTTACATCCAACGGACAGTTCTGTCCAAAAACGCTCCAGTTTGACACTCCTGTTTGCGTTCACACAACATTCATACACTGGCTGCAAAATTAGGTACGTAGGTAGGTACATATGTTTAACGTGGCTAGCCTGCGAATGTCTGAGAGACTTATTTCCAGCAGGGGCCACGGATGTTTTACCATCAGTCCGCCGCAGCTACCCGCCGCAGCTACCATATTTCCCTCACATGGCTCTGGTTGACCCGAGCTAGAGTTACGGACAGCGACCAAACTGTCCAGCGTGGGATTTGAACCTACGGCCGTTCTGACCTTTGGCTTACGAGTCAGACGGCCTAACCACTCGGCCACACGCTCACAGTTATGCTTGATCTAGTCAGAAATCACAAAAAAGGTCTTTTGCGTCGTTGTTAGATTTGTTTCGTCTTGAAATCGAGGACTGAGGATTCAACTTAGTAACTTTTGAAATGCGAGGAGGAAACAATTTTAGAAAAATGCATTTGCGAGGAGTCCTAAAGGAGTTAAATGCGAGGTTGCGAGGTTGCGAGGAGGGGTAAATTTTTTGACCCCATGTACACCCACTGACAGGTCTTTTTAGTGATTCGAATCGCTTGGAAGGCAATATTTCCACATTTTTCGATAGATTTCCTACAAATTTCCTTGCAGAGCACAATTTTGTGTAGCCTGCGTGCAGACTTTACTTGCCTTTGTGAATGAGAGCCAAGGCGGAATTTTCCACCCTGGCTCACCTTAGCACTGGAAAGTAAAGTCTGCAGGCAGGCTAAACTTTGGAAACCAAAGGACAGGGTATTGTTTAAGAAAAGTTTACTCTGGGACAGGGTATCATTTTCAGGAATTTGACTCCGGGACAGGATAACTGTTCAGATTTTCCCCGGGAGGGGGGATACTCCCATACTTGACTTGACGGGATGTGCCGCTCAACAGGGTGTCCTTTTACGGTAAAGATTATGCGACAGGGTGTCCTTTTTTGATAAAGATTATGCGACAGGGTATTACAATTGATAAGAAACAGGCCTTTTCCTGAGGAAAGTTGCACGAGAGTGCCAGAACGCTCGCGTAATTTCGTTTGCGCTAGCGATCGCTCAGGCAAAGATCCACAAGCACTGTTTATTCCTTGGAAAAGCAAGTTACAATGAATCTCGATATTATTATTGTCAAATGAGAATGAATTGTTAGAACACTAAATGTTAGTCTTTTCAATCATATGGTAAGCACGGATAGGATACCATCGTTTTTTCGTCTTGTCTCATCACGATGAATCTTTACTTTCTATCTTCTGTTTCTGGAGTGTATTTGGTCTTACTATTTATCAACTCTGAACATCGGGCAGGGAATTTTCTTGGCTCCTTCTTTAATTTAGACCACAATTTTATTCGCCGTAATTCAGTTAAGATACGGTAAACAGTACGACGCTCTCATATCGAAGAGCTTTAAATGGGAAGAAAGGTTTTGCATTCAATGATAAACGTAAAGGATCGATGCACGTTGATTGATGAAATGACGAATCTGATGTCTGGCAATCATATTTGTACCATCGATGAGCCTTCTGCTACAATGTTGATTCCCCATTTGCGGTTTCTTTGAGGATGATTCCTTGTCTTCTTGAAAGACTTAAAATTTCTTCCGAAAGTTGGTTCCCTTCTTTTAGTATTTTAGGCCCCGTTCACGATGTTGAAATTCTTTAAATTATATTTCTGTTGCTCTTAGAACCAATGTTTAATTAAATCATCTCCCCTACCGATCCCAGTAAGATACTTTCCAGCTTTAACTCTGAGCTTATAATGTAGTTATTCTAATATCAGGTTTCTATCGCATGTTTATACTACTGTATTTCTTTTTCCCGAAAAAAGATGTTTTCTTGAAGTATGATCATTTCCACCTGAGGTCAAATCCATTAATGCCGTTTTTCACAACTTAACAGAAGATTTGTTCATTGATCAAGGAGAATCTTATCCTATTGCAATTCACAAGAAACTGTTGAGAGCGATTTGCCCTAAAATTGGCAATTTTGCGAGAGCGATAAAGAGCTCGCGTGATCATGTTTGCGCGAGTGCTGACGCGATCGCGAGCGATCGCTCGCGTAAAACGAAAAGGCCTGAGAAAATTATGCGACAGGGTATCACGTGGAAGGACACCTTTTAGAGTTATCATGAAACAATGGATTTTGGTAAAATTTTTATGCGACAGGGTATACTTTTGGGCAATTTTTTATGCGACAGGGTATAGGGTGTTGAGCGGTTTGCCACACACCCCGGTCACTTCCTTAAGCAAGTACCCCCGGGAGATTTTCCAGCGGTACCTCCCTGTATGTTTGTAGGCCAAGTAGCCCCCCCCCCCGCCGGGGTCAGTTGATGGCTGTAATCGTTTTCAGTTCAAGTCGATAATTTTTTGCTTTTTGGAAAGCAAACTTGAGGCAAAGGGCGTACGGGCATATCCCGGTTTCCTGGTGGGCCAGTCCGCTTCTGCAAATCACCATGAAAACATTCTGCTCTCCTTGTTCATTCATTGTGAGGCTTTCGAAATGTTGATCAAAGTTTTTTGACCGTTGTAAGTGTTTTCAAGATAAATAATTTTTAAGAAACATGCTTCTTGTTCCATAAATGAGGATTAAAATATTGGTACAAAAAAGCACTAGCAGCTAGATGAGTATCTTAGCAAAAGATTAATTCATAGCTCTTCAAAATTATACGACTTATCGTGACCTGTCAAAAGTGTATAGCTTTATGTTGGCACACCTGATAGTATACTATGTTTGGACCAGACTGTATCTTCAATGTAAACACATCGTAAGCTCTTCATATAGCGAATTCTCTATTTAGTGAGCCCTTACTATATTCTTGTGAGCCCATTTTCAAAGATATAAATCCCGAATACAAATGATCATTTCAAGGAATCCCCTGTTAAATGAGATCTTTGCCTTACCAAATGAGCCCGGGGGGGGGGAGGTACATGACTTGCGGATGGACGGGGGTCTGCCGCACGATTTTCAGAAAGGTACCCTCTTCTAATTACCAAAAATTGCCATCATACCCACTTTTATGATGAATTTTGGTGGAAAACCACCCATTTTTTGCTATTTTTCCGAATTTCTGGATAACCCACCCTTGCTTATGGAAAATCTGCCGAAAAAGGGACCCTTGTTTAGAGAATTTGGGGCCCAAAACCCACCCATGTGGGCGGCACATACCCGTACCCTAAACATGTTATGTACCCCCCCCCCCCCGGGCAAATGAGCCAGAAAAAGTTCCCACTTTTGAAAATTCACAGCTCCAAGAGTACTTTGCAGATCTAAATTATTCAGATTCCATATGAAAGCCAAAAGATTGAGGAATTTTAAAAATTTTTCTCGCTGTCTCACGAGCACTAGAAATATAGGTAAATTCAAGTGTACAAAAATTTCTGACTGAATGACTGAAATGACTGAAAAATGGCCTGAAAATGACTGAAAAATGGCTTAAAACATTGATCAACTCATAAAGGACTCCTCGCACAGATTGACAAAGAAAATACGATTGTTGATAGGTGAGAGATATCCACTGCCTATTTATCGCCATGGGACTTAAAATCTTTAGTAGTTGTTTCAAAATAGATGTTGTATAATTCTTGAGAGAGGCGCAATGCCCATTTCGTACTCTACCTACATCTACACCTACATCTACATCTACAATGATACTGAGCAGGACCAAGTATCAGTATAAAGCTCAGATTGCAAGAAAACAAAATAGTATAATGATTGATTTCTTATAATCATTTATGACTAATGGATGAAAGGTGTTTAAAATGCCACTGTTCCATGGTTAGATTGTATCAGGTGAGTCAATAAAAACGCCCGCCGTTTGAAAAAATCTTGCTTCCTAAACATCAAAGCAATGATATTGAAAACCGTCTTGTTTTATCCCCGATATGTCAAATTATGTTCAGTAACTTACCCGGCTTTAATTGGTCATTCCTTCCCATCGAAATAGGAGATTTTCTGCTGAAAGCCCCTTTCGAAAACCTGCAAAAACGAGTGAAAACAAGATTTCCTTTTTTCTCCTTCCTAGCAATAATGACTCTTTGATGTGTTTGTGTATCTTGTCCTCATGGTAGAATGGAATCCCCCTGAATAAGTTTTTCATGATAGGGGGAAGACTTCTCAACCCGTCAAAAGGAAAGGATGTGCTAAAGCGTGCAGAAAGTTATCGCTGTGAGGTTAACACATTTAATTACGGATTTTTGCCTCCAATTTTACCATGTTTTTTAAGGTTTCTCAAAGGGGCTCATTCTAGAAACTCGCTGACAGAATCTGAACGGAATGGCCAATTTTAGTCAGAAAAATTTCTAAAAATTATTAAAATGTTGGCTATTCAATCAGATATGGCAAAATATCATTGCATATATACTCAGGGAGCAGTAGCCTTTCAAGCGCCGGGCGTTTATTGTGACTCACCCGGTACGTTTGCATGTCAAATGATAAACTGAAATTTTGTTTGTCGTCAAGACCAGATTAAAAAAGGGACTTGGACTGAGATTTAAATAGAATGAGGGGGCATTGTTGTAATGAATTGGTCAGTATCATCTATGAATTAATGCAGGTGCTGATTAATGATGAGTTTGCATGTTAATTGGAACAAAAAAAAGAAGGATCCAAGATGCAGTTAAAGCTGAATCCTTTGACCAGTCTATGAACATTGTGCGTTGTGTGTATTGCTTTGTGTACAGAGATTCCTTACGATTTGATCAATGTTTTAGGTCCTTTTTCAGCCACTTTGAAATCATGAAATTTTTAGAAAGTTGAATTTACCAATACACCTTCTGTAGTGCTAGTATGACAGCAAGAAAAATCACAAGTTTTTAGAGTACTTTGATCTTTCAGACCTGAAAGATTTAACTGGATTTTGAATCATTCAAATCTGTGAAGTACCCTTGGTGTTTTGATGGAGCTGAAGCAAATTTAAATTATTTATGTATTTCTCTAAGCTTCTGTTTTTCTTTTTTTTAGAGTACAGAATACTGGGGAAGAAGGGTGAAGGGACTTTCTCAGAAGTATTAAAATGTCAGAATGTAGACAACAGGCAATATTATGCCTGCAAGCGAATGAAGCAACACTTTGACACGTAAGTTTCAGTCTTAAGAGAAAATTATTTTCATATTCCAATCACTTCATAAAATTGGTCTTTGTGTTGGCAAAGGGAAGACCTCAAAATATTGAACTATGAAGATATTTACTGCATAATGCTGTTCTGTATGTACAGTGAAGATGGCCCAGAAAAATCTTCAAATGCAGAGCAAACAACAGTGTCTGAAGTTTATGTTAATCATACAGTATTGAGTATCTATAGTATGCTTTATGCAGTATGTGGGAACTGCATACATTGTCATACATCCAAGCAGGGGTGGAAAAAGTAGCCGGCCACTGCACCACTGGTCATAGAAATGTTTTCAGGTCTCCAGAGAGAATGAAAAGATAGAAAGGAAAAGGGATAAAAAGCAAAAAATGGAAAGTTGATCCTACGTCAAAATCCTACAGTTTCTTTTTATTTATAGTCATTGCTGTGTACATTTAGGCTTTACCAGGCAAAGGAATTATCATACTAAAGATGCTGTTCTGGAAGTGGTCAGCTGAAAACATAAACAAACTTCACCCAACAAGTATCATTTACGATCTTGATTAAAGATTGATAGTCTTCAAGTTTTGCCCAATTCATCGTGTATTGGGACCTGTCAAAAAGGATTCTTTTGTGAAGAGATTCTCCAGGAAATTTTTGAGATGCTTTGGTCCAAGAAATTAAAATGTTTTTTCTAGCCCTGCATCCAAGTGGCTGATTGGCAAATGATTAATAAAGTACCAGGGCAAAAGGTTCAATGAAATACTGCTGTCTATTCCAATAAAATGTGTTTACAGTATGCTTATTTCCAGATTTAGGTAATGAGTGGTTACTGTTTTTCAGGATTGAAAGTGTTAACAATTTGAGAGAAATACAAGCAATGAGAAGACTTAGTCCACATGCAAATCTTGTCGAACTCAAAGAGGTGATATTGTGAGTGTTTGATGTTGTGGTGATTTGAGTTATCTTATGACACCCATACCTTTCCCACACCTATACCTCTCCACACTTGATTCATGCAATCGAAGAGGTTTATCAGAGGTAGAAGAAGTTTGTGAAGCAATGAAGTACACTGGAATCAAGATAAGGGGAGGAATAGTGAAAGCAGAATAGGAGGAATAGCAAGAAAGGAATGATGAAAGGTGGGCAGAATTCCAAGAAAATGAAGAAAATGAAACGGATGTAATGAAGAAAGGATGCAAGAGAAAATATAAAGATTTACATTAAATGTAAAGAGGAACATATAGGAATAAGGAGGAAAATGAAAGAGGAAGAAAATTTGTGTGATGCAAGGAAAGCTATCAAGTTTCAGTGCAATGTGGATTATCTTCCACCCAGTGCACAACAATGCAATTCATAGTGCACAGATCATTGATAGAACAATGGAAGGGAGAATTTTAGAACTTGCTTTCCTGGAAGGAGGGTTACTTCATTGTGACCATGACTTACATTCCCATGAATCTTGACTTTGACAAAAAGGACCCATTTGTATGACAATTCAAGAATTCAGCAGCCTTGTGCATAAATATCATGAAGTCTCTATTTGTTTATGAATTTTGTCAATTTGAAGATGCAATTTCTATTCAAGTTTCTTCAGTTACAAGAAAAGTCTGAAAAGCTACCCATTTACTAGAATTAGGTTGAAAATAGACCTAAATGTTTAGAGAATTTCAGGTGAAAAAAAACTCAGCCACAAGTACGCCTGGGGTTGCTTTGCAGGAAAGCAAATCTTTTTGTACCGCTGGGTTCAAGCTAAATTTTTTCCCTGAAAAAGTCTTTAGGGCTTATTGTAATGGGTGCACAACGTTTCAAGATTTAAAAGTTTAGATTTAAGAATTGTCATGGTGGATTCCACACCCCATGTTTTAAAGATGGAATCATTTCAATTAGTAGATACAGGACACTGGATCCCTTTATCTGGATTTGTGTCTAATTCATCCACAGAAGCTAGTTGTTGTCAATTCAACTGTGACTTGTGTAAGAACGGCCAGTTGATTATATCGCGTATGTCAATTCATAAATTGTGGACCTTGGGTTTTGCTGAATTTTCTGTCTCGGGGGCAGTTACAGGGTCTTTTTCAACAGTCAACACTTTTATACTTCTCAAAATAGACTGGTTCTGAAAAGCGAACGAAGTAAAAGATAGTATTCTCCTGGGAGTATTCCTAAATGAGAAACTTTAAAAAGTAGTGACAACCCTAGCAACAAGAACTTAGGGCAAATGTTATCCTTTGATTGAACATGTTTTTATTAAGGTGAAGAATACATGTGAAGGGATTTTGCCATTTTTTTTTTTTTTTACATTCCAATAAAAATTTACAATACGGATTTACTAGTTACACTACTTACAGAATACTTAACTACACTACAAGGACGATGCCACTGGGTGCAAAATACTATGACTACTCCGTGGCATCACAAAAAACTAAGACGATTTACATATGAATTACAGAAGAAAAAAAAATTGAAGACATGAAAAAGAAGCAAAGAACACTACACTCTGTCTCAAACTAGATATCAGGTGAAAAATGTCCGCGAAATAATAGCAGACAAGATGTTCGCTGCGTTATGGTTAATAGTATGGGTAATTTTGCATTTCCACAGATCTCACCTCATATATTATTTGAGACAGGCTCTACATATGATAATTAACTAAATAATTGTTGGCTTACTAAGGGGGATTGGGGCGACGTACTTTATTCAAATCGACCAGTACTATGTATAAAACGTATTGTTAACTCAAGGATGCTTCTATTGAGATTGTTTGGAAAATTCTTATCGCCGTACAGTAAGATTTGCAACAGAACATCATTTGCAAGATTTACATATCCATATGGTCGTACAAGAGAGTATATTCCAGCGAGGAGATCAGTCCTTTGAACACCAAAAGAGGGGCAGAGCAACAAGAAGTGCTCCGTATCCTCGATTCCATCGTTACTTGGGCACATTGGGTTTATTGTGTCTCTAAAGTTGTGTTGAAATTTGTGAAAATTTAACTTGCTGAGACCAACCCTGAGTTGAGTAAGATGAGACAGGCCCTTTGGGTCATGAATGCCAAACACAGATTTTGTAGGGGGGCGGATTTTAGATAGTATCTTTGTCTTGAAAACAGCAACAGAAGATGACAATCTAATATCAGGATCAAGTTTATTCCACTCAGACAAACAGTGAGGATAAAAACTAGATTTATATTTGTCTGTCCTTGCTCGTATTTGCCCGATCGTGTCACGTTCACGAAAAGAATATTGGACCTGGTGAAGTGGTGGCAATGGGTCCCTTGTGTAGTCAGGAGTTAAATTGTTTATGACTTTATAAAACAACGTAAGACGTCTACTCCATCTTCGGAGGCTTAGAGATTCCCACCCAAGGTCAAGATAAAGCTTTTCTCGAGACGTCCCCCTCCACGCTCCCGTTATAGCTAAGGCAGCTGAGTATTGAACAGATTCTAGCTTCTCCATTAAACTTGATAAGGTGGTACTGCCTGTGAAGTCACATACTTTTGGTGGATTGTGGTAAATAACATCTCCGTAATCTAAGTGGGGTCGAACATAGAGCTTGTATAATTCATTTAAGGTACGCCTAGGCAGATATCTGGAAAGGAATCTCAACATACCAATACCTTTCCTTGTTTTTGAGATAGCAGCCTTTATATGAGCGGAGAAAGATAAAGTCCTGTCCAAGGTGATTACAAGATGTTTATGTTCATCAACTTTCATGACGGGCATATCATTAAATAATATTACTGGATGATCAATCACCGATTTTTTCTTTGAAAAGATTAATTCAACTGCTTGCTTCGTTGGGTCAGGATTGAAGGACATCCTCCAATCATTAGCCCACTTCCTCACCAACTCAAGATCGTGGTTCATGTCACTGGCAGCTGTGTTCGAGTCTTGAACTACAGTGAATAGGGACGTATCATCTGCAAAAAGCTTGACATTGCACTTTAAGTTCTCAGTCAAGTCATTTATGTATACCAGAAAGAATAGGGGTCCCAGTATAGATCCTTGGGGTACACCAGCTAAGATATCCCCCCAGTTAGAAGCCTGCCCGTTTAGAACTGTTCGCTGCTTTCGATTTTTGAGAAAATTTTGAATGAGAGATAGAAGTTGTCCAGAGACGCCACATCGTTTTAGTTTATAAATGAGGCCATCATGCCATACTCTGTCAAATGCCTTTGAAATATCGAGATACACAGATCGAACATCAAGGGGTGGATTACAATCGAAGGCTGTAAATATTGTATGCGTTATAGAGATCAATTGGTTGATTGTTGAGTCACCTGGACGAAAACCAGATTGATTCGGGTTTAGCAGTTTCGAGGAGACAAGATGAGAGTACAGAGAGTCAAATATGAGTTTTTCCAGGATTTTCCCAAAGATTGGTAAAAGAGAAATAGGACGATAGTTCCCCTTGACATTTTTCTCATTCTTCTTATGGACAGGAACTACATTTGCATGTTTCCATATATCGGGAAATATGCCTCTTCTCAAGCAGTTTATGAATATTAATTTCAGTGGTATAACCAGGGCCATATCACAGAGTTTTATCATCCTCACAGAAATCTCGTCCCAGCCATGCGCTTTATTAGGGTTGAGTGATCTGATAATTTTCAGTATCTTTTCCTCAGGAATGCAAAAATCATTCAGTAGGGTGACCGTTACTGGTTCATCCTGTGGGATTTCACTGCCTGTATCAATTGTCGTACATTGGAGCAAGAAATAGTCATTAAATATTTGCGCCTTTGCAGTGAAGTTTGTTACAAATATATCGTTATCTAGAAGTGGCGGTATTACAGGGATCTTAGCTTTGTTCAGTACAGCGTTAATTAGAGACCAATAAGTTTTGCTGCCTGTGCTAGGATCGGCCAATGACTTTCCGGCCTTTAGAAAAAAGTTTTTCTTAGCGTTCTCAATTAGTCTAGAACCTTCTGATATCATGTTCTTTATTCCTTCCAGTTTATTGTTTGGCTGGCCATTCTTGACGAAGTTTTTATACGCATGGTTTTTTTTCCTTAGAAAGTTCTTCACAGTTTGCGTTATCCAGGGTGCCTCGCGAGGCCTCATAGTTTTAAATTTGTTAGGTATAAAGTTAGAGAAAATGTTCATGAGGACTTCATTGAGCGATTTGACTTGTTCGTTAGGACATATAATATTTTCAAGATGCTCGTGCCAGTCAAACAAGTTAATGCTGCTCTGAATCGCCTTGACATTGGCCTTATCATAGTACCAAACCCTACGCTTGTAGGGGGGCGGTGCCAGGTTAGAGACAGATAATTTTCCATAAACTATTTGATGATGACATTGGCAATGCAGAGAAGAATGAACACCGGATTCAATAAAGAGGTTAGGCTGATCGGTGAAGACCAAATCGATACAAGATTTTGAATCTCCAATGAAATGTGTTGGTTCTGAGATCAACTGATACAGACCCAGGTCTGACGTCAACGGCTCAAATAGCTTTCCCTCATTATTTTCTATTTCATTTTCCCACCATTGGGAAGAGCGGCAGTTAAAATCACCAGTGATGACAACACAAAAAGGATTCTCGGCAGCCATTTTGGATAACATCGACTCAAAATTTAGGGTGAAATCATCGAATTCAGTTTGGTTCTGACTTGGGCTTCTGTAAATGACGACAAAGAAATACTTTTTCCTGTTCAGTTGGATCTCACATACAATGCATTCAGGGAGAGTTACCAAGTCAAAACGCTCATTAGAGGGAAGGGTGTCTTTGACATAGAGCCCAACACCACCCCTTTTAACATTTTGCGGATGGTTATTTTGAATGAATGTGTAGCCATCTAGTGCTAGTCTATCTTTATCAACGGTACTGTCAAGGTGGGTCTCAGCAATGCCAATCAAATCATAGTTATAAACAGAGTTGTATGCTTCTATAAGAGAAACTCGTAGATAATCATGCGCGGCCTGGATAGATCTAAAAATAGTCCATTGTGTGTGGAGCGTGTAGCATATCATACATAAGATATAAAAGTATGCATAAACGAAAAGGAGTTTCCGAAGACCATGGTGTTTATAACGCAAAAGAAAAATCACTCCTAAAGGGATTCGTTTAAACAGTTCAATGATTGTGTAGAGGATTACCTTAGCAAGGTAATAAATGCGACAGAACAAAGGCAAGAAACTAGTGTGTGGTTTAAAAGAGTGCACTGCAAGAAACTGTATCATTAACGTTAGTGGTAAGACCAGGATTGAAATTGCAATAAAGATACAGCTAAACAAGCATAATTTGAGAAACTGGAAAAGCACAGAGAGCGGCTTGATTGTTTTGTTTGTGCGGTACGATGTTTTGAAGGATACCCGGAAGCAACCTATTGCTGCTCGCCACTGACTTATTTCAACCGGCATCACGGTATGGGATTCCCCTCGCTGGTTTTAATTTTATGCGAAACAAAGTTGCCGTGCAGTAGCCGATACAATCTCCATTGATAAGCCGTAATAGGAAAAACAAGAAATAACTTAAGAAACAATTTACGAGAGTTCCAACATACAAAAAAATACAGTTAGTACACACTACATCTAGTAATAAAATGCACGCAACCATGGCCTTCCCTATTGGGTTTTGATTGCTCATGGGGGTTTAAATCACAGGAGTGGTGACTTATTTTAAATCTTTTGTCTCAACACGATGGAAAATATATTTCTATCATTGTATCGAATATGCCAAGGGCATTTGAAAGCCGAGTTAAAAATTTTCCGTGAACAAGATACAAGATGTAAACAACTTGAGGGCTATCCCTAAAACACAGACGCGGAACGACGGACCGAGACGACAGGGAGACGGAGCGGAACGACGGAACGGCGGAACACCAGCAAACACCCCGAACCAAACTGCCAAACGCTAGTGGGACGCCAAAGTTAGCATCCCACCGATGCCCAAGAGACCAATTCCAATTATCCAACAGGCACTCCACCACCCCACCACATCACCCCACCACCCCACTCCACCACTCCACACTCCGCGCTCCAGAGATAGCCGCAACCTGAGAACAAGAGGAATACAAAACTACAACTAAGACTAGGCCCATACAGGGTTCAACCAAACTAACATCAATTTTCATGTTCATGGATCAGAATGATCAGAACTACCTTGAGCTTCATCAGTGGGATCGTCAGCCTCTTCACCTTGGCTCATTTCATGGTGGCTGTCTTCACTTTCAAGCTCATCAAGTGACCTTATGACATCAAGTAAGTCTTCTTCTGATTCGAAATAATGGAACTGATCACCGATCTTTGCACAGAGTCGGCAATTCACATCGGCGAAAGCAAAACCAAGCTCCTTTTCTTCCAAAAAAGCGTTGACTTTTTCTAGCAACTTGACTCTTTTCTTTGTGAGGTCGAGCTTTATGCGATATTTTGGGCATTTTTTCCTTGCGCGATAAACCTTGGTCTTGTGACGCCAGGTCGTAAAACGCACGATTACTTGATGAATTATTCTTCCACGCACTGTCTGAGGTCTTCCAATCCTGTGGGCTCGATCTAATACGGAATCTGGGATGTCAACTTGAAGCTCATTGAACACCTTTTTGACCTTTTCGAGACAATCCTCACCTGTCTCCTTCTCCCCTTTAGGTGGTGGAGGTATCCCATTTATGCGGAGGCATAAACGGCGGCTGTACTGTTCATTATCATCGTTGTGATCTTGCAGTTTGGCAATTAGATTCTCCATCACTACAATCCTCGATTCAAGAGCATCAATTCGATTGTTTTGCTTCTCAATTGTCGGTTTTAGTGTTTCTATACATTCTTTTGTTGCCATTTCTTTTTTCAGTTCGTCAAATTTTTCATCGAAGTAAATTTGATAGCTCTCGGCTTTACGTGTTTTTCCTGTCATGGCGGCAATCTCCGAAGGCGTGGCAGCAATTTTTGTAACAAAAAAGTATTGAGAGAGCACTCAGCTAACTTCGAAAACACTGCTGACCCCTTAAGCCAGTTGCTACTCATTAATTTCTTGCTAAACCATCGACGTACTTATGAAATTCATCACCACAAGTGAGCTCTAAACTTCAGACAGAGTGAAACACGTCCGTCTGCCAGGCGGCCATGATTGCTGATTTATCATCAGAAACTACTTCAAAGTTGGTAATTTGCCTTTGACAAATTTTATGAAAGGCACCTTGCAGACAAGCACTTTCCATATGTGATAAGTTCAGCATGTGCTCTTTCCTGTTTGTAATGGCAATTTTTTGGAATCTTCTTTCCTCAGCTGTTTTAAGCATTGTCATGTCCAGCGTCCTTCATACATGGCCAATAGGCCCCTTTAATTTTTAAAGCATTTTGTCTAACAAATGACAATCACTCTTGTGTTTCACTTGATTAAACTTGTCCTAAATTTTTATTTGAACCCACCTTATTTATTCCTCATTCACTCCAAGATTCGAAATTGACCTAGCATTTCATTCATTTGTTTCTTACTCTAATTGACATGGCATTTCATTCACAAAGCTGGCGCCGGTTTGGCTAAGATTCGTTATATACAAAGCAGCCACTAAAACTTTCAAGGGAAATGTTCGTTTCCTTTGTAAATTCCGTTTTTCATCAAGTGTCAGGCAATTTGTTCACTGCAAACAACACTATAGTTGTACTCGTGACATTTTAACATTTATCGCAACCCTAACGTCAAATGTAAGACAGAATCTAGTATTGTATACATCCATTAGTTTTTAATCGTTTGTATTTAGTTGTGTGTAGATTAACTTGCTTGTCTTTATAAATTGACCATGGAGTAGTCCTTGGCTTTTGCTCCCCATAGTTTCATCCCCATAATGTTGTAAAGTAATTAGGGGAGTATAGTAGAATGTTTCTGTACATTGAAAGATTTTTATATGAATACAAAAGATTCGAGAGTTCCTCGCCAATCCCGTTTATTTCAGGCTTCAATTTATTCCGGGCTTGAGTATCCGAGGCTTCAAACTTCATAGTGAAACAAAAAGATTTTCAGTATTTGTTATGATTGTTTAGCTTTCCAAGGCTTTATTGAGACTTCTGTTACAAATGAACTTACTTGTATTCTAATGAAATCACACTCTTATGTATTGCGGTTACCACTCCGTTAAAACGCATAGCTTTCACAATAAAATGCACAGTGAAAATAAAAAATCTAATCACTTTAATTTTAGTGACAGAAAAACAGGCACAGTTGCTTTGATCTGTGAGCTTTTGGATATGAACTTATATGAGCTGATTAAAGGTTAGTAGTTTAATTGAATTTCAGAGCATATTTTGTTGTCCTTTTGTTACTGTACTTGCCATTTCTCGCTGCACTTATGGCAGTTTTGAAGCGTGAAGCTTCCTGTATGTAATAAGTTCAGAAACGTCTATTCAAGAATGACACGTAAACTTTCAATTGTCTTTGTTCACGAACGGCGGGATCGATGTAATTTCTACTGTATATTGTATAGTTGTTTTGATATTGCTCAAGTGATAATGTTCCGATTGATCTATATCATTGAAGCAAATTGAGAAATAAACGCTCACCTTGAATGAGAAATTGCCTGGTGAACTTCGATTGGGATGTCTGAATAGATGCAGCTAACAGGGGCTTACTTGTATCTGAAGACGGTTGAATTCTTGGCAAGTTACCTCAAGACTGATTATATGGATTCTTTGTTTCCCTGTGCGTTTTACATTGATGATGTTGCTTGGTCAACAGAGACTCAAAAGTGGTTTACAGATGCCGGTACTTATTCACTATCATAGGACTGCCCTTTTTAGATAGTTGGTTGCGCCATATAGTGCATGGCTATCTTTCGTCAGAATGAAATGAAATGTCCGTGCACAGTCGGTTTTGGTGCGATGTGGACGAGAAGAGTAGCTCGCTGACAGATCATGGACATATTTTTCCTTTTTTCATTTAATCTATTGCACGTGAAGTACTCTTATCAGTACCGTCTTATTCTCTTGTGCAGGAAGGAAGCATGCCTTGCCAGAGCAAAAGTGCAAGAATTACATATACCAAACTCTAAGGGGCCTTGACCACATGCACCGGTAAGACTAATTCAAACTGCTTAAATCGTAATTAACTCAAGTAACAATGCTTACTGTACACATTTTTATTTACAGAAGAACATTCTCTGCGCAATTAGGACTTAGGTATGCTAGGGAATGATCATGGAGCTGTGTGATCAAACTGTTCGATAATTGTCACCAATCTAAACAGGCGTTCCTTCCCGTTTTCTAGGGCTATGAAGGTTATTGTTTGAGCCATAATCTGTATCAGTGCAGCAAGCCGATGCTTTGATGTACTTTGCCTACCAAATTGCACCTTCTAAATGGAATTATCTAGAAGATTTAACAAAATTTGATGTGTTATCGTAAGCAAAACGAAATAAACGTTTCATTGTCAATTGCAGCTGCAGTCAAAGCGCTCAAAGTATTACAAAAGGAAACCTCCATGCACTTTGCATATCTTGCTTAACGTTTTGTAGCACATACCAGCAGAAACAAACATAGGCGTTTCCTATCAAGGGAGCTCGAAAATGCTTTGTTTCGTTGTTTATTCAATGGGCATCTTTGATTCTTAGTCTGGTTTGAGTATTGATGTGAAATTTTTGTGATGCGAGAACTTAAAAATTTGTTATGCCCAATGGTATACTTGTGAAGAATTTCAATCACTGAAACAAGACCACGACGAAAAAGCACTCATATTCACTGCTGTTTATACTAGTCCTTAAAGACAGTCACGTTGCAGGGTGGTGAAGCAGAAGCTAATTTTTTGTTTCAAATCAGTTCTTCGCTCCATTCACCCAGTCGGATTTTTCTGTTATATATAGCTAAGTTCTGAACGCTTTGACGGAGTACTAAGACTTTGAGTGTTGCATAGAGTTGGACGAATCAATTGGATTTTATGGCCAAAAGACCAAAGAAGCCTTTTTTATTTTCCTTGCGTTTCTTATTAGCACTGAAAATGTAGTTTAATTCTACTGTGTCAAAAGATCTTGGGTGCCAAGTGCTTTGAAAACGACCTCAAACTGTCGATCAAATTGTAAAGAACCCCTCGCACAGAATAATCAGCGAAATTATTTCATCTCCTTTCAGAGTTATTGTAAATGAATTTTGAAACAAGTACTGAAGTTTGTTAGCTTATATATAGTACTAAATGACTCGACTTTACCGGATGACCCAAAAAAGTGACCCGGCGTAATCTGTTGTAGAGAAATAAGTAAGAGACCGATCGAAATGCTTCAAACGCTACTCTGTCGTTAAAAGACTACCCTACATTATGAGTATTTTTTGAATTTTTCTTTCAGCACAGTAAATTCCCGAAATCAAAGATTTTGGGGCAAAGGGCATGCTTGAAATCCTCAAAAGGTCGTCAAAAACAGGAGATTGATTTACAACCGTTTCAGATCTTCAAAGCAATGAGGAATGTGTCTTATTCCAAACTAGGAATAGTCAACTCAGTTGAAAAATTTGATGGCATGTTTAAAGTCCCTAGATACTTAAAACGTCTTGTCTCAAGGGACAAGGATATTCCTGCTTGCTTTTCTGAAAGAATCCGTGAAGATTTCGATTTGCGTGGAAAGTTGAATTCCTTTGAAATTCCATGAGTTGACAAGGATTCATTCCCAATTCTTAAGTACCGGGAGGCTTTAAACTTTCTCAGGAAACTTCTGACTGTTAAGTCGCAATCTTCTCTTCCCTTTCAAGCCAAAGAACATTAGCTGGAATTTGTTTGGGTTTGCAACCATTCCATTGTTTGTAAACCAATCGAACAATCTATCTCAGATCGTTTTCCAGATTCATTGCTATTTCTCGTAGATCTAGCCGACATGAGTATATGGTGCTATCATCTGCGAAATTTACGATTTCCAAGTCTAAATCTCATAAGACATAGATCATTGATAAATAACTTAAAGAGCTTAGGTCCTAGGGCCGATCTTTGTGGGACCCCTATTTTCATCCTTTTAGCGGTACTTCCATGTGAACCAATCGTTACCCTTTGATGGCGGCAATCCAAATAGCTATGCATTACTCAAATAGCGATACAACAGTAATGCATCAAGGAATGCAGAAAACAAAACTTATCTCTTTTTTGATCGATAGACAATTATAAACGATCAAGATGACATCTTTTGAGAGCAGCATTAGTTAATGTAATTTTTATGCAGCTGATTACTAATTGATTTGAAATTTCCCATAAGATTTCAATGAATACAAGGATGTCCAAACAATTTTCAGGGATACTCTTATGCCTCCCTCCACAACCACTTCACGACCTTCCACAACCGCAGGTTGATACTGCTAATCAACAGTGATGCGCAAGAAGGCAGCGCTTTCATGTATGTTCATACTTCCGGGTAACTAAGAAAAACTTCGCTAGCTAGATCATAATAAGCTCTCGGAAATCAAGAGCTGTTGACAAATGTTTGTTTCATTGTTTGATAGAAAGACTTTGTTATCGTTTCAGATGCTGCGTAGTCACTTTGAGGTGTGGTTACCATCCTAAATGAGATTGAAAGAAGATTTCGAATCATTCATTACTCTCCTGTAGAAGGAAATTATTGCTATCCTTTCCAGTCATCATTTTGTTAAAACTTAACAAAGAGAGAGACTTGAAATCAACCGGGGAAATCTATTGATTGCAAAATAGCTGATCTTTGCTACTTGTTGCAGTTTCGTGTTCTTATCCAAATTTTGACTTTGGCTTGTTTCACATTGCCAAAACATGGGCTGGAGCTGGAAAGGAAATCTAAGAAATGAATTTATTGCCATATTTAAAAACTTTTTGGAGGGTAATCGTGCCTTAAAATGACCAAGCAACGTCTCAAAGAGAGCTAAGTCCTTCAGCGACACCATGTTTGTGTTCATAGTTTTTTCTAGAAGCTAAACGTGAGCTAGCTTACGAATTTTTTTGGGTTATCCAGTAGGAAGCCAACACCAGTTGCTGATGAGCGGTAAAATACATTATATGCAGCTATCTCCACGTTTCTGTTTATTCCATACGAGTTTGCTTCTTGAGTGGAAATTTTTTCTATTTTCAAACCACATGTTTGTGTGTTGAAGTCTAATCGTAGGTTGCTTTTTCTTTTGCAGAAATGGTATTTTTCACAGAGATATAAAGCCTGAGAATATTCTTATCAAGGTAAAATTTATCTATTCCCTTTTCTCGATTGCACTGTACTGCACAGTCCCATTATTTCGATTCTTAATTTTGTACACATGGTAGGCCCATCAGCACAACAGCGTCATTCTTTAAAGTGTGTGCAGACTTAACAAGTTACAAATTACTAGATATTACTGACAAGAAACTAAATGAAATGTACTTACATTTTACCGAAACTGAGACGTTACATGCACATGCAGTATCGGTTAATAGGAATTTGACAAATTGTTTGAAAGCTACACCCGGGGGTAACCTAAATAGGTTGATGACTGGGGAGTGCCATTTTGACTGGTGAAACCACACTCTATGATTTATAAATTTTCCAAACACCATACCTCAAAATCTACGGGCGATTCAAGATAAATACTCTTAAACTCTGACCAAAATTCTAAAGTACATGGAATTTAATGAAAATTTATACTCTCAAGGGTTGTTCTCCTAAAATGACACCCCAAAGTATATTTCTATTTGTTATCTTACTAAAAAATTAGCACCCTAAAGTTTATTTTCTAATTTGAAATAGACACCCCAAAAAATGATATACCGGTAACCCCCGAGGAATTATAGGATTTCAAATGTCCATACACTTTTATAGCTCAATCTTTTGTCTTCCTCGTACCTTTGGCATTTTAATTTTTCAGCGCTTTTCATCAAGCATGTAATAGGTTTCACTGTCATTCTATAGCTTCTTAATGATGTGCTGAGTGAGCCAGAGAAATGTGTAGACGTCTTAGATTTATTGACCAATCAAATCGTCCAGGGCGGGATTCCAACCATGATTAGGGACTTCATCAGTCCTACCCTGCTGACTACCGAGTTATATTATCTGCAACATGTGCCTATCCTAGCGGGCTCCCTTAAATCAAAAGCTATTGTCAAATGCTTTCATTCAAAGTATTTGAATGGCCTAGCTATCTTTTGAGATGCTGCATGTTCATTTTAAGCAATGATTACCATCTCGAAAAACCAGATTCAAAGAAAACGTTGAATCGTGGTTTTCTCATTTTGAGTGAAATAATCAACATCATTTTCCAGTCAACATTTTGTAAAAACTCGACATAGCGATGGATCAGTAGTCGTCTAGAGAAACATTTTGTTTGCAAAATGTTGACCACCGTTCCTCATTCAAATTTCATGCTCCAGAGCAAATTTGAATTTCAGCTTTTTCACATTTTCCAAAAAATGGACTGGAAAGCGAGGGAATGGTCCGAGAAATGAATGAATTTCCATATTTTTCAAACTGTTTTTTGGACAGTATGCATATTTTAAACTGACCAAGCGACATCTCAAAAGATAGCAGAGCCTTTCAGCTACATGCTGATACCTTGTTCGTCTATATAACATTTGCTTTCAAGAAATTATGTGCGATCTAGCTCTTTAAGTTTTTTTTGGGTCACGCGGTACTTAGTGCCACTCAGTCCCAAAACAGTTCCGACTTTAAAGTCATGCGTTCAAATTTGATATTCTATAATCTGAGTAAAAAGATGAAATTGTCTGCAACTGCTGAAGATTTATATTCCTGGATTCGATACCGTTACTATGACATTTGTACTTCTTCTACTTTACAAGCTAAGTTATTTTTTTAAGAGTGCATCCCTACTGCTACCAAAACGATGAAATCATACAATAGAAGTTTGTACGAAATTTAATTGATCAATAATTTTGTGCCTCCATGTTGCTCTACAAGGTTTTGTGATATCCGGAAGTCTAAGCAGGCCATCTAAGCACAAAACCCTCTTGGCAAGGTAGCCATTACATTTGTCACAACAGACCTTTTATTCCTGAGTATTGCATATTGTTTCCAAATTAGAAGCAAGTGCCCACTTCCTTATCATTATTTTCTTCTTATATTTTTTCATAGGATGAAATTGTGAAGCTAGCAGATCTTGGATCTTGTAGGAGTGTTTACTCAAAGCAGCCTTACACAGAGTACATATCTACAAGATGGTAAATGGAAACCTTTTAAGAATTAATGTACTTCAGATATGTTTGCAGTAGACACGAGCACAATTTATTATTCGTCGAATCCAGTGCTTATTATTGGCAGAGCCAAAATATGACCATTCGTTGATGTGATTCAATAAAATGATCAGCAACACATAGAAGAAATTAATTATTTTGAAGAAAAAATAACATGAATAGTCTGTTAAGATGAAGACATAAATCAAGATGTATCGCGACATGATTCCTTTATCATTTTACATACACTTATGGACTTGTCTTACGTACTTAGCAATGATGCAATATGCACGTATTGCTCTTTGCTGCTTACTTTCGCGTGCTAAACAGTGCTTTTAGTTTCTTTCTGATCAGCTGGTTGTTTTTTCACTATTAGAATAATTGTGGAATTGTAGCAGTGTTTAAGATTCTCCCTTTTCTCTTTGCAGATACGTTCCTCATAATTCTATACTCCGTAGAAACTCATTATGTGATATACAATACATACCGAGTTTCTCGTAAAGAGGTTTCCCTATTTGAACTGTTATTCTCGTTAAAGTGCTTTTTATTCGATAAAGATTATGAAAGAAAATAATATGTTTTGTACAATGCTTAACGTAGATGTTAGTATTAGTTTAATTCCTGAATCTGCACTCGTTGATTTTCTATAATTATTTTCCTGAAAAACAGAATAACTGAAATTTTCAAGAAAGAGCTAAGAACGGTTTATCGATAGAGTCGTTAAACGTTCACCTTAAAATCCACGGAAATGCTTTTTGTTAACTGAATTCGAACGTTACGGAGCTGGAACTCCTTAAAGGGACCCAAGGAAAATTATATTTGTTTATCCGTAAAAAGCACGAATTTGCTTGATGCTTGAAGAAAAAGCGTACTACACAAGACAGGGTCCTGAGTTCCGCACTTTACAAAATTGACAATCATTCCATCGCTAGATTTCCCACCTTTTCAAGGACTTCACAAGCATGCGATTTTCTAAAATCCATATTTTAAAGGTCTGTTGCTGAGAAAAAGAAATTTAGGAAAATTATATGGACTCAAGTAAGCCTTCAAGCAAGAGATTGCCGTTTACACAGTTCGAAACGAGGCAATGGTTGTTTTGTGGAACTGTTCAAACGGGGAAACTTTTTGGGGGACAACCGGTAGAATACAGTACTTTTCATAGCATCGTCCATTGACATTTTTAAACTTTATGGATATGCCTTTGGCACACACTTAAAGCATGGCTTTCTCATTCATGATTCTAGAGACACTTGTACGTGACGAAATTTGAATTCAAAAGTCATTAGAATGCTAAATATCTGTATCTGCTGTTGCTTTTCTTGTATGATTGTATTTGTTGTTAGACCCTAACTTGAATTAGAAATCTACTATAAGTTACAATGGGCAGATTTAGTAAATAGCTTTATTTTTTCTATAGGTATCGTGCTCCTGAATGCTTACTAACAGATGGTTATTATACTTACAAGATGGACTTATGGGGCATTGGATGTGTTTTTTATGAGATTATGTCGTAAGTTGAAGCAAACGAAAATGCTTGATTTCGAAAGATTCAATTTTACGTGATGCAGTTTTGCATACGCGTCGTATTTGTTTTCAAGACAATGTCTGAAGAGGTACAGAATCTAATTAAAGAAAATATAGGCTAAGTAGCTTACGATTTAAATGGATTTCAAAAGAGAGAGGTAAAACAGAGAGAAAAGAAAAGTTGACATTAAAATAGAGAGGCCTAACATAAAACGGGAAAGGAGAAATTGCTGTTATGAAGCTTTTGCTGAACAAGCACGCGCAGAATTGCTGTCTTGAAGAAAAGAAGGCAACTGATATATATCGGTAAGAACAACATAAACACAAGTAAAAATTGCCTCTAGAAAGCAGCTACAGACTAAGTCATAGCCTACATCTTAAACAAAGGAAGGTTTGTTTTGGCTGATTACATGGTCACGCTGGATCTAAGCAAATTATACACTCATTTTTTCTCTCGTTTCTATGTTGGTGCTGCAGTGATGAGTTTTGGGTGTATTTAGACCTTTCCAATTCCCTTAGAGAATTGAAATCAAGTTTTCCTTGCGTCTACTTCAAACCTGTAAAGTAAATTCGGTGCTGTCTTACGCAGGTTGCGTCCTCTTTTTCCGGGTGCGAACGAAGTTGATCAGATAGCGAAGATTCATGACGTTCTTGGAACACCAACTCAAACTCTACTCAATAGACTGAAAAAGTAAGAATTTGTTACTTTACTGCTTTTCAAATGTTATTTAAAATAAATGAATGGATGTAACTTTGCTATGGGATGTTCGATTCTTGTTTATGGCTTCAATGCAATGCCGCAATTTGCTGTTCTCGTTGCTGATTACTTATGCTATGATTAATTGCATTACTTCTCATAGAACAAGGAGATCGTCACGATATTTATCCCTTGTGTCAGCAGAGAATAGAGTTGTGCATTTGGCACAGTTTTTCGTATGATATTTATGAATTTCGGTACCATCCATCACTAACGGGCTGCAAATATGTAACGCAATTTTGAAATGTTAAAAACTATCTGCAGTTTAGTTTTTATTGGAATTATTGCTTATTAGAGTTACTTCATTTTGATTTATGCTCTTAAACTGTAAATATTGGTCATAAGGTTGCGTTGCATTTTGATCCATTCAGCCACTCCTCTTTTAATCTTAGTCTGAGATAAAGATTTTTTTATCATCAAGCACTCAAATGTTCATACGAAGGTTAAAAATGACTTTGCGCGAAAATGCACGCTTTTGTAGAATGTAGTAAAATCCACATATAAGAAACTCACTTATAAGATACTGCAGGCAGACTTTTTAAACCCATATAAAAATTTGTGATACATACAAAATTACAGGGACGGAACCACAAGGAAAAAAGGCAATGACTGCCCTGTTGTTAACATAAAGACATGCAAATAGACAGACATTAAGAAGACTCAGATTGAATACTAACACAAACCAGAATCTGTTCCACATTAGATGTCAGGCCTGCATAGGTGCATGCTGTCGAACAACAGGAATCCTGGATGGGAAAACAACAACGACAGCAACTCCTGCCGCCATTGATCGCCCTACTTAGTCCCCACCGCTCTTCGCATTGCACATATGCTGTCAGATCAGAGTTCTTGGTTCACGATATCATTGATCTTAATACTGTCGATTTATTTGCGACCTCACCTGGGTTATGGAGATGTCATCTATCATATTCCAGCTAAAGTATCTGAATTCGATCAAAACATGGAAGAGGTAGAAGCTGTTCAGTATTTTGCTGCTCTGGCTGTAACGGGAACATGGATGGGAACATCACGAGAAAACTTTATACAAAGCTTGGCTGGGAGTTACCGAGTTCTCGTAGATGTAGTACACGCCTCACTTTGTTCTACCGGGTGAGTCAATAAAAACGTCCGGCGTTAAAAAAATCCTGATCCCTGAATATCAAAGCAATGATGTTGAAAACTGTCTTGTTTTATCCCCGATATGTCAAATTGGTTCAATAATTTACCCGGCTTGAATCGGTCATTCCTTCCCGTCGAAAAAGGAGACTTTCTGCAGAAATCCCCTTTCGAACACCTGCAAAAACGAGCGAAAAAGCAAGCAAAATTTCCCATTGTTCTCCTTTTTTTACATTCCAATAAAAATTTACAATACGGATTTACTAGTTACACTACTTACAGAATACTTAACTACACTACAAGGACGATGCCACTGGGTGCAAAATACTATGACTACTCCGTGGCATCACAAAAAACTAAGACGATTTACATATGAATTACAGAAGAAGAAAAAAAAATCAAGACATGAAAAAGAAGCAAAGAACACTACACTCTGTCTCAAACTTGATATCAGGTGAAAAATGTCCGCGAAATAATAGCAGACAAGATGTTCGCTGCGTTATGAGTAATAGTATGAGTAATTTTGCATTTGTATGAGTAATAGTATGAGTAATTTTGCATTGTTCTCCTTCCTAGCAATAACAAAAACTTATGAAACAAAATAAATGTAAGAAGGAATTTTCCAGAAACAAGTTTCCAGTACCCTATACACTGATTGATATTACTGTCAATGTGCCCTTTACATAAAGTTTCAAGTGTTTTTCTTTTTAATGTATGATAAAGAGCCATCAATAAAAAGGTAAAATCCAATGGGATACAGCATTTACCATCAATCATGAAGTTTCTTCTTTTCTTGGTTGGTCCTGCTATTTTCATTAGAGTTTCTTATGAGAAAGTCAGCCAGCTTCTTCAAAATTCATTGTTTTTATTCGAAACGGCATAGCCCGGTCCAAGAATGAGTTTCTTATATGCGGGTTTTTCTTACTGTAATGTAGCTCAAATTACGGCCCATTAGGCAACTCTTTCCTGGCATTTTTCTTTTGGGATGAAATAAAAATAACTATTGGGAGTAATCAATTCAATATCTGATACAAAAGCGCAATAGTAGATGTTTGTGATCGGTAACGTAAACAAATTTTAGTGATTTTTGAAAATTGAATCACTGTTTATTACTAATCACAAAGCTGGGTCAGTTTAGTAGACGTTAACTCAGACTTTGGTAATTCGTGATTTCCATCTGCTATTCACAATATAGGAACGAAAATGTCAACAAATATAACAGATCAAGTCTGATAGTTGTCTTGAAGGCAGTTGGTCTCTTTGATGATTTAGAACAAAGGCCAATTTCCAGTCAGCGGAATTCTCCGAGCGGGCGGAAATTTAGACAATTAAAAGTTGCTCAGCCGTAACTATCTTTTCAATTTCAGAGCGACATTTTCTCCCTCAAACAATAGAATTTCCGCCCGCTCGGAAAATTCCACTGACTGGAAGTCAGCCTTAAGATCGATAAAGATCTCCATTATATATCCGACAATTTTGCGCTAATTTGTGTTATCCAAAAAAGTCAAGGTGAAGGAGATTATGTGATGCATGAATTTAGCTCAAGTGAAAAGGCTCTCAACAAAGGGAACAGACAGCCTTGAGAAGGCTACGTTCACAATGTTTCGTTTCAAATAAATACGCTATCAGTAACAAAGGCATTCACACTTCTCTAGCAAATCGATGTTGTAACCTCCTTTCAATACAATCGATGTTGTAACCTCCTTTCAATACAATCGATGTTGTAACCCCTTTCAATTCAAGAGTTCATAGGCCATTGTAATCAAAGAGGAAGAAAAATGAATGTGCAGTGTTTTCGAATGTCTGCGGTTTTTGTAGCCTGCGTGCATACTCAACTGGTTTACCGAGCTCGAACTGAGCTGAATGGAAGCCTGAAAGTTCACTGTCAATTTTCCGTTCAACTCAATTCGATTTCAGTAAAGCAGTTAGGTCTGCACGCAGGCTGCTTTTTGGCGTTCACACTGCTTCTACTTCTACTTCTACATGAATAATTGACAACTTCATTACAGAAGGTTATGTCAATGTAAAGGGAAAAAAGGAAAAGGGAACACATAGGACAACAGTACATTCCTTCATGAGAGTTATGGAATGCATGTCATATGGAAGTAGATACATGAAATGCCCAGGATATGGTAGGAATAGAGAATCATACTTGGGGTTCAATGAAGGTTACACTGTTGTCCTATGGTTTGAAATCATTTGAACATGGATCGTTTTCAAAATGCACCATTTTCATATTTTATGCGTATTCCTTAGCGTTTTCAGAAAGCTCCGTTTCATAGCGGAGCAATGTGAACACAATGCAAAATGGATAACTTTTGCTCCGTTTTCATATGAGAATGGAGTAGTGTGAACGGGGCCTAAACAAGAACCAATCTTTTTTATCTGAAGGTCGCGACACATGAATTTCAACTTTCCATATAAAGAAAAAAGTGGTATATCACAGCTGATGTCGAATGGTTCACGAGAATGTCTTCAGGTCATCGAACTTTTGTGCACGTATGACCCAGAAGAGAGGTCTGTATTTACGTATTTTAGACTTATATACCTCATTGCATGCTCTTTGAAGCTTCTTTACTTCTATCCTGGCGTCACATTATTTTCTCATTCACTTCTGCTGGAGAATATTAAATTTTATTGAATTGTTCATTTTCATATGTTCACTCTCTTTTAACATAGTAAACCATTCGATAAAAATATATTTTAAAACTACTTGCAATTGGTTGGTATTTAGGGATTACACGCTAAGAGAAAGCAAAGACTTAATTTCATTTTCATGCAAATAGAGACAGGCGGAGATGGGAGAAGAGGATTCTTTCGAAATTTTTAATGGTCATTTATTGATCTTCGTTGAATCAGTGGCCATGCAGTTAGTTCATTTTTCAAAATTTGGCCCGATTTGATTAGCACATTCTCCACTTTGGTGGCCCAAGACCGGATACTACTTACATTGTGATATCTGTGATCTGAAACGGTAAATATATGTTAAGTGGTATTTTAGCATCAGCTCAGGGACATGCTTATGTGTCTAACCACGAATTGTTTCTGTTTTTTCATAGGTTATCTGCAAAGCAAATTCTCAGACAGCCTTATTTCAAGAGCCTAAGGTAATATAGAATTACCCTATGTCGATTTTGGCATAGGATCGCGGGAAACTTCTGTGTTGGATGCGCTTTATGTGCGCTTTCATTATCACAGTGCTCATTAGCAAGGATAAAACGTTAATCAATCGCATGAACGAGCATGACTGTCTTACTTTCTCACTGAAATCGAAGCCCCTCTTAGATCACAAAGTTGGAATTTGTAATAAAAGATAACTGCTCTATCTACTCCGCACAATTAATTCAAAATTACAATTAGTGTGACCTTTCATTTCTTCATTTAAGCATATCTATACACGGAAAATTCATTCAGTTAACAAAAATATAACAAAAGTAATAGGCCTTCATACAGGAATTGGTTACCTTGCGATAATACGAATCTAATTTAGATACGAAACCAAGGTACTGCTCTTCTATGAATCCCTGTAAACCTTCCAACAATGAAAAGATGGCTAAAGACTTATTTCATTAATTTTGAGGCGAACTTTTATTTGATAATTTCTATCAGAATGATATGAATTAAATGCTTTCATCTCTTTTATTTCTTGCACTCTACTAACTATAATATCAATATTTGCACAGGGATGCAGACAAAAGAGCTGCTGCCATTGCACGGACATCGCAGACAGGAGAGGATGTATCGCATTCACCTGCTCAAATTGTTCCTAGCAAGCACAGAAGGGTGAGTTCGATACCATTAAAATTTTCAATGCCCTAGCCAACAGCATTTCAAACTGACACCCATTAAGCATGCGATTCAAAATATTTACCTTTAAGCAGGTTTGTGTATGTGTTACAACTTACAAAATATAGGTTCTGCATGTACCCGGTGACTCAATAAAAACGCCCGGCGTTTGAAAAAATCCTGCTCCCTGAATATCAAAGCAATGATGTTCAAAACTGTATTGTTTTATCCCCGACATGTCAAATTAGGTTCAGTAATTTATCCGGCTTTAATCGGTCATTCCTTCCCGTCGAAATAGGAGAGTTTCTGCAGAAAGCCCCTTTCGACAACCTGCAAAAAAGAGCGAAAACAGCAAGCAAAATGTCCCTTTGTTCTCCTTCCTACCAGTAATGACTCCTAGATGTGCTCATGCATTTTGTCCTCGTGGGAGAATGGAATCCCCCTGAATAAGTTATTCACACTAGGGGGAAGACTTTTCAACCATCCAAAATGAAAGTAAGTGCTAAAGCATGCTGAAAGTCATCGCTGTGAGGTAAGCACATTAGGGACTTTTGCTTGCAATTTTAGCATGTTTTTTAAGGTTTCTCAAAGGGACTCATTTTGGAAAATTGCCTACAGAATCTGAATGGAGTGACCGATTTTAGTCAGGAAAATTTCTAAAAGTAATTGAACATGTTAGCTATATAATCAGATATTGCAAAACATCGCTGCTTATATAGTCAGGGAGCAGTAGCCTTTCAAACGCCGGGCGTTTTTTCTGACTCACCCGGTACAAGTCCTAAATATAGCCTGTTGTTTCTAATAGGATATTCACTGTCATTATTTAGTGATTAAATACCGAATAGAATGACTGAATATTAGATTTTTCATGTGTAGGATACAAATTACCAATATTTTTTTGGCAATGATAGTAATTATTCGTCAGGAGGACTTTAATTGATATGATGAAAGAAGTTTTGCAAAGACATGGTGACAGCAATAGACTGGATTCTAAAAGATAAACTGGATCGAATGACAGAGCAGAAACTGCGTAAAATGACGTCATCAAGCAACCTGAGATGAGGAACTGTTTGGGTTCACAAATTTTTTGAATTAATGTCCTAGGAACAAAATATCAAGTGCTGCCAAATTTTTGGCCTTTTGCTGGGAGCTAGGGGCTCAAGGTTATGACCTTTTTGCGAGTGAATGCGCCGTTTCTGCTCTGTCGGGTCGAACGATATTGATACATTTTGATACGAGAGGCTCGATTGAGTGGCATTCTAGCTTCTATCATTATTGAGCATATCCGAAGATCCTAAACAATGCATAGCAACATCATTCGATGCAGTTTCTTCTCTAGAACAGCTAAAGGATCTACTGAAAGTTATGAATATGATCACAACAGTTGCGATATAATTGCAAAGACTCCTCGTATCAGATTGCCAAGCACTGAAGTTTCATTGGATACTGATTTGGTACCATTTCTTTCTCCTTTGATGAACGTTTCCTTTTGTCGGCCCAATGATCTCAAACTAGTTTCCCCAAATTGTTGCTTGACTTTTCCAACAGTGGTGCAAGCCCTATGGATATCTGGGAGCTCCCTTGTCAATGAATGTTACAATTAATGTATGCGCGTACTTCAGAGGAGATTTACAATGCTATGTTGTCCATGTAAGGAATTCTCTGAAAATTGCTCATCAAAAGTAGTTGAAACTGGCAGTTTTCTAGTAATATTTGCAGTCCCTCATTCCTTTATTGTTTTTGATGATATCAGCGCATGTGTTGTTTTCTTCTTTCTATCCATATATCACTCGTTATATCCCCGGCAACTACATCTAAAGAACGGATTTTAGGCAGAACCGAACTATCCTTTTAGGCATCGATACTTTGACCTTTTGTTTTGTTTGTTGTCAGTTTTGATTTTATTTATTTCAGAAATTACGAATAAACAGACAGTCCATTGAAAGCGGACAGGTACATTCCTTTAAAACTTGAATAACTCCCTTTTTACTTGCATAATTTGCCATATGAATTTCATTGCCTTCGAATGTGTGTCAATGGAATGGGATGTCGGTCTTATGGATGGTATAAATTACAATAAAAACCATTCAATTACCCGAATTGATGCATGTCTTTGTTTCTCATATTTGACCATGCTGTGAAAATTCAATTTTTTGTAATGAATTTCGTTAAAGACAAAGTTTATTTCAGAAATGGCACTGTAACTTTTTCAGTAATCAATCAACTAAAATAACGGAGCTAACATCTGGCGCGCGCAAAAAGTGGAAGCTTATATTCATTACTTTTCGTTGAAGAGCATGCCCCCAAATCTGATAGGTTGTAGGGAGGTAATTTTCGCTACCCATTTCTACTTCCATTTCGCCGTTTTACCCACTGTCATGAGGTATTTTTCATTTTTCTACTATGTATAAGGTATCTCAAAAAATTGCTCGACATTTGAGTGAATGCTAAAGAATAAGATACGCTGAATGGACACATGGTCAAGTGACCTTTTCCTGAGATTTTAAATTGATTTAGACACAAGGATCTTGCAAATCCGCTAAGATTTCATGGAGTTACAAGCCTTTGAAGTTCAAGTTTATGCAAAAACTGAAACCAGTGGCTTCGAAATGGCATTTTTGGTAAAAAATCCCAGAAGCCATCGTTTCTGCTATTTCTCAATTGTTTCATGGTGAACCAAATGGGATTTAGACAGGTTTTCGATAACCTAACTTTCAAGTAACTGGATGATTTGAGGAAACAGATTCAGTCTCTCGTTGATTATGCTTTGAGCCACTGTTTTGGACATATGCAATGTTAAACAAATTTTGACAATGATCACAAGGATTAATTACTTTGGAAGTCCCATTTGGTTGCTCTAATATCATTGGATAAGCTTCTTTTACCTCGGTCTTCGGGCTTTTTGCATTACAAGTAATCCGGGCGTCTCTGGTTTCAGCTATCGCATATTTTAGATCTTTGAAAGCAGGTTCAGGTTCAGGTTCAGGTTCAGGTTCAGGTTCAGGTTCATATATTTTAAATTCCACACAACATACATTTCATAACTAAAATACAACAAATTTAAATAACAAATAATTTACAAGTCAAATATAAAAGTTACAAATTTGCATGAGACAAAAAATATCAGTTTGATATGTATGGAGGGGAATCATTTAAAGGAGGAACTCCCTCAATAGCAAGGCTAATCGAGGAGGGAGACCCCCCTGCTCGCAGAAAGATTTTCACAGAGATCAAATTAGATTACTTGAATGGGAATCTCCAATTTGGTTATTTAGGGATATGAAAAGAGTGTGGAAAATTTCAAAGGTTAGTTGTCAATGCTTTTTGCAAGTAGATATGACTTTAGTTTATAGCGAAAGCAAACCAAGGATACAGATTCTTTAATAGTTGTAGGAATACTATTCCAAGATTCAGCACCAGTGAAACGAACAGATCTTATGCCATATTGAAGAGTGTTTTTCCGAGTCAAGAAAATGTCATTCTTTGAAGCCTTTCGAGTATCATGTTGATGAATGGATTTGATTGATTCAAAGAAATTGTAAAAACAGACAGGAGAAATCTTATTGATACATTCATAAACAAATGAAAGAAGTTTTAGTTGAAACAAATCCTGCAGTTTCAGGATCTTTAGATCAGAGAAGATAGGAGAGGAAGGCGAGGAAAAACTTTGAAAGGCAATAGCTCTGATTATTCTCTTTTGCAATAAGAAAATTGGTTGAATGTGAACATCATATGCAAAACCCCAAACCACAATTCCATACTGAAGAAAAGAAGCAAACAAAGAATTGTAAAGACATATCAACACATCAACAGGAAGAAAGTGTCTTATCTTGAAAAACATGCCACAAGTTCTTGCTAATTTTTTGGCAAGTTCACTCAGATGGTATTTCCAGCTGAGATTTTCATCAAGTAGAATACCTAGGAATTTAACATATTGAGATCGTTTTACATTTTGTTTACCAATTTTTATGTTAATATTATCTGTTAGGGGGTAGTTTCTCTGTGACCTGAAAATTATAAAGTTAGTTTTCTCAATGTTTAAAGACAATCTGTTAGTGTCAAGCCACTGTTTAACATTACCTAATTCTTTATTGACAACTTTTTCAAGTTCATTAATTTTATCAGCTTCAAAATATATGTTAGTGTCATCAGCAAAAAGATAAAAACAAAACTTAGGAGATGAGTTAGGTAAGTCATTTATGAAAATAAGGAAAAGCAGAGGACCAAGGACAGAGCCCTGGGGTACCCCACATGTAACACTAAGTAGGTTGGAATTAAACCCATTAACAGAAACATATTGTTTTCTATCTGAGAGGTAGGATCTAAACCAGTTTAAAGCTGGTCCACGTATTCCATAGTGTTCAAGTTTGTCCAAAAGAATTTCGTGGTTCTTGCAACTCTGTGAATTTTCAACGGATTTGCAAGATTCTGGTCTCTAAAATTATTTCATAATCTTAGGGACAGGGTTACCTTCCCATGAGTCTGTTCATGTTATCGTGTTTTTTTTTTCAAATATTCAGTCAAACGTCGAGCAATTTTTTTGATACACCCTGTATAAATGGAGAACATTCCCTGTATGGAGAACTTTGCACAGTTAAACCACCAAAAGAAGTGCACACTTGACCCTCAACATGCTGTGTATTGCACACCTCTCCCCTTGCTTGGCAATGAAATAACAATTGTTAATCAGCTGGAATGTAGATATCAGATGTCCTTTACCAGTGTATCATTCGGTACAACTCCGTTTGTTTTATGTGAAGTTACATTGTTTTGATTAAGTGATGCTACCTGTGTTTTATTTGGGTTCATTTCTAGCTAATCGTACATGCTTCTTAAAGACCCATGGCTCACCAGCTTCCTTTGCGGCCTTCGAATGCTCTTCCCCACAGCTTCCATTACTTTCTGTATACAGAACATAGTAACGTTCGTGGTCCGTTTTAATCTTCGATTAGACGAACGTAAATTGACAACAAATTACATCAGTGGCTTCTTTAGCACATAAAAACAATGCATTTAGGCTTGTATTAGTGAGGGAAACGAAAATTTGAAGAAATAATCATAGGCTACAATAGAAAATAGAAAACCTGAGAAAAGGAGAGGAAATTTTGGTTATTTGTAGACAAGGGGGCATCGGAGACTGGATTAACTGGATAATTAAGCATTGAACTCAACGAGGAATAGCATTTGAAAACATGAATATTGAATTGCAAGCAAGTATGGTTAGATTGCAAAACTGTTTTGTTAAATGAGCTTCTATTAATAAGATCATGTTTTCAAAATTGTCATTTTGGCAGGATACATCGTACGTATCGAAGGCTGCACCTCGTAAACTTATAACTGGTTCTGGTATGCCATTGCAAGCAAAGCCAATGAATAAAACATTGCCACCAGTTGGGAGCTACACATTACCGAAAATCCCTGTTGCTACAACAAAAACAACAACAAACGGATACAACTCAAGATTTCCAGGTCTTCTCAAAGACAATGGGAAGAAGAAAGTGAGTGACCAATTCTTTCTTCTTGTATGCCGTTCTGTGAAGCTGTTGACTGAAACGTCCCTGCTCGTGGGAGTGATGATATGAATATTTCTTTCCGGGGCTTCTAAATCGTGTGTTAAGTTGTACGGCCAAATCTATAAAGTGACATTCTGCTTGCATTAGAAATAATCCTGTTTACATTGAAATCGAAACCTTGTATCAACTCCTTCTTCTTTTGCTTTAACATTTGCCGTTCCTATTTCCTTTCTTGAGAAGATTAGGAAGCTCCCTTTTTGCTTGAGCTCAGCTTTGCCATATTGTTCAAACTTTTAGATCTATGTTCTTCACAAAAATATACCTTTGGTTATTCTACAGAAGTGTCCGGATTGAGCGATGTTTCTGTGCATATTTATAGGAAATTTCAATTATGTGGTATTAGATAGAGCTTCCATCGCTATTTTCACGTTCAAAAATTCTGCAAACTGTATAAACATATCATTCCATTCAGACCCTTGAAGGATAGCTTAAGTTATAATAACACATATAGTAATAGAATACAATTCCTTAACACATGCTCATCAAAAAGGTTAAATTTTTTACTTACGTGACTGAAAATTGATGAATTTTTGCAGAATTCAGTTTATATGGCGTGCTCCATCGTCACAAACAAAAAATGTTTAGATCAGCTGATCGAAAAGGACTTGAAAAGACATAAGACCGATCAAATTATCTGCAACTCTTAGGACAACGTGAATTATCGTGTTTAGCATAGAAATGCAACCATTTGCATCGGATCAGATCTACATCCCATCATCTCATAGTACCTCATTTTAAGCAGCTGTAGTTGAAATATTGTGATCTAAGGTTCCATTAGATTACCATTCTTTTCCAACATCATCTATTAATTAGCCTGGAGAGGAGGCTCAAAGAATTGTAAAAGAGTGACACTTGGATTAACGGCTCCATAAGAGAGATATTCCTTTACGGAAGTTTGGAGTACCCTGCCCTTTCTTAAACAATTCCATGCCACTGCGTGATGCATGGTCCTTTATTGCGTAATTTTTCAGCTTTCACTATGGGAAATTTCAATTCTAAGTACAGTTTATTTGTTTTGTAGGTCCAAGAAGCTCCTGCAGAGCGAATGGATTATGGCAAATATGCTCTACCGCCCATCGACAAAGTCTAGGATATTTTACCGGGAATTAAATAGAGTAATCGATACAAAAGCCGACGACGTTCGACGCAGATGCGAATCCAATAGCTAGAATTATCTAACCGTTTAATATCAAAGTATATATTTCTTTTACTCTTTACAAGAAAATGCTGCTACTAAAATAGATTGGTATTGTACATTTTGCAGATAGTTTTCCTCTCACAGGAAACTTCCATGCTTGTGCGATAATCATATCACATATCTCTCTGAATGGAAAAAAGTTTGAAATTTTGCTTGTTGTTGATCAATGATACCACAGCAACATCGTGGTAGAGACGTGCTTTTAATACTGATGTTAATTGCGATATTTCAACAATTGATAAACAGCATGGATGTGTGCGTTTTTAGCATAATGTTGGTTATTGTCATAAATTGCTTATTTTGATAATGTTGAGAATTACGACATGCATTGAGAACTCATTAAATTCTTACATTTTTTAGAAAATGCAAAGAACTTTCAAGATACTAATTGTATGTCGTTTCGATAGCTATGTAATGTAACTAGTAATTAGCAACATCAGTAGTGGAATAGATAGTGCTTTGATGTTGGTGCTAATAGATAGGTTCGTTAACCCTATTACTGTAGGGTCACACGGTAGCTCACATTCCTGTAGGGGGGTGGGGAATTTTTCCCCACCCTCATAACTTTTAAAGTTTTGATATACAAGGCAATTTTTTATTGATAAATCCTCATAGATATGAGACTAAAATTTATCGGTCCTCATTATTATGGTTAGAAGAAAAAATTTTTTTGACACGTGACATAAATATGACGTCATCATTCATGTGACCCAATTTTTGGAAAAATAAATTTGTGTTTAATTCCGTTGTGTGGTATAGCATTCGAAAGCTAATTGAAAGAGGACTAAGATAAGCTAAAAATTTAGCCTCAGCAGCTGTTTTTACGGGAGTTAAGTCCATTTTTGTCATGTGTGACTGAATCATGACGTCATTGAAAACATGCGAAAAATGTGGTTAAAAATGAGATAAAGTCCACATAGTACTAATATTTCAACTACATGTGACGTATCTCATCAATAACTTTGCAATTATCCAAGCATTTATTGAATTAGAGGCATTATTCACCGTGGGGAAAAAATCCCCCCCCCCCCTACAGGAATAGGGTTAAGATGTCTCCATGTAGTATCTATCGTCACGGTTTTTTATCGGGAATTCTTAGATGTATTGCATTGCAATACGTTGCACATGTTTGTGAAGTCTAACACTGTATAAAAACGAAAACCCGTTTTGTTGTATAACCCAACGTGCAATCTGCCTAGTAGAGTTCAGCTTTCGTCGGAAGATGCAGAAGCCAGTTCTGCAAAATTGCACACCGGTACCTTGCAGCTCGATCTTCATTGGCTTCAGAAGTCAAATGCTCTTGAACCTCATTTACTTAAATATAACCTTGAATAAATCACCTAGCTATACCCTAGTGCATTGTTAGCTATTTAACAGTTTGGAAACACAATAGAAAAAGAAGATTGATCCGATGCTCTCCTTGTATCTGCTTGTCAAATAATCTCACTGAGCGTGGCTGTGTGCATTTTGGTACAGCAAGTCCAGTCCAGAAGTAGCCTTCATCGACAAATCTCAGATGAATAGAATTCACCGGCTTGTGCCATTCTTTTTGCCCTATGGCTGAAAAGAAACCGTTACGACTGCTAAACACCTCAAATGTTCACAACGAGAGTGGTATCTCCTTGTGACTTGCTTGTATGGGCTGAGTGAAGGAATTTACTGTTCTTTTGACCAACTTGTGTGTGCAAATTTGCATCCATTTAGTCTTTTTGAGCCCCTAACTCCATGCCCCAAATTAGTATTTAACCCAAATACTTTTCCTCTATTTGCCTTGAAAATTTTATAATGGCTAAGATCCACTTGATACGGATTTTTGAAAAAATGTTGCTTTTCTTGCCTGAGTTCCATCGAAGAGTACATTTGCAACTTTGTACAATGTATTGCAACTTTGGACTAAAACATTCGCATTAACTTTAGGCACTGCTCGTAGAAGCTCGTCGAAGACAGTTTCTTGGGCGCACTTCACTCTTGAGCCAAAATGTAGCTTGTCAAGATTGTGTTACAGCTGAATCATGCAAGGGATTTCATATAGAATAGATAGTTTGCAGTAAGATGTTCCAAGCAGTAACAGATGCAGGTTTTACTTACCAATTAGAAGAAATACAATATAAACTTTTTTTCAAGGTTCCGCGCTACTTCAAACGATTTATTGATGTTAAAAGAAATTTTTGCGATTGTGCTAATGATAGTGTTGCTACTTCCTACAGCATGACTGATATTTAGCTACTCCATCTTTGACTTCTGGAAATTCCTTTGTTCTGATGTCATCACAAATAGTGTCCGGTGACATATGAATAGGTGTAGATAGATAGATTCGTCTCAAGATAGATTTCAGCGAAATGAGGAAAGCTTAAGAGCATTTGCAAACATCCTGAAAGGTTCTGTCTTATGACGATTGTTCCGGTTTCAGACATTTCGTCAGTTTTTCCAGTCGAACCAAATCGTTTTGACTTATTGGTTCTGGTTAATCAAAACATTATTAATCACACAGAAACAGTCATTATACCCATGATCTTCCTTTCTTTAGATCTTCCGATTTGTGCAGTGTCAACTTCTAGAATGTCTGTACAATAAATCCCTGCATGTAAGAACCTACATTTTAAGAGCCAGGCTGAAATAGGTTCTTAATTTAGGGTACTAAGACTAATTTCAACTTATAAAGGTTCTTATTAAAAGGTACTTTCGGAGTCTTTACAATAGATGCCCAGCCCTGTTATTTGTTTTAGCAAGGTTCTTATGGACTCAATGAATAATTGGGGAGGAGAATAAAACTGTAACAGCCAACTGGGACAATAATGGCCTTAATAAGGACAACAAAAATCAAATTTACTACCCTTGCAACTGAAACAGGTCCTTGATTACAAGGTGCATATTTTAGGCTAAACAGCCTCCAAGTTGTTTTTTGTAGGTTCTTATGTGCTGGGATTTACTGTAATCAACTAGTTTTATGCATAGTGTTGCTTTAATCACCAGCTAATCTCTCTGAAATGTTTTTTTTGGGACACGCTTTAGTGATCAGTGTTTTGCACTGTATTATACGTGATAACATATAATTTTATTTTCGTCAGGGTTGATTGATTAAACAACACTTATCGTTGAGGGACATCAATGCACTCATAAATACATACATATTTTTATATCAAGATAATTTGTGATTGTCGATGATTTAGACTTTGTCAATAGATGAATGTAAATAGTGAAAAACGAACCCTTCCCTATGCATGTGTTTCTTATTTCTGGTTGTCGTCTCGAGAAAGTCATTGCTTTTCGTAGAAGCTGCGTTTGAAATTCCCAAAGAAGAGATTTGCCTTATTTTTCGAAATTTTATCTTCGAAATAATGATAGTGAGTATGAATAGCCTTTGAAGGACAAAACATAGAAACAACAGACATGTTTTCTGTAATGATTAATTCGAGTTTGGTAATTAAGTATATTCGTTATTGATTTAAGTCACTAATTTAAGTTCCATAAAAGATAATAAATTCATCTTTTTAGGCCGGAAAAAATTAGACAAATTTAATGGCAATTTCCTGTTCCTAAGCATTCAAGAACAATGAGTGGCCCAACCACTTGAGCGCCCTGACAAGAGATTGCGGATTCGATTGCGTCTGCTCTATTTCTGCCGTCCCAGCGCTTGGAGCTGAAAACGCAACTTCATTTCCCAGGCTCCTATGTAAGTTGGGTCATATGGGATGCTTATAAGCATGACCAATAATAACTCAATAATAACTCAATAATACATTCAAAAATGTTTGTGATGAAACAAATGTGATGAAACATTAGTGTAGACTATCTTAACAACAGTGGGCTACATCTAAATAAAAAGGGGACTGCAAGACTTTCTTGCAACTTCAGAGATTGCATAAAGGCAGGTTATTGACTGAAATCATCTAAAAATCCTCAAAAAACAGGAATGGGCTCATTGGAAGATGAAGAACATCCGTACAAAAATGTGCAAGATATGCGCACAAAATGTCCAAAAATTCCTATAATTGCTCATCTAAATATAAACAGTATCAGAAACAAATTTTGTGAACTAAAAGATTTGATAACTTCAAATTCACTTGACATTGTTGTTTTAAGTGAAACAAAGATCGATGATACATTTCCTACAAGTCAGTTCCAAATACCAGGCTACAAAGCACCTTACCGGGAAGATAGAAATGCTCATGGTGGTGGTTTGCTAGTCTACATAAAAAATTCAATCAAAAATAAAAGAATTGACACCTTAGAAGACAATCAAATAGAAAATATTTGTCTTGAAATAAATCTTATAAAGCAAAAGTGGTTTCTGGTTGCTACTTATAATCCACCCAATTCAAGCAACGAATGTTTTCAGAATTCGCTTATTAATATCATTGATAAAGCTAGCCTAAACTATGAAAAGTTTGTCATAATTGGTGATCTAAACCTAACACCAGATAGCATACACCTAAAAACTATTTGCAGTACTTTGGGCCTTTCCAACCTCACAAAAGAACCTACGTGCTTTAAACCAAATTGCAATCCATCATCAATTGATGCTATTCTTTCTAATCATAAAATGCAATTCAAGCACAGTAAAGCAATTGAAACCAGCATAAGTGATTACCACAAAATGATTTTGACTGCCTGGAAATCACAACTCCCAAAGCATCATGCTAAGTTTGTACACTACAGAGACTTCAAAAATTTCAGTACAGACTCTTTTCTTCAGCATCTGCAACAAGCACCTTTCCACTTTTGTGAAAATCCTGATAGTGCTGAGAACTCTTTCAAAACCTTTGAAAAAATCTTTTGCTCTGTTGTAAATGCCCATGCACCTTTGAAAAAAGGGCTTGTCAGAGCAAACAACAAGCCCTTAACGGCTGTGCACCGAAAGGCAATTAAACTTAGAACAAGACTCAAGAACAAATACAACAGGAACAGTATACAAAGTAACTTTGAACAATACAAAAAGCAACGAAATCATTGCGCTAATTTGAGACAAAGATTCAAATCAGAGTACTTCAAGAAAATCTGTCAAAATGGAACATTAGATTCAAAATCATTTTGGAAAAAACTAAAACCATACTTATTTGGTAAAAATCATGGTGATTCAGACATCTGCCTATCAGAAGATGGTTCACTGATCACTGACCCCAGAAACATAGCTGAAATCATGAATAAATACTTCATCAGCATTGGCCAAACCACAGAACAAATGAACTCAAATTCTAATTTATCTTTGCACCAAATCATCAAGATTTTTGAAAAACACAACAGCATAATCAGCATAAAAAACAATTTGAAACATAAAATGCTCTTTGAATTCCAACCTATGACTAAAGATACAGAAAAGAAATTATCCTTAACCTTGACCACAATAAAGCTTTTGGTCATGATATGATAAGTGCTAAATTCTTAAAACTCTCTGCTGATATCATTGCAGGGCATTTGGCTAATATCTTTAACAAAGGTATACTTCAAGGAACATTTCCTACTTCTATGAAGTTGGCAGTTGTTTCTCCTGTATACAAAAAGAAAGATCCTTTCAACAAAGAGAATTATCGACCAATTAGTGTTCTAACAGCGCTCTCCAAAGTCTTTGAAAAAGCAATTGAGCTTCAACTATCTCCATTCCTCAACAGAAACTTTTCTAATTTCTTATGTGCCGTGCCTATAGAAAACATTTCTCTTCCCAGCATGCCTTGATAAGGCTGATAGAGAAGTGGAAAACTAGTCTAGAAGCTAAAAAACATACAGCAGCCGTGCTCATGGACCTATCCAAAGCCTTTGACAGCCTGCCCATAAATCTATTAATTGCAAAATTAGCTGCCTATGGTGTTGGTATAAATTCGCTCAAACTATTACAAAGTTATCTCACAAACAGGAAACAATTGGTGAAGGTCAGTGGATACTTTAGTTCATGGAGGCCACTAAACCAAGGGGTGCCTCAGGGCTCAATACTTGGACCATTATTCTTCAACCTTTTTATCAATGATATCTTTCTATTTATCCAGCAGGGCTCCTTATGAAACTTTGCAGATGATAACACAATTTCTATCTCTGCTGAAAATGTGGATGAGCTCCATAGATTGGTACAACTTAACACCACTAAATGCATTGATTGGTTTAAGTCAAATCATATGACAGCAAACCCATCTAAATTCCAATCCTTAATTGTTGGCAACAATGATAATCATGTCAAAACATTTCAAATAAGCAATGATTTTGAAATAAACGTAAGTAATGAAGTAACGCTGCTTGGAATTCAGATTGACGACCAATTGAAATTTGACTCACATATTGATAAAATCTGTAAAAAAGCTGTCTGCAGCTAAATGCAATCAAAAGGCAAGCACGATTTATGGGTAGCAAAGAAAGACAAGTAATTGTTAATTCATTCATCCTCTGTCATTTCAATTACTGCCCCCTTATCTGGTTATTTTGCAGTAATATCAACCAAAAGAAACTAGAAAAAGTCAATGAGAGAGCCTTACGATTGGCACTGTCTTATTATACTTCACCGTACAAAGATCTTCTACTTAACGCCAAATCTACTACAATTCATATCCATTCTATTAGATTGTTGGCACTTGAAATTCACAAAACTTTGCACAATTTGAATCCGGCCTTTATGAAAAACTATTTTCTCCCAAAACCCCCTAGCTATAATTTTCGAAGAAACGACGTTCTATCCATTCCTAAAGTTAAAACTACAAATTATGGCATAAAATCCATTAGCTTTTTGGGTCCTAAGATCTGGAATTCTCTTCCAAATGAAATAAAGTCATCCAGAAATGCAAATCAGTTCAAAACTCTCATAAAAGACTGGTTTTTCGAAAATAAATGCGCGTGCAGCATTTGCAGTCAATAAGTTCCATAATGCAATCTCTAAAATTGCTTTATGTTAGTGTATATTAGTGCTCACACTATTGTAAAACTAACATTAAAAAAGGTATTATTATTATCATTATTATTATTATTATTATTATTATTATTATTATTATTATTATTATTATTATTATTATTATTATTATTATTATTATTATTATTATTATTATTATTATTATTATTATTATTATTATTATTATTAGTATTATTATGATCATTATTATTATTATTATTATTATTATTATTATTATTATTATTATTATTATTATTATTATTATTATTATTATTATTATTATTATTATTATAATAAACGGAACCACCATCAAAAATTAACAGAAAAAATTAAAAAGAAAACACAACTGCTAAAATTCGGACGTTTCGATAAAAATCTTCTTCAGCACAAACTTTCCAAAGGACAACCGAGAATTTATAATACATGATAAACAACCAACTTAAAAATAAAATTACAATTACAGTTTGTAAAAAAGGACCCCATCCTTAGTAAACATGACTGCTATTGAAATTAAATTCAAGTGGGACTGAAAAATCACATTTGAGTTCAAAGTGTTTGAAGCCTGGTGCACACCAGGTCCCCCGGGCCGCCAAGGCCGCCCAGAAGGACCCAACGACAAAGGACTCAAACTCTGAGTCCTTCAGTCAGGGGAGAAGGACTCAGAGTTTGAGTCCTTTGTCGTTGGGTCCTTCTGGGCGGCCTTGGCGGCCCGGGGGACCTGGTGTGCACCAGGCTTCAAACACTTTGAACTCAAACGTGATTTTTCACTCCCACTTGAATTTAATTTCAATAGCAGTCATGTTTACTAAGGATGGGGTCCTTTTTTACAAACTGTAATTGTAATTTTATTTTTAAGTTAGGTTGTTTATCATGTATTATAAATTCTCGGTTGTCCTTTGGAAAGTTTGTGCTGAAGAAGATTTTTATCGAAACGTCCGAATTTTAGCAGTTGTGTTTTCTTTATTACTATTATTATTATCATTATTATTATTATTATTATTATTATTATTATTATTATTATTATTATTATTATTATTATTATTATTATTATCATTATTATTATTATTATGATTATTATCATTGTTATTGTGTTTGTTCTCAGGTATGTTCTTGTTCCTGGTGGAATTTATATGCATAGCGGGCTACTGCCTGCAGCCATGGCTATCATATATAGTCTTCTTCTTCTTATCCTTAGCTATTCATTACTTTTCTTATGATCCTAGCTGATCCAAGGAGGCATCCTTTCTGCAGCAGTGCAACTGGACAGTCTATGCCAATCTGTTCTATCCAGGAGTCGATCCTTTCTGTCGCTGTTCCTAGAGCTCCAATTACTATGGGTACGATGGTTACCTTCTTCATGCTCCAAATTCTTGCAAGTTCGTATTTGAGTTCGTCATAGTTCAATAATTATCGAAATTATCGAATTATTATTATTATTATTACTATGGTTATTATTATTATTATTATTATTATTATTATTATTATTATTATTATTATTATTATTATTATTATCATTATTATCATTCTTTATATCTCGGCGATGATGTTATGCCGGCGTTCTTCTTGGGAGCGGGCTGCAACCAGCAGCTTTAGGTCTCAAGAGTCTTTCTCAGTATTCTTGCAGTGCCCAAAAGAGTGGCTTTCTGCAACTGCGCTGTGCTACTTTTCAAACTAATCTTCTTCATCCAGCCTTCCAAGTTCTTTGACACAATTCCTAAAGCTCCAACAATGATTGGGACAATTTCAATATGTGAGCATTTCCATATTTTCTTCGATTCTCTCTTGAGGTCTGAATAATGCTCAATTTTCTCTTGTTCTTTCTCTACAACTCGCTTGTCACCAGGAGATGCTATATCAATGATGAAACACCTTCTAGAATCCTTTTCAAAAACCAGAATGTCAGGACGGCGATGTTCAATGTAATGATCTGTCTGTATATTAAAATCCCACAGAATTCGCACGCTTTCATTCTCAACGACGCTCTCTGGTTGGTGATTGTACCATTTTACTCCCTGAGCCAGGTCATATCTCTCACAAAGTTCGAGGTGGATGATTTTTGCAATATTGTCGTGTCTGTTCTTGTAATCTCGTTGCGCTGTTCTTGTAATCTCGTGTCTGTTCTTGTAATCTTATAATAATAATAATAGTAATTATTATTATTATTATTATTATTATTATTATCATTATTATTATTATTATTATTCGCATTTACAGGACCACTGTATACAGAGCAGCACGCATTGCTCACTTAATGAAAATGTTAAATCATGATGACTCTAACATTCGACACATTGCAAGGGAATCTCTGAAGCTAGACATGAGGTCTAGGGGAGTAAAAACAATAAATGAAGAGGAGGGCTTCTTAGGGTATGAGCTGGACAACAACAGCAGGTTAATGAAAAGAAAAACATATGGGGGTAATTCAGACTGGCCAGATTTGCTTCACCATGTAAATAAAATCAAAGGGAGAGCAGTATACAAAGAGGATAAGGCTACGATTATCATTGATGGAAGAGAGATAAATCAGAGAAACCTCAAACGAGAAATTGAGAAAGAATTTGAAAAGATTGATCTATTAGGGTGTTTAGAACTACGAATGCAAGGAAATTTTATCAAAATGGAGAACATAGAGCAGAAAATATCACACCAAATCTATTATGGATGGAAGCTGTCAGATAGTCTTGTTACATTTGTCGTACGTGCACGAATGAATCAACTTCCCTGCAATCAACTAATCAACATGTGGAACAAAGAACATGAAAAGAGATGCACATTATGCAATCATAACATTGAGTCGGTTGCTCACTTAATGAGTTCGTGCAGAAAATTTAAAGATTTGTACTCTCGGCGACACGATCGTATTGTAAGCACAGTAAGTGAGAAAATCCAAAAATCGAACCCAGCATCACATTTATTTGTAAATAAAATGGCAGAGACAGTTTTTCCAGCACTTCGAAATGAAATAAAAGAGATAAGCAGCAGAAAGCCAGACATAATTGAACTGAAAGAGAATGAAAAAGAGTGTGAAATCATTGAAATTACAGTTTGTTTTGATATGTATATGGAACAATCGTATTCAGGAAAAGCAGAGAAGTATAAAGAGTTGATCAGAGTGCTTGAACAAAACGGGATCAAGGCAAAAATCAATGTGCTTTGTTTTGGATCACTTGGCTCAGTGCACAAGGAAGTAAGAACATGTTTAAAAAAATTAGGGCTGTCATATGAAGAAGCAAAATCAACGATGAAATGGTGCGGAGTCTCAAATATGATTGGTGGAAACATCATTTGGCGGGAAAGATGCAAGTTAGTACACGAAGAAAGGAACAGTGAACATTGAAGATTTACCAGACAAACAATTGACGCAGAGACTTTAATTTCGTAGCTCTCGTTAGTCAAAGCATATTAGATTATTATTATTATTATTATTATTATTATTATTATTATTATTATTATTATTATTATTATTATTATTATTATTATTATGACCAGGTTTCAAGGGAAATTCATAGGAATGGATGCCATTGATCGGAAAATATCACATCAAATATACTACGGTTGGAAGCTTTCAGATAGTTTAGTAAAATTTGTGTTACGAGCAAGGATGAACCAAATACCCTGCAACCAGCTGATCAATTTTTGGAATAAAGATCACGACAAAAAATGCTCGTTGTGCAACCATCACACAGAGTCGGTAGCCCATTTAATGAACTCTTGCAACAGATTTAAAGATCTTTACTCAAAACGACACGATAGGATAGTAGAAGCCATCTATCAAAAGATTCGTCGGTACAGTGAAACGTCAGTCAAGTTTGTTAACAGGATAGCAGAAACAGCATTTCCAAATTTACGAACTGAACTACAGCAAATCAACAACCGGAAGCCTGATTTGCTAGAGATAAAGTCTACGAAAAAGAATGCGAGATCATAGAAGTAACTGTATGCTTCGATTTGTACATGTCAGAGTCATATGAAAGTAAAGCTAGGAAGTACCAACAACTCAAAAACATATTGAATCGGAATGGGATAAAGACAAATATAAGAATATTGTGCTTTGGATCGCTTGGAACTGTTCACCAAGACGCAAGAAAGAACTTAAGAGGATTAGGACTGTCGAGTGAGGAGGCAAAGTCTACAATGAAATGGTGCAGTGTATCTAATATGATATGTGGAAACATGATATGGCGAAACCGATGCAAATGGATTCACGGACAGACTGGAATTTGATGTTATGAGTATGCTGGACAAACATTTGACGTTGAGACATCTTAGTTAGCTCTCGTTAGTCAAATCATATCAGAATTTATTATTATTATTATTATTATTATTATTATTATTATTATTATTATTATTATTATTATTATTATTGTTGTTGTTATTATTATTATTATTATTATTATTATTATTATTATTATTATTATTATTATTATTATTATTATTATTATTATGACCAGTTTAGTGGAAATAATTTTTCGCTCCAAGCTTGCATTTCCACAGTAACACTTTCTACGATGCGGTAGATCTCTCAGCTTTTATTTTGAACAGCATACAATGAACATCTAAAAACACACCTCTACAAACCTGGTGTGGAGAAAGTTTCGAGCAAAAATTGAGGAAGGTTATTTGAAGGCATGAGAATTTCATGTCCTCATATGGGGAAATAGAATCGGCAGGGCTGGGAGTCGTTCTAAGCCAATGCGAAGGTTGATGTCCTCAGAAATTTTTTTACTAACATTAATTCATAAGAGAATTGCCACAAAATTGTAATAGTTTCAATCCTTGCATTGGCAAATAACTGATCGAGAGAGGCATTCTGAGCCATACTAAGGAGTGGTTACCCAAAATGCTCTTGAAGATGGTAGTGATTCAAGTTACAATATATCAAATTTGTCAAACTTCCCATTTTAGCGCTGGGAAACATGAGATCAAGAGTGACGTTCCAAGCCAAAGTTAAAGGGGTATCTTCAAAAAATCTGCAATCAATCTTTGTAAAGTGAGATACTGGCACCAAAAGGAGTAAAGAAGTTGCAAATAATAGATACCATTGTTCTCTTTTGATTCATGCTGTTTGGGTAAAATGAAGCTTGCATCTTTTGGAAAATCATCAATTTTGGTTGCATTATAGATCATGAAATTTGCTTTACGTCCATTTTTGTAGATGACCAAGTTGATTTTAGATAAACTGAAAGGCTTTGAAGTTGGGAGAATCACAAGCTATGATAATCATATTAAATTTTAATGCAGCAACTTTTAAATTAATTGATATCCTTGGATTGTTTTCGCCCTTGTGTCATGTAAGGCCCCGTTCACACTGCTTTGTTTTTGTGAAAGTGTTTACACTGATTTGCACAAAAACGCCACAAAAACGAAGGTCACGAAGGTTTTCGAAAACGCTGTCAAAAGTGGATTTCCACAAAAATGGAGGTTCTGAAAACACTCTAGATCAATGTGAACGCACAAAAACGGAGATTTTTAAAAACGCTCCAATATCCAACAATGAGCTTCACAAAAACGGAGCAATGTGAACGCACAAAAACGGATGTTTTTCGCTGCGTTTTTGTCACGAGGCAGATCAGTGTGAACGCACAAAAGCGGAGCTTTTCTCTCCGTTTTTGTACAAGAACGGAGCAGTGTGGATGGGTAGCTTCGATGCAACAAAACCGGATACTAACAAAACAGGGAAGTTTGAACGGGGCCTATGACTGAAGTTTTTCATATGAAACCACAAATTATAAATTATTGACTAAACCACCAACTTTGTAATTGCTTAGCCCATCAAGATAGGGCTAATCATGTAATGCGGCACCTATCAAAAAACTCTTTCATACAAACATAGATAGTGTAAATTCAAAGTTTGGTAACATAATCAAATTTTAATGCTATTCCAAAGGTGCCGGTCTGTTATTCGCCAAATGTGAAGAAATACAAAATAGTCAGAACATGGCGCTTGTATTGAAAATAGAATTAATCAGTTAACAAGTACATTTGAAAGCTATGCATTGCCTTTGTTCCGAACTCTCCTTCACTCTTTCCAGACTAGGCTGTTTGAAACCTTGGGAACCTAGGGGGGCACAAATTCCCTCTTTATTATCAGAACCATAAGTGCTTTAGACTTGAAACTTTGCATGAGCAACAAATATGATGAGGCCAACGATATGATGTCCTTGTTTTTGTTCATGCCACATGGTTAAGTGCTGACTTCAGCAAATGTTGTAGAATTAGGCTTAAAACTACATTGACTTTGTCACGTTGCATCTCCAAATTAATAAAACATATTGATATGAAGTTTGAAGCCAAAAAAGATTATGTCCTCGTAATCCTTATCACTGATACTTTTGCTGGTGTATGGTTGGCCAAATTTAGCATTATTCAATTCCTGTTATTCATTATTCAGACTTCTGCATTCAGACTTCAGTCTTATTTATTCAGACTTCAGACTTTATCTTTCAGACTTCAGACTTCTGCATTTAGACTTCAGACTTTATCTTTCAGACTTCAGACTTCTGCATTCAGACTTCAGTCTTATTTATTCAGACTTCAGGCTTTATCTTTCAGACTTCAGACTTTTGCATTCAGACTTCAGACTTTATCATTCAGACTTCAAACTTATTCATATTTATTCATTTAGTGCTTAAAAAAATCTTTTTGTCTGCAGTTGCTTAGAAATTAGCTGAATATAGCAAAGAATGTTGAATATGCATAAAAATACCTGCTGCATGATACTCATATTTTTGAAAATGACGCCTAACGTGGTTTATGGTTTTTCATCAGCACACTTGCACCACAACCAGTTATTGATGATGTCATAAAAATATATTAAATGAGATTTCTTTTAGAGACAAGTTCAGAAATGTTTGTTTTATCACTATGGAGTCAATTGTTCAAAAGCTATGACTGAAAAGGTAGCTATTTTTGCAGACCACTCAAACCAAAAATAAAAATGCGTTGACCCCCTGAGCCAATGTCAAAAGTTTTGAAACTGACATGAAAAGATTTCTCCAAAATTCAGTGATACTCAAGGAGCTACTTGGAAAAACTCAATAGAGGGGGGTGCACTTCATGCTTTCCCCCGTCTGCCTAGGGTTAATTGCTCACTTAATCCTGGAAAAGCTTTCGGTAAAGCTAGATTACAGAGAACAACGTAATCCATTAATGGAGACCACGCTGATCTGAGGGTTGTGTTCCAGAATCCTAGAGTTAAGTTACCTCTGCTATCTACTGTAACTTGCATAGAAAGCTGCTTCTGTAAAAAGTATCACATCAATGATGCTCTTGGCCATTGAAGATGTTTTACACACAATCGTTTGCTTTCAGGTTTGGAGAGGGTTCATTCAAAAATGAAACATGGGGAAAGAGACCTCATCACCGGGGGAATTATCATGTGGAGTTCCGCAAGGCTCTATTCTTGGCCCACTCATTTTCCTTCTATATGTTAACGATATGCCTCAGGGAGTTGACTGTGACCTACTTTTATATGCAGATGACTCCTGTCTTGTTTTCGGAGACAATAACATCAATGAAATAGAAAAGCAACTGAATAAAAATTTTAACTCCGTTTTTGACTGGTTTGTTGATAAGCATTCACTTCGGAGAAGACAAGACAACGTCTATACTCTTTGGCAGGAAAAATAAACGATCTGGCAGCAAGAAACTTGACATCAAAAGAGGTAACATCAAGATCAAACAATACACCTCAGTGACGTATCTGGGCTGTGTCCTCGATGAGGACCTGTCTGGTGAGTCAATGGCAACCAGGACCCTAAGTAAAATCAATGGCAGACTAAGATTCCTCTATAGGAAACAAAACTTTCTTGATTTCTCTCTCCGTAGGTTACTTGCAAATGCACTGATTCAGCCCCACTTTGACAATGCATGCAGTGCTTGGTTTCCAATGCTTAATAAAAGGTTAACCAAAAAGATTCAAGCAGCTCAAAATAAATCTGTTTGAATCTGAAAAATAGAGCAGATATAGGAATCAAAGAATTCAAATATATGAATTGGCTCCCCACAAAAGAGAGATTTGAACAATGCACTGCTACAAATGTTTTCAAGTTTTGTGATAATTCAGCCCCTTCCTATATGTCGGAGATGTTCTCACCAGTTTGCCAGGGCCGGATCACTCGAAGATCTAAAAATAGACTAAATCTACTATTTCGAAAGACTAATGCGGGGCAAAATGGTCTCTCCTACATAGGACCCAAAATTTGGAATAGTCTGCAGTCAGGCCTAAAATCTTCTAATAATGTCTACAACTTCAAGCATAAGATCAAGGATAAATTCTTTAATGATCTTCAGAACCGAGAAAATAGCCCTCATATATATTATTAAATTTCTAAAAGCTTTAACAGAATTTATCCGTCAACAATATCAAAAATGCAGCATTACTGCCAACTTTTCAACAATAAACATTGTTTTTCTGTTCGTTTGTGTAAACTTTTCTTTCATAGACACCTCTGGGGGGACCATTAGGGAAACAAGGTTATAATGACCTTTTAATGCCATCCCTGCCATTTTTAAACTGGGGGTGTTTTCAATGTATATTTAGCCTTTGAAATTTTTATTATAGTGTGCATTTGTAACTAGATTCTTTATGTTTCCTTTAGTGTTTTTATGACCTGTTAGTTTCTTTTTTATTTTTATTCTTATTATGGCAAATTTTTACTAACTTTCTTACTTATAGCTTTCAGTAGAACTTCGTTATTCACTCAGCTTCTAAAGATTTGATGAAACATTTTGCCACTGACACTGTATGCTACACATGCACAGATCTGATGACGAATCTTCACTAGGTTTTCAGAAATGAAGTTTCAAGATTTATTACTCGACAGCAATTCTAAGAAATGGTAGTCGACTGTCGATAGCCTGATGTAAAATACTTTCTGAACCATGTTGTGTTCCGTCAGCATATTGTGTTCCCTCGAGAAATTGATGGGAAATTGATCACTCTTGTTTCAAACATTTGCATGAGCAATGAGGTAACTGACATGTTCGAGTTTTCATTTGTCTCTAACTGTAAAGCTTGGTTCGGTTCACACTAGGGTACTTAAGCCTTGTTTTCATTAAATCGTAATATCGCTAATCATTGTCTTACTGCATCAACGATGATTGGCGATGATTGGCGATGATCGGAAATGCTCTAAAACAGTGATCAGTGATGAATTACGATTTAATGAAAACCGGGCATTACAGTCATTGGAAAGAACCAAACGACAAAAGAATCAAACCCTGAGTTTTTGTCTTTTTCGAGGGGTACTTCACTCATTGGAAAAAGCGTACGAGATTTTTTCAGAACAAAAGGATTTACAGGGATTTTCGATGGATTTTTCTTGAAAACAAAAGGATTTTTGCCAAAGGTGTACGAGATTTCCGGGAGTGAAATGCCCCTCGGTCTTTTTGGTCTTTCTGCACGACCTTAACGATCCAAACGACCTAGTGTTAACTTGGCTTAACGCCAATCACCTGTATTCTTATCGTCTTGGGAGCATTTAATCTCATTAGAACAATGTTGCACTGTTTGTAGGGAGGCAGCATAGCGGACAAATCTTTTCTTTTGTCCAAAGATCCCGTGGGGTTGTCAGTCACGCTGTGGTCAGATCACAGTTTCTCCTAATATTAACCAATCAGGTGCCGTCGTTGTGTTTACTTCCGCTTTTTGCGGCGAAGCTTAGGCCAATTTTGACCGTTTTGACCACTATCCCGAAAAAAAACATTGCACGCTCGGCGATGTCGATTTTCATCAAAATTTCAACGGGAGAAGATTCTCTATACCTCAGACCATAAGTGTTTTCGGCATCGCTATGCGATCGCTAAAATTAGCCGATTTGTGGCACTTTGAAAATCATTCCAGCCATTTTTGCGTAACAAATCCTTCAAAATTTAGCAAAAGGCGAGCCCAAACTGATAATTTAAAGTCTATAAACCTATCTAAACTGTTTTCAAGACAAATATCCACATCTCTACTGCAATCCATTCCCAGTTGCACTACAAATCGCTCCCACGTGCGCCTTTTTCGATAAACTGTGCCCCAATCCTTCTCCCAACTCCTGCAATGATTACAAGTCTGTAGGAGTAGAAACCGACAATGTCAACCAAAATTTCGGAAAGTTATGAATCACTCCTTGCATGAGAGCACAAGTAATGCTAGTTTCTTTTGACAGTAGAGCGTGTATTTGAAATAGAAATGAACTGAAGCTGTGTTTAAACGGAGGAAATGTACATTTTGTTTACATCGCGGAAAAACTATTTAGCATTTTAACATTTTAATACTACTTCTCAGAGCTCCTCAAAATCAATTTCACATTTTGTGCAGGTATCATGGAAGATATCTTCAGCCCTCCAGTATGTATTAGGAAATCAGCCCTTGGCAGTCAAACAACAAGGCAGCATCAAAGCAATTATTATTATTATTATTATCAATTTATTTATCGTTGGATGATAAAATACAATAGCTGAAATAAAAAATAGCTAATTAATTCCAAAGTAAAAAGATGTATATACAGTATTAGATAAAAAAAGTAATAGATAAAAGTATTTACAAGTCATCAATACATACATTTAAAACGGATATCTAAAAGCAATCATCATAAATAGCCCAAGTTTGGAATGAAAGTGCGGCATAATCTGCAGGGACAATTTTCTCCGTACCAATTTTTAATCTCTTTTTTAAATCGACAAAGGGTTTCCGAATTTCGAATGGTTGGTGGCAACGTTTGCCACAGTTGCGGACCTTTAAATCGGATGCTTTCTGTCCCGTTGCTGACGGATCTCATTCTGGGTTGAGTAAATTCGTTATTATTTCGCAAATTGTAATGAGTTGTATTTTCACGGAAGGTTTCCTGCATGAATGAAGGGTTTAGCCCATTTTTAGTTTTGTACATCTCAGTCATAAGCATTTGCAAGTTCTTTGTATGAATAGTAACTGCACAGTCCTTCTGTAATAACTCACTAAAAGTAGATTCAGTGTCCTTGTAAGTAATTCTGAGAGCCCTTTCCTGTATTTTGTTGATTTTCTGGTTAAGTTGCCTGCTGTGAAACATCCAGATTAAAGGACAGTATTGAAACTGACTTGTGATAAATGCCCCCATCAAGTTTCTTAGTTTTTTCTGATCCATATACGGGGATATGCGGGCTAGTGCATAAAGTTTATTGCTGGCTTTTTGGCAAAGCTTCGACACATGATGGTCAAAGGAGAGTTTACTATCAATATGGATTCCGAGCAATTTCTCTTCAGAACTATTAACAACATCAGTATTTCCAATCTTAACTGTAATTGGATCGTCACATCTCTGCCCAAGAACCAGAAGATGGCATTTATTTATCTGCGTTTAATTTCATAAAGTTGTCAGCAAACCATTTTAAAGCCACATTACAGTCATTTTCAAGCGTATGAGTTATGTTATTAAGGCTCCTATCGCAAGAATAGATAGTAGTGTCATCTGCATAATTGCATATATCTGAGTTTTGAATAAAAAGTAAAAGGTCATTAATGTATATGTTAAACAACAGAGGTCCCAAAACTGACCCCTGAGGAACACCACGTGCTAGGTCTTTCCAAGAACTGAAGGAACCATTTACCTTAACTCGCTGTTGTCTGTTTGTGAGGTAATCGTTAATGAGTGCTAATGCTTCTTGAGGAAAACCGTAAGCATGTAATTTTGCAATCAAGAGATCATGTCTAATACAATCAAACGCCTTGGAGAGATCCATCAATACGGCCCCTGCCTTACCACCCTCATCAAGGCTAATTTTGAACTTTTCTAAGAGCCTTACCAGAGCATGTTGTGCACTGTAACCTTGTCGAAAACCACATAGAAGTGAAGATAAAAAAGGTGTAATATAAACAACTATCTGTTTATCCATTATTCTTTCAAACAACTTAGAGACCGTTGGCAGAACGCTAATTGGCCTAAAGTTGGTCCTGGTATTGGTTGATCCATTCTTGGGAAGAGATGAGACATCCGCACACTTAAGCTCATCAGGAAAGGTTGACTTTTCAATGCAATCATTAAATATTTGTGTCAAAGGCTCCACGCATACGTCAGAATTGGATTTAAGAATTTTGGAAGGGATATTTTTGTGCGTTGTGGCTTTCTTAGGATTTAAACTTCTAACCTCCTTTTCAACGGTATCAGGGGCAACTTTTTGAAAAAAGAATGGGGCAGCATTTTGGTAGTGACCTTTGATTTTTAGAATGCTAGGATGATTCGAAAATTTTTTTACTGCCTTCTGAACAGGGTCTGTGATTCCGTCTGTTGCATTTTCATCATCGAAGTTTTCATTTATTCCAAGAGAGTCAGTAACGGTTACAAAAAATTCATTCATTGACTCTGCTACTTCAACATCGTTGGAAATTATTCTTTCACCATCGGTCAGAACAATTTTATTCTGAGATTGTGATCTGTCAGAGAAGAAAGGTTTGACGGTCTTCCAGAATTTCTTATTATCCGTGACAAGTGAAATAGCTAAGCTATTGTAATAATTTCTTTTCTCTTTTCGAAATAATTTAACACAAGAATTTCGCTGTTTACGAAAGTTGTTCCAATTTTCAGCAGTTCTTTCTTCGTTGTATTTATTACGTAGTCTAGAACGCAGCATGGTCGCTTTACGCAGAGCACGGGTCATAAATGGCTTATCATTTGCGCGGACATACTTCTTCTTAATCGGAGCATGTTTGTCCAAAACTTTATCAAAGGCGGTTTCAAATGAACTGTAATTCAAATCTGATGGGTCTATCCTTTGTAACTCCTGTTGAAGATCATTTTTGAAAACATTCTCATTATACTTTTTGTAATTCCTATAGTTAATGACAGTTGGTCCTTGTTTGGGGAAAGTAGTTTTAAGGACAGTAACAACCATTTTATGAAAATCTGACAGACCAGTTTCGACAGTGGTGGCAAAAATAGCAAAAATAGATATCAGTGTTGCATTCAGTAAACTCATGGAGGTACACATACATATGTATTTTTTGAGATACTAAAACTTTGATCTGGTATTGAAAGCTTCTCAGAGTTCTTATTTTTATCATCTCTGTAGAGAGAGTTTCTTATAGGTAAGGGTTCCTTATAAGTTCTTTCAGATTTCCATTGATAGGAGGTCCCTCAGATTTCCATTGGCATTGGTGTGGGATCTCTAGGATCGGGATCACGCAAGAAACTTGGAGTAAAGGAAACAGGCTAAAGATGAAATGATTTTGTTCTGTAAACAATGGTCTATAGGAAACTGCCTGTAAGAAACTCTGTGTCATAAGACTAAGAAGGTTGAGTAATGTCCAAACACTGACCTCGAAAACTTTGTTTAGAACAGTTCCCAGCAGGGTACAAGAGGCAAACCCTTAAGAATCTTTCCTTGCTCAGATAATAACAACAATTTTGAGAAGCTATCGATACCAGATCATAGTTTTAGTATCTCAAAAGATGCATATGTACTTCCATGAGTTTACAAAATGTAACACTGATATCTATAAACATAGGGCTCATATCCTAATTGGATGAGAGCGCGAGGGCTCAAGTGACCTTGCACTTGCTTTTCCACCAATCAGATGCCGTGATTTTTGACTGACGGGTCATTTTTGATCAATTTGACCACCCCTCACGAAAAGATAAACGTGTAAAATTTGTAATCGAATTTTTCAAAAATTTTTGCAGCTTGCTATTTTTCGATGATAAAGGCACAATTCAAGAAAGAGCAAACTTTGAATCTCGAAAAATGACGAAATTACAGCATCTTGAAGATGAAGGAATATGTTTGCAAAACTCCTTGTTTCACTATGACAGATAGTTAACATAAAACATTCCAAAGCACCATCTCAACTCTAAGATTAGATCTGCAAGAGCTTAACTCGGAGAAGAATGTATGTTTTTAAAAAATAAAAGAAAAGGCGCAAGAATCACGAGAAAAACTTTCCATGGGATAATTAACCCTTCTGCTCTCTCTACGGTCGTCCCGTTCCGAAAAAGCCCGAAACATCGCATAGCTTTGGAAGAATAGCAAGAAGACGCGAGTCAAGAAGAAGCGAGCATAATACTTTTGTTCGAGGATGTAAATTACAAGGTGAAATCAAATTCAAAACCTTGGCGATTCTCGAGAGACTTATTGTACATTCTATTCTGAAACAGACAACCTCAAAAGTAATCTTTTGAAGGCCGCACTGCAAAAGTAGGACGTCGAGAAGGGAAGCAAAATGCAATGTGAGCATATTCATAAATGATGGAAATACGAGGATGCAAACTGTTCTTAGGGAATTAATCTGTCTGTGAGCAGCTTTCTAGGAGGGAAAAGGCTGGAAAATTAGAATGCTCTAAAAACATGAAAAAGTAGCTGCGTTTTCAAACACGTCCGAGTCTTGCTGCTAAAAGAGCCTAATAGTAGGATGTGGAGCATAATCCATCAAGGGCATTTGAGATTGGTAGAACCCTCCTAGAAATACTTTTTTGATTCATATCACTTCATTGTAGGAATAAACACTACTTACTAGTCTTGTTCAAGATAAGCAATGCAACAGTTTCATAGCTGCATACAAACATCAGTCAATGATTTGTAAACAGAGTTCAACAATTTTCCTGCTGAAATAACTTTATATCGTGATATCTCAGCAAAATTTTGTTGAGCTTTGTTTAATTAACTGAATGATGTCTGATGCTTTTGTTGCTGTGGAATGGTGTGCAGACAGAAATTTAGTTAATGTTGCGCTTCCCTTATCGGTGTAGAGAGAGAGGAATAATTTTGGAGGCTCCCCGACAAAAGCTCCATTGTTTACGAAAATTTTGCCTGACTTAAGGCAGATTTCTGCCCAATTGCAATAATGGCTGATTTTTGAAAATTTTTCTAGCGTTAGGGGGTTGCAGCCCCTAACCCCCTATCTCCTACGCCTGTGCTTGCCCCAAGTCTCGTTGTATGAACTGGTAGTCTATGAACACATGAGCAGGGCCTTTAGACAATACGAAAACATTGACTTTTTCGTTCATTTTGGTCACAGTAAACACGGGAAGAAAATAAATTATTTCTGAAATAACTAGGGGGAGCTCAAGCCCCCAAAATCATTGAAACTGGGGGGCTGAGCCCCCTGCTCTGCACCACTGTATTTAAATGACTTCCATAGCCATCAACCTTGCCCCGTCTTCGGTTACGTTATCCCCAAAGGGGGCCTTCAGTAGATACTAACAATATATATTTTCTAATCCATTTTGGGATGCAGAATCCAAATTTTTCATTCATTTTCATGTCTGAGACAGTCGAATAGACTTAGGGTTCTTTTCTCCAAAATTGGAGGCATAGCTTATAGAGTATCCAGTTATCTTGCAACATATGGAATAGATGGAATAGAGGTGACCGTTGAAAAGGAAATGTCAATTTAGACAAGAAACTTCACAGAGTAGGTTGTACCTTTGTGAGGAATTTTTCGAAGGATTGTCTTTTTCTATAGCAATGCCTCACATCTTGAGTTGAGGCTGGGGGTAAAATAGTCAAGGAGGATCTCATATAACACTATAAAAACTATATGGAAAGTCGAAAGTATCATTTTTGCCTGAATCATCTATGCCAAAATCAAAAGCCTCTTCGCCGTCACCTAAGGTTACCAAAAGAATCTGTAACATCCTCAAGCTATGTTTCTTCAATGAAGTCAATGCTGACATTGGGAAGCCAGTCATTGTTTGTTGAGCTTGCAAGGGTTATCATTGGTTCCTATGTATGTCGCCAAACCTAGGTTTGAAAGATGAATATGCGTTGCAAGGTTGCTTCGAAATGCACCCGTTTTCCGGTGATGAATGTCTGCTTAGTACGCTTTCAAATACAAGCAACTGCAAGGGTCACATCAAAAAATAACGCAAGCTTCTAGAGAGGTTTAGTAGTAGAGGAACAGAAGTGCATATTATTGATGACCAGCTGTACAGACTGTGCCTAAAAGCAAACAACAAAGGGTATTTCTCTGCCACTACTAAAGCTGCCACTACTAAAGTGCGTATTATTGATGACCAGCTGTACAGAATGTGCCTAAGAGCAAACAGCAAAGGGTATTTTTCTGCCACTACTAAAAGCTGCCACTACTAAAGTGCATATTATTGATGACCAGCTGCACAGAATGTGCCTAAAAGCAAACAGCAAAGAGTATTTCTCTGCCACTACTAAAGCTGCCACTACTAAAATGCATATTATTGATGACCAGCTGTACAGAATGTGCCTAAAAGCAAACAACAAAGGGTATTTCTCTGCCACTACTAAAGCTGCCACTACTAAAGTGCACATTATTGATGACCAGCTGTACAGACTGTGCCTAAAAGCAAACAGCAAAGGGTATTTCTCTGCCACTACTAAAGCTGTCCTCACCAGCATTTACGTCTTGTTAGTACCATCCATTTCAACAGTAGCTCTCATTGCTCTTGCAGGCGGCTATTTCATTAGCACTACTGTCCCCATTTTTGGGCCTAATATTGTGTTTTTGGATCTCATAACTTTTCGTTTAGCAGCGTTGCGTAGTTAGTGTGAACTCCTAATTCCCAAGGAGTATCGCATTAAAATATGAGTCTTTCCCCCCGAAATCGACCTTCAATGGTATATTCAAATACCTTTTCCAGAACAGTGCATTTTTAAACCTTGTCGGCCTGACGCAAGTGGTAACAGAACAAACAATCCCAGTAAAAGTCAAGTAAGTTCTTCCTGAAAAGCTATTCTGTCAAAAATTTCTCTACCATTTGCGAAAAATTGTTCAATATGCTTGGTACAGAGATAGAATTTCCTGAGAATGAGATCTAGTGACACTGATACATTCAGCAGGTGATTTTCACGATTTTCAGACTAGCAAAAGCAGCCAAGACATCTGGTGCAAAATTAATAAAAATAATGAATAAAGTGTAATTTTTTCTAACATCGAGTTTTTAGTTTTACTTTAGTTGATTTTTTGTTTATTCTATGCAAAACATAAGAAGCTTCTAGCGGTAAGATTTTATTCATTATTTAGTTTGTTCTGTTACAACTTGCCCCGGCACCTCCTTTGTGTAGTGGTAAGGCGTCGAGCTCACAATCCGCATATACCACTTTTTAAAGTTTCAGTGGAGTCTGTTGAGGGAAAATGATAGAAACTACATGTTTTGTGGATCCTTGTAGAAATCGGAGCATTCTTGGAAAGAGTTGGGCGATGGATTTTGATTCTGGCGTGTTTTGCTAGCAGTCAGAGATGGACGTTTCGGGTTTTTCGGGAGGAGGCGACCGCAGAGCAGCAGAAGGCCTACCTAGCCGGTGGTAGATTTTTCTCGTGATTTTTGTACTTTTTCTTATATCTTTTAAAACATACATTTTTTCGGATGTAAGCTTTGCAGATTCATTTTTAGAGTTGAGATGGTGCTTTGGGATGTTTTATGTTAAATATCTGTCATAGTGAAGCAAGGAGTTTTGCGAACATATTCCTTCATTTTCAAGATGCTGTAATTTCGTCATTTTTCAAGATTCGAAGTTTGCTCTTTCTGGAACTGTGCCTTTATCGTCGAGAAATGGCAAGCTGCAAAAATTTTTGAAAAATTCGATCACAAATTTTACACGTTTAGCTTTTCGTGAGGGGTGGTCAAATTGATCAAAAATGACCCGTCAGTCAAAAATCACGGCATCTGATTGGTGGAGAAGCGATTGCAAGGTCACGTGAGCCCTCGCGCTCTCATCCAATTAGGATATGAGCCCTATGTTGATATCTATATTTGCTTTTGATCATGTTTTTTTTGTTTGACTGCCGAGGGGTGATTTCCTAATACGTTCTGGAGGACTAAAGATATCTTCTTTGATACCCTCACAAAATGTGAAAATGATTTTGAGGGGTTTTGAAAATAGTTTTTGATAAGTTCAATGGTTTTCGTAACGAAAACAAAAATGTCAATTTCTTCCACTTGCTGCTATTTGTAGGAAGATTAAACACAGCTTCATTTCATTTCTATTTCACGTACCTGCTACACTGAAAGACGACACTGTCTTTTCTTGTGATGCAAGAAGTATGGGCTGTGAAAATATATGCGACATTTTGGTTGATATTTTCGGCTTTCAATCCTCCAGACTTGCAAGCATTGCAGGAGTTGGGAGAAGGATTGGGGCACAGTTTATCGAAAAAGGCGCATAGCAATGGGAGCGATTTGGTGGTGAAACTGGGAGAGGATTGCAGTAAAGATGTGGATATTTGTCTTGAAAACAGTTGAGGTAGGTTTATAGACTTTAAATTATCAGTTTGTGCTCGCCCTTTGCTTCGTTTTGTTGGATTTGTTACGCAAAAATGGCTGCAATGATTTTCAAAATTTCAAAAATCGGCTAATTTTAGCGATCGCATCGCGATGCCGAAAACACTTATGGTCCGAGGTATGGAGAATCTATTCCCGTTGAAATCTTGATGAAAATCGACATAGCCGAGCGTGCAATGTTTTTTTTCGGGATGGTGGTCAAAACAGTCAAAAAATGGCCTAAGCTTCGCTGCTAAACGAGGAAGTAAACACAACGACGGCACCTGATTGGTCAATATCAGGAGAAACTGTGATCTGATCAGAGCGTGACTGTCAACCCCATGGTATCTTTGGACAAAAGAAAAGATTTGTCCGCTATGCTTAGGGAGGCCATTTTCATCCATCCAATAGGATTACAAGTGCTAAAGAGTGTTCACGCGAGACTGAATTATTCGCGAAATTCTTTCACGCTTTGCAGCAACCATTCCAAATTTGATTGTATTCTCTACACAACAATACTTTGTGGGCTGACATAGGTGGCATCGGTGGCATTGACTAAAAATTTACTGATTCTGCTGCCTTGAGCATAGCTCTAATTTGATTATGTCTGTCTGATCTCTACAGTTACTTAAAATTTGTGATATAGCAACCATAGATTTACTTCTTCTTCTTGAAATGAGGTATTTAATAAACAAAAAACGCTATAATGTTTTAACCTACTTGATGGGCGTTGCTATCCTTTGCAACAGAGTGAGATAAAAAGAACTTTGGTTGCCAGCAGCGATCATAGTGATAAACAAAGAAAAAAATATATAGCAAGATAGCAGTTTGGTTGCTCACAGCGAAAAAGAACAGCTCCGAGTGACCATGTGCTTTCATCTTTCTTCAGCTAACACGAATCTCAAGATGTTTTACGATCAAAGTGCTTGATTAGATGTTTGTAGGCAGGACCACTGTAAAGCAACGCGACAACAACGGCGATCTTTTATTTAGATTAATTATTGATTAAATGTAGAGTAATATCGCCCCTATCAGACCATCATCGATTCCGTGTTGAGCGACGGCCTTGAATAAAATGTTAAAATTAAAAGGGAGCTTGGGCCTAGCTAATCCAAAAAGCGCGCGAAAGTTGTTTGCTGATGTCATCTCTTTGATATTTCTTCATTTTCGCTGTTATGTTTTGCTCAGAAGAATCGCAATAAAGTTTTGAAGTTGACCTACCTGCAACGAAGGTGTAAGTACAATTCACATTTCCTTTGATGTTTCCACACACCATGTCTATTTTGTGTCGTTTCTCAATATGTCTTTCAGTTAAAATAGAATAGTCTTCAAGAATGTTTCCCCCAACTCTTCTCGTTTCATATCCAAAGAAATTTCCAGAATCGCACACAAATTGCGAGACATAAGGCTCCTTTTGGAAGAGCACTGCAACTGGCATTATGTCCCCAGGTGCGTCCACCGCGTGAAACCCTTTAGTTTTGTAGACTATTGACGCATCGTGTGTGGTTAGAGTTGACTGAGGTCAAGGCTTAGAGAGTTAAAAGCGGGAGTGAAATTAACGATATTTTGAAATCATTTTCAATCAAATTAGAATTGGTCATGTAACTTTCTGGCTTTCTGGGAAAGTAAAAAATACTTTGTTGAACTGTCAACGGCCTTGGAAAGATTTTGATGTGCTAAATTCATTGTTCTTCTATGGTGGTCTGATAGGGGCGATACGGCCTAATTTATGCGTTTCAGACCTGTCCATATTTGTGTGGTTCCAGCATGACAACAAGGAAACGGATGGAACAAATCTCACTTTGAGGTTTGTAGCAAGAGTTGAGAAGCCTATTCAAGGTGAGTTCCCTTCCAGAACTTCTTTGACCTCTCCGAAAATCTTAGTTTTCTGAAAAGTGGTCTGATAAGGGCGATAGTTCTCTATATGGCATAACTTTTCATGGCATGAAATATGTTAGAGAAATCAAAAGATGTTTTCTTGAGAGATTGATGAAATGAATAAATGGGTGTAAATAAATTTTAGCCGATTTTGTCTATTCAAATAAAGATAAACAGTAACGTGATTGGCTAAGGTGTGCTGTTGCATGAATATAAAGTAATAAAGATAAACGTAGCGATAACAACAATAATAAAGGTAAAGTATCGAATCAAATGATTATGAAAATAGTATGGTATGTAAAACATAGAAACATTGTAATAATAATTAGGAGGCTATCATGAAAGAAAAAGCAGGGAATAATTAATTTTAGGATTGTTTGTCCTAATTTGCTACTGAGTGGTATTTGTGTTAGCGATCAGTAGTCCTGTACATCCCGTTTGGTATGAGAGTATTAACCAAGCCAATAAATTATAGTTATTTGGCTCCTTTAACGCTCTTGCGTTTGTTATCTTCGTAGCAGTGGCAGTATATGTACCGGGTGACCCAAAAAAAACTTCACGAGCTAGATCATAGCTGGCTTAGCTATCTTTTGAGATGCTGCATGGTCATTTTAAGAAATTATTACCATCCGAGAAACCAGATTCAAAAAAAAATTCGAATCCAGGATTCCTCATTTTGAGTGAAATAATCGCCATCACTATCCAGTCAACATTTTGCGAAAACTCGACATAGCGGTGGATTAGAAGTCGTCCGGAGAAATTCTTTGTTTGCAAAATGATTAACTTTAGTTCCTCATTCACATTTCATGCTTCAGAGCAAAGTTGGAATTCAGCGTTTTTCACATTTTCCAAAAAATGGACTAGAAAGCGAGGGGATTGTCTGAGAAATGAATGAATTTTCATATTTTCAGAACTGTTTTTTCGGACAGTAGGCATATCTTAAACTGACGAAGCAACATATCAAAAGATAGAGGAGTCATTACACTAAATGCTGATACCTTGTTTGTCCCCATAACATTTTCCTTCAAGGTAATATGTGCGATCTAGCTCGTGAAGTTTTTTTTGGGTCACCCGGTAGATCACTAACAGAGTGTCAAGGTTTACTGACGTGTTCTGAGTCGTGGCGAAAGAGAAAATAATAAATACTTCCCTTTTGACAACTGACAGTATTAGTGGTGCCCAGTTTTCTTAAAAAGATTTGTCGAAGTTGATTGCAATTGTTTAACAGCATGTTTGTTCAACATTTAATGCTATTACTGTAGTCAACGTCGACAGAATTAAATCTTCACTAGAACATTGAGAAATAATAATGACCATTAGAGAAAGGTACAGCATGTACTGTTTGCAATAATGGACCTGTCTAAAAATCAAAGAAAAGTAAAGTCATAAATATACAGCGTAAAAAGCTTTATATGTCCTTCAATATTTATTGTTGAGAATTCTGTGGTTAGGTAATTAGCTGTTGTCCATGCTGATTTAGCCTGAGTGCAGACTCTTGATAAGAAATTGAAAAGATGAAGCAGAGCCACTTTTCTTGTTCAAGGGTTCCTCGGAATCCAGGAAGAAAATTTGATTGGTTTAGCAAATTCAATTGTCTTCCTCCGTTTAAAAAAGGCATCTTTCAAATAAACGACGTTTTATATTTCAAATGAAGAAATGTTTGACGAAGCATTTAAATAATGAGCCATATTTAATCCCCTTTTATCTAGGGGATTAAATCTGTTGTGAAACCTTCTATGTCGCTGTGTAAAGGCCGATCTCAGTTGTGTGATTTATTTTTATTTCTGTATACAGGATGGTCATAGGGCAGGCGCGCAACTGGGGGGTCCTGGGGGTCCAGACCCCTGCCCTTTTTTAAAATGGCAAAAGTGCCCTTTCAGGGGAAGATTGTGTAAAATTCAAGCCTCATTGATCAGTATATTGTCGGTTTCTCTGCGATCAAGAATCAATGGTTGTTGAATGCCATCTTGAATTGTAAATATCTTGAAGTAAGTTTGAGAATTTTCTGTGCTTGAATTGGACTATCGTTCCGAAATTATCAGCATCTAACCATGGAGGATCAAATACGGCTGAAAATTTCCACTTTCAAACCACATGATAAAGGACATGACTCGTTTTTTAAGACAAACCGCTAGAAGAAGCTTTTAGTCCTGGGTGAGTGAAAAACTACCTTCGTTTAAAGGACCACTGCTAAAATATCAAAGCAACGATCAAGGGCGGCGCCACGCGGTGGACTGGGGTGGATATGTCCATCCCACTTTCCTCTCAGGTCAGCATTTATTCCAAAGCAAACACGATATAAAAAACATTAGGTATACCTTCTGGCAATAAATGTTACCTCTTGTCCACCGTCCACCCCACATTCTCAAAGCTCGCACCGCCCCTGGCAGTGATATTGGTCAATATTTCATTTAATAGTTGACACTTTACCTGACTGAAATCGGCAACTCAGTTCCAAAAATTTCCTGATTTTCAAGGTTTCCTTAAACTTTTTAAGGAGTTTTCTCTCGACAGCCCTTATGGTTTCAGAATAGAGTGACTAACTTCATTTAGGTAAATCCTTAAAGGATTTGAACATGTCTACCATTAAAAGATCTTTCTGCCAATAATGTCGTCCTCTAGCTCCTGTTATTCAGGAAGCAGTAGCCTTTCAATGGACATTGCTTTTGTTTTCTCAACCGGTACAAGTATTTGCCCAACCGTTACAGAGTTCAGAGTACAGTTTCTTATATAAATACTATGTGCACAAGCCGTCTTTCCATCTCTCCTTGGCGGGTTTTTACATTCTCTTCAATTTTTTATTACTTCTTACAATGGCCATTCTCCGACGATCTAGAGAGCGTGATTTAAGAAAATTTCCCGCGGCAAGCCCCGGAACCCCCTCCATCTTCTATTATCGCATTGATAGATTTGATTTACAAATGCGAACATTTGAAAAATATCCTTGATTTCTGCCCTCGTGTTCTGATTTTATGAACTGACATCCAAGACTACATCATTGCTTTCAAATGATCTGGAGTGTGCCCTTTTTTCTGATTTGCACCCCTGCCCTATAAAATTCCTAGTTGCTCGCCTGTAGGGATAAGCACGACTTCACTCATATAATCTTGCCTAACACTGAACACAAAGGGATTTGATAACCGTCTCTCATAACATAAAGCTTCAAAATAAAATGCTGACGTCAGTGAACAAGAGTAGTGGCTCAGTTGCGCATACTCCATTTTTCTCCCTCTTTTCAATTTTTGTTCAAGAGTCTGCACGAAGGCTTTGTAGATATCCTTCAAGTCCGTGTTTCAAAAAAACTGTAGAATCTAAACTTTGAATGTCAATTGGTAGTTCGTTGAAACAAGATGGGCCTTGGAGCCCGAAAGGCTTTTTTGCGGCTTCCGTACTGACGAGGTCCTGATCCATAGATTGAGCAGTATTGCTTTATTGCTTCTTGTACCATAATTATGACTAACTCTTTTCGTGATAGGATGCAAAATTAAGTGATAGTAGTTCCTTGCAAACACTTGAAGATTAAAAGATCTGCCTTCAAAGCCTTCCGGTTTTAATGTCTTCATAAATCCAGATTCTTAATCATATTCTGGACGACAACGAATGGTTTTTATGGCCTTTGCTTGAAGGTTTCACATTTCTTGCTTATTGTGTCAGAGACCTTTAGGTTTGGTGTAGAGCAATGCAACGTTTTGGGCAGTACAACTGTACGACACGTAAGTTTGGGTATATTGACTGTACGACACGTAAGTGGTTATCTCGTTTTTCACAGAAGCTTACTTCATGCTGCAGCACTTGTTTAAAGTATTTGTAAATGCGCTTTCATATTCAGGTTAGGGTCCAAAAACATTCTAAAAAACCTGTACCCCCTCATAAAGTGTAGCAAATGTTCATTAATCCAGATATCAGGGGCGCACGTTCAAATTTTGCTTGGGGGAGGGGTGTCTGGATGTTTTTGACCGACTGAAGTTTTTGGACCGACTGAACGTATATAGGCTGTCCGTACTCATTAGGAACTTTTTGATACAGGCAGTACATATTAACTGAGGGCGCTAAAAGGAGAGGGTCTGGGGGCAAGGCCCCCCAGAAAATTTTTTTAGGCTACGCCCTCTACTTTGGCTTAGAACCCCTCTCCTGATCCCATGTTTGCCGGTTCTAAAAAGAAACTTTGCCATTTTGATTCGACCTTGTCTGTTGTTGTGCTCTTGCAGTGGACGTTTTTCCTGTCAGGTCAGGCCAGGCGGTGGTTTCGGACAGTAACTTCACTATGCAGCATGTGCAAAGAAATTGCCTATGTATACTTGCAATGTGTCATGGGTTCTGTCTATAGTGCCTTCTGCTTCATTTTACTGGCTATTTTGTGCATCACATTAGCTTTCTTCTCTGACTCTTAAATAGAAAAACAATGGCTCGCATAACAGTTCTTGTTATGACGCTTTGGAGAGTTCACTTAAATGGTTTAACTCTAAGGGAATCGACATAGCTAAAATTTTTAGCTGGCCCGGGCCAGGTTAAAAATGCAATCTATTGAATTTGATAACTTCGACACGTGTGGCTTCATTACGGAGCCAAGGAAACAATGGATGCGTAGGCGTTTTCTATAGCCTATTTATAGCAACTACGAGGCATAGCTATTTTTTTTTTTTTTTTTTATTCAATATAAAAATTTACAAAACGAAGTACTTAAGACTATTGGACTACAAACTACTAAACTACATAACAAGAACGATAACCCGGGAAGTAAGAAACCATGACTATCCCAAGGGTCATTTAGGTAGAAACCCTATAACTTTCGATCAAATTCCAACTGTTCTGGATAGTTGGATATTTGTTGATGTTGGATATGTTGGATTGGAAAAGTCATGGGGATTCTACCTTGACATAGAACATGGAACCAAAATTACATCTAAATATACAATACAAAGAGCTACATATTGACGATGTTTACTGACAAAAACAAACAGATGAGAATGGAAACAAAATGAAAGGACTTAGAGAGGAAAGTATTCTGTGGCTGTGTGGCGTGAAACAAAGGTTTATCTAACTTAAACAAATCGACCCGTTTTATGGATAAAATCTAAGGTCAGTTGGAGTATACTTCTATTAACGTCAGTTGAAAGGTTTTTATCACCATATAGCAAAAGTTGTACAAGAACGTTGTTTGAAAGGCTGTCGATTTCAACAAATGGTCGTAATGCAACCGAAACTCCAGCGAGAAGATCTCGTCGTTGGATATCAAAGGAAGGGCAAAGCAACAAGAAGTGCTCCGTGTCCTCAATACCGTCATTCGTTGGGCACATTGGATTTACGGTGTCCCTGAAATTGTGGTTGAATTTGTGGAAATTTAGTTTACTGAGACCGACCCTTATTTGAGAAAGATACGAAAGGCCTGCTGGGTTATGAATACCGAAGACCGATTTTGCAGGGGGGCGAATTTTTGATAGAAGCTTTGTCTTAAAAATAGCAATGGACGGCGCAAGCCTGATTTCAGGATCAAGTTTATTCCATTCAGAGATGCAGTCTGGATAGAAGCTAGATTTAAATTTTTCTGTTCTTGCCCTCATTCGCCCAACAGCATCCTGATGGCGAAGGGAATAATTTGACTGATGAAGCGTTGGAATTGGCTCCTTTGTGTACAAGGGAGTAAGATTATTCAAAATCTTATAGAACAGAGTAAGGCGTCTGCTCCATCTACGGAGACATAGTGATTCCCAACCAAGCTCTGCGTACAGCTTCTCACGCGATGTTCCCCTCCATGTTCCTGTTACAGCAAGTGCAGCAGAATACTGAACAGACTCTAGTTTTTCCATTAGATTTGGTAAAATGACGGTTTGACTGAATTCACATACCTTAGGTGGAATATGATAGATAACATCCCCGTAGTCTAGGTGGGGCCACACATAGAGCTTATATAATTCGTTCAGAGTATGTCTTGGCAGATATTTGGAGAGATATTTCAGCAGACCAATTCCCTTTCTCGTCTTAGAGATAGCAGATTTGATATGAGATGAAAAAGAAAGCTTCGAGTCCAGGATTATACCAAGATGTTTATGTTCCTCTACTTTCTTCACAGGTATATTATTGAAGAAGATATCGGGATGATCTATTTCATGTCTTTTCTTGGAAAGCAGTAATTCGACAGCTTGTTTTTGTGGGTCTGGATTAAATGACATCCTCCAATCACGGGCCCACTTGCTTATCAACTCAAGATCATGATTCAAGTCCTCGGCAGCTGTAAAAGGTTGTTGAACGACTGTGAACAGGGATGTATCATCGGCAAAGAGCTTTACATTACATGTCAAGTCAGCAGTGAGATCGTTGATATACACAAGAAAAAGCAGTGGTCCTAGTATAGAACCCTGGGGCACACCCGCCAAAATATCTCCCCAATTAGAACACTGTCCATTCAAGACAGTTCGCTGTTTTCGATCCTTAAGGAAGCTTTGGAGGACAGAGAGCAGTTGTCCTGAGATGCCACATCTTTTTACTTTATAAATAAGACCATCGTGCCAAACCCTGTCAAAAGCTTTAGAAATATCAAGATACACGGAACGAACATCAAGGAGAGGGTTACAGTCGAATGCTGTAAAGATTGTATGTGTTATTGAAATTAATTGGTTGACTGTTGAGTCACCTGGACGAAAACCAGATTGATTGGGGTTAAGCAGATCACATGAATCAAGATGTGAGTATAAGGAATCATACATGAGTTTTTCGAGCATCTATTATAGCTGGGTATAGTCTGTTCCCTTTAGGTATAGCTATTATAGCTGGATAAAGTCTGTTCCCTTTAAGCACAATCTTTACACGTCAAATTTCTTTGGTTAACCCTATCTGACCTGAGCGATTTGAAACACTCAATGCCTGAAGGGGGCGGAATCCACCCCCCCCCCCTGTTTATCTTTGTTGCTGCTTCAGACATGGTAACCAAATTTGGCACAAAGGTTGTTCATAATAAAAACAATGAATCTTTGAAACAATAGTTTAATTAGCGTTGTTGTTGTTGTTGCTAGAGCATAATTAAGATTATGATGTCATATGACGTCATAAAAATGAAAGTGTGTTAAAAGGTCGTAAAACTTTACTTTTCGTAAAGAAATGAAATATATAGATCAAAATAGATGTAAATTCGTAGTTTAGACTTTATTGGACCAATTAAAAAGGATTAATAGAGATAAAATGTATATTTTTCGCAGAGTATGGCATGAAAACTTGGTTACCATGGAGACAAGGCTAAAAATAGAACACCAAAATTGTTACAGTTCGATTGCTGTATGATAGAAAGTTAAACTTGCTAAATCTCAGAGGCATTCAGCAAACACAGAAAAACGTATCAATGAAAATGTACGAGGGGGGCGGAATCCGCCCCCCCCCCAGGTCAGATAGGGTTGGTTAAGACTTTTGCTTCATTTGATCATGGACTTGGTGTTTCAAATAACGGCATGATCTTCAGTACAACGACTACTTCCCCGTTCCATATTTTTTCCTTTAAGAAGGCATTCCATCGTAATTTTTAGTATCTAGAATGTTAGCGTTTAGCTGAAACAGATACAACCTTCGATTGATAACATTTATAACCGATTTTTCATTTCCTTCCTTTTGGCATTAATTCAGAAGTGTCCGATTTCTAACGCAATTCGATGTGATTACCATCACCGACACCAGGACCGCCGAGAAGTTTTGGAGGCCCGGAACAAAATTGCGAAATGAGCACCCTGCGAGCGAAGTGAGCAGAAAAGTTTTGCGATCACGCTCTTTAGATTAGTTCAAATGACCTAAAATGCATTTCGGAACGTTTCTTCCAGACAAAATGTTAAAAAGTTTTCTAATCCGAGGCCCACAAGACCCAGAGGCCTTAGGGCGAATTGCACACTGCTCCCCTTGCAGCGGCCCTGTAGCCTGTGTTCCAGACCACTTGAAAAAGTAAGTGGTCTGTGCAACTGTGCGCAAATCTGTGTTCAGACGATGAATTGAATTGCGAAATAAATAAAGGCAATGTCTTTATGAATCTATGTGTTTGAAAAAATACGAGCCAGTCGTCATAGCTCACTGCAGACGTAAAAATCAATAGGATTAGCAGGCATTGAAATATCCTATTCTTTGTATTGTGATATGAGTTTCCTGTAGCTATTCGCAAGAGGCAGGCTTTTCTATCCCATAACAAAACAAATGATCATTATGCAAATTATTCATTACATATACTAATTTTTCCTCAAATTCTGGGAAAATTTCTGTACACGAATTTGCGCTCAGTTACACAGACCACTTACTTTTCAAGTGGTCTGGAACACAGGCTACGCCCTGCATTACAGACACCCAAGTACAAGACTGGAAACTTTGAATATTTGAAACAGTTTTCTACCTTTGGGTCAATATTTGGGGAAAACATACCCTTGCATTGTCTTGCAACTGTCACAATCCAATGATTGCTTGGCCCGATGATAGGTTAGGCACTTCGCTTCTGCAGTAGTACGTCTGGGAAAAATTTTTTGAAATGCCATCCTCTACTTTGGCTTAGAACGACTCTCCCGATCACTGTCGAGCATTTCTTGTAAAATTTCTAACTATCATCATGGACCGACCTTTGCCTAGAACATTCAGAAGTCGGACCAACTTGGATTCGAACTATCCAAGCTTTGTCGTGAACCGACTTTTCATTTATGAGGAAAAATTTTGGACCGGCTCTGAAAATATTGGGGGGGGGTGTCTCACCCCTCCACACCCCCCCCCCCCAATTTTGCGTCCCTGGCAGATATTAGTGTAATCTTTGACAGTACCAAAAGGAAGGTTGTCTAATTTTCCTTCCATCAAATTGATGATAAGCCTGTTGTTTTCTAACTATCTTGCAGTGTTAGCCAAATCAGTTGTCAGAGCTTCCTCCACCTCACCGATGTCTTATGAGACACGTATTTGACAGTGTCATCACCATGCATTTGCGTTTAAAACTTCTTTGACAACTTTCGTTAGATCAGTGATTTGTGTAACAAGGCTCGAAGTTTGAAATGTTACTGCACCCTGAGTAAATACGCAATGATATTTTGCAGTATCTGATTGAATGGCTAACAAGTTCAATTATATTTGGACTTTTTTCCTTGCTGAAATTGGTCGCTCCGTTCAGATTCTGTAAGGGAGTTTCTAAAATATTTCCCTTTGCGAAGCGTAACAAACGTGTTAGAATTAAGAGCAAGCTTCCAAAAGCTATAAAGCAAGTAATTCAAAGCATTTTGCTTTGCATGATTTGGGTGAGGTTGCTACTCTTCATGACGTCACAGTGACGCCATGAATTTGAAAATCTGTGAAAATCAAGCTTCTAAGTTGAATTTGAATTTAAAGAAAAGCTTGCATGAAATTTCTTCAGTTTTTGTTCAATTTAGCTACACATGGAAGTGTCATGTTATTGAAAATAATGATTTTGAAGTGATATTTTGGCAGAAACCAGGGAGATTAAGTTTATCTCCCTGGAAGAAACTAGCCACTTCTAATGATGGCATTGTGCTATTGATTTGTTCTTTGCCAAATTAGACCAAAAGAAGCTGCAAAATGGTAATACCCAATTGCAAACGTATCCTTGGGGTGTTTTTAATTGAAATGTTTCAAAGCTATTAAGGAAATTTGCAAATTAGCCGAAATTGGCGGGCATAACGACGCTATTATCAAGAAATGCTGATGTCATCAAATTCAAGCAATTCTGGCATGAATTTAAAGCCCTTCATGAGCTGATTCATTTGGTACATAACGCTTCATAATTTAATCAAATCTTTCCAGTGAAATAAAAAAAACAAAGATTTTCTGCTACCTGCTTCCAAATATGGGCATGTCACAAGACCTATGAAGTCTATTGTTTAAAAATTTTTTGTCAGAATGTGGTTAATAGATAATTACCAAAAGTCCGAGAGGTTTGGGCAACATGATTGGCGTCCTTTAAAAACGTGGCAAGAAAAAACCCAAGAGGGGTGGAAAATACCCCCATGTGGATTAGGGTTAAGTTGATTAAAAAAGGTACTTGAACTGTGTCAGTGTGAATGGGATATAAGAAAAAGAAGGAAAATCGACAAATGAAAGAGCTGAATACCTCACATCAAAGACATTGGCTGCGGTCACACTAGGATCTGATCCCGTTATAATTTGACTTATTTCATCTTCTTGAAATTTATCTTTATCGTCAGAAAGTACGGTATTACAAGTTACAAAGATGCAAAGACATTCGGTCACACTGTGCTCGTTACGTCTTTTGCAAAGCTACCTGTGCTGTGACTAATTTTTGGAGCGAAAGTAATCGTCACGTGATTATCTTGGTAAGCCATGATTGGTCAATTTTGCTTAAACAACGCTGTAAGTTAGGTCAGCACTTTGTTTATCTCGTTGTTTGGATGCTAAAGGTTTTTTAAAGACTCTTGTCCAAGAAATTAAGCGTTGTAACAGCGTTGTATGTGACAGAAAGAGTGGTGACATTCCACAGCGTTGTAAGCCCGTTGTTTAGAAAGGAAATAACGGGAAAAAGCACCTAGTGTGACCGCAGTGATTGGTTTGAATTGAATATGCTAAATCCCCGATACGATATAATCATAGAAACATTGGTACAAGTAGCTAATTATCTCTTGCATTATGAAATTGATTTTAATTAATGATGAAAAATCTATTCAAAGCTTTGCAAATTCATACTATCATGTAAAGGTAAACTTTCATCAATACATTTGTGTGGATTAAAGGAAAGGCAATAACAAAACAGGTATCTGTTCAAAAATATCTCCCCATGGGTGTCTCACGTAGTCAATAAGTTTATAATGTCAGTTTGCAGGTGGCAGGGATTCTTATAAATCAAGTCGGTAGAAATTCAGTCAGTCAAAGATGCGACCGCCTGGTTTTAATTGCTTCATAAGGATGAAATAAAAAAGATGAAGATGAATCTAGCAAGGGTTGCTTCATTAAGTTTTCAAGCATTATTTATTTCCAGTATGATGTGCAATGCTTATGGTGAGTTTGCTGTAGCTTCCTGCAGAAGAGAGTAAGTATCAATAATGCTACTTATAATTTTGTACTTTGTAGTAATTATTTTCCCATCCCTTAACATCGTTCTTGCTTTTATCTAAGCACCACAATCAGCTCAATCCAATCTCGTCATTTTTCGATGTACCATTTATTGAACAAGGCCTGTTTTATTGGCAGCTTGCAATGCTACATGTCGTAGATAGCGTAGCGGCATCAAACTTTATCGAAATTTGATTAAAATAATGCTATTACAACTGAAAGAATTCCTTTAATTCTAATCCTTGAGAAAAAGGAGTCTCGATTGTAGGTGTTGGGAGATTGTTCCTTGGCAGGAAAAACTACGAAGAAACAAAGTCTGTACGTTAAATATAGAGCTGGTTACGATCTTTGCTGCTAGGCACAGTTAAAAGACCCTTGATGTTTTCCATCTCTTAATCAAAATCAAAATTTAATGTAGCACGCTAGCGAACCTATACGCATGTGGTGGATACGCCATCCAGAGGCAGGGTATCATGCTTACGTGGTGGGGCATTATGCTCCGTTTCTGTATGGCGTATCCGCCACATCAAGCATAATACCCCACCACGTTAGCATAATACCCCGCCTCTGTATGGCGCATCCACCACAGTAGTGCGTATAGGTTCGCTTTGTCACAAAACTCAAAATGAGTTTGCGTTTGCTTTACATGGAGGTAAAAGGGAGAGCAAACTATTTTTCTAATAGTGTGTTGTTTTGGTGGTATCATTTCTGAGCACGGTAAACTTGATGACTCAACAAGGTTTATGAGAGATGTTTCGACCTTTTGAAATTTTTAGGTCTCAACCCACTAAACAGCTTCGCAAAACTTGACAAATGCTTTGAAGCTAACACATGAACTTATATGACAAAATTCATTACGGAAAATTGGTCGAATCGCTCTCAAATTACAAGCAATTTCATCAAAATGTTTCATTTCAAAATCCTGAAAAAAGCAGGCACGATGTCCATGTTCAAATTGATTGCAAATTACATCCACAATAGTCACAATCAAGTGGTAACCATCTATCTTACCACTCAAACGCAGCGTAGTACACAAAAGAGGCTCCTGCATTTGGCGCTCTGGCGCTCCATGTGCATAACCGTATACACTTGGGATTATCGTTCTCTCTTCCATTTTCTATTTTGATGATGCTGGATTGCTACCAAATGTGATGAAGGATTCATGTCTGTTTTGAAGAATTTTGAAATGAAAAATTTTGCAACATGGAAATAATTTGAGATAGATAAGATCAATTTTGACGAAATAAATTTCCTTAGTTAAGTTGACAAGCCAACCCAAATAGATATCATCAATTTCGTGAATTTAATAAAAAGTTTGAGTCAAACTGACCCGGGGGGGGTACATAACATGTTGAGGGTGCGGGTATTTGCCGCCCATATGGGTGGGTTTTTGGGCCCCAAATTCTCTAAACGAGGGTCCCTTTTTCGGCAGATTTTCCATAAACAAGGGTGGGTTATCCAGAGCTTGGCGAAAAATAGCAAAAAATGGGTGGTTTTCGTCCAAAATTCATCATAAAAGTGGTTATGACCGCAAGTTTCGGTAATTAGAAGAGGGTACCTTTCTGAAAACCGGGCGGCAGACCCCCGTCAATCCGCAAGTCATGTACCCCCCCCCCCGGACAAACTGATTTTTGAACACCTAAATATCTTTCTGACGCACTTGGGACCTTGCATTATTGAAATGCAAGCACCATGCACAATGGGAGCAAGATGACCCAAATCCTCTCCCGTCGTGGAAGGTCAATATAATAGAAATTATTGGTTCATAGCTTGTTTTGAAGAGCGATAAATAAACAGACACCTCTCATATCCCGGTCTCAAATGATCTGAAGTCCATTTCGAATTAGATGTCATCTGAGATTTACAATAGACCATTCCCATGATTACGTCACCACCAGTGCGGCGCGCAATGCATGTCGGTATTTGTAGTTAAACACCTGGCTAACTTAGTGTGTTTGTACAGGGAGTGTATGGGGAAGTTGTGTTTTGCGTTGGAAATATCGAAGGAAAATTTAAAAAATCGGCTAAAGTCAACAAAGAACATGTTCCTAGATGTTTGAGAAACTCTGTTCCTGGGCTCAGTGTACCTGAAGTTCAGATAACGGAAGTTTTCGTGAAGAAAGTGAAAGAAAATTGCGTGTGGCCTAACGAAAACACTGTCGAAGACTTGAGGAGGCCAGCAGAGAGGGAGAGAAAGGGTTATACTTTTCCCTAAATCAAAAATTTGAGTTTATTATCTTGTGTAGAGACGGGACCAATGGGAGTTTGAAGTTTCAATCTCATTGGCTTCTGACTGCAATCGCACGAAAGCAAAATTCCCCCTTTCGCGTACTGCACACAATAAAAATCACCAAAGTCAAATTGCTGCATTTTTGATGTAGTTACATTGAGAACCTGAAACTGAATATTTTGCTTATCGCAAGGAGGAAAATCCGAAAATCTACCCTAACTCTCGATTTTGTAAAGTTTTGAGATTGTATTGTTAAATTCTGGCAGTACTGATACGCTCGAAGTGTGTGGTTCAAAACCCGTAACCTCCGAAATTCTTTCGCGCTTTCCAGTGGATCCACGTTTGACATAGTCTCTGTTTTCAGCATCTTTTCCAACTGAAATAGAATTAGATTTAGATTCAAAGTTCTGGCTTTCAGTAAGTGGTAATGGATTCAGTAAACAGTGTGTGAATATGACGACGATCACCTCCTTTTCCCTTCCCTCGCTCGCAATGTTTACGTTAGGCCTCACTGTGCATTTCGTCGACTCTTGCCGCTAAAACTTCCTTTATCAGCTCTTTGGTCACACTGAAACCTGGACTTGAGTGTCTAAAGCATCTAGAGACATGTTTCTCAATAAATGTAGTTGCCTTGTCGAATTTTTCTTCGATATTTCCAACGCAAAACACAACTTTCCACTAGCTTCCCATACACTTCCTATACAAAACACACTAACTCGGCCAGGTGTTTGACTACAAGTACCGACATGCAATGCGCGCCGCAATAGTGATGACGTAATCATGGGAATGGTCTATTATGCAAAATTTATTTACAAAACGCTTCTATTGTTGCTATTTGCGGGCGTTTGCGGGTGACATCTAATCTGAGACAGACCATACCTGTGTGTTTAAAAGTGCGTTTCTGCGGGACAAAATTTCATTTATTAGCGCAATTCTTACCATGGAGGATGCACATATTATGACTTAACAATTTCTTTCCGTTATCTCCTTATCTGTGTATGCTGGGTGGCATGCTTCATGGTTTTACATTCACGTCGGTACATGTAGACTTTCTGAAGGAGCAGTTTGATACTTGAGTACGATTGGCCAACAATCACGCAATTTAGTTGCAATAAATTTAAGTTATAGACAATTTGAATGCGCGTACGTCTTTAGCAGTACCAAGAGAACTCTTTTATGTCCACTAGCCTATGAGTCAAGATTTTTTATTCTACGTAGCATTGGTTGATTCTTTACAGTAAAACAATACTGTTTCATCATAGCAGTAGTGAAAAATTCCCGTGCTTTTTGCTTTGTTGTAGCTTTATTACAATTTCTTTAGAAAACATTTTCCTGAATTAAACTAACATCTTCGCTCACCAGAGAACATGGACAAAACGTCACAGCTGTCCTCCAGAGATTGCTCTTAAACTATGACAAAAGAGTGAGACCAGATATCGGAGGTAAAGTGATCTTAATGACAGATATATTCTGTAAATTTCTAGCACCATATTTGGCATTAAATTGAATGGAACACTTAAGATTGAAGGGTTGTTTTCAGTGAAAAGATGTTGACTTATTGAAAGGCAGTATTTGGGCATGCACTTGTTGAATTAAGCCTGGTTTCCATATGATCGTAACAGTCGGCGACCTACTGCGACACATCAGCGACGTGTCCCCGATCAGTCGGCGACATATGGAAACGATCACTGTTATGATCATATGGAAACCGCGCTTTAAAATCATGTCAACTCTTTCGATGCGTCCCCGTGCGTATCGTCCCCGTCTGATCGGCGACGTCGGCGACGCCATTCAGAAAATGTTTCCATTTAACGCAATCGTCCCTGATGTGTCCCCGAGCCTGTCTCGGCGACGCGTCGCCGACTGCTACGATCATATGGAAACCAGGCTTTACAGAGACTTCGCAGGAAGACCGTTTTCATAAGCTACAGCTCAAATCCTTACTGGTTGCTAAAGCACGCGGAAATCATCCAATTTCACGGTAGTCAGCCAATCAAATAGCCCCTTTCTAACCATGTGATACCAAATAGGGCGTTCGAAGTGAATTCTTGATTACCCTCACGAAAGTTGAAATGGCTACTAAGTTACAATGATTACATGGAATTTTCTTTGATAAATCAGTAGAAGGGATGCCCCTCTACAGTTTGTAGCGTGCTTGGAAAAATATCTCATTTGGAGCCGAAATTACAATCATTTTCCGGTGGAAGAATGTTGACATTCATTCAAACATCTACAAAAGTCGCTGCAAATGAGATATAAGGATAAAAATCTCAGCGATTATGGATATTGCCCTACGCAATAACTCAAGCACCGTCCCTTCAATTACATCTCAAAATATGCAACGAGACAAATTTGCAAGAAGTTGCTCAAGACTGGATGTTTTAAACGAAATTTGGAGACATCTAAATGGAAAATGAAGCCAAATAGATCATTGAGTCGTTGGTAAGTGAATCGTTCAGCTCAAGAATGCAAAGTAAGCCCTTTTGGAGTCAACGAATGAGTTTTATTGGGTAAGAAGTTTAGGCCCAGATCACAATTCTGGCAGAAATCATTAAAAATCACCTGCGATTTTGAGATGTAATTGAAGAGACGGTGCTTGAGTTATTGCATAGGGCAATATCCATAATCGCTGAGATTTTTATCCTTATATCTCATTTGCAGCGACTTTTATAGATGTTTGAATAAATGTCAATGTTCTTCCACCGGAAAATGATTGTAATTTCGGCTCCAAATGAGATATTTTTCCAAGCACGCTACAAACTGTAGAGGGGCATCCCTTCTACAACATAGCCGCCAAATCTTTTCTTTTGTCCGAGGTTCCCAAGGGGCGCTGACTCATATCGCATTTTCTGCGAGAATTGACCAATCAGATGTCGTTATTTCATTACTTCCGCGTTTCGCAGCTAGATTTAGGCCATTTTGGGTACCCCCCAATAAAAAAACATTGCACGCTCGAGTAAATCGAATTTTTTTAAAATTTCAACGGGAAAAGGATGCTAATACATAGGATCACAAGTGTTCATGTAGTCTCCGTGCCATCACTCAAGATTAAAAAATTACGGCGATCTGAATGCTGGAATTCGATGTTTTTTCAAACAGGTAGCGGCATCTTGCTTGCCGTCCCCCCCCCCCCAAAAAAGTAGTTTTTTTAGCAAAATTATCAACAATATGCATATTTCTTCTGAAATTTCGAGATCTGCGCTTTATTTCACCTTGTCATGCGAATTTCTGACCCATGCCCCTCCAGAGTCCTTGCTTCATCCCCATATGGCAACTTGTGTCCCACTCTGATCCAGACTCAACAGGAAATGGAGGGTAAAGAAATAATTAAAGGCGATAGTGTTGTCATATTTTTGTCGGTAAGATAATTTACCGTCTTAAAGGGAATAGACATAGGTATACATCTCATAGTCACTATAAATAGGCCAGAGAAACGCCCACAAATCCAGTGTTTCTTTAGCTACACAATGAAACCTGATGCGTCGAAGCTGTCGAGTACAATAGATTATAGTTTTGACCTGGCCCAGGCCAGCTTTTAACCATGTCGATTCCCAATGTTACTTCAAAAATGGGGAAATCTCATTCAAATGCAATGTTCGTTGAAAGCTCGACTGGACTTGGCAACATCTCCAACTGTTGCAAATCATTCACACCGAAAGAAAAGACGCTACGAACATATTTGCATTGACTGTCTGATATGTCTCGACAAGAGAGAATATACAAAAAATTTGCCAACAAATTTCAAAAGTTTGCCTGCTTAGGGCCCGCTTGTCAAAAGGTTTTTTGGAGTTCGAAACAAAATGAATTTCCCAGACAATGATATTGCTAACAGTTGCCTTTACACGAATTCTTTTCGTAAAAACCTGCTTTTAAGAAACTCAGCCATCAGACCGCCAAGTATTAAGAAACTCCAGTGCACGTACCTTTGATTAGAAACTAAGAATATCTAAGAATTTACGTCAGTATTACAAGTCTCTCAAGATTATCAGATTCTTCGTGTTCCCTTTCCTGTGTCCTCGTGAATTTCAAAACAAGGTCCTTGAAACCTTTGCAATGCTGTTTTAGACGTTATTTTTACGTCATTTCACTTATTTCTTGTATCATATTGCTCGAAAGGTACTTGAGAAAGGTCTCTTTGGAAAGGCTTCAAAATTTTTTGTTTTGAAATGTGCTCAAAATTTGATAATCTTATAAGAAACTTTCGATACTTTCAGTATTGAGCCAAATATTCAGTTCCTTATAAAAAGGATGTGAAAACTATATTAACTTTTACAACAAACTTGTCTGTGGACTTAGAGTTACGTTTGACCCCAGCTCTTCCCGGGTTTAAAGTTTTTTTTATAGATTTTCTAACTTTTTACAAAATTGAATTTGAAACTTCACACAGGCACAAAGTTGGCTATTAGCGGCTTCTTGTAAAGCAATGATATAGCATTGCTTGCAAGCAATGAGCATTTATCGTTGTCGAAATCTTCCTCGAGAAGAATTTAAAATTTGAAATGTGCTGACAGCAAGACAACATCTGCAAAGTAGATAGAGAGAAAACCTGCTTCATCGTGATCTTTACCGCTCCTGGTGCAATGCCGCCGTCGTCTTCCTTGTGAATTGTTCGTAATTCCGTTAATTTGGTCTCATTCACACTCCATCCCAAGCGCAGGAATTAAATTTGGCAGTTGTTTCGATACTTTGCTCCATCCAACTTCAGTCGTAATCGACAATCTTCCTATTGATTTCATACTGGAAATTGTATGAAAATGACTAAAGAAACTGATGCTTGCCTCTAAAACTGCCACCAATCATTCATTTCAAGCCACTGCGAGGAAACCACATGAACACTTGTGATCCTATGTATTAGCATCCTTTTCCCGTTGAAATTTTAAGAAAATTCGATTTACTCGAGCGTGTAATGTTTTTTTATTGGGAGGTACCCAAAATGGCCTAAACCTAGCTGCGAAACGCGGAAGTAATGAAATGACGGCATCTGATTGGTCAATTCTCGCAAAAAATGCGATATGAGTCAGCGCCCCTTGGGAAGTTCGGACAAAAGAAAAGATTTGGCGGCTATGTTCCCTTCTACTGATTTATCAAAGAAAATTCCATGTAATGATTGTAACTTAGTAGCCATTTCAACTTTCGTGAGGGTAATCAAGAATTCACTTCGAACGCCCAATTTGGTATCACGTGGTTAGAAAGGGGCTATTTGATTGGCTGACTACCGTGAAATTCGATGATTTCCGCGTGCTTTCAGCAACCAGTAAGGATTTGAGCTGTATGCTGTTTTCATATGGACTGAAAGCAATTCCGTTGCAAAGTAAGGTTTAATTAAGGCCCCGTTCACACTGCTCCGTTTTCGTAAAAAAACGGAGAGAAAAACTTCCGTTTTTGTGCGTTCACACTGATCTGCCCGATAACAAAAACGCAGCAAAAAACATCCGTTTTTGTGCGTTCACATTACTCCGTTTTTGTGAAGCTCATTGTTGGATATTGGAGCGTTTTCAAAAACCTCCGTTTTTGTGCGTTCACATTGATCAAATGCGTTTTCAAAAACCTCCGTTTTTGTGGATATCCACATTTGACAGCGTTTTCGAAAACCTCCGTTTTTGTGGCGTTTTAGTGCGGATCAGTGTGAACACTTTCACAAAAACGGAGGTTTTTCTCTCCGTTTTTGTACTAAAACGGAGTAGTGTGAACGGGGCCTAAATGTGACGACGATAATTGAAAAATCACATATTCAAATTCCTTGACACCTTCATGATCTTCGATGTGATGGTGAGCAAGAAATAAACATTTTCGAAAAGTTATCAAAATGTGATCCCGTTATCGAGCCTAAAAATTGATTTGATACACTTTTGATCAGGACCAAATGTGTTTGAACAATTTGTTGAGGCCTTTGTATCGCTTGATATTGAAAGAAAGATTGGCTCTTGCAAGTGGTGTGGCTTTGATACATCCTGTAAAACCACTCGAGCTTCATAATCAGTTGAGTTTTTATTCCACATGATCACTCAGTATGTCGGAAATTAAAACTCTTAAAATTGTCAAGGACACATAATCTGGAATGAAAGAGCACGGTATGGTGCAGACAATACAAGGCAAAATACAATTGCTTTGTTTCAGCGAAGAACATTCCGATCCAATCCAACCTTATTGTTTCCTACAACTTATGCTTGGATTGAAGAATTTAGATTTGCAATATCACTCGTCTTTTAGTCTCAGAAGTAGGCAAATGCTGCCAAAGAGTTCGTATGGGAACAAAATTTCCACGTTCCGTTCTGGTTCATGATTTACTTGCTATTAAAATTAAACTCAATTTCTGAAACTGAAAAATATATTGACTATAAACCTTACAGTCGAGGCAAGAGTAGTGTGACCGATTGAAATAGATTATAATTGCATGTGAATCATGAAAAGTGGAATTCCTTCTCCCATACAAACCCCTCACTAGGATTTAGAGATTTCCTGGTCTAAAATGATGAGTGATCTACCAAAAAAAATTTTCACATTTAAATAGGCCTAGGAATGATAGATTAGCCCTATTCCAATTGGGCCATCCAATTGAGTCATTTGTCGCCAAGCAACCAAGCAATAGGGCCAAGTCAAATAGTGGCGTTAGTACTGAAGAAACAAGAATAATAATAAGTAATAATAATAAAAGCACTCATATTGCGCCATACATCCACATGACCCAGGCGCATTACAATTAAAAATACTGAAGACTAATTAAAAATATGATTAAAAATACAAAAGTTTACAATGTTTCATTAAAAATCAAAGTTAAAAAATCCATTCAATAAAAATACTGTTTATATTTCTTTCTTTTGTTATGTCTTGTATTTGTCAGTCGTAATTGTTTCTTTTTTTTCATATTTGTGTTTTCATGTTAATAGAAACTAATTTATATTGTAAGTTGTATTCATAGTGGAAACTCGATGACCTCATTTTTTTCCGCTATGATTGGCACAGTTGAATTAATCATATTACTTGTAGTTTTTTAAAATTTGATAGAAAAGAAGATTTCAAAGTTTCAACTGTGTTACAAGCTCTAACCGAATAAGGGTTTCTGTTCTAAAGGTAAGGGGCAACATTTACGAAGGCACGATCAGCAGCAGTTGCTAATCTGGTCATCCCTACTTCTAATAGCAGTTCATCCCATGCAGATCTAGTGCAACGAAAAGCCTTGCGCAGCTTCAACAATTCTTTAAGACATTTTGGTGCTAGATCTTTTAAAATTTCAAATTTAACGTTATTTATATTCATTTCAAACATATTTATACAGGGTAACAATACAGAAATTCTGATCTACAATTGGCCCTGTTAAAACGGAAATTAATAAAATTAGCTATAATAACAAATTTTACAATATTCGAGAAAAGAAATTAAGTAATGCTAGTCTAAAATCAAAAAAAAATTAACATTATATTTTGTATTGTATTCTACTTGTAATGGGCAACCAATGCAGTTGCTTAAACACCGCTGTTATGTGACAGCGTTTGCATTCAACCATTAATATTCTTGCCGCCACATTCTGGATCTTCTGTAGCTTTTGTAATTTGCAAGATGGTAATCCATATAACAGAGAATTGTTACAGTCAAGTCTTGACATGAAAAAGGCGTGAATAGCCTTTTCCGCAGCCTCCTTAGTCATGGGTTGTGGGAAAAGTAAAAGTTCCTATTAGATAAATTATTATCGTTGTAAAAAATGAGAACTGTCAGGCCTACTTTGTGTGTTCTCTGTTTTTCCATCGTCTCCGTTGTCCCGTTGATTTAGCATCGTCCTCGTGTTGGCTGGCCCAACAAGTAACATGGCCTATCTAGCTTTCAAGAACACGGGAGCACAGTCTCAGTTCGTCCTGTGAGCTCCTTCAATGAAGATAGGCCATGTTATTTGTTGGGCCAGCCAATATGAGGATGATGCTAAATCGACGGGACAACGGAGAGGATGAAAAACAGAGAGCACACAAGGTAGGCCTGACAGTTCCTATTCTTTACAACGATGATAATTAATCTAATATGAACTTCTACTTTTCCCACAACCCATGCCTTGGTAAAGTATCTTCCAGCAAAGCTAATGTTGTCCACATGATATCTAGCTGATTTGCACAATACGTTCACATGTGATTTCAGTGTCAAATTCGTATCAAAAAGAGCGCCAAGATTCCTCGCTTTATCACTGGCTTCAATGACACTGCCTTCAACATCGATGGATATGTTTGAGAGTTTCTTGCATTGTTTATTGGTATCAATGATCAGAATTTCAGTCTTGCCACCATTAAGCTTAAGACTGTTTTTCAGCATCCACTCGTCAATATCTTTGATACACTCTTCAATTCTTGATATAGGGAAACTTATACAGTCAATATTAGGTGTGAATGGCATATAAATTCGTGTATCATCAGCATAGATGTGAAATTGTAGCCCTTTCTTGCGCATAATATCTCCTAATGGCAATGTGGGCCTATTTTTTAATTCAAAAATCTGCCGGATGGAAATTAGGGACCAGTCATTATTAATGGTGGGGGGGGTGGGGCGGAAGATATTAAGGGGGTCACCAATAATTTTTCTGCCTAGATGGGGGGCAGATCAAAAATCAGACAGCGAGAGGGGGGCAATGAAAAATACTCAGTCAAAATTGACAAGTATCTTATTCAGAAATAAATGACAGTTCACATTATTATTATTATTATACAAGTACAGCTTTTACTTGTACTCTTGAATCTGATGGCTGATCTTGCCAAAAAACAACCTGGATTGTCCGCTGCTTTCAACTCTGTTTGTTTTGCTGAACTTTGCTTTCTAGCCTCTGCAACATCTGTCCTCTTTGCAATTGCTTTCTGTACCGAAGTGGAAACTATGGGAATTGGAGAGGTGACTGCCCTCCCTCTCACAATTCAGGAATGCTTGGACATTTTCTTTGAACGGTAAGAAATTTGTTACGTGGGACTGAAAGTGCACTGATCGAGAAGAAGGTGGCAAGAAACAAGTCACCATCGAGAACAGGTAAAGTTTCTATCTTGAAAAAGCATGTAGTTGGACATAGTTAGGAAAGGGTTAGCAGTATTTCTCAGAGATGTTGGAATGTGACTGAGACAGGCGCTCTATGCCAATGTAAAGGAAGTCCTTAAAAAATTTCGTTAGGACGCTTAATTAAGACAAAGTAGCACGGAATTTTCAAAGTTTCCATGCGAGGAGCAGGCAAAAATAGAATTGTGATAAGCATCCTAAGACAAAGCAGCAGTCCTTCATGCAAAAGTTTTTAAACATGTTGCTCATTACAGTACATGCTACTCCCCATTTTCTTTGTTACTCATGCTTATCAAATTTTGGGCGTTTGTTCTGGCAAACAAGTTGAAAGAGGTCTTCCAAGCCAATGTAAATTATGTTTACTCTAAACAGAGAATCTGTTCTAAACCTTCCTTGGGATGCTAGTTTATAAAGATTGTGACAAAATTTTCCACAATAGCAATTCATGTGGTTGCGAGAGGCAATCTAAGCAAAAGTAGAAAGCGTGTCGTCAGAAATTCTCTGGGAGCTTCGCCCCCAGACTCTACAGTGCTTGGATCTGTTTTTTGCAATATGTTCTTGCCTGTTTCTATCAACTGGTGAGTATGAATAGTTTTAAAATCTGATATCGTGCACATTTTAAGGGCCCTAATTATGTCAGGTCTTTCAGCAATACAAATTAAAATGAGAGCGTTATCCCAGGCCCGTAGGAAGCGGGGGGGGGGGGGGTGGGGGCAGGTATGGCTCAAGCCCCCCAATAATTTTGAGAACAATGGTGCTACGTCACAAGCATTAATTAGATGTATTGTTCTCTATTGTTTTGAGAACAATTGCCCTCCCAATCAGCAGCTGCTTCCTACGGCCCTGCGTTATCCTCCGAATCGGCAAATTGATGCGCTTGTCCCTCCACTCAAAAGCTGAATTGCCGCAAGTGGTGGATCCCCTTCTCAAGATTTACCAATTCCCATCTTTTGGGTATGAAAACTGACGGAAACTATGCTTCATATATCTGAACATTTTTCTGTCCTTATCTCCCATAAGCGTACGAGGCGAGAACTTTCCAGAAATCAGCCCCATTCGGGCAAACTTTTGTCCTTAGTCGCGCAAAAATGTTGGCAAACGATTAGCTTTGTGTCGCGCAGCCCCCCTAGATTTTTCCTTCCCGTACGCTTATGTAATCTCCATCTCAACTCTCTCTGATATAATAGCAGCATCGTGGTTCATCAGGTCATACGAACTCATATAACATCTTTCTATTTTTTAGGGGGGGGCCTCCAAAAACTTATACTTAGATTTAGGGGGGCCACATTTTGGTTGCATGAAACCAAGGGGAGTCAAGAAAAAAAGCACACTGCTCCAAAAATATCTTCCGCCCCACCCCCACCATTAATAATGACTAGTCCCTTAGATACTTTGAAGCTTTTTCGTGTCCAAACCTTAATGCGTATGGCTACCTCGGTTATGAACTTATCTAAAACACATGGTTGTCTTTAAAATAGACCATCTGGATCTGCGTTTGACCCTCCCTGTTCTGCAGGAATCCAGGTTGTCCTCGTCTGTCATACGGACTAGATAGAAAGTGAAATTTCAATGCATTTTTTCAATTGCATCTCTGTGCTGCTACAAAGCACTTTTATTTGGACATGTCTTTTTTTGACTGGGAGAAAATCCGCCACTTTGAAAGTCGAAAAATCGCAAAAATGAGCAATAGAGGAGCAAAACGTAATGAAGTTACATGAAACTGCAGTCAAATATGTATTTTGACAGATCTCACCAGACAAAAGTAGACAAAAATGAGATTTTAGAGCACTTTATGAGATATGAGTCATTTTAGAATTTCGCTCACAAGGTACTCCCTCTCCAACAGGGATAAGTAAAACCTAAGTCAATACTTAGCATGATACCTTCGCTAACTCTAGAGACCACGAAGAGAAATTTTTAGTTTGAACTGACTAGTCTATGAGCATCTTAGTTGCCAAGAAAGTTCTAGGATAGTTTTTGAAAGTAGGACAACTTTTCTGCTCACGATTGCAGCATTCCTGTACCCACAACGATATGTCAATTCTCTCTCATTTGTCCAAGTGTCAGAAGGGGAATACCTCGAGAGCAAATAGTCCCTAAAACAAAAGGCACTAAAAACTCCACAAAACTCTTGAAGACCTGTTAGATGCGTTACAAAAAATGTTTAAGCTCCTCTTAGAAATTATGAAACCTTCTAACAAACCAAAATTAAGAGTAGGGAAAGAGCTAAAAGTCTTTAAGAACGTTAAGTAGCTCATGGCTCAAAATTGGAAGAAAGCTTCAAAGTGGCCTAGCAAGCTGTCTTTGAAAGGTTTCTTGCGGTTAGGCATGAAACTGTCAGGTAAAAATGAAACTTTAAAATCAATCAGGTTAGAAAATGAACGAACAGTTATTGCGCACTCCCTGCGCTTTGAGCAAAATTGAAGTATTCCTTCGGTAACACTGATTTACTGTTGATAACATTGATGAGTAAGATCGAGCCAGCAAGAGGCCAGATAATTTTACATTTCAAGGACTCTAATGCTCACTTAGTGCTCTTTTTTTAATATCTCGCAACGCAATAACACCAACAATGCAGTTTTCAATCAACCTGCATTGTCCCGCAGACAACATACCAAGTTAAGATGCATTTATTGCTTAACCCTATTAGTACTAGGGGGGGGGGCGTTTTTCGCCCCCCTACCACACTTTTCTACATTGCACTAAAACGGCCTGTAATTTAACCACCAAACTTTGTGACTCTTAATCAAATTTAATTGGCAATTAAATTTTTGACATTTCATTGTTCTAACTCTGATCACGTGACCACAGTAATACCATATTTGGAGAGCAGTCAACAAAAAATTCTTAAAACCTTCATAGATTCTGCCTCGTTTGTCCGATTGTTCTCAAACATGCATCATTCGATTGCTTTTGATGAGTACTTTTATTTGATATATACACATTTAATTTTTGCTGACATCAGCAAAATTTAATATCTATTACGTCATTGACATTTATGACGTCATTGCTCTAATGAATAAATGTAAGATATGAAAAATTGTTGTCTTTTTTGCTTTAACTTATTTATTTCATTATTTATCAGTCCATATTTACTAGATAAAAGGACGAAACTTTGAAATAACTGGAAAGAAAATCTAATTAAAAGCTAATTGTGCTAAAAATAGAAACTGGAAATATCTCATAAGTATGTATTTTAAATCTGCAACATGTTTCCCACAATTTGAGACAAACCTGCAGGAAATTTGTTGAGAAGTAAATTGAATAGAATTTTCCTTGCTAAGGGACCGCAAACGTATCGATTTTTTCCCCAACAATGTCGTTTGGATGTTTTTTTTTTGGGGGGGGGGGGGTTCGCTCAAGACGCTTTCAAATTGAGACGTTATATCGAAAAAAAGATCTGATAAAAAAATCACAACCTGTAAAATCTGAACGTTGTCTTTGTTGACTGTCTCTCATTGTCAAAGTAAGCCTTCTAATATGCTCGGGTCTTAAACTCTTTCATTTTAAAAGTTGGCCTACAAAGAAGACACTCAGACCATAACATAAAGATCTTTTTAAATTCAACTCAACAATGATACGAAATCAACTTGTAATTGAACTCAGCAATAGTATATCAGCTGAATCCTTATCCTGTTGCTAAAGTACGGCAACTTCGACATTTATGACTTTCACAATTATGTAAAAAGGACTTCCCTTCAATAGTGTGCAGGGAACATCCCTCAAATTAGGTTCTATAGGAATTACATCTATCTACCGGGTGAGTCAGGAAAAACGTGGGGCGTTTGGCGGACTGTGGCATCGAATTTAGCCATCCGATGCTTTGAACAAAGTTTTTCCATGAAGCCAATGGTCTAACTTAGATCATAAACTTTTTCCCATCAAAATCGGTCATTTGGTGCATTTGTTAAAAAAGATTTTTAGTCGTAAGACTTTGTATGGGCGTCTTGCAAAATGGTGAAATCTTTTGCCAATTCCCTTCCGCATTTTATCTTGGCAAGGTTTACAGGTAGACGTGCTATTATCAGGGGAAAATAAAATAGCCAGAAGATCAGGGGCGGTCTGGCATGATAATCGTAGGGTGGCTAGCAAGCCAAAAGGGCCCGGTTCAGAGTGTGGTAAATAATTTTTAACCACACCCAATAAAGAAATCACTTCAAACATGCTCTGTCCTCGATAGCACTTATTGACTTATTGATAGACATACTGGAGAGCAGTGCTTGCACTTTAATTTGACAATCAACTTTTCTACGTTCCGTACTTTATTTGAATCAAATGTTCTTTATAAGTAACTTAGATTCTAATACAACATCATGGTGAAAGGTTCTTCATGACTCCAAAATACCATTTCTTTTGGGAATGATAATAATAGTAAGAGTGGCAAATAAGAATAGTTACACTCAAAGCTCTTCGCTGTGCATTCCTCATTGTAATATCTTCAGCTCCAAAATTGAAATGACTAGTCTCCTCCGATCAAAATTCATATTGGAGTTGCAAAAATGTGGTTCCAGGGGCTTGCCCCGGTAAATTTTCCATAACCACGCACTCTGGATCATTGGAAAACGCACTATTTTTTGCAAGACTTGCCTTCGAAATAGGTATAGGCTCACAACTTATTAGAGTCTTTCGTACCCTGCGTACCAGAGCCTAATAAAAATTTCTTTTGCAGCCAGGGTAAGTCTTCCGCAGAGAACGTTGAAAATAGGACTTCAGTTTTACGAGGATACAGATTATTTTTGAGTTGTATGATATCAAAACTTATAGCGTGATAAATTTCTGAAATATGGATAAGTTCGAATATTAATTTGGATGAACTTGTAGCTTTCACACCTTGTGCCTTACAAAGTGAATGAGCTTCAAAAAATTATTTGGGGGGCAAAGCCCCCAAGCCCCCCCCCCCATATCCAACGGATCTGACTGAAAATGGAACTGCTGAACAGGGAATGGGGTAGGAAGATTGTAGGGCAGCAGGTAGGGAAAAGGGAATGGGTAGGAGGACTGTGTAGGCAAGTTGATTTCCTGATAATGAAATGGGGGCTCCATGCAAGACTTATGGGAGTCACGGGAACCATCTGGAGTAGGGGCAGGAGGACTGCTTTGTACTTTTAAGCTTCTATTTTCGCACTTCCTATGGTGCAAAATATTTCTTTGGAACTTGTGTCTGTGCAGTGGCATAACAGAGCAGCGTCAGCCCTTAGTAATTTAGCAACTCAGTGCCCCCTCCTGCTGCAAATAGATCAACAAATGTTTGACAAATTTTCAAGATTGAAAACGGTGTTTTATTGGAAATAATAATGTTTTAAAGGTGAGCCCAGCACAGGTCTTATACGAAGCCCCATTGGCAGTGGAAACATACTGAGTTGAAGGGCCACTGAGGTACAATGGGAGGCAAATCCAGCCAATGGGGTCCAAGGCATCTTCTTAGGAAAAAGTCTTTGCAACACGCTCTTTGGTTTGGTAGAGAATCCATCTCTCGTAAAAATTTTACTATTGAGTGGAGGAATAGAGCTTGTGATCGACGAAACCCTTCACTAGGAAATTTTTGAAAATTGTGCTGATAGAAATGAATTTGGCGAGGTTTGGTCCATCAAGCCGTTTCCTGAAGATGTTCATCTTGTTTATAGAAGATGTCTAGAAATCCTTTTACAACTGTGCAGTTCTTGTGTTCGATTTGATTCACAACTGTGGCAACTATGGTCAATTCACTAAAAATTGTAGGGCCCCATTTGAGATGTGCCCTTAAGTATTTAAAGCAAATCAACACAAACCTTTCTCCAAATACCTACATTAATTTCCAAAATTTTCGGACGTTTAATTTTCGGACATTTAATTTTCGGACATTTAATTTTCGGACGAAATTATTATCGATTTCGGACAATTTCAGACAAAATTTCGGACACTTTCAAACAGGTGAATAGAATTTCGGACACATACGATTTGATAATGAGTAGGCAAATGATACACCAGATGTAGCAAAATTTCTTCACTCTATGTCTCAAAAAGGAAACCAGCATAGTAATCAAGTGTAAAATACAAGCATTCTAACGATAATCATGAATTAAAGTTGGGGCAAAAAGACTTGTCCCTCATGTAACAACAATAACATCAACAATATTGAGAGTAACAAAACAACCATAATAGAGGTCAAATATACGTCTTTTATTAGGAACTTAGAATTTGAGCCAGTGCTGAGAGTTTCCTAAATGATCAGAATTTCAGCACTCCAGGATTTCAAATCAGTTTCATAAGATCCGTCACAATCTTCAAGTTCACTAAAGATTATTATGTTTTTCTTTCATTGAGACATTGCCTGTCCTTCATTGAGATTTCCAAGGTTCCTCCATTAGAACAATAGTAATCTTATAACACAATTTCATTTCTTATCCAAAGAAATTTTGTGTCATTGTGATTTGCCAGACAATTAAATTTTCGGACCACTAAAAACTTCAGACACTTAACTTTTTGGACAATTAAATTTTCGGACCACTAAAAAATTCGGACACTTAAATTTCCGGACAATTATTTTTTCGGACTACTTATTTGTCCGAAAATTAAAACGTCCGAAAATTTTGGAAATTAATGCACTTTGTTGAAAATCGTAGGGGAGGGGCGGCTTAGGGCGTGGTGTAAGACCAACCACTGTGGGTAATACCACTGTCTTTGTGCTAGATTTGAATTGGCTTATGAAAGAAAATAACTCAACGGTGTTCTTTGATTAATGAGAGCAGATGACATGAAGGTCAGTGAAGGGCCCTGGTTATAACCGCAATACTACAATTTATGCAATCGATCTTTTTCAAACTTTCTCAAAAAGGGCCCGTGATTTTTTTCCACCTTCCATATCAGAGGGCCCGGGTGGCGATCGCCACTTTGCCACCCGGGCCAGACCGCGCCTGCAGAAGATACTATTTTCTCCCTGGGATGTCTTATCATAACTTGCCCCCATTGAAGAATAATAATGTACACTTCTTTGTCTTGCAAAGAGATCAACGCCCTGTAAATCGCAATGGGACTGCTTGCAAACAACACTTTTCCCTAAATCCTGGTGCACTCTAGGTCTTTTGAGTCCTTAGAGTCGTGCATCAAACTCCGCGTTGTTGTGTTTTGGGTCTGTCTGCACGACTGCAATGACCCAAACAACCTTTGAACCAGGTCTAAATATCTCAGTATCCCCTGAAAATTCCACATGTATCTGCTACTCTGGCAAGGCTAAAATGCTGAAGGGGCTTGGCTAAAGATTTCATCAGTTTGCAAGACTTACATACAAGGTCTTATGAAGAAATCTTTTTTAGCAAATGCATCGAATGACCGACTTCGATGGGGAAAAGTTTAAAATCTAAGTTAGACTCTTGGCTGCACGGAAAAATTTGGTTCACGTCAATCGGATGGCTAAGTGCGGCGTCACAGTCCGCCAAAAGCCCCACGTTTTTTCTGACTAACCCGATATTTAGTTTCGGGTTGTATTGTCAAGGGCTTGTAAGAAAACTTTTCAGACCAATTCAGTATGTTCGTTAGAGGATTCGTTGGTTCAAGCCTTCATCTCTTCACCACTTGGATGAAAATTCTTTAGGGTGCTGTTATTCTTTGATATGCAAAAATTTAAAGTACAGAATGGTTGCGAGTAAGTGTATTTCTCACTTTTTGCAGTTTATTTTGCTGTTGTTAGAATTGTTCTTAGCAATGAAATTTGATATGAGCGCAGGGTCAGTCTCCACACTAAGCACTGCAAAATCCAGGCCTATAACATGTACCAATTTCGCTTATATCGATATTTAGGTCATGGACGTTTTGAGGGGGGTAGGGGGGTTTAAACGAAAACGTCCAATCGAAGTTGTTGGGGAGAAAATCGATACGTTTGTCAGCCCTAAAAGGGTAAAAAATTGCCAATTTTCCTTTGTTTTTGGTTGCCTAGCAACGAAACACGTGACTAATTAATTGTCATTGTTATATTTTAATAGCCAATTGTCTAATGAACAATGGGAGTAAGTCTTATTGTCATATCTCTTGTAGTTTCGGAAAAAAGAGGGGGCGAGAAAGGCCTCCCCCCCCCCAGTACAAAGTTAGTAAAAAATCGCCCAGTACTAATGGGGTTAAAGACTTATTAGCTCATTCGATCCAAGGATTCTGTGGCTCACTAGCTACTCCTAACTTTGACCGTTTATAGCTCAAGAACAAAGCGTCGTAGAATCATGGAGCAAAGAGGAACTAGGGATTCAATGTTTTCTCCTTTCAACAGCGATCCCCCTTACACTTGAGAGAGAAGCGACGATTCCTCATACTAAATTCAATTTAGAAAGTCAAAAATGGCAGTTTTCTGCCACTCAAAAAACATGTCCATTTACACTCTTGGTATCTATGCATCGCTCAACTCTTCAAGATTACGTTTCGATGTAGCTTTTTGCTTAAAATGATTAATCACGTGGCATGTGAATACGTTAAGTGCATGCAGTCTGTCTGTCGGACGAACACTGTCGGATGGACAAAATGTTCCTATCCTTTTGGCAACGCCTACTTCATACTAGAAGCCCTTATGCCTTTGTGGCGCCATTTCGGGTAAAACTGTAGCATAAATCCATGCAAAATGTTGCCCTCACCCCCATATTGAATGAAAACTTCGTCTTCATTCTGTACCATCAAGTCAAGTTCAAAAACGGCACGTTTTTGGTCAAAAATCAGTTTTTATGAAGCAAACTTTTTACTTCACGATATTTTGTGAAAATTATGGTAATATGAGTCACTATCTTCCGCCTAAAGATACTGAAGGCAGTTAAATTACTTTGGAACTCGTATAATGTTTGTTATTCGCAGAAACACGATTTTCTCTGAGTGTGACCAATTTCAAAATAGGCCCATGTATAAACCAAAAGCAACAATGGTCCCAATACTGAACCTTGAGGAACATCACAGGACAGAGTCATTTTCTTCGATATAACATCTTTTACTTTAACAGCTTGAGAATGATCTATTAGATAGACTCAAACCATTTTAACGTATCTCCCATTGCACCGCATCTTTCATTTAAGTTGTTTCAGGAGCAAGCGATGACTTACAAGTATCAAAAGCAGCTGAAGGGTCTAGTAATATAGGAATTGAAACCCCTTGATTGTTCATAGCCACAAGTAAATCATTTTGGACTTTAATATGGCAGTATCAGTAATATGACCTTCCTTATATGCTGATTGTAAAGATTCAAATAAGTCGTTCTGTTTCATGTGCTCAACCATTCGGTTTGCAACTGCCCTTTTCAATCATTTTAGAAGCGTGAGGCAAGTTGGAGACAGGTCGAAAATTAGGCTTTATGATTTTTAGTCCAATCTTTTTTAATAATGGAATTAGTAATGCCAATTTCAAATCTTTGGGCATAGCTGCTGATAGAAGTGATTTGTTAATGATTTGAGTCATGATCTTCATAATAATTTGTTGGCAACGACCTAGAATCCATATTGGAATTGGATCTAAATCACAAAATGTTGCTGGTGACTTTATCATGAGGTCACTAACATTGGCCGCAGAAAGCATACTGAAGGCTGACATAGGGGTCTTATATTTCAGTTCTTCCATATAGTTGCAATCATGACCTTTAGCAGCAATAGTTTGGTCAATGTAGTTCTGAATTTTCTCTATTTTTGCTATAAAATATTCCAAAAATTCATCAGCTAGCAGCAAAGCCGAGTCATGTGGCGGCAGCTGGGACTCATTTTTCTTTCTTAGCATTTTGTTGAGAGTGTCGAATAATCTTTTGAATTGCCTGAATTTTCCATGACCAAATTCGAGTAAAAGTCTGTGTCTGAATCTTCCAATATTTGCTTCACCTTTTCCTTTTGCTTCACAAAGTCCTCTCTGGCAAACAGGCTTAGCTCTTCTCCATCGTCTCTCAAACTGCCTCCTTTCCTTCTTTCTTTCTTGCTTTTCATTTCCGACGTCAAGAGAAAAACCTTGACGCTTGTTACGCAAAGTGATAACTATTGTTTTCTCAGGGGCATGATTGTCAAGTATTTCACGCAAAGTGCTGTTATATGAAGTAGTGAGGTCATTTTTTCACATAACTGGTCAAAACCTTTAAACTTTCACAAAGCTCTGAATTAGACTTGTCAAAATCAGTCTAATTCAGCCTTCTGAAAGTAACTTCCTTCTTTTCACTACCAGGCTCCTTAAGGGCTAATTGACATTTAACTGCAAAGTGATCAGAGATTCTCTGCCCCACTGTTACATTCCTCACAAATTTTGACAAAGCCCCGTGGGGGGGGGGTACTTGTGTAGCGGTATGTAGTGACGTAAAGATCTTTCGTATAATGCCAAATGGCCAATCCATTAGAGTGTTAATTGTACCCATAAACTTATCCATAAATAAACCTGTTTACGGTCGATTTTTGGGAAATAGATTTTGGAACGCAAACGATCGACAGCGTCTATTTTGTGTCTTCTCTGCACTGTGCAAAGCGCATCACTTGACCAAATTTTGGACGTGGGCGTGCCATCGAGGTTTCAAAAAAACATACCCGTTCCTTATACCAAATTTTCCAAAATTTATACCTTACTTTATACCAATTTTCTGAAAATGCATACCCGACCCGACCCTATACCAATTACGAAAATTGGAAAAATTGATACCGTTTGTTATACCAAAATCGTGAAAATCGATACCGTTTCTTATACCAAAATCGTGAAAATCGATACCCTTGCCGATGGCACGTCCCCGTACCCAAAATATGTATAGTACCCCCCCCCCCCGGGGGGACAAAGCCCTTGTAATGGCCAAATCAGATGTGTAGACATTCTCGTGTGTAGGATGTTGAACAAGCTGTGTTAAATTATGTGTAGACAGATCTCACTGAATTGAGCTGCCTTAGTATTGTTACCATCATTGACATGAGAGTTCAAGTCACCAGCAATGACTAAGTTTCCATGAAATCACCGAAAAAGGTAGAGATAGGAACAGCCTTTCCATTCTTTGGATTTGTTCCAGGACGACAAATAGCAATCAGCTCAAAAGATCTATTCTCGCATGTCACGTAGCAATCAATATATTCCAAAGATTTTGTAATTCCCTGTCTTTTAATGTTGACATCTATATCATTCCTGTAAGGAACTGCCACACCCCCACCCTTTCTATTTTCACGCTGTTTGTGTATAAATTTGTAGCTGTTTTTTGGATCAGTCTGTAGAAGTGCTACTTATTCAGATTTTAAAACAATTGAAACCTCAACAAACCACTCAAGAGTAGAAAATGTAATTTTCCATAAATTTACAAAATTTCGTCCTTCGTTGTTAAAAGTATGACGTCATCAGTTCAGATGATGGTTTTAAATCCATACTTTTCTGATGTCAGCAAATTTAGATGATGTATGCATTAAATGAAGGTACTCTTCAAGAACAATCGTTTGGTACCAAGCATGACTTAAGAAATAAAACGAGGAGGTTGTTGATTTTTTGCGATTTTTTGTGACCACTCTCAAAATATGGGCATCTGCTGGTCACGTAACTTAACTTGTGATAATGAAAAGCCTAAAATTTCATTGCAAATTGAAAAGGAAAATGCTTTGATGCATCGGCCGCGCACTGTTAATTCCACAGTCCTTCAAACGTCTTTACTGTTTTTCACTTACCCGGTATAAAATTTTATATGCAGCTGCAAGATAAATGTCTTTCTTTCATCACTTCATTTGCTTTCTTAAATATTTTCACTATGCAATTATGATGCTGAATTTTTGCAGACAAGAAGCTGCACCCTATTGTTTCATTTTACTTCCCAGGGCCACCGGTTATCGTGAGAGTGGACCTATCAATTATAAAGCTGCAAGATATTAACGACGAAGAAGGAGTGAGTATTACAGTTTTATGGACAGAGAAGAAATTGCGTAAAATGACGTCATCAAGCAATCTGAGATAAGGAAGTATTTGAATAGATAAGCTTTTTGAAATGAAAAATCAAGAGTTTAAAGCCCTAGGAAGAAAATACGAAGTGTTGCCTAATTTTCAGATCTGTTGCAGGGAACTAGGGGGCTCAAAGTTAAGAGTTTTTGCTCATGCGTGCGCAGTTTCTGCTCTCTCAGTTTTATTAAGGTACTTAAATGGATTTATATAGCTTCCTTACCCCGAGCAGCTCACTTCTCTTTTAAGAAGAAGCTAAAACGACATGCGAATCGCACTACACTTGGTTTACACGACCCTTATTAATATAACGATTTCCAGTTACCTCTCAAACGAGAAATCATCTCATTACAGCAAAGATTCTTTACTTTGTTTAGATTCTTTACTTTGTAAGGTTTTTCTAACCAATTCGATTGCTTCCGTTGAAACGAGATTTCGACAGAATTAATTTGCAATACCTAACTGTCCTAAGAGTGATTTGATCGGTGAATTCACTATATAAGGGTAAAGGACCATGGTTGCAGATTTAAAAACACTAGCTGACTAGCTGGTCTTGGCAAAGTTGTCCATTCCAACAGATTGATCAATCAAAGCTGACCAACAATGGTTGCAACTCAAAGTTTATATTAAAAATGCAAGGAGATTGGTGTTGAGGAGTAATCTCGTATGGAGAATAATCCTACGAAAACAGCTGCAAAATGTCAAAGTTGCATCAGTACTTTAGACCAACATTAACTCAATCAAGTCCAGTATGATTATAAGTTAGAGTTGAGGTGCTAATAAGTAATGACAACTGCCACGATGTGATGAGCTTAAAGAGGATTGTTCTTCGTGAGATAAAATCTTGCAAGATCCAACACACCTAAAATGGTCAAACCTCCTTTCCAACTAATTTGGTAAACTCAGGTTGTATTGTGCTTAGAAAAACTTTTGGTAGATTAGACAAAAGAGAAGGCCTTACAAGCTACTGAAGAAGGACAAGGTTAGTTTGAAGGATGCTAAGGTAATCCCAACAAGGGCATGCTGACGATGTGCAAGTGGCCTAAGCATTTTATAATCCTAAGTTTTGATAATTCGGATATAACAATCAGCAAAATGGCTAAAATGTTGATTAACTTGATTAGTTGAGCAAGTTGATGGTGTTTTCTCTGCTTCTGCTGTTCTGTCCTCCTCGATACAAAACAGCTTATAACCAACTGCTACAACCTTGCGACCTCCATAGGTCGCAGGGTTATAGGCCTAAACTGTTTTGTATCGAGGAGGACAGAGAAGAAGAAGCAGAAAAAATACAATCAAATTGCTCAAATAATCAAGGTAGTCAACGCTTTAGCCATCTTGTTTATAGTGATACCCAAATTAGCAAAATATAGGAAGATCAAATGCTTAACCCTATTTTAACCGGGGGGGGGCGTTTTTGGCCCCCCCTCCCGAACTTTTTTTAATAGCTCCTAAACGATGATAGCTATGGCACTGAAACTTGCTGACTTTTCCTAAAATTTAACTGGCAATCAGAAAATAAAAATTTCAATGCTTATTGTTAGACCACGTGACCACCAGATGCCCACATTTGGAGATTGGTCACGAAGAAAATCGTGAAAACTGCTCTAGTTTCTTTATTTTGTGCCGAATCTCGTCAATATATATACCATTCAATTTGTCTCGATGAGTACTTTCATTTGATATGTAATTTATCTATATTTGCAGACGTCAGCAATTTATAATTTCTATGACGTCATACGCCTTTATGACGTCATATTTCTAATGAATTAGCAATTTTTATATGAAAAATCATGTAATGACTTGAAATATTGACAAAACCACTTGATTTCACTCAAATTATGTGAAATTGATGATGTTTAAGCATTATTTTTGAGGAAACAATTTTGCATTGAATCGAATTACCGTTATTTATTTTGTTAATTGATTAGGAACCACAAATATTCATACAAAACTGAATGAAATCTCAAACTAAGGCTATCAAGTAAGTATTTGGATAGTTTTTAGCCTATTTTTGCCAGTTATTTAATGTAAATCTACTTGTTTTTCCTGATAGCTCAATTTCCTCAAAATTAGCCCTATTTTTGGTTGCCTAGCAACCAATCACGCGATTAAAAGTTAATTGATGCTATTTTTGGATTCTCCTTTATTTAATTATAAGACAGTGCAAGTTTCATTGTCATAGCTATTATAGTTCCGAAGACAATTAGGGGGGGGGCGAAAAACGCCCCCCCCGTAGAAAATCACTTTTTTTCACCCGGTTAAAATAGGGTTAAACCACTTGCATATCGTCAGCATGTCCTTGATCCCAGGTAACGCCACCGCTCCTCGGATATAAAAAATAACAATGGCAAAACATTGTAGTGACATAAACCACGAAAAACTTTTCTGCGTTACAGCAGTGGCTTTTGCATTCTTACACGTGTGTTATCCCTTTGGAACCTTCTCGAAGTAAGTATCATACCAAGAGGGTAACACTTGCTAAAGCGCGTATAAGTCATCCCAGCAAAGCCTGATTTCCATTGAGAAAATTCTTTGCGAAATTCGAAATATTTCTCGCAAAAGGCGTCTGCTCATTGTGCACCAAAAATTTCGCCGGTTCTTTGTGAAAAACATTCTCTGCGAAAAAAAGTTGAGCTCATTGCAACTTTTTTTCGCATTTCGCTCGCGAAATAATGATTTGGCCAATCAGGATGCAGCTGATGACGCACTACCGCATTCCTGAAATGACTGAAAGCCTTGTGGGTAAAGCAAGCAATTGTTTTGATTCAGAATCGGCCTACAGATTGGTACAGATAGCATCTGAACAAATATTTGATAAAGAGTGGAAATCGAAGAGCGAAAAAATTTCTCGAGAAAAAACTTCATCGATAAGATTCTTAAAACTGCAGATCAAAGTACACAGAAATCTAGCTTTTAGCAAATTCAACAGCACGGAGTTTGAACTCCATAAAACGACCCAAGAACAAAGAATCCTGCCTGTTTTATCTGGGAAATTCCGCTATTTTGTTTCTTGCTCGAAGAAAAGCACTCTACCTAAGATAAGTTCCTGTGGCCAGCACTCTGCACATTGCGGAGTTTGAATAATAATCTATGAAACTGGGAGGCGCTTGTGTTATGCTCTTCTTGCCTACGCTGTAAAACGTCGAAGAAATGGAGCAATTCTTGATCACTAGATAGACTTCTCCTTTTCAAGGATTTGTCAAGCTGAATCTTTTGGAAAGTCCACATGTTGAGGTCTTAGTCAGCGAGAAACATTGGCAAAATTTATAGGGATCCAAGTTAGCCCTTTAGCTAGAGACTGCCGCTTAAAACGCTCGAAACGAGGCAATGAATGTTTTCTGGGACTGTTCAATAAGGAAACTTTTATGAAGTTACAAAAGTATTTTTCGTTCAGTTCGCTTCAGTTCTTAGAGCGTCAGAACAAATTTTCTTATCTAGGTATATGGAGCTGATTTCTACATTCGGATGAGATGGAGAGATTCTCGATTATGTCACAATGAAAGTAAGCCAATCACTCTTCAAGAAATGCATGATAAAGATTTCTGGGCACCTGACATTTTCTTTGAAAATGCATTAAAAAGTACGAAGCATGAAGTTTTAAAACAAAATCACTATACCAGAATTTTGTCAGATGGAATCATTACATCCAGCACTCGGTAAGTTACTTCTACGAATGGATAAAGTCAGCTCCAGATGTTAATTATATGGTATGTAACTAACATGACATTATGATAAAATAGCTAACTTTCTTAATTGCCCTTTTTGGCTATCATTTGCCATTACCTCTCCTTCCGTATCAGCATCTTATGATGCACTGAAGGTTTTTGCAAAGGAGATGCAAGTATTGGTGATACCAATCCAATTAAAGGTTCTACAGGAAAAACGTATTTTGTTTGATCTCTTCTTTGGTCAATTTGTTCTATTGATTATTAGCAGTTTTGCATAAGCGCCTTTCGCGACTAGCTGATTTTAAAACCTCATTGCCCTGCACCCTCAGCTGATAATTATCTGACTTTTTGTCAAAAAGTGCATTCTATGGTGTAGTTAATGCTATATCAATTCCATTTAGAGCGTGGATTTAGAAAGCTTTCCCGAAATAGTTTATCTTACCTTCATGGGCTAACTGCTTAATTTCCGTAAATGACATGGATAAATAAAAATGCTGTGCAAGAATTACGGACTTTATTCTTCTATGCATAGAATTTGCATTTGCATCATCATTTTTCTTTTAATTAGCGTTTCAATCAAGGCGGATTGTCCAGTAGACCTTACAAAATATCCATTTGATGTGCAACGATGCGAGTTAGCAATGGAATGCTGTAAGTGTTTGTGCAATTTTTTGTGATTCTATAAAATCATACCCTGGGTACCAGGGTAATAAAATCAAAGCTCTTCATAAGCTGTCCACATGCACACATATATCCCACAATTCAAACTGTATCAATTCATATAATGATGATTGGCTTCGAGTTATTGACTTCTCCTGTAGTCTCCCGTAAGTCTTGAACCCATTAGCCCTTTGCTTCTTCGTGCCCTTAACTCCTGTTCAAACGCTATACAAATCTTATTTAGGATATTTCTCAATGGCTTGTGCCAAAACGCAGCTGTTTCTCCCGAAAAACTGCTTCAAGAAATTAGAATCCCTCTCATTGACCCAATAAGTTAAGGCAGCTCTTTGAGAGTTCAGAGATAGAATAAGATCTCCAGTTACTTAAAAAAAGAACATAGCATTGACTTGTAGCGACATTGAATATGTTTTTATCATAACCCTTCCGTTCTATTAATGCTGTTCACATTGTTCAAGGTATTTCATGTAAAATGATGTCCAGTGCAGTACAAGAGAATGCATGGCAAGAATATCTTACTGTCAAAGCAATAATTTAAAAACAAAACGTTTGTTTGCGCTATATGCTTTGCCACGCTAAAGGCCCCTCTATTTTTGCTACGTAAGACTGACCCCTTCGTGCAATAGCAGACTACAGCTATGAAGGACTTGAATTTTGTAAAAATTTAGCAGGTTATACCATTTAAACCAGTGACAGGTTGATAAACCGAGGAATGTGAAGGCGCATTTACAGTACTCCGTTTTTCTACTTTAACCTTTTCCTTACAGATCACAACCTAAATTCAAAATGTACAGAGTATCCCAAAAAAAGTACTTCCATTCAAAGATCGACAAAATTCGATTATCAAGCCTACTATGAAGATGTCTTGTTGATCTTTTTTGAATCATCCAAGCATATTCAAAGATGTCACACTATTTGTTTTCATCACTTCTCTTTATAACTTATGAGGATCAAAAAACTTTGATATGTTTTATTGCTCATAGTTTCTCATATCCCCTAAACTTTAGATTCATATGCAACAGATGACGTGCTCCTTGTATGGAATCCAATTAAAAAAGATCCTGTAAACATTCGTCGCAAAGAGTTAAAACAATTCATTGTCAAAGAAATAAAGACATCAGCAGTCAACGGTAGCTACTCGACAGGTATATCTCTCCATCTTTCTGTCTGTTTACTTCTACATTGCATCTGAAAGAAATGATTTGAATTGCTAATATTACCCACATACAAACTAATCACATACAATGAAAGTCCACAAAGAAGATCCTGTCTTGACATGAACTTACAATCTTACATCTTCGATGCTTGCTTCCTGATTTTTGTGTTCCACCCTGTTTGTCATAGGTTGCTTAAAGACCCTGTGCTCTCAATCATCTGTTGTCTGCGCACAAACCAGCAAAACATCACAGTTACTATAAACAGCGCACTTTGACCACAGAATATGGGGACATATATAGCTCTAAGGAGAAAAGCTTCCCTAATCCTTCAATTACTTTTGGGAAGCTCTTTTGTTTGAGTTCTAAGCGATGACTTCACAACTTTCATTTGAAGGTTGAAACGACGGTAAAGCCTTGCGATTGCGAGGCCATAATCTTTTTCATACAGCATGAAATTCATTGTCAGACCAGAAAGGATCATGGGGAGTACAGGGTCTTTAATTCGAAGAACAAATGAGGTGATATAGTTTTCATTAGTGACAACCCAAAACATTTAGTAAATCATTGTGCAAAATGAGCACAAACATTATGTTCATCAGTCATCGATCGAATAAGACTGAACAAGTCTGATGCCACCACAATACTAGTGTGCCATCCTCTATTATGGTACAGTATTTTTATTTGAAACAAAGATATCTCAAAGATGGTAAACAAAGAAACATCACTAGAAAACTTCCTTGAAACAATTTAAGAATCCTACGTAATAACGAACCGCCCTATTTGAAATAAGTTAGCCATTACATAAGAAACAAAGCACCTTGGTTTGAGAAATGTGGTTTCTCATATGCAGGATTTGTCATTAACCGATATTCTATCAGCAAACATCTTTCAATCTACCATAAACATCGTCTTTTGGAAGTTACCATAATTGCTTATAATGACAGGTGTTTCTCTTTTAAAACAAGACCCTCAAAATTAGAGCAGTAAAACTGGGCACAAGAACATGGAATGTGTCAAAAGATATACCGCTATGAAATTTGTAGAAGCAAAATCCACACGAGATCCAATCCCGTGCATTGTAGACTTGACATGTAGACTTGTACTTGACATTGTAGACTTGACATGTAGACATTGTAGACTTGACATTTGGTTTGAATAAATCGTAAGTGATATCCTAAATCCCCTGGTCTTTAATCTTCCTTCCTTTCTCAAAGATACTACTCACTTTCTCAACAAGCTCTCCGACATCGGCACTCTTCCTGCTAATTCCCTCCTCGTAACCTTAGATGCATCTTCACTATATACCAACGTACCTCACTCTGAAGGCGTTCGGGCTGCCAGGGAGTACCTCGACAAACGCACCACACAAAACCCGCCTACCCAAACCATATGCAACCTTATAGACATCATTCTACGCAATAACAATTTTGAGTTTAACGAACAATTTTATTTACAGAAACACGGCACAGCCATGGGTACTCGTATGGCACCCCCATAAGCAAATCTTTTTATGGGGGCCGTTGAGGAAAATGCCCTACATAGCGCACCACACAAGCCCCTTGTTTGGTGGCGTTACATCGACGATATTTTTTTAATCTGGACTCACGGACATGACAAACTCACAGAATTCATATCCATATTGAACAACATCCACCCTAACATCAAATTTACCAGTGACATATCATCTACCAGCACACACTTCCTCGACGTAACAGTTATACTCAACAAAGACAACACCATCTCCACAGACCTCTACGTCAAACCGACAGACACGCACCAATATCTCCTCAGCACATCCGCCCATCCTAAACATACGAAACAGTCAATACCGTACAGCCTCGCACTACGATTACGACGAATCTGCTCCAACGACGACACATTTACTAGACGCACGAACCAACTGCTCACATACCTTACCAACCGAGGATACAAACGCAAACATGTACGCAACGAAATACGGAAGGCTTCCAAAATAACGCGACAATCAAGTCTACAAACGAAACTGAAAAAACACAACAACAGAACACCATTCGTAGTTACCTACCACCCTAACATACCACAACTTCATTCCATAATCCACAGCAACTTCCACATACTACAAAATTCGACAAACTGCAAGGAAGTCTTCCCTGACCCACCGATACTGAGCAACCGCAGACCAAAAAACCTCAGGGAATACCTGGTGCGCGCCAAAATAAAAAATGATGCCACCACAACTCCCAGAGGTATATCCAAATGTCCATCACGACGTCACTGCCACACATGCCAACACATACAAGACGGAACACGCACAGTCACATTCTTAAACACAAACAAGACCTTTGACATACGACAAAGCCTTGACTGCAACTCTACTAACGTCATATACTTACTGCAATGCAAACAGTGTCTACACGACAAAAAGACCGACTGCCAATACATAGGACAAACGGGACGACGCATAAGAGACAGATTCAACGAACACCGACGAGACATTATAAACAAACGTACTGACACATCCGGAGTTGCACAACACTTCTGTAAACCCGGACACTCCATACAAGACTTACAGCTACTGCCACTACTCCAGGTACATGACACCAGAGAGAGTGTGAGACGAGCCAAAGAAACATTCTTCATTGGCTTGGCTAACACTCTGTCACCCAACGGACTTAACAGAACCACAGATCGCTAACAAACATAATGCCACTTCAATTGTACCTATAAGCACACTCTCTTACCTTGCCTATCCTCATTCATATTCACCATCATCATCATATCATCCCATCATCACCATCATCATAATCATCATCATCATGATCATCATCATCATGATCATCATGATCATGATCATCATGATCATGATCATGATCATGATCATCATCATCATGATCATCATGATCATGATCATGATCATCATCATCATCATCATCATCATCATCATCATCATCATCATCATCATCATCATCATCATCATCATCATCATCATCATCATCATCATCATCATCATCATCATCATCATCGTTATTACCTCATAAAACCATTTATAACCCGTTTTGCTTTTCAGTATCACAATATCATATTATCCACGTCACAATCATCATCACCATGATATCACATAACCCTCGTAAAGTTAACCGATATAGCCTCTGCGTAGCAATCATATCTAGCCAATCACATGTAACCTCTCTTTTTCAAATCGTTGTACATATTTATATCGTCAATGTAACTAAAACATAACAGCCCTGAAGAAGTTCTGCATGGCAGGACGAAATATTGGCAACTAATATATATATTTCTTAAGTTCGCACATATTTGCTGTTGTTCTTCGTCGCATTGCGGTGTTCCTGCTTTCAAACTCATTGTAGACTTGCCTTGAGTTTATTTCGTCATCTGTAATAAGTCTATCTCCAATTTTTTTGATTGACGAAATAGACTTGGGGCAGACATTGTGGGGGCCTTAAAAGAGGCTACTTACGCAGTGCCGTTTTCGTAACTGCAAAGTAAAATAGCATTACTTGTTCTTTGAACTGAGGAATAATGAAATTCATACCTTTAAATGGCTGATTGTTTATCTCTGTGCCTTTCTTCATTTCCCGAAATCATTGCAACATCCTGCCGCTATGACAACATCGGTCCTGTTGCTGTTGTTGTACTGCAATGATGCTATATTATTGGTTGTATATGGTAGCTTCATAATATGATGATGTAAAACATGCGCATCGTATCTGCGTGCAGACAATACCCAAGGAAAACGTATAGTCTGCGCAACGCCGCTCAATGTCGCGTATTGCATGAGTCAGCATTTCATTTCAAAATTAGTTTGAATGGCCTTTCTACTTATTTTCTGTGTATTGTCTGCCGCAGGGTGCTTAAAATTCCAGAGTATTGTGTTATCAAACGTAGTTTGCTTAGAGAACAAGGCGAAACATGAGATTTATTCACATGATAGCCGTTCTCAAATCTGATTGCTTCCTTGTTTCGCAGGAAAGCGATATCATTGGCTGTTACAACAACGCATTTTCTTTCCTATCAAATAAATGCTGAAGCACGCACTAAACAACAGCGAGCAGAGTTGCGCAGACTATACCTTTTTCTTGGGTATAGTCTGCACGCAGGCTACATACAACAATGTTGCGTTATTGCAGCCCAACAAAGAACAGCAACTGGACCAATTTTGTCATAGCGGCAGGATGCTGCAATGACCTCACGAAAATAGACATTTTTCATTTTTCTTGATTACTCGAAAATTTTTATGTACTGCACATCGGCGGAATTTTTGACTCGGCCGGTATAGAGGGGTATCGCCCTGGTTGAGGGTAAACGCGTTTTGACCGATTTTAACTCTCTTGCGTTTGTTGCTGAATAACAGGCGTTTGGGCCTAGTTAAAACCAAAACGCGTGCAAAAATATTTTGGTGACTCCATTTGCTTAACATTTTCTTGTTTGTGTTTCTTAAAACTCCGTCCACAAACAGAGGGAGAAGTGCACAAAGAAGCTCACCTAAGATGTAACTTTAAGCATCCGCCATTTTTCCTTTCACATTTTGTTGCACAATTTTCTTTTTGCTTGGTTTCTTGACGTTGTTAAAACTTTCACAGCAAACAAATGGCCTCTTGCCAAGCTCCACCTGTCTAGAATAAGTACTTCACGTAAATTCAGAGATATGGCATCCGCTTCTGCCAAGACGGGCTTCTTTTTGCACGCCGTCTGATTGGCCTAAAGTCGCCCTGGTTGAGGGTACTGTGGTATCTTCCGGTTCTTGAACGAAATCTACATTGTCAACGCATGACGGGCGACTACTGTTTGCTGTAAAAGGACATATTACGGGGCAAAAACAGGTTTGTTCTATCAGTGGACTGTAAAAACTATTTTTTTAAAATCATAAATTGATTTAAGCATCGTTCAGTTCACCGAAGGAGGAAAACTTGATGTCAGTTTGCTTGAAAAGTCTTTGAACGAAGGCGGCAACGAAGGTCAGTGTTTAGGATAACGAAACACAGCAAACACAATCAGAAAGCATTTGATAACAACAAAAACTCTTTAATCGTTGATATGCTGCTAATTTTCGCATCAAGTTATCTTAAATTTACCTGAAACCATGTGAAAATTTGGATACCCTCAACCAGGGCGACGTTGGAAATTTAGGCCCTCTCAACCACTCTGTTCTTGAGTAGCTCGCTCTTAAAAACAGCATCACCAATGACAAATATATTGTATATCAACAACAGTAAAGAGTTTACGAAGGTGTTCATGGTAAGTTTCGTTCTGAAAATTTTTTCGTTCAACAGGAATATTCGACCAACGTGAAATACCCTCAATCAGGGCGACACCCCTCTATCATATCACAACACAAAGCAGCTATCCCCTTCCCTTTAACTGTTTATCTTTTATTTGTTTTTTTCTTACTGTATCTAGTATAGTTGAATTGTAAGTGCCAGCCGCAGTGGAGACCAGATGACCAAGTGTCCTTATCTACCGTGGCCGGTACATAGAAATGTATCGATTTTGTATCTTTAACGTTTTTTTAGTTCTACAAAAAATAGTCATAGAAATAAACATTACAATAAACCATTCATTAAAGGTATGAATTTCTTTGTTCTTCAATCTAAGGAAAACGTCTTGCTGGTGTTGTTTTATTTTTCAGTTCGGAAAACAGCACAGCGTAAATTGCCGCAATTAAGCAAGGCTCTCCACAATATACGCGATTGGGCCTCCTCTGCAAAAAAAGCTACATTCTTGAGAACTGTAAACACATTCTGGTTCTCAAAGCAAAAACTGGAGTAAGTCACTGTTGGTCTACTGCGAAGAGATTTTGGTCGAAACAGTTGACAAAAATGTGCTGATGAAAGGTTACGTCTTTCTGAGGTTTCCAAATGATGGTGGCAACGATGTTTGCTTGCATTCTAAAATCAGATTTCCACTTAATATTCAACGTACATCGACACGAATCCAAGTAGGTAGCAAGCGCAGATGACAATTTTTGAAGGTTGTAAGAATTAGGGAAAGACGGGTAAAGCGAACTACTTTGACGGTTTTTCAAGGATACGCAAAAGAGACTGCAGCTGACGGCACACTTTTTCACGTTGTTTTGACATTACGTCTTTTGGTAAGTTTATCCAGCAGAAATATTTTTCAAATCTTTTTCCACTGTCTTACAAAAGAGCTTTCACTGGAGACCACTTCGCCTAGTTCACTTTACCCCGACACAGGGTACAGTGAACCACTTAGCAAATTGTTCAATAAAACCAATCAAATAGCAGGTGAACCTGAAATCGTTAATCATTGTGCCACCCTACGCAGTCCTTTGCATGCCAAAATCAAAAACTTCAAAAAAAATTTCACAAGATAGGCATGTAAAAATTGAAATGGTGGCCTGTGTTGAGAAGAATCCTTGCAGAATCAAAACATTTATGAAAAAATGTTTTTGGGTACAAATTCGAGTCACATTGTGAAATCTGAATACAAATCGATGGACATGACAATCTATCTTTCCTGTATCGATAGATATCCTTGATTCATCAAATCATACAGAATTCTTGGATCTGCAATTGCATTTCTAAATGAATGTCAAACCTCGACAATCAAATTTCAGGAAGGTTGTTGAGCAGCCTGTATTAGAATATTTTTCTGCATAACACAACCTGACACTGCAAATTATGATTTTCTGAAAGCTTAAATATAAAGGAAACGAGAATAAATAAGATCTTTTTCATCTCACTTCATGTTCACGTGACAAAATAAAAAATCCTAGGTAGTTATCTTTACCCCGTAGTTCACTTTACCCCGTCTTACCCTATATGCTCTATGTGACGATTCGTGTGGATACATACTTAATCAATGAACTGAAAACCCACATCATCCAATGGTTGATGAAAAAAGTTATCACTTTCAGCAACCTTTGGAATAAAAAGAATGCGGTTATATTCAAAGCTAGATTGTTAATTTATTTGTCAAAGGCAAACTTAGGTGTGGAAATTTTGTTTGGTATAGCACTCACTTATCTCATTCACAAATATGAGAAAAATGCAGACAAGGGGCTTGTATTTGACCAAGAATACCACTTTCGCCTCTGGTACATGATTTACTCGCCATCTAATCACATATTTGATACCAGGTGAGGCAGAAAACAGTTCCCACTTTTGAATATTCATAGGATCACCACTACTGTATGGATTGGAATGCATCAATATTTGCTTGACAGCCAAAAGATTGAAATATTTTGCTACTTTTCTTGCCTTTTTACGAACATCGGAAGTATATATAAACTGAACTTTGCAAGAATTTGACAGTTGCAAAATTGCAGGAAAGGTCTAAAATACTTGATGGAGCCATATAGGACTCTACAAACAAGACAATAAAGAAAATGAAAGTTCTCGTGCATTACAGATACCATCTGCATATTTATTGTCGTGGGATTGAAAAAATTTACTTAAAAAACTACGTCTTATGACTCTTGAGAGAAGTTAACGGCTCATTGCGTATTGCTCTGTGTGTAGCGAGTAGTTGCAATCTGATCAAGTATGCTGGGGCCGTTTTCAGTCATTTTGCAACTATTAAATCTTTTTTAAAGTTGACTTAATACTATTTTCCAGTGCATGTATGAAAAAGAAGAAAAATCACACAGACACTTCGATCTTTTTGGCTCTAATAGCAACCACAATCACCCGAGTCCGTGAGGCACTATGGTTGAAGCGAATTTTCGAATATGGGAACTATTTCTGGCTCACCCGATACAATCTTAAATCTTGCTATTCCCTAGACTGTCAAAGGTCTTAATATTTTTAACTCACTCATTATTGAAAATGATTTCTCATCTCAAGGTGTGTTCTCTGGTTTGACAGTTACTTTCATGATGGAAAGAAGAATTGGCTATTATGTTTTTCACGTTTTTCTTCCATGCACATTCGTTGTCATGTTGTCATTTTTATCATTTTGGATGAGCCCCGAAGACGTAGGTAAGTTAATGTTTTTGGTGTCTTGATGATTACGCATTGACGTAATAAATCTCATCCATATTACGGGTTGCCACATATGTATTTAACGATATCCAACTCAGTTTTAAAAGAAATTCAGTTTAAGGCCTCATTTTATTGTTGCAATCATGATGCTAACAATCATGAAAATGATAGCCTGCGTGCATACAATTCCCAGGGAAGAGGAATCGTCTGCGCAACGCCGCTCAATATTGCGTATTGTACGAGTCAGCAGTTCATTTTAATAGCAGTTTGAATGGCGTTTTTTACTTAGTGTCTGTTTGTTTTCTGTCACAGGGTACTTAAGATTCCAAGGTATTGTGTGATTATAGTAGTCTGCTTAGAGAACAAAGTGAAACCTGAGATTTTATCACATCATAGCCGTTCTCAAATCTGATTGCTTCCTTGTTTCGCAGGAAAGCGATATTATTGGCTGTTACAACAATGCATTTTCTTTGTTATCACATAAATTCTGAAGAACGCACTGCACAGCAGCGAGTGGCGTTGCGCAGACCATACCATTTTCTTAGGTATAGTCTGCACGCAAGCTATGAAATGATAGCTTATTGTCTCTTTATCGTCATAGCAACAAGAACAATGGAGTTGCGTTTATATGAAGCTTTCCATCAAGTGGCCGAAACCACCTTACATGACAATTTATTTGAAGAGTGTTACATTCCTAACCGCTACGCCTCATGAGGACCAGGCACACAGGACATTTTTCGATACATATTCAGCTCTTGAATTATTCAAACTGAAGAACATCGTCAGCAGTGTCGGACGACTCAAAATTCAGTTTAAGGTCTTATAGAATTCAAAGTCATTCGCACTAAGTTTAAAAGGCTTTGCAAAGGTTGAAGAATTGTACAACACAACATGAGTGACGCTTTCTCTTCTTTTACAACAGATCATTGTTTTCATATTTTTTGGTCCATTGGATCAAACCATGAAATTTTCGGTTATAACGTTTAACCAGGAGATGCTCTCTTCAACTCCTCAACCTGTCAACAAGAGTTTCTGTGGGGGAGACTGACCAAAGTAAATTTGGTACTAAAATTGCCTCATGATATACCCTAAAACTTTGCTTTTAAAATTTGAGCTTAACCTAGCTGATGCTCACGATTCGTCTGTCCACATTTAATCATCAAATACGTTCATTGCAGGAGACCGTTTAGCACTTGGAATTACAACTGTACTGACCATCGTTTTCCTGATGGAATCAATCAACAATCACCTTCCAAAAGTCAGCTACATCAAGGCTATTGATGGCTACTTGATTGGTTGTTTTATTTTGGTATTTTTGACGGTTTTAGAGACAATTGCTGCCTACCACATCCAGAAGAATCATTGCGAAGAGAAAACGGCTCGCGAAACAATACCGCAAAAGCGAAAAGGTACTTTTGACGCCATTTTAAGGCAGAAAAGAAAGAGCAAACCTGTCATGATTCAAAATGATGTTATCAACGACCCGAACGAAGCAGAGTTTCATGCAAAAGTAAAAATACCCAGCAATCAAGGCAAAATCGATGCAAATAACGACGACAAGCAAATGAACAGAAAACTTTGCATTGATTCATGCTGCAAAATAGCTTTTCCTTGTTTTTTTGTCATTGCAAGTCTCCTCTATTTTGTCCTTAATATAATGTTCAGGCGGATATGAATCATGTATCTTCACAAGGGATTTGCTTACACATGTGAAACCTGGCTAATGCAGACAATGGAAGGAAGAAAAATACATTGCTCGAAAATATACATTCAAAGATGAAATCTACACAGGAAATGTATACTATGGGGTCACATCGTGGACAAAATCAATTCATGCAGATGACGTCGTGAATGACAGAAGATGTCGTAAATCGTAGATCATGTCGTTGCTAATGCTTTATGATATCGTTACGCATGATTTCCGCCACCTAGACCATGATATTACCCACAGATGAGGTCATAATCCTTAGATGACATCGCTGCGCATACTTCATGATATCCTCACACAAGATTGCCGTCACGTGGACCATGATATCGTTACGCATCGATGACAATCATCACGATATCATGAATCATGGATCGGATCGTGAATCATACTAGACGATGTCATCCAAATACAATCATTGATTGATCACTTTGTCACAAAAATATTTCTTTTAATCAGTGATTTGCAGTTGATCAATTGATGATCTGCTTATTTGCATTTCTTGAGATTTGAAGTCCTGCTGTACAAAACAGATGAATACATCTTACGGGGGCTGTGCTGCCTGGCTTTGTGACATTGTTATTCACGAAGACCTTGATTTCGGAGTTCATTGATGAACATTAGGAAGTATTCTTATAAGTTTTGGATTTTTGATTTTGGTCTGATGGCATTTTGGTTGCCATCGACTCCCCACAGAGATTCTCATCCAAAACAGATCCGAGACATGTGACGACTGAGTGTTGTTTGATTTCTATATCACCCCTCCTAATATTCATCTTTTTTAGGTTTTTGTAGTTTCTTCCGTCCAAAAAGAATGGATTTGGTTTTATCCTCGCCAAAGTGAATACTTAGCTTGTTTTCAACAAACCAATTGCAGAGAGAGTTAAAGTTTCTATTCAAGTTGTTTTCAATACGTTCGACATCTGTGTCTCTAAAGATTAGGCAGGAATCATCCGCGTACAGAAGCAGGTCGCAACAGCCGTGCCATGTCATTCACGTAAAGGAGGAAAACGAGTGGACCGAGAATTGACCCCTGAGGGACTCCACAAGACAAATTACCAGGGCCTGAGATTTCCTTCCCTATGTTGACTGAGAATGATCGGTCCTGAAGGTAAGATTTAAACCATAAAATGGCAGAGTCACTAAAACCAAAACATGCTATTTCATCCAAGAAAGTTTCGTGGTCAATTGTGTCAAATACTTTTTGTAAGTCAATATAAATCATACCTGCGAACATACAAGTTTCAAATCCTTGGAGGATCTTATCACTGAGGTAGGATATTATCACTTGGAGGATCTTATCACTCAGTTAACTCTCCATTCTATCCATGAGAAAAGTCGATTTGATCGAATTCATTCAAATTTCTCCCTTCCGTCAAACAACTGCTCAGTCCCATTTTTGTGAATTTTCCTTTTGTACTATCAGTTACATGGTAGATTTTTGCACTCTTCTTCATGGTGTTGCCACACGGTAGACATGATATCTTGCTCCTCGTGGTATCGTCTTCGTTGTATAAGTATTTTGTAGGTAGCGTATCAACTATCATGTGTAGCAAATATTCAGTGGATACAAGAAATGTATATTCATATAACGAGGCGATGTTGCTAACCGTTGAACCACAATCATCGTTATTGAAAATGATGTCCTTGATTGTGTTATGCAAGTAACCTTAAATGTACTGGGTGAGCCAGAAAAAAGTTCCCGCATTTAAGAATCTATTGCACCAAGAGTACATCACAGATTTGAATGATTCAAATACCAGTTAAAAGCTGAAAGATCGAAGTTTTTTTGTGATTTTTCTCACCGTTTTACCAGCACTAGGAGCATTGGTAAATGTAACTTTATAACTTTACCTATATTTCTAATGCTCGTGAGACAGCGAGAAAAATGACAAAAATTCTTCCATCGTTCGGCTTTTAACCAGAATTTGAAACATTCAAATATGTAAAATACTCCTAGTGGTATGAAATTTCAAAAGTGGAAACTCCTTTCTAGCTCACCCGTTATATACATGTAACAAGGCGATATCGCTAAACATTAAAAAAGAACCATCCTTATTGCAAATGATGTCCTTGATTATGTTATGCAACCTTATTGTCTAACTTATTTTCCAGCTTTATGAGTTTCATTTTGAAACGCTTTAGCTTCAATGGGACGCATTTTATCAAAGTTTTCATCAGCTTCTGGGCTCTTACCCCCAATGGCAGATTTAGGGGGTGCAGTTGTGGGCAACTGCCCCCCCTTCACGATGAAAACTCAGCTTGGCGCCCCCTCTTTACCGAGAAATGCGCCCCTCGTCGTTATGCTGTGATACTCTTATTTGAATTTTGTGATCAAAATGTAGGGCAAATGTAGAAGTCAAGACGTTATTTAGTACAAAAATTAATGAATTTTCGCAATCAGGAGTCCATAAGATCAACCTTTCCGCGTCTTAGATTTGATTAAATCTGACAAGTGGTTGCTGATTTATGGAGAAGGAAGTCAAAATTACTGGTTGCTTCAAAACCAGATGATTTTATCGCCGTACTTAACCTTATAGCTTGAATGTTAGCATTAAATTGACTTAAATTTAGCAATTGTGTCAGTAAACACATTCGAGAGTAGTTGATGACCAAGTAAGTCAAGAATATTGACCACGCAGCCTGTTGAGTGCAATATTGTTCGTTTAAAAGAACTTCATCACATTTGAAAGACAAAATAGCTGATTGATGCATGTCACAGCCTGCAGCACTTGTAATGCATATTACTATTTTCACCAAAGCTATTAGATACGTTGAACATTCTTGATTATCACAATATCCAATCTACCATTACGTGTTTCACTTGTGAAAATCAGAAAACCGGGCTAAGTACGTTTTTTCAATCAATTTCTTTGTTTTTAACATAATAGGAGAATAATACCATAATACCACCTAAATGATGTTTTTCAATAAAGTAGACCCGCATTTTAGATGTTGCTGCTCTGTCTGAGGATGTGCTGGAGATACCATTCTGAGAAAATTGCAAAAGCTACCAAATCGGGCAGCTCGGGTCACTACAAACAATCCCTTCGATCAAGCATTGATGCCATAGGGTGATTATCAGTCAGAAAAATAACGGACTTCGAGACTGAATGGGCTTGCATTTCCTTATATGCAATCAGTGTTTCACAAATTGTCTGATCCCTGCAATTGGACCTCACAAAATACCAGTGCTGACGTTAGGATTCCTTTGTGCAAGACCTCAAATGGGCAACAGATCTTTCCGTAGTGAGGAGTTACTGTTTTTGGAACCAGTTGGGCTATGAAATCAAAACCAGGTGGGCTATGAAATGGTCTTTCTTTAGCTACTTTCAAAACGAAACTGAAAGCGTTTTTGAAAGATCAAAGAGAATGATCATCTAAATCAAGGTTCAGCAAATAAGCTTGACTTCTGAGTCCCTTGCTTTCTACATATACAGGGTGTCTCAAAAAAATTGTTCGACGTTTGATTAAATACTAAAAAATAACGATACGCTGAATGGACCTTTGGTCAAGTCACCCTTGTCCTGAGATTTTGAATTAATTTTTGAAACAAGAATCTTGCAAATCCGATAAAAATTCATGGGGCTACAAGCTTTTGAAGTTCAAGTTTGTGCGAAAGCTAACCAGAGGCCTCGAAATGGCATTTTTGGTAAAAGTCCCATAGGCCGTCGTTTCTGTTATTTCTCAATTGTTTCAGGGCGAACCAAGTGGGATTCAAACAGGCATTCGATAACCTAACTGTCAAGCATATGGATGCTTTGAGGAAACAGCTTCAGTCTCTCGCCGATTTTGTTTTGAACCACTGTTTTTGGACCTATGCAATGCTAAGGAATTTGAGAATGATCGCAAGAAATAATTTACTTTAGAAGTCGTATTTGGTTTGCTCTGATATCAACGAGAGGTATGACATTGGATAAGCTTTTCCTACCTCCGTCTTCGAGCTTTTTGTAATACTAGTAATCTGGGGGGTCTCTGGTTTCAGCTATCGCATATTTTTGATCTTCGAGAGCTCGTAGCTCAGTGAATTTTCAACCGATTTGCACGATTTAAGTCTCTAAAATTATTCCATAATCTTGGGGACAGGGTTATCTTTCCATGAGCCTGTTCATGTCGTTTTTATTTTTCAATATTTAATCAAACGTCGAACAATTTTTTGAGACACCCTGTACTTTTTGTTTTAAATAGGATCTTTGAATTGTAAGTTGTCTTGTAATTTACATCCAGATAAATAGGTCAGTTCTGTACAGGGTTTATGATGCATTGCTTGATGATCTCTTGAAAAGGTCGGGTGAGCTAGCAATCCACGGCAAAAATTTGCGAAAAACCAAGCGATATGACCTGCGAACAAATAAGCTCTTGCAGCTCTCTAAAACCAATACGTTAGTTTATGGGAACAATTCTTTATCATTTGGAGGAAGCATTTTGTGGAACACTTCTCTGACACGATAAAAGCTGCTCAAAACACAAAGCAATTCTAAAGTATGATAAAGAGTATCCTGCGTGCAGACTTAGCTGGAAAGGAGACACTTGCAGTTGCAATATCTGCAGATGATGTGTAAATAGATTCATGTATATATCTACGTTGATGTTATTTATTTGAACATAGTATTGTAAATAGTTGGTATTTATTAGTTTTCTTTAAATTATTGTTTACAACAACTTTAAATAAATAAATAGTTTTATTGTTATTATTATAGAAATTATGGCACTTTGAAAATCAGCATTCAAGTCTACAGGATATACTTAACCCTGTCGGAATAGATAAAAATGAAATGATAGGCAGTCCTTGCACATAAAAGGATAAATTTCTGAAGGTTCTGTCTGCATGCACTAAAATACAATCAACATCTGATGCACAAAGCATCGTGGCGAAATCTATGAAATTACATCAGGCTTCAAAACTGTTGCAGTCCGATAGTTCAATTTCAATTTATTCATATACACATACGAAAACGATTGTCTTGTCGAAAGTTACCGACCATCGCTGAAACCCTTTAAGCCATAGTCTATTGGTAATATTTGAATATCCTAATTGCGCGTGTACGTTTGTGTCAGCCAATCTGATATAACTGAAAGAAGTGACACAGCTACCTTAACGCCTGTTTTCTTTTGAACACACTTTCGTTTCTTCCATCGTCGAGTTATTTTCGTCGAAAGGCTCCCAAGATTGTACTTATGTTTTTGTTAGTTTGCCATATATTCATAAACACTCGCACTTATTTTATTTTAATAAAAACAAACTTTATTCGACAATTAAAATAAAATAAAATTGAAATTAAATTAAAATAAAGTAAGTGCGAGTGTTTAAAAATATATGGCAAACAAACAAAAACATACCGTAAAAGCTCTATTAAGCCCCCCCTCTCTATTAAGCCCCCCTCTCTAATAAGCCCCTCCCCTCTGAGTCAAAATTTGAAATAAGCCCCCCCTCTCTATTAAGCCCCCCCCCCCACTCATACGAAATCCTAGAATTTACAAAATATTTTCCGTTTATTTAGCTATACAACCTTACATGTTAATTTCAGTATGATTTGGGATAAAAACTGAGTCGAATTTGTGTATTTGAGCCAGAAAATTGTGTGCTGAATCTGCAAAATATGGAATAAAAGAACTGAAAAGCTACCAAATATATCCTTTTCGCTTGATTTTTTGAATAAGCCCCCCCTCTCTAATAAGCCCCCCTCTCTATTAAGCCCCCTTCTGGAAGATCCAAAATTAAATAAGCCCCCCGGGGGCTTAATAGAGCTTTTACGGTAAGTACAGTTTTGGATACAACACTCGGGATTAAAGCTTTAGCAGGTTCTGCTAAAAGAAGAAGTGCTTCCAAGATTATTTGCTTGCATCATTGCCATCCAAAAATTATGGATGATAAATAAAGCAGCTACTGGATGCGTCAGGAAAGTATCTACTCTCGAGTACCGAATAATCGTCCCCCCCCCCCGCTTATTAATTTTTGAAAAATTCTCCAACCCCCCCACTCCTTTATTACTCCAAACCCCTTTTATTAATTTTTGGAAAAATGAAATGATAGTAAACATATCATAACCACAATCATAATCATAAGAACTTATTTATAGTTGGTTTACTTCTAGTTAACGACAACTAATTAACACCAACTATCTACAGAATACAATATATAATATAACAAAATGTATAAAGCCCTAAAATAAGTGCAGATGTAGCACGTGCAGTTGTTGCCATCCCAGCAACGTATTTCTTTTTCGAATTTCACGCGAGAAGTTGTTAATTTTAGGTCATCACTAAGAGCATTCCACAACAGACTCCCTCTAAACGATAGGGAATTTATTCCGTAGCACTGAGAACTTGCCGAGGGGAGCTTGCATAGTTCCTTAGTCCGTAGGTTGTAGGGAACATCTTTCTTGATAAAGAAATCCCATATGTACTCTGGATTGATAACATACTTTCCAACCCCCCCCCGCTCTTATTACTCCAACCCCCATTTTACTAATTTTCTGGAAAAATGAAATGATAGTAAACATACTTTTTGAACGAACGCAGGAAAAGCCTCAAGAAGTGCATTCAACAGAACCAGTGGCGGATTTAGGGGGGTGCAGTTGGGGCAACTGCCCAGTTGGGGGCAACTGCACCGATGAAAACTCAGCTTGGCGCCCCCTCTTTACCGAGAAATGCGCCCCTCGTCGTTATCCTATGACACTCCTATTTGAATTTTGTGATCAAAATGTAGGGCAAATGTAGAAGTCAAGACGTTATTTAGTGCAAAAATTAATGAATTTTCTCAATCAGGAGTCCAAAAAGTTTTGCGCGCCTTTGGCGCGCTTTTTCCCTATAGTCCTTTGGGCGCCCTCTTTTCAGGCTGCCCCTCCTTCAACTTTGCGCTGGATCCGCCCCTGAACAGAACCAGAGTTCGTAGGTAGATGTGTTAGTAACATCACTGTTCACATAGAAATTGAAAATAGTCGTCTTCTTAGGGAAACACCCCCCCCCCCTCCCCCGTTTATTCGGTACTCGAGAGTACTGTCTATGGGACACAATAAATTGTACACATGACCGAATTTGACGATTAAGTAATGACTAAATCTTTTGCCAAATTGCAAAATAATATCTAGCGAGATTTTGGTCGATTCCGTCGGCCACCTGCCACTGTCATTGTGGGGGCTTTCTTGAAAATCCTCACCTTGAAATCATTCTAAATCACTGAAACAGTATCGATCACATTTGTCGATACAAAGCTAAACAGTGCAATGAGAAACGTTGAAGAAACTACCGTTGAGAATTAAGAAGAGGATCATGATGATCAGTTGCACAAGCGATCTCTGATGATCACACAATCTTTCAGCAGTACTTCAAAATCTTCAGTTCAAACATGATCGATTCAAACAATTTCAACGAAGTCTTGTGTTGATAAAGACTAATTTCCTCTATTTGTCCTACCGTGTGACCCGAAAAAAAGTTCACGAGCTAGATCATCACTAGCTCCCTGAAATCAAAAGCTACTGGCAAATGCTTTCTATCTCAAATAAGTTGAAAGGCTTAGCTATCTTTTCAGAGGCTGCATGGTCATTTCTAGGCGATGATTACCATTCGAAAACCAGATTCAATGAAAATCTCTAATCCAGGATTCCTCATCTTGAGTGAAATAATCACCATCATTTTCCAGTCAACATTTTGTGAAAACTCGACATAGCGATGGTTTGAAGTTGTCTAGGGACATTTTTTGTTTGCAAAATGATTGGCCTCTGTTTCTCATTAAATTTCATGCTCCAAAACAAAGCTGAAATTCAGCTTTTTTCAAACTTTCCAAAAACTGGACTGGAAAGGGAGGGATTGGTCCGAGAAATGAATGAATTTCCATATTTTTGAAACTGTTTTTTGGGACAGTGCCCATATCTTACACTGACCAAGCAACATCTCAAATGATAGCGGAGCTTTTCAGCTACATGCTGATACCTTGCTTGTCTTCATAACATTTGCCTTGAAGAATATATGTGCAATCTAGTTCGTGGAGTCTTTTGGAGTCACCCAGTATAAAAATCAATTTCTAGCATAGTTGATCGATGTCTTTCTGGCGATTCCAACCATTGAAAAGCAATAAATTTCAAAGGAACTGCTTAGGCTAGGGTGGCGTAATAAGGTTCTAAAATGAGCAAAATCTCAGAATAGGTAGCTGGTAAAACCATAATAAAGTAAGAACACATTCGAAACTTTCGATTAATCGACATTCAGGGCTTCTTGTTTCCTGCAAAAAAATCTCAGTTGTGACAACGGCAGTTCAATATTCGTAAAACAATTTCTAATTTGCCAACTAAAATCAAATTGCCTACTAAATCACCTACTAATTACTCTATGAGACTATAAACGGACGATAATACCACATGGAGCAAAAGACTATGACAACCCCGCGGCAAAAGCGGGAAAAGTGGGTCTATCTTCAAAGTTTGCGTAATATGAGAACATGGAAGGGTAAATAACTAGAAATGAATGGAATCATATTTCTCAATTATTTTCTATTAAAAAGTCCCAAAAGCTGCTTTTTATTACATGCACTCCTGTTCCAGCGACAATAATTAAACCATCGACTCATCGTGCGGTGATCCACCATCGTTCAGACTTGGACGGCAATGATTGCATTCGACAGCAACGATCAAATAAAACTGTTTGCAGTTCGTTTCGTAAACAATTTTTTGTATTTTGATGAATTAATCCATTGTAATATGAGCCAATTAGAGCCTGGTTTGAAATTTTCCAAACCATAACAAAATCAGCTCACGTAGTGTCCTTGTTTCGTTTTTGTTTGAAATTGAACACATTGATAGACCAGATTACGTTCATTGATTTCATTTTGCTGAGTTATTTTTACGATAAATCTATTGGTGATGCGCAGTCTTTCAACTTTACCTTCTTTCAATTCTACAAAAGAAAGACCGCACGCAGGCTATTCATTTGCTCCCATTTACTGGTTACAAGACAGCAACTGCAGTAACAGCACTCTTTCACATTTCACACACAAAACAACGTAGCAGCATGAATATATAAGGAGAATCTATAGGTTTTAAAGGACTTCGTGGTTATGTTTCGTTCAGTTCATAGCCTGGCCATCCTCAGGGAAACCCACGAGCATTTACTCAAAAGCTTTCCCGGCCCTGTGCATTTTACTTCATAGTTTCCCCCGACCCCGAGGCATTTGAACCAAAGCTAAGCTATCGCTTTACGAAGTTACTCTAAATATGGCATTTGACATTAAGCATTTACAAAACGCTCTCGGGTATTCGTGAACGAATTTGTTGTGACACCGAGGTGCCAGGGAGATGGTCAGGGTAAGAGTTGAAAGTGGAATGAATTCACAAGGGATGTATCCAAGCGTATTCAAAATCCAAACTTAAGTAGGCACCTCTAAGGATCTTATCAACTAACATCTGTCTCTGTTGAGTTGGGTCCTTTTCTGTAATAATTCGAAGAGTACAGTAGAAACCAGCATAAAAGAATCTAGGTTTCTCTTGGGCAACCTGAATAGTTTCTTAATTAAATGGCTGCTATTCTAAATTCAAGCCTGCAAGGTTCTTAACGTTCTTATATACAGTGCACGCCTTGCATACATTAGTATTGTTTTCAGCACAAGAAATCTGTAGACTGTTATGAGGATTCCTATGAATTCTTGCGAACAAAGATTTGCCCTTGAAAGCCAACAAAATAATCTGAAATTTAACTATTAAGTACCTTTCTGAAACAGAACGCTTTGATTGAAGGTTTCTGGAATGAAATCCCTGAAAAGAGCACCCAGATCCCTTCTGTATGTGTCTTTTTTCAGTAGTTATATTTGTTTGTCATTATTATATGATGTCTTAAAGGCATTGAGTCCATATAAATAGCGCTCTCATGACCAATATTAACTTCTATTCAATCATGAAACAAAAGTTGTCATTTAATCCCCATTGAAATTACAGCAAAGAAATTCCTTAAGAAAATGCAAGGATTAAGAAGTCTTTGGTCTCCACTGCTAATGACTTTAGCACTATTGTGCGATAACAAAGAGCCGTCAGCGGTTTGTCAGCAAAAATTCAGGACAGCGTTAACGCTCAACTATTTATATGGCCTCAGTTCCTTTAAGGAAGCTTGCAACAAAATAATTAGAGTTTTTTACATTGCCTTTCATGGCTCTAAACTTTTCAAATCTTCACTTCCAATTATCTGGTTGCAAGATGCCTTAACTTCTACCTCTTTTTGTCATTTTATTAATTTCTTTTTCATGTTATGACCCCGTTTTACTCCTGGGGTATCACCTCTGTAGTAGGGTAGCGTTAGATGTAGGTATAGTAATTAGTAATCATGTATTGTAAATTTTTAATGGAATGCAAATAAGTTCACATAACAAATCAAACTAAGAGTGATCGCTACGCCTGGTTGAATTTGCTATCTATTCTTTCCATAAGTGTCAAATCTTTGATGAAATAACTTCGGGCAATTAATCATATGAAATATTATTTTTCTTCTGTTTCAAACGAATTTATAAACAGAGGGGAGCTCAAGGCAATTTTCCATAATTCAACAGACGGCATTTCTGATAGCATGATTTCCTTTTGGAACGTGGACAATTATAACTTACACGATCAATTTTTGAAGATTCGTAAAGATTCGATACCCTTAGGTTTTTAAAATGTGGAACGCAGTTCAATCAAGAGCTATAAAAGTGCTGTCAATTGAACAAGACGGCTTTGGCTATTCGATCCAGCCTTCGACGGTCAAATGAAGAGTGGTCGATTCTCTTTAACTAACGTTAAGGACTATTCAATTTAGATCTTTTCTTTCCATGCAAAGCGTCGGTGAAGATATGCAAAAACTGTTGGCGTTATGGCTACTACTACGACAGATAAAACTGCAAACTTAACGTACGCTAAGCAATAAAACAATATCACGTTCTCAGTCGGCAGATGAACAGTCTCTAACATTTGAATTGGTAATAAAGCAACAACGATGCGAAGCAAATAGCTTGGAATCGAAGAGTCATTAGATGACACTGTCGGTTTGTAAGCAATTCCTAAACCAAATAGAGAAGCGCAGTCTCGAACGACAGCATAGAACGGAGTGGTGTCTAAGTGTACCCAACGCTTCTCTTTGCACCACTTTTTGGCAAATTCAACGGTGATAGAGGGGTCATATCCAAGCAAGAGAAGTAAACAGTAAAAGAGAAATGCAAACAGCAGCATAGACAAAGATGCAATACAGCAAAGCTTCTTGCCAGACAAATCAACATTGCTGGGTATTGCACGTGTGAGGCATGTTATCAGAAAACCAATGAAAACAGCTGCCATGACTTGATGAGGAAAATGTGTTGCTATGTAAACTCGTGAGATGGCAACGAATGTTATTGCCGCGAAAAAAGAAGCCATGACAGTCCATATCGTCAGCTGCTTGAACCGGTGGCTCACCCTTTCCTCGCATTCTATGCAATGTTTTACGGCAAGTACAATATGTAGTCCAACCGCAGCGATTGACATAACATGGCCAGAGGGAAATCCTGCAAATAAGAAATGAGATAATCATTGCAAAACGCTATATACATTAAAAAACAGAAAAATAAAAGTTACACACCTGTGCCATCAAATGGACAAGTTCGATAAAGAAATTTTGCATACATAAATTGTACTAAAAAGGTGATAGAGGGGCAAACGATTTTCGGAATCGTAGCGTTCGTATTTTCCTGGAAATTATCTTTAAAATATTGCAAATGTATCAAGGCCAAAAAGTATATACAGGGTGTCTCAAAAGATGTGTCGCCCTTTAAATTTTAAGAAAAATAGTTCCATAATGAAGGGCTCCATGATGAAATAACCCAATTCCCGAGATCTTTAATTGATTTTAGACACCAGAATCAAGCGAATCCCACGAATATTCAGGGAGCTACAAGCTTTTGCAATTCAAGTTTGTGCAAAAGCAGAAACCAGAGGCCTCTAAATGGCACTTTTGGTTAAATTAGCATTTCATTCCATTTAATACATTTAAGGAGGGTTGCTCTTCAACAAGTTGATTTTCAAGGGGCCCTCTGCTAAAAACATTTAATTGCAATTTGGAAAACAAAGTAAAATCTATTAATGAATTAAACTATAAAACCTTATTTACATTGTTCAAAACCTGCTTACTATTTACAATAAAATTCAAACCTAAAATCACGACGAAAGGAAACAGTTTTTAAATAGTTTTCTGAAAACTATACAAGGAGGTTGCCTGCTTTGACTCGGCTGACAGGCCATTCCATAATTTTACACCTCTATATGAGAAGCATCTCTGGCCATTTGATGAAATTTTCTTTGGTAACCTAAGGTGGGTCCCCCGTATTACGAAGGCTATATAAAGAGCAGAGTGAATTTCGTGTGAACATCATTGTTTTCTTTTTTTCTCGTTTGTTTCATCGCAAAGCAATTGGGATTTGAAAAGACGTTTTCTAACCTTACTGTCAAGCGTATGGATGCTTTTAAGAAAATGATGTAGTCTCTCTCGTTGATTTGGTTTTAAACTACTGTTCATGGACACGTGTAATCTAGAGCAAATTTTGACAAGTATTACAAGAATTATTTTCAAATCATGTTTGGTTAGCTCCGATATTAACGAAAGGTATGACACGGGGTAACCATGTTTTAACCTCGATCGTCGAGCTTTCTTGCGTTACAAGTAATTTAGCGGTCTCTTCTGGTTTCAGTTGTCGCATATTTTTTATGTTTAAGTTCGCAGTAGAGACTTCAAATTTGATCGCAATTTTCCAAAATTAACGACGATAAAAGGTGGAAAAAAATTCGAATTGTGGTGACCCTATTGGTAAATGTATCCACTACATTATCATAGCGAAAGAAACCGATTTAATGCCGACTACAGGGCTTCTGCTGCGGAGGAAGGTAGGTCCATTTAGCTTTCTTAGTAGCAAAAAAAGCTTTAACTAGTCAAGGATCTTCGAATAGTACACAAACAGATATTTTCTTGTTCTTCGTGAACATAATTTACGTGACATGTGAAATTGTAAAAGCTATATCTTACTTGTAGCGTTCCTGAAACTTCTTGAACCTACACCAATTTTTGAAGGGATGATATTCCATGTAACATCGATCCCTGACGAAATTTCAACCAAATGTAAAGAAAAAAATATATGGGGTAGGGCCTGCAGAATCAATCGTGGTAAAACCAGCTCTGTATCATTATTAGTGGTATATCAATTTTGATTTTCATGAAACTTCTAGAAAAGTTATGTCAAAAGCCTTATTTTCAGTCATGTGATCGGAATATAGCAATATATTTGCCCAAAAAGCGTGAAATTGGAAGATTTGTGGGATTCCCTGTGCCCTTATGAATGATTTGAGTTATGTTCTGCATGACGTATTGAGATCCTTTTTCCAACTCTTCACGACGTCAATTCTCTAGTAGATTCACCAGCAATACGTGAAGTAGATCTGCAAACGTCTCTATGTCTTTTCAACATCCATCTCTCATTGATTTTAAATTGTCCAATGCTTCAACGTGGATTGCGATTTCTCTCCTATTGCTACCAAATTTTCACTCTAGCCTGTCCCTTGCAGCTCCACAAGCAGCTCCGGAACAGCCATGATTCTCGATCGCTTGCAGTACAACGCCAGGTAAGTATTGCCAAAACTGCCACAGCTTGTATTCCAGAGTCGCAGGAGCTCTATCAATGCAAGCCAGAAATGCAGCTTTCCGGTTCTCATACTTTCACTTATCACCAGAGAAAACGGGGATGTAACATGCTACAGCTGTCTCCACATGTCGTGAACAAGTGACTCTTCAAGCTAATATCGCTCAGATAGTCTGTGATCACCAATAAATCTGCCTGACTGTTGTAGTTGCTGTGAATGTACCTCTCGGGTCATTGGAAACTGACTTCTTCTGGTGCCACCACCAGTATTATTGACTGACTTTTGCTGTAAGCTCTTCTTGTCACTTACAATTGTTGTGAAGCTGAGACGAATCAAATCTCAATTCCTGAAAAGGCAAATGAGTCTCTTGATTAAATAAAGGTGCACCAAGGCTTACCTTCCGAAGCTCTCGTTGGTTGTAAGATCCCGCTGTCTTACTCGATTAAGATTCCTTTCGCTTATCCATATAATCATGTGCCCTGTTGTGTGCCTCTCCTACACCAATTGCTCCATACTCTTCCGAAGCTCTCGTTGGTTGTAAGACCCCGCTGTCTTACTCGATTAAGATTCCTTTCGCTTATCCATATAATCATGTGCTCTGTTGTGTGCCTCTCCCACACCAATTGCTCCATTTCCTGGTTGACTCTCTGCCTTTCTGGCCATTGATAGTGTCATGGATTTTATCTCTGTAATTGTTGTTGTTGTAGTTGTTAGCTGCACGAGGAGTTGCAAAGAAGTAGGCCTAAAGTGGAGGCGTGTCTTCAGGCTAGTATGTTGTGTTACCGTAGACCGTAGGTGTTTGCTAGGCCAGGGGCCATTACATAATATGACAGATAGTGCTCTGACAGTAGTGCGATCATGATCTACAGTGCCCTTTCTTGTGATTTGTCCATTTTTGTTTGTCTATCTCGAACCTGACGTCTGCTCGGTAAATCCATTCTCTCAACCAGTTCCACCAACTGCTTATTTGCTTTCTTGCTCGAGTGAACGTTGATTTTGCCTTTGGGTTTTCTTGCTTCTCGTTTTCCAATCTTTCTTCCATGTCTTCCGCTTCTTCCCTTCTCCAAATTTCGTCTCCTATCTTTACGTTTTCACCCTAGTTGAAGTCACACGTCTGGACAATTGGTCTTCCTCTGCCCAAATTTGTCCATCGCAAACGCAACCCTCTGCCACCAAATGGTTCAATGACCGTCCAGGAGGCTCGATCCTTTCAGCATGAAGGTTAAATCAACTATTGAACTATGAATACGAACCTTACCAATGCTAGTCTAATAACTTAAACAAATACAAAGTATTTTCGCTCGCTTCATTGCCTAATGCACAAGGGATTAATACATACTGTCCTCTGGACGATTATTAACAATTTCTACTAACCAACAATTGTCCAATTTAAGACAGAACAACTTACTTGGCAAAACTTTTTGTCCGATTTCGCGTATACAACTTTAATCAAAAACAACTTTGCGTCGTTTCAAAACGCGTAAATAACTTTTGTACAAAACAAGTGTTGTCCTAACAAATAATTTTAGAATTAATTGTATCATAGATGTTTGTCTTCTGAACACGTTTAATGTCTATTCCTTTTCATGAGTGTGTGGCAGTGAAAAACGTCTTTGAATTCAAACTTAACAATTGTTGAATTTGAAAGAGGCCATGAATAACAGGATCATCGTACTAAACTTATAAACACAAAAAACCAACGTAGGAGAATTTTGTTTTTATCCAATCAGCGGATTTGTTATGGTGCAGTCCGGCCAATCAGATCGCTAGAAATGACAATAGAATATGCGGGTGTCAGCGTTATTTTACAAAAGTAAACAAATAAAGCTGTGGGAAGATGCCAAAAACCACGACCCTTTCAAAGTGTGCGATGCAGTCGTTTTTTGGCCAATTTCATCAGCTTAAAAACTTTTTCGAAGAGAGCAGGAGTTTCTCTCAAATGTTACCGCGTAGATTTTCAATATCCGCATTGGTTCGTCGTAAATCAAGGCTTCGAGGAGGGGCTTTCCCTGGGTATCGTCGTACGTATTATGACACTCAAGTTGTGTGAACAGACGAGGAGACAGCACGAAAAAGAAGATTGAAAATATATTGGCTAAAAGCCATCTGAATGCACATGCTACTGATATTATGGTCATCGCTGTTATGGTTTGGTTTGCTTCATCCGTCCAAGATCAAAATCGCCATTTTATCGTCGATGGTTAGGCCTTGCCTTCCTTGGTTTTCGTGGTTTTCGTCTTCCTTCATAAAAATTTGTTTCCACAACACAGTTTTCAACGCAACGGAAACTAATATTTGGAAATGCTTTTCAACAATATTTTTCATGATTTAGCAACACTGCTCAATTGTGCTGGAAAGCTCAAGGTTACCTCAACTGTTAGATTTCAGATCATAGATCGTTATTGAACTAAGTGAGATTTCTTGTGATCCCTCTGCATTTTGAGTTTTAATTTTACAGTTTGCTACATCAGAAATAATGAGATGGAAAAGGAATGAAGGGAATAAAACCACTTCAAGGCACAAAAGATTGCAGCGAAGTGTAGATCTATTCTCTACTCGCAAGTATCTCTAGAAAATCAAATGTATCCAGGAATTACTTGACTAGGTGTTGAGAATTCTGCCTGACCTCTGGTTGACCTCATAGTCTCATCAGATTGGCCTTAGTCAGAAAACCGAAAGTTAAAGTAATTCTGAAATAAGTAATAACTTACCCAATTCCAGCTTTCATTCACTGAGACCAAGCAATACTGAATAAAAAAAAGTCCACTTGCCTAATCCTGAACAGAGCAAATTCTCAGCGATAACATGAAACTGTTTTCAGAAGCCAAGTTTGACCAACACAGCCTTGACCGTGCTCTCACAATAAGTTGACGAATGTGAAATGTACATCGATCCCGAATCAAGGAAGGAATGGCGCGAAAACAATCTTGTCTCCAGTCTCCAAAAATATTTCCATTTTACGAAATATACAAATGTACTTGATAACAGTAAAAAATTCTGGCTTGATAAGAAACCAAACCGTCAGATTACACAAAAACTAAGAACTTGAATGCTTGAACATTATCTACAGAACAGCTTTTATAGGGGGCAGACTTCAACAATTGAATTGGTTCAATTCTTACTAAGTTGTCAAAAAATCAGTTTCATGTTATCGCTGAGAATTTGCTCTGTTCAGGATTAGGCAAGTGGACTTTTGTTTATTCAGTATTGCTTGGTCTCAGTGAATGAAAGCTGGAATTGGGTAAGTTATTACTTATTTCCGAATTACTTTAACCTTCGGTTTTCTGACTAAGGCCAATCTGATGAGACTATGAGGTCAACCAGAGGTCAGGCAGAATTCTCAACACCTAGTCAAGTAATTCCTGGATACATTTGATTTTCTAGAGATACTTGCGAGTAGAGAATAGATCTACACTTCGCTGCAATCTTTTGTGCCTTGAAGTGGTTTTATTCCCTTCATTCCTTTTCCATCGCATTATTTCTGATGTAGCAAACTGTAAAATTAAAACTCAAAATGCAGAGGGATCACAAGCAATCTCACTTAGTTCAATAACGATCTATGATCTAGAATCTAACAGTTGAGGTAACCTTGAGCTTTCCAGTACAATGGTGCAGTGTTGTTAAATCAAGAAAAGTTGAAAAGCATTTCCAAATATTAGTTTCCGTTGCGTTGAAAATAGTGTTGTAGAAACAAATTTTTATCAAGGAAGACGAAAACCACGAAAACTAAGGAAGGCAAGGCCTAGCCATCGACGATAAAATGGCGATTTTGATCTTGAACGGATAAAGCAAACTAAACCATAACAGCGATGACCATAATATCAGTAGCATGTGCATTCAGATGGCTTTTAACCAATATATTTTCAGTCTTCTTTTTCGTGCTGTCTCCTCGTCTGTTCAGGCAGTTTGAGTGTTATAATACGTACGCTGATATACAGGGAAAGTCCCGCCTCGAAGCTTTGATTTACGACGAACCAATGCAGATATTGAAAATCTACGCGGTAACATTTAAGAGAAACTCCTGTTCTCTACGAAAAAGTTTTTAAGCTGATGAAATCGGCCAAAAAACGACTGCATCGCACACTTTGAAAGGGTCATGGTTTTTGGCATCTTCCCACAGCTTTGTTTGTTTACTTTTGTAAAATAACGCTGACGCCCGCATATTCCATTGTCATTTCTAGCGATCTGATTGGCCGAATTGCACCATAACAAATCCGCTGATTGGATAAAAACAGAATTCTCCTATGCTAAAAAAACTGCAATCAGTGGAAAGAAAATTGTTAACTCCTTTAAACAAAAAACATCCAAAACAAACCTATAACTAGAAAGAAAACTGTTGAATCCTGCAAGAAATCATGAAATGAAACAAAATAAGTTAGTAACTGGCATAAAGAACAACGTTGAATAGCCAAACATGCGTTTTGTTGCACACTCATCCGTTTGGCTTGTGCGAAGAACAAATTAACAGCTGCTGTTCTTCTACTGGCGCTACAGTTTTCTTTCAAGAGATTCAAGTATTTTTGCTGCGTCTATGGGCTTAGTACCACAAGTCTGTCATTCAAGGCTATTTTCAAATGCTGTACCAAAAATCATTTGTGTATATAATTGCTGAATTATTGAAAAAAGAATTAGACTTACCGGGACCAGTTTCACATGTGATTGAAAACTGTTTCAGATCATACTGCAAAGTCTTTTTGTTTTCCTTGATCCACCAGTACGGCCGGTCATCAACAAAAAACCTGCAAAGAAATGTTTTGGCTCATTCTGCACTGAAAGAAACAGGCAAAATTAGATAAGTATGTTTGTCGCATACTGAAATATTGTAGGGTCTGTACAAATTAATTTTACATCGAGCTTGGTCCCCAGGGGGGGGGGTACTCCTAGGCTTGACTTGACGGGATATGCCACTCAACAAGGTGTCCTTTTCAGGTAAAAGTTATGCAGCAGGGTGTCCTTTTCTAACTAATATTATGCAACAGGATATCAAAATTGATAAGAAAACATATGTGACAGGGTATAATGTCGAAGGAAACTTTTTAGAGCTATCTTAAAACAACAGATTGTGTACACTTTTGGCAAAATTTTTATGCGACAGGGCATACTTTTTTGCAGCATTTTTTATGTGACAGGGTAAATGGTGTAGGGAGATCTTCCGCACACCCTTGTTACTTCCCTAGTCAAGTACCCCCCTCCTGAGGACTTGGTCTTTCAAAGCTTTCAATTTAATAAACATGAAACATCGTTTCATGAATAAAATTGTCTAAGGTTATGTAAAATCTTCTCAAAACAAGCAGTGACATTATTTCAAAAACAACTTTAGATGACAAAAACTATGTTCAATAACTCTAGCAGCACCATGCAATTTGAAAGAAATTGTTAAAGTGAAGAAGGTGAACTACTGTGAGACCTCCTTTGGTGAGGAGCTGCTTTACTCACAACTATTTTACTGTACCTGTTACTTGGTTTCTAATTCCCTGATGATGTAACTATTAAAACCATTTGTCTGATGAAAGGAAAAAGTCCACCTTACTTGAAACAATACAATCACAGTGAGCCATGATCAAAGTGAACCCTGTCACTGTACCAAATTGACAAGAAAATTCAAACCACTTCAAACAATTTTAAGCAAGTTGGTACAGGAGCACATTATGCTTGCTTGTGAAATAGAAACGGATGCTGCATTGGAGATTGCATGCAAACGGAATAAGCTTTTGCAAAGCATCATTTGAATTTTTGCAAAATTGACTACCGTGAAAGCTCTATTAAACCCTGGGGGCTTATGTAATTTTGGAAACTCCAAAGGGGGGCTTATTAGAGATGAGGGCTTATTCACAAAATCAAATTAAAGGATATATAGTAGCTTTTCAGACCTTATATCCCATATTTTGCAGATTCAACATACAATTTTACGAGTCAAATAAATAAATTTTGAATTTTGCAGATTCAACATACAATTTTACGAGTCAAATACATAAATTTGACACAGTCTCCATCCCACTATCAAAACTAACATGCAGGCTTGTCTGGTAAAACATACAGAAAATCGATAGTAATTTCTGGAATTTGATATATGGGAGGACTTAATAAATAGGGGGCTTATCTAAAATTTGTGATCAGAGGGAAGGGGCTTATTGGAGAGGGAGGCTTAATAGAGCTTTTACAGTTAGTTTTTGAAAATTACTAAATGCTAAGGATGACAAAATCATCACACAATTCCATCAAACTTTATCAAAATTCAAAATGTCATACAGTATGTCCTTTGAGAGCTCTAATGAAGCTGGATTCAACATGTCATTTAGAGGCTGATTAGAGAAAACTTTGAAAAGCTTAAGCCATAGCTCTAAAAAATGTTGGTAACTAACTGACATCATCAAAAATGGTACTTCCAGTTAAAAAAGGTACTTGGTGAGCTCTGAACCTTTGTGGCATGGTCTATTTGACAGAAATAAAGCACAAAATCAATGGTTGGCATAACTGTTAGATTGCTAGACAATATTCCCTGTCTACATTACTTTATTCATGTACATAATAGCCTCAAGGCAGACATAGTGCTTGCTCCCTAAGGGCATAATCTCAATAGTGTGGTAGCATAGCTACTATACCACAGGAAAGTTTGTAAGAGCATATACAATGTAGGCCTTACTGGGAATGGCGTGACACTCACACACTTTGGCACACACCTTCTCTTCCCAATGAGTGCCATGGGTGGCAGACCTCCCCTTTCCCAATGAGGATTAAACCTTGTGCATAACCAGAGACCCTTAAAGGACATATGTCACGTTAGCAATTGGTTAATACAACAAAGAAGTGTGGAGTGGAATTCCATTGTTTTGTGACCTTTTTTTTCTGTTTCACGAATTTTCATTGCAATGAAAATTCAGCCTCGATCCTGTGCTTTGTGATAAACAATAGAAAGAATTTTATCGTGTGAACCAATCAGGTTGATGACATATGTGCTTTAATGATTTGACAATGATCATTCAAGTTGTTTCCACATAGTGGAATCTATACTCAAAGAATCAAAGTCTCACAATATCTTTCCTTCCCTTGCCTCTGTCTTTCTAAGGAAATGTCTGTGGAGATTTGACTTATTGCCATCTCGTCACACAATCATGAACATGTCAGATGCAGCATCAACAAAGCCTTCTCAAGCTGTCTCTTATTCTATGGAATACAATTGAATATGTACTTGTCTTTCAAAAGACTATGGTATGATTTCATTATTGCCTTGAGATGTGGGTGGAGAGGCAGCATTGATTATGTGATGTAATGCCAACAGGATGGAACACTTCACGAGACGGGCAAGAGAAGGGGGGAATGCACCTTGTAATGCAAAAAAAATGCCTACCATCTATTTTCATTCCACTCCATGTTCGAGGTTTCTTTTCACTTCTCAAAACGCAGCATTCACTAACTAATGTTACGGCTATAGTTTACAAAAGATAGTCCTGTAAGATGTTATACAGTATCTTTTTTGGTTGAAAAGTTATTTCTTTGACTTTACAATATAGTATGTCTGGGACCATCAACATTTAGGTTTTGTCTTTCATTGCGGCTTCTGGCCGTGATGGGGGGAGGTGGTTCAGACAAAATCCATGATTAATAGACTTTCCAAGACAAAACCTACCTAAATTAAGAAGTAAATTAAGAGTGTTTGATGAGAAAATGTCACCTTCTCCAATATCAGTCCTATTTATTGTTTACATTAATCTACACAAATAAGGCAACCGTTCTATAAATGTTTGGTTCTTGATTTTCCGTCTCCCCATTTGCCAACTATTCAATGTCATATCTTTTGAGCTGATATCAAGAAATACTGGAGTGGAGACTGTTTCACTTGGAAATGAGGCACCTACTTTGGAACCATGACACCTGCAGTAGAGAACAACTGCATTCGGTTCTCACAATTACGAAGTGTGTGGGTAAAAACTTTGGGAGAAGCCGTTATTACCCATTGAGGGAATCTTTTCACAAAATTTAGGGACCATCGACATTTAGGTTTTGTCCTTCTCATCATGGCTTTTGGCCGCGATTGTCTGACCCCCTCCCCCATGACAGCTTGAATCGTAAGCGGTGACAGACATGTGGTCCTGTTTTGCCCGATAGTCAAGTTGGCTAAAGGTGTCCAAATCACTCAGCCTACACATTATATTGCTTGTGATCTGCAAGTAACAAACGTAATGGACGCAACAAACGCCTGTACGGTCCTCAAACACGATAAATGTTGTCAAAAGATTCCCTCTTTCAGTAAAAACGGCTTCGCCCAAATTTTTTACTCATACACTTTGTAATTGTAAGCACATAAGCAAGTATATTGCTGATCACAAGCAATATAACGTCTAGGCTGAATGTTTTGGACACCTTTAGCCAACCTGACCCAGTCTGCAGAGTATGGCACTTTTCGACGAGATCTCCGGTGTGCAAGAAGAAATTTCTTTTGTTCTCTATTGTCTATTTTGAATAGACTATTGAAAATCTCCGGTGTGCAAGTGCCATACTCTGCACACCAGAACCTGACTATCGGGCGAAACAGCCCCACATGTCTGTCACCATTTACGATTCAGGCCCAGTGTGGAAGGTACGGCACTTTTCGACGAGATCTCAGGCGTGCACGAAGAAAATTTGAAGTGTGCAGTGTGCAATGGTTAGCAAGTGGGCACTTCAAGTGTGAAGTGTGCACATCTTGAAACTTTTCAAATCAGATGAAGTTTGTTGATTTTGTAAGTGAAAAAGGTTGTAACAGCTACTGTAAGGTCTTAGGAATGAAGATTCTAACTCTTACATGTTTGAGGAAGCTACCAGTATCTATCAAAAATGCAATATCTTTTGATGTCATAGAAGTCTAAAATTCAAAATTGAAAAGTCTCCCATTAGTCATGATCCTTTGTTTCCCTCAATGGCACATTATCCAAAAGTGGGGTGTTTTCCAGCAATCTAAAGGGCGGGATCATGGAAAATTTTCCCGGTGCAAGCCCCTGGACCCCCGTTTTTTAATCGCTTTGCTCGTGTTTCTTTTCAGCCCCCCAATATATGAAATTCGTTCCAACAGTGACAGAAAGTTCTTTCAAGCCACTGCCAAATCAAATGTCTTGAGTACTTTTTGTACTTTTTGAAAAAATGCCTTATCAGTATTCCTAATGGCACTCTTATTCTTCTGTTTTTTTCTCAAATCTTTGGTCAATCTATGCATCTATGCTGTTCTTATGTATCCTGTGATCATGATCATTTGAGCTATTTGGGGGGGGGGCTCAAAGTTGCAAATTTTCACACTTGCGCATCACACAGATCCTGCTCTGTAGTTTTGTCGTAAATCACTTAGGAGTGCAACTAACAACTCAACCAAAAATCTCAGGTGTGCGTCTGCCATGCTTTCCATACTGGATTCAGGCCGTGATGTGGGGGAGGAGGGGGATGGCCAATCATGGCCAAAAGCCGTGATGAAAGACGAAACCTAAATTTCAATGGTACCTTAGTTAAGTTCTTACTTTCCAGTGAATAATTATACCTTTCCTAAACATACATATACATTTTACCCCTAGATATCACCCTGAGTGTTGAAATGCACTCTTCTTACCACTTCAAAACAGCATTGAACCATTCAGTCAATGATGCGATCCATAGACATCTTTCTCCAACGTTCCTGTTGAACGCATGACACAGTGGAAAAATCACAAGAAATGCATGACGTGGATCACCAAAATGTGAAAACCCCACGAAGAAAGATTCCATGCCAACAAAATTTGTCTGCAGCCACCTAACTGCATCACTTCCAACGCTGTGAAGGCTCATCGTCAAGGTCCTTATGGCCACAACTCTCTGAAAATAATTGGCAAAAAATGGGCCTAAATAATAATTTGTGTTCATCAGTTCCGAGCAGCAACAACAACAGTGACGACAACAACCACAACAATAACATCTATATATATAAGCGATGAAGAGTTTTGTTACGCACATTCCTGTTTGTGACACTTTCCCGCACGCAGCTCCTCACGCCTACTGCTTACCTCCAAAAATTTCAGAAAAAAGATGTAAAATAGCTGACGATAAAGGCTTGCCTGTGGTCCAATGCTTTTCTTCGTACAGTATCTTGGGGTAATGTGAGGAGGGGTTTTGTACCCAAATTTTAGCAATTCAATTCAACAATAGGCCTCAACCTTTGACCTTTCTTTGTGGATGCTGATGGCAGCCATAGAAATGTGATGGCAGCGTTCAATCTGAGCTAAAAACAAGTTTTGCAGCTGCTTTTTCCAGACACCGAGGGAGTAAAAGCTTGCAAATAGTTGATATTATGTTAGCTGCAGTATCTATCTGGCTTGTGGTAAAAGTATTTCGATGCTCACGTTGGATACAACGAAGTTATTGCCCTATTTTGCAGACCTCTCCTCTTGGTTTTGTCGCAGCGCTACGAATTAAGAATCTGCCCTTGTAGTTTTTTCGGTCTTCTGCTTATAAATTTACTGATTACAACGCATGGAACCTTTACTCAATTCCTAATGAAGATTTGGCCCAAGTTACAAAGTGATTACTCTTCAAACTGATTTTTGACGCTTTTATTAAAGGCCATACACGCATAGCACGAGTTTCTCTGCTTCGGCAAAAATGGCATACAGTACAAATCAGACCTGTGACCCTAGGAGCATTTCCAAATGTTGACTTGGATGACTGGCTCAAGGCCAAATCCAAAGAAATCCTGTTTACCCGTATAAAAAATGTTTGATTGTAAACTGTTCTTTAACCAAGTTTTTACCAAAGAAGAGAATGGTTAAAGTTTCACAGCGAGGGAGAGCCTCGGTTATTACAAAACGGGTGACTTGGAAATAACCTCAATCACAGTTCAGCAATTCACTCATCGCTGGGGCTAAGCTAAGTAAGATAACTGAGGTGTGCAGAGTCTGAATTTGGCGAAACGATTTTCTTAATTAATGACGAAATAGCTATTTCTTGTCTGCTGTTGAATGAAAATAATGCAAGTTTAGTAATGAATTAAGCAAAGCTTACTTCGAGTCCAGTAACTGCCTTTGCTACTCCCCTGATTCATCGCTTTTCCATGATTTCAAAATTATGTAAATAATGATGAAAGGTCCTAGGTCTATTTTTCAACAAGTTAGTAAATGACTTCATCACTATTTTCCTTCTATCAGTATCATCTTTTGTACTACTTGTTTACGAACTCTGAAAGAGAATTCTGCATAAAAGGTCCAACAATGGACAGATTTTCTGCCATAAGATCATTTCTGAAGTCTTTTTACTTATATCATGCATGCAGCCGTTAGCTTGCCAACTCGCAATACTGAAAATCCGCCCCATCACGTAAACTCAGACGTTCTTTTGACCGGACCTGAGGACTCTGCGACCCGGGACTTACTACCCCAGACCATACGACAATACGACCCCAGGCCAAAGTTTTATGTATTTGGTTAACAAGACTTTTTTATGATGTATTGATACTTCCATTATTTTCAACGTCAATAGATATGCACATGAGTGACTGGGGATCTGGATGATAATAAAGAAATGTTTGCATTTAAGATATAACTTTCTTACTTCTTTGTTATTGTTCTAGAAAAATTAGAAAGGCTAGAAAGACTGGAGTAGCCCTATCGGTCGAAATGCTTTATAGCCCTCCATTCTGAGTCTGATACTTTCATGGCCTTCTAACTGAAACATGGAAAATTTGAAGAAGTGCATATTTGTGGATATTCAACATAGATATTCATCCATTCTAATTGTATTTAGAGGGGCCGGTTTTGCTCACAACAACTGGCTAGCTCATTATGAATACACAGAATTCTACGTGACCAAGAAAACTTTGACACGTACTAATGTCTTGCGTGTTCACTAAACCATCGGTGGTGTAAAATTTTCTTAAGCTATATGTATCAAACTTTGGATCGGGGTCGTATGGTCGAATGGTCATATAATCGTATGGTCTGGGGTCGTAGGGTCCAGTGTCACAGGGTCCGGGGTCGTGTGGTCGTACAGTCCGATTGAAAGGACATATCCCATGCCACTGAATCCTTTGAGGCTAAAGGTTACCTATGGGAACCAACAAGATATTCCATATTTCAATAAAATCGCAGTTTATTCATATGAAAAGCTGAATTCTAACATACCATAGTATTTTCTCACAGAGCACCTTATTTCCAATCCCTTACATATCAATGCACACATCTATTTTATAAGTGTACAGTTGAACACGAATGTTTCTTAAAAAAAACTGCTGATAAGAAACTCCATTCTTATATCATCAAAAATTGATATTTTCATTGCAAGAAAATATAACTTAGCAGCTATTCATTTCATTCATGGAAAGCCTTGGCATAGTTTGACTTATTTTCACTTATTTCCTGTATCATACCATACAGGAAATAAGTATTACTACTGCCTTCGCAGTTTCCTGTATTACTGCGAAGGCACTAGAGCAATTTCTAAATATTGGTAGGCTTCTTTAACAGTGGCAGAAATTTTGGGGATTGGGGAAATTGCCCCCAAATTCCGAGGGGCATTTCAACATTTCAAACTTCTTGTACATCTTCCTCAAAAGTTCTTTTGTTTCCACAAATGTTCCACCAAAATCCGTAAAAATTCTTCTGTTCTGAAAAAATCTCGCACCCTTTTTCGAATGAGTGAAATGCCACTTTTCAAATTCGAAAAGATTAGGAAACTTTATTTAAAAGTCAGAAATCCTAGGTAAGATCGAAACTGCAATGAAAAGACGAGTCACCGTGGAGGAAGAGAAGAGCTCTTATTAGCAAAAAGCAAATAAGAAGGATATGCTTAAAAGCATACTGTTCAGCTTTTATTTACACTTTCACTTCTTTAAATTTGAGAAGAAAATGGTCGGGCAAGTTAGCAACATTTCCAAGCGACGTTGGAGCGTGGAAGGGAGAGGCTTTTTTCTCCAAATCTGACCATTCAAAGAATTACCCTAGGAGCCAACTTTCTTTTAGATATTTGAAACGAATCTATGCATGACATGTCTTTATCAATAGGCTCCAGGTTTGACCTGGATTCATGTGCTGAAAACGTAACAATTTTGCTGAGGTTTATGTGAGACTCATTTGGGAGTAAAGGAATGTTATAGAAAGAGACATGTCTGATTTTCTCATTTTATGGAGTATAGGATACCACTCTTACTTAGTTACTTGAATTCTTATGAATGACCAGAACTGATCTGATTTGATTCAAGGCTGGTAACATGGCTTTTTTTCAGCAAAATTTTGGAAATTTGGCTCGTTTCCCTTATTGTTGGCTTCAAAAATTAACTTTGACTGTTTGGCTTAATTTTGGCTTCTTTTAAGATTTTGGTCAATTTTCATTCAATTCGCTTCAAACTGGAGTACAGACAATCACAATCTAGGACATTTTTCTTTGCAAGGCAACATCAAAGATACAGGGTTTTCATCGGAGCTACACAATATAGTATGTGAAAACAATGGAATGCAAGTGCCCATTGCTTGGAATAACAATAGAACGATAGGTGGTACTACAATGGATCATTGTTTTGAAAGGTTTTGCTTTATCTGGCCTTTTTCCGACCCCTGGTTTGGTTTCGGGGTGTTCCGGAGATCTGCTAACCCTGATTTCATGCTGAATTTAAATGGTGGTTACTGAAGGTGTACGGTAGCCATAAAAAGCACTCCGCAGGAGCTAGGAATGTTAAAGCGCGAGCGAAGCGAGCGCTTTTACTTCCTAGTCATATATAAAAAAGGAGTGAGCGGTAAGGTGAAAAGTTTGTCACAATCCATATCTCTAGGGCATGGTCAAAATTTATGTTTTTGCCACATTGACGGTCAAGGTTAGTGGGCCACAAGGGAAAATTCTTTGACAACTAACTTAGATTCAAATAATTTTCAAACTTTATTCTAAGCTTGACTTTAAAAATCATCTTAGACAAGCTATGTTGAAGGCCAGATGAGGGATAGGAATTATAAAGTATCTATCTAAATATGTATTTCGGGTGTCCTTGATCACGTCTACAAGCTATACGTTCGCCCGCGCATCTGGATTATGACGATATTATTTATCACAGACACGATCCTGAAATGATACTAAACTTAACAAAAAGAATCGAACAAACTCGGTATTTGGCATTAATTGACTTGAAAATGAAACGGATAAACCATGAAAATTTAATTGATATAGTATGCCTCTAATGTTAGAAAATACTAGATTTGTGGAACCGTGCAGCTCACCAATAAAGTTCATACAGACACTGCGCATATAAAGTTATTGTATTTTTATGTTGGAATATCCTGATCATAAAAACATGCTCCTCATCAAGACAACAGAACAGGGTGAAGCATAGTGCCAGATACTAACAGACTAAGTGTCTGTTGTTCTTTGGGGTTTCTCCAACACCAAGCGAGCATGATTAATGCTTTTTGAATATTCAGTTATTTCTGATAAAACAAACACTGTTTGCCGTTGACATGAGCTCAATGATGGTTGAAACTAAACCATGATCCTCTGTCTTTTGATGAGCGTCAGCAACAATGGATGCAAGGCGTCAGCAATGTATCAGATAACGGCAACAAAAAATCAAAATCGATAACATACCTCAAACGTCCAAGTGTGTTGCCAGCAAGGCTTGCTTGGCGTTTTGGTGTTTGAGGCATAGAACGACCCCGGGGGGGGCACTTATATATTTTTCTGTACGGGGACGTGCCGCTGAACAGGGTATCATTTTCAGGATTCCGACTCCGGGACAGGGTATCATTTTTGTAAAAATCGGCTCCACGACAGGGTCCATATGGGGTCGATATGGTCATTATTAACTCCGAAAGGTCATTGTAGGCCATTTGCACTCAATGAATATGACTTAAATTGCTGGGATGGCAACATTTCCACATTTTCGATAGATTTTTCATGAATTTCCAGGCCAGGGCACAATTTTGGCTAAAGAAACTCAACGGTAGGGTATTGTTTAAGAACCTCTCGCTCCGGGACAGGGTATCATTTTCAGGAATCTGACTCCGGGACAAGGTAGCTTTTCAGATTTTCCAGCGGCACCTCCCCGTATGTTGGCAAACCAAGTACCTCCCCCGGGAGAACGACATGTTCTTCTGAGTTCTCGAAATCTTCATTGAGAACTGCGTGCGGAAACTGAAAGTTTTCAAATTAAACATTGAACGAAACTTGCTGTGCGAATGCAATTTTCAAATAGAAAAAGCAAATGATAGTTCGAAAAGAACGTGCGCCAAATTGTTGACCTGCCTTTGTCTGTATTGTGTATTCAAAGTTGTAGTCTCCCAGTTCTTTATTTCAGGATCCCAAGGGCGACTACATATATTTTTTGTTGTTTAAGGGCCTTTTTGAATGGCTTGTTATTGTTTCAATGTTTCAACACGTTCAAATATACTTGAGAGGCATTACTAAGTTATCCGGTTCCATGATTTCACTCCGTATAACTGACTTGTGGATGTTTTTACTGTAAAACTCCGTATTTATCAAGCACTGTTATCCGATCCTGAAAAAACACTGTATAACGGTATAACTATGGTTAAGCCCCGTAACACTCATTGCACCGCCCTCGTTATACTGCATATGGGAAACCCAGTATATCAACCTTGTTTTTGCTGTGTAATGCCCTCAACGTCTGTCGAAAGATGGTTCTCAAGATTCTTTCAAAAGAGAAGAATAAAACTGAGTTCAAGTAGGGTAGGATAAAAATACGTTTGTGAAAATAGAAGGTTTGGGGTTGGGACTTCATTTCGGTTTGAGATTTTCACGTTTGCTTTCGGTTTGTAATTTCGTTTAGCATTCCGGCATGTATGTATGCATGTATGTGCATTTTTGCCACCAAAACTAAATACAACTAAATATGAAAGAAAAGAAATCTAATTACAATATCTATAAATTAAGAATGATTACATGCAAAGACAACATATCTAATTTAATTTGAAAAACACCCATGGTAAAAGATGGCAGGGATAGCATTAAAAGGTCAATGTGACCTTGTTTCCATAATAGTCCATCCAGGAGTGCTATTCAAAGAAAGAAAAGTTTTCGAAAAAAGAAATAAAAAGTTGTCATGGAAAATGATATTTTGACTAGAATGTGAAAAAATCTTTGATTTTAACCCTAATCCACATGGGGGGGTGTTTTCCACCCCCCCCCCCTCGAGGTTTTTTTCTCCGCGTTTTTCAAAGACATCAACTATGTCCCCCAAACCTACCTGACATTTACTAATTATCTATTAGCCACATTTTGACCAAAAAATTTTCAAACAATAGAGCTCACAGGTCACGTGACATGCCCATATTTGGAAGCAAGTAGCAAACAAATCATTGTTTTTGATGATTTCAATGGAAAGATTTGATAATATTATAAAGTATTATACACCAAATGAATCAGTAGACAAAGAGCTTTAATTTGATACCGGAATTTCTGGAATTTGATGATGTCAGCATTTTTTGGTAATGACGTCATAATGGCCGCCATTTTGGGCTAATTAGGAAATTTTTTTAATTTTTTCGAAATTTTTCAATTGGAAAGACTCCAATGATACGTTTGTAATGGAGTATTACCACTTTGCAGCTTCTTTTTGTCTATTTTTACAGAAAACAAATTAATTGCACCAATGACGTCATTCAAATTGGCCAATTTCTGCCAAAATATCACTCCAAATTCATTAATTTCGATGAATTACGTTTTCATATCAAATTCGTGGCTAATTAGGACGAAAAACTGCAATATGTTCATGCAAAACCTTCTTTAAGTTCAAATTTAGCTTGGAAACCAGATTTTCACTGATTTTCAACTTCATGACGTCACTGTGACGTCATAAGGTGTGGCAGCCACACCCAAATTGTGCTACTTGCTAGAAACAACTTGATCTGTAACGGTGCCAAGTTGTATTGGATTCTGATGAGTCTAAGGCAGTTTTCAGAGGGGGGTGGAAAGAACCCCCCCATAAATGGTAGCTCGAAAAAAGCCCATATGGATTAGGGTTAATGATGAATAAGCATAGTTATTGGTTGTTTTTGTTATTGGTTGTTTTAGATTTATGATAATATACATAGGGACTTATCATTAAGACTTTGGCGATAATTGTTAAAGAATTGGTTTTTGATCTTAGCTTTGAAGCTGTTGATGTTCGTTGCGGATTTTAGTTGGCCTGGGATTTGTAAATTCGTTCAGAATTTCGGTGTGGGATTTCATTTTAGCTTTATTTATCAGCTCGCAAAACTGGATTGTCATTTGGATATTTATCTGACATAACTCGATTTCTGATTGCAGCTTTTATTTCGATATGAATTTAGAAGTGTTGGCGTTGATGACACGTCGTACTTTTTGGGATACTCCGAGCAAGGGTGTTAGGACACAGATATTTTAATTGATTATTTATTTACCTTGCTTTCCTCCCTGCGTCTTGCTTTGTTGTCTTGTTTTCTGTTCTGTTTCGTTAAGACAACAAAACAAGACACAGGGATCAAAGCAAGATAAAAAATAATCAATACAAATATCCGTGTCCTAACACCCTTGCTCTGGGTGGAAAATGCGACTGAACGCCGTGTGCTTTTTTTTATTCATCAAAAAGAATTAACAACAAATTTTACATACTACTCTACTTATCTAATTACTCTACAACACCACAGGAACGATACCAAGGGGAGCGAAAGACAATGACTACCCCATGGCCAAAACATAAAGACAAGCAACGGTAAATTGCATACAACTACTGTACATTACAAGCAATTAAAACGAAGAATATAAACTGATTGATGATACATCATACATAAAGGGACTTGGTGGTTGGGACTTGACACATTGCTGAGGTTTCAAAAGATATTAATCAAACCGACCAGTTTTGTGGATGAAACGTAAAGTCAATTCGAGAATATTTTTGTTCAAATCATTAGAAAGGTCTTGATCGCCATATAGTAAAAACTGCGTCAAAGGGTCATTTGAAAGACTAGCGATTTGTACAAATGGTCGTAGTAACTCTACAATTCCAGCGAGAAGATCTCTCCGTTGAAGATCAAAAGAAGGGCAGAGCAGCAAAAAGTGCTCTGTATCCTCAATCCCATCACTTGTTGGGCACATAGGGTTTATGGTGTCCCTGAAATTATGCTTGAATTTGTGAAAATTTAACTTGCTGAGACCAACCCTAAGTTGAGTAAGATAGGGTAATCCTATTGGATCGTGAATTCCGAAAACAGATTTTGCAGGGGGACGGACTATTGATAATAGCTTTTTCTTGAAAACAGCAACTGAGGGTGCAAGTCTCAACTCAGGGTCAAGCTTATTCCACTCGGGTAAACAGTTGGGATAGAAACAAGATTTGAATTTTTCTGTTCTTGCCCTCATTTGCCCAATGACATCCTGGTCACGAAGACAGTACTGCGACTGATGAAGTGGGGGAATTGGATCTACTGTATACTCAGGGCTAAGATTGTTTACAAACTTGTACAACGCCGTGTGCTCATCGAACGAGAAGGAATGGCAACAGGAAAAGTAAGCCTCTGCGGGGCACGGTTAATAGCGGTATCAACAGCCATGGCTTATCAAATCACAGCCGTATCCTTGATTGGCTTATCAAATAATATATCTCTTCTTCCATTGTTTACGTAGGCTACTTTGAGCCTCACCTTAGAACATTTGTTCATTTTGTCCAGAGCACAGGCACGTAAATAGAGGAAAAGTGCTTAGGCCCATTTCGATCAGTGGCTAAATTCAACTAATCCAACTGCTACGTTACGACGCCTGTGTCTACAGCAAGATGTACTTAGAGAAACATGGCTGCCTCAAAGAATCAGCAAAATGAAGTGAAAACTCAATTTTGCACAAAAGAAGGATGCTACAAGTTGCTTCAGCTGTCTGACTATTCAAGGCCTGTCAGGCCATCGAGTGGCCCTCCCAATACTGTACCAGTGAGGTTGTCATTCGTTACAGTCAAAGATGGCACTGACTGCGAAGATAAAATTGCTTTCAATGTTCGAAGAGACATGTTCTTCTCCGACTTTCGGGGCATCAAGAAGGTATGTTGAATTATAAGAGGGCGGTCATGTTTCATGCACTTCGCATGCAATCTAATCTGGAAGCCAGACGACTTTACTAGAGCACTATCGCCCTGAATGGGTCTAATCACAAAAAGAATAGGTATTCGTATTAAAGTGCATGACTTTCAGAAATATTTTCTTGGTGGATATAGACTTCATTTCCTTGCCAACCCTTATTTCTAACCCAAAAATATTTTTACTCACGTTTCCTCTTAAAACTGTGGCCAACATCAGCAGCAGTCAAAACAACATCTTGCCTCAATTTTCGCCCTGAATGGGTCTAAATATTGTCAGGGCCTCAGCAGGGAAACTTCACAAGCAAGGAAACCAGGAATCTCGCTACAGTTACTACACTGAATGGACTTTAAGGAAATGTGTATGGCATTTAGTTTTTGACATTCTTGACAGCACACCAGATTGGAAAGTTTGCCTTGCGCCAGATTGGAAAGTTTGCAGAATGCGCGGGGGATCTCTCCTGCGTCCAAATTGCTTGCGCGGCTGTATTTGTGTCACTAAACAATAGTTCTATTGTTTCCTTTTGTTGTTTTACGAAAATTTCGCGGCTGGAACCGCGGCTGAAATTTAAAGTGCGCGGCCGAGAAATCGGCCGCGCAAGGCAAACTTTCCAATCTGGGCCTTGCGCGGCCGATTTCTCTGCCGTGCACTTAAAATTTCAGCCGCGGTTCCAGCCGCGAAATTTTCGTAAAACAACAAAAGGAAACAATAGAGCTATTGTTTTGCGACACAAATACAGCCGCGCAAGCAATTTCGAAGTGGGAGAGATCCCCCGCGCATTCTGCAAACTTTCCAATCTGGACAGCACAAGACTTTTAAAATCAAATCTTGTTTTTCCTGCGCCGATAAAGGTCAAATGAACGTAAACTCAACCGTGGTGGTAATTCTAAAAGTTGATGCGGCACCAAAGTTGATGAAACCCTCAAAATGTATCCAAATAACTATAGTAGCACCCATTGTTTCTAAACTGACACAAAAAAGGCACATATCAACTTGGATTGCTCGGCGTAGTCGTTTGAAAAGAATAGACCCTTTCAGGGCGAATTTTTACTGATCTATTTCCCTCCGGAAAATACTCAGATATTGGCAACAAAAATTGGCAAGATGTCTCGATTAATGTTAGAATTTTACTCTTAAAAGGTTGGTATGAATTGTGAAACAGCTTAACTGGATATCAAATGTGCAAAAGTGGAAAATAAACAAGCTGACCCGTTAAACCCAATATCAACGCGAAGGAGAGATTTGACGGATCTTACAAGTCCACGGAAGATAGCCTGCATGAAAAGCCTCATATCTTTAGAAATATTCCCTTTAGCAAAACATAGGCAAAGAATATCTTAAAGAAAAGCATCAGCGAAACATTTTCATTGGGTTTGTGAAAAATATCAAATCCGAGGGCCATGTATTTCACATCGAAAGAGGAGCGTGTGATTCTGACGAAAAACAGTATTAGACCCATTCAGGGCGAGAGTACTCTAGTAGGCCTATAAAGTAAAGAATCTCTTATCAAAATTTGCCATGCCTTTAAATTAAAATGGCCTAAGCAAGTGCCAATTTCCTCTCCTTGATACCAGACCTCCAATTTGTAGTAGAAAGCGAGAGTTAGACCACATTGCAAAGTTTGAATATCTCTGATTATCCAGCGCAGTACCCAGTCCAGACCCAGTAGTGTTGTAAATCAGCCTAATATCATAATTATTGGAAAAGGATACTCAGAAGTTAGGGAAGACTCAAATCGATTTGGTTTGCCAAACATCAGTCTATGGGGGAAATACAAAGTACCTTGGTGTACAGATTGACAACTCTCTTGACTGGAAAGAGCAAATCCAAGCAGTTTCCACTAAAGTCTCCAGAGCTGTTGGCTTTTTGAAACATGCCAAGTCCTTTCTTCCAAAGGAAACCTTGAAGACTCTATACACAGGTATTGTGGAGCCCCACTTTCAATGCTGTTGCTCTGTTTGGGGTTGTTGTGGTTCAATGGAACTAGACCAGGATTGCCAGATGCCCAAAATGGTCGGCGGCCAAAATTGCTACGGTTGGCGGCCAAAGTCGGCCATTCAAGCAAAATGCTAAAAAGCAGCCAAATTTTGGCCCATTGTGTCCAGTAAAACTGTAGTTAGGAATAGCTCTGTGTGCTACAATAACATTTACGCCTTCATCTTTGAAACATTTTGTTGTGTTTTACTATTTTTGTTATTTTCACACTGGCATGACATTTTCAATTTGAATTTGAGCATCAATTGTCAAGAAATAGTGGTTTCCTTTGTTTATTTGATGTTTTTCTACTTACGGCCAAAATTCGGCCAACTTTAGCGCTTTCAGCCAAATCATTCTTTGACGGCCAAGGGTTTTAAAAGATGACCAAAATCGAGAAATTTGGCCGTCAATTCGGCCAAATGGCAACCCTGAACTAGATCAGTTGCAAAAACTTCAAAATCGTGCTGCAAGGGTCATAACCAATATCAGTTTTGATGCCCAAAGCAGGCCACCTATCCAAGAGCTTGGATGGAAGACCATTGAGGGGCTTATAAATGGTGAAACTAAAACAATGGTTTTCAAATCCTTGCATGATTTGGCTCCGGAATACCTGTGTAGCCTCTTCACCCGTAATTCGTAAGGCTCCACCTATGCTCTCCGTAATACAGTGACGGACCTGAAGCTGCCAAGGAAAAACTCAGCAAATCGGCAAAAATGTTTTTCCTACAGAGGAATAAAACTATGGAACAGTCTCTCAGCTGAGTCTAAGAAGGCATCATCTCTAAATAGTTTTAAATTATCTGGTTAGAGCTCAATCAATTTTTATTGTAAATATTTTATTGTAATAGGTTTTAACATTATGGTTTTTCATAGTTGTAATTAGTTCCTTTTAGATTTAAGTGTGTATATATTGTCAATAATGTTTTCATAGAGGGCCCTTTGTAATCAACTCTGTTGAAGGGCAACCCTCAAATGAAATGAAATGAAATGAGGGGGTTTCACAACCTATTATGTTTAGAAAAGGATTGAAAATTCCATAAAACTTGTTCATGCCTTTTAGATAAAGACTACTTCAGTCTTACCTGCTCTATTTATTTTTCACATTCTAATCATAGATCTGGTCAAGACCAGGAATTATTTCCCTCAGCTTGAAGAATTCTCCTGATTGAAGGACAGCACAAGCAGTCTGACCCAAGTGCATAGACGTAGGAACCGGGGGGCACTAGGGGCATGTGCCCCCAAAGATTTTGCAATAAACAAAGAAGTGCCCTTTTTATTTTTTTCAAAAATGCTCCCTTTTTCTTAGGAAAAGTGCCCTCAAAGTGTTGTGCCCCCCAAGTTTGAGATGCTTAAGTCCCTGCCCAAGTGACCCTGTTTGTGTGGCTACTTGGCAGAGCTGTAGATTGAGTTATCTGGGTTTTAAGGCAGTTGCGTCTAGATCAAGCTAGACTGATCCCAGGAGGCCCAATCATGTGTGGCTTGCGTAGCTTTTCCATTAAAGCAATTTATGCTACTGCTGTTGTTTCTAACTGCAACATAAAGACAGCAGTACAGTACTTTTTCTTTGAACTGAAGAAAATTGAAATTCATACCATTTAATGGTTGATTGTGTATCTCTTTGTGTCTTTCCTCATGCCCCGTAATCATACCAAGCATCGTGCAGCAATAGCAGCATCAGATATTCTGTTGCTGTTGCTGTACTGCAATGACGGAACATTATTGGCTGTTTGTGTATTGTACAGTCTATAGTATTTAGCAACAAGGAATGAAAAGCTAATTTTACTTGCCTTACCTAACAGCAGCTTTGTCCTCACTCAATCTTGGTAAATTTTGCATCAAACACCCAGTTCTTTGCATCAAAATGTTCCCCAGCTCTTAAACTTTGTACTCAATGCATTCACTTTCACTTTCCTTCGTGAGATAATTGGAAACAAAACGCAAAATAAAATTTATTTCTGTGATAGTTTAAAATCTGCCAAAGCTCGGTCTCAGCATGCTGTCCTAGTCAAAGAGCTCTAATGTTTGATATTTGAACAAACTTTGTTGCAAATCTCAGAGTTTTCTCCCCCAGATCATTCCCAGCAATGAATGTTGGCTGCAAACACTCCTGCTAGAGATCCGGGGGATGACACTGTGATTTGCAGTGAATTTTGTTCGAATATCAAATGCCGACGCTCATCACTTGGACAGGATGCTGAGACCGAACTGCGGCAGATTTCAAAACCGTTGCAGAGATAAGCTTTATTTCATGTTTGTTTCCAATTATCTCACAAAGGAAAGTGAAAGTGACTGCATTGAGTACAAAGTTTAAGAGCTGGGGAACATTTTGATGCGAAGAACTTGGCATTTAATGCCAAATTCGCCGATATCTAGTGAGGACAAAACTGTTGCTAGATAAAGGCAAGTAAAATAAGCTTCATTCCTTGTTGCTTAATAATATAGACTGTGCAATACACAAACAGCCAGTAATGTTGCATCATTACAGTACAGCAACAGCAACAGAATATCCTGTGTTGTTATTGTGGCAGGGTACTGTATTAGGTATGATTATGGAGTGAGGAAAGACAAAGCGATGCACAATCAACCATTGAATGATAAATAGTATGAATTTTGATTTTGTTCTGCTTTAGGAAAAGGTACTGCTGTCTTTATGTTGCAGTTAGAAACAACAGCCGTAGCAGAAATTGTTTCAATGGAAAAGCTACCTAAGCCCCGTAGTAGGCGATGGGCCTCCTGTAGACTGATTGCACGTTCAAAGTTATCACTATTGCAGGACTGATTGACGCTCAAACTATGACTCATGTCCTTAAGTTTTTCAAATGCAGCATGATAAGAATTGCATTCTTCTTTGTCACAGGCTCCAGATCCAAGTCATCCCATTGATCGAAGACCATATAAGGGACCACAGCCATCATGTCATGATGTGAATATGATGACAAGAACAAAGGATATGCTTGAAATTCTTGTTGGATTTACAGGAGGGCAGATTCAGCTGATGGATCCTTTGAAACATGAATGTCTTAAATGCTTCAATGAAGAGGTTAGTGCCATCTGCTTTGCAATAGTTACATCAATTATCAGCAATTTATTCTAATGCATGTCTGCATGGAACCATCAATTAAAATGTCAATGAATTAGAACTTCTGAGAAGCAACTGAGAAGCAAAAAGCCTAGGTAAATGAATTCTTGGAAGGGGTCTTATTTCAGCTGGGGGCTTATTCAAGGCATGGCCATGTTAAATACTACGGCAGATGACTGATGATATACTGTGATTCTATCGTATTAAGTTTAGGGCAGTGAGAAATGAAAAGCCTGGTTTCCATTTAATCGCAAGGAGTCACAAGGAATCACAAAATTTTCTATCTCTCCAACTAGTTGTGATCCATTGCGAATTAATGGCACTGTTCACAACTTTTGCAACTCCTTGCAATAGCAACTCTGTTGTTTCAGGGGATAATCTCATTCGGCCTTTACGTTTTACGCGAGCGATCGCTCGCGATCGCGTCAGCACTCGCGCAAACATGATCACGCGAGCGTTTTATCGCTCTCGCAAAATTTCCAATCTTAGGGGAAATCACTCTCAACAATTTCCCGTGAATTCCAATAGGATAAAATCCTCCTTGATCAATGAACAAATCTTCTGTTAAGTTGTGACAAATAGAATTAATGGGTTTGACCTCAGGTGGAAATGATCATACTTCCAGAAAACATCTTTTTCGGGAAAACGAAATATAAACATGCGATAGAAACCTGACATTGGAATAACTGCATGATAAGGTCAAAGCTAAAGCTGGAAAGTATCTCACTGGGATCGGTAGGGGAGATGATTTAATTAAACATTGGTTCTATGAGCAACAGAAATAAAATTTAGAGAATTTCAGTATCGTGAATGGGGCCTGAAACACTAAAAGAAGGGAACCAGCTTTCAAAGATTTTGCTCTGTGTAAAGTTTAAGTCTTTAAGAAGACAAGGAATCATCCTCATGGAAACCACAAATGGGGAGTCAACATTGTAGCAGAGGGTTTCTCGATGGTACAAATATGATTGCCAGACATCAGATTCATCATTTCATCAATCTACGTGCATTGAGCCCTTATTTTATCATCGAGCGCAAAACCTCTCTTCTCATTTAAAGTCCTTCGATATGAGAGCATCATACTGTTCACCGCATCTTAACGGAAATTTCTTACGGCGAATTAAATTGTGGTCTAAATTAAAGAAGGAGCAACTAAATTACCTGCCTGATGTTCAGGGTTGATAAACGGTAAGAACAAACACACTTCCAGAAACAGACGATAGAAAGTAAAAGATTCACCGGTTTCGACGAGACAAGATGAAAAACAATGGTATCCCTGCCTACCATATGATTGAAAATGACTAACATTTAGCGTTCCAACGATTCTCATTTCTCATTTGACAATAATAATATCAAGATTCATTGTAACTTACTTTTCCAAGGAATAAAAGGTGCTTGTGAATCATTCCCTGAGCGATCGCTCGCGCAAACGAAATTACGCTAGCATCTGGGCACTCCTGTGCAACCTTCCTCAAGAAAAGGCTTGCTCCGTGATTGGTTTGAAATTTGATGATAAGTGAAGTTAGTTGAGATTCTTTGTGATCCTTTGCAAATATATGGAAACCACTTTTTTTCAAATCTCAATAATTGCAACTCCTTTCGACTCACTGCCACTAATTCTGACTCTTTGCAACTCCTTGTGATTATATGGAAACTAGGCTAAAGACCAGGGGTGGAAAAGTATCGGACCACGGGACCATTGGTCCCAGAAAATATTTTGGCTCCCAGAAAGAGAAAGATCACACCTAAGAATGTGCAATGTAATATGCTAACATTCTAGAAAGAAAAATTAAAAACATGAAAGTATGAGACAAAAAATCATTGAATAAGATAGCAATGATTTGTGAATCACATTATTTAATATGTGCTGCAACAGATACTGTATAGCCAATAGCACTGTTTTTCTTGCCTGAGAATTCTTAGGAATTCTTGAGAAGATTAGTTCAAATGTAACAAATTTTTTAAACACTTTGATTAATGAGGAGGAATTGCAGAAATTGTGGAATTTTGACACTTATAATGATTTGATACCTGTTCAATTATATTTTGATTATAGCTATGTTCAATAATTATAAACTTGCATACTAATGGATAAAGTGATTCCTCCTGAGCCATTTTATGGATTTTATTCCATTGATGTTGAAAATTTCATCTCTCAAAATCATACTTTCCTGCTTAAAATACCAAGTAGTCAGTTTTTTAATGAGCAATTGCCAATATTTCTTGTATGGCTACAGAAGATTTTTCAATTTCTGATTGCGGTCCCAGAAAGAGAAAAATATTTTCCACCCCTGCTAAAGACATAGGGAATATTGTGTAAAATCAAACAATCATCTAACCTTTTATTTTGTGATGTTTCTACTGAATTGACCATGGGGATCAAGAATTATTCTGGTGCTGTTTTTGTTTTGACTGAAAGTGATATCTTTGGTGATGTCAGTTAATGACATTTTTTAAAACTAATACGATTATGCTGTAGCTTTTCACATGTTTCTTTAATCAACTTATAAATGGCACAGTTGACTTCAGCTTGATTAGACCTTTCGAGTGATTTATATTTATATCTACTGGGTGAGCCAGAAAAAAGTTCCCACTTTTGAAAATTCATAACACCAAGACTACTACACGGATTTGAATCATACAAATTGTAATTAAAAGTCAAAAGATCAAAGTATTTTTGTGATTTTTTTTTCGCTGTCCTACCAGCACTACAAATATTGGTAAATTCAACTTTATAAAAATTTCATGGTTGCAAAATCACGGAAAAAGGGCCTAAAACATTGATCAAATCGTAAGGATTCTATTCAAATCGAACAATAGGCCATGGGCGTTTCACCTCCTTCAAGAGTTATAAGACATCGATTTTCAAACAAATATGAAAGATTTTCAATGCCAAGGAAATTAATGCCTAGAGGATATCTCTCACCCATGAGAAGTTGCATTTCCTTCATTATTCAGTGCGAGAGGTCATTTATGAATTGATCGATGTTTTGGACCATTTTTCAGTAATCTATCAACCATGAAATTTTTTTAAGTTGAATTTACCTATATTTGTAGTGCTGGTAGGACAGCGAGAAAAATCACAAAAATACTTTGATCTTTCGGCTTCTAACTAGAATTTGAATGATTCAAATCCATGGAGTAGCCTTGGTGTTATGAATTTTCAAAAGTGGGAACTTTTTTCTGGCTCACCCGGTAGATTAAGTTAGCAAAATTCTAATGACGTCATGAAAAATTTTTGAATTAGTTAATCAACTTCATACTGTATTTGTAAGATTTGCGCAAGAGCTAAATTGATTTTTCCTTTCTGAATGATTGATCTGTTATGCACACAAGGTGATTCATAAAAAGTGCTTTTATCTTTGAAATTATAGCAGTAAGTATGTGTTGCAATTGTAAGAAAGTGGACTTTTTTTAGTAAGACATTTAAAGCTTCTTTGTCTTGGAAAGTTTATTGAAAAATGTTACCCTGGATGCTTCTAGAACTTTTCATCGTTCATCAAACAAGGGAAAATTTGATGCAACTATGTATGATAATAATTGTGCTATTTGTGTTTAAGCTCACTAAGCTTTGATAGTTTGAGCACTAGCCTTTAAGTTGACATGAAAATTGATATCAACATATTTGGCCTATAGACTGATTGTCTGCTTTCTTTTTCAAGGGTAAAAGTGCTCCAACGTTTTTAAATGTTTTGGTTGTAATTCCATTTAGAGAGCCGTATTGTTCGATTAAAGTAAAGTATTTGCAATACTTAAAGTGCTCACTTTAAACGGGAACATTTCCTGTGAACACAAGTATTTGGTATTTTTTGCAAAGCTTCTTCTGAAAACGCTTGGAAATCATTAAATGAGTCAATCGATTTGTGGCATTGCTCCTCTGAAAAGCGAAGATAAATTATCGTTGTCATTTTATGTGAGACATGCATTGACTTTCCTTCTGTGAATGAGCGTTCTACTCGTTGCTGTTGTTTTGAATATGAAATTTGGACACATTCTGGTCCAACTTATATCTGCTTTTTAAAGCATTGTCAGAAACAGGTTTTGATTGGATTTTCCTTCAATTTATAACGTGTCGTTTCTTAGACTACTTTCACACAATGCTGGCACATTTTGAACGGTGAAAAATGCGAAGGATATGCCTTTCATTCACACGAAACCGGCAATTTTTTTAACGGCAGATTTTGAGGACGGAACTCTAACCGGCACATTTTAAAAACGGCATCGTATGAAAACTCGAAAATGATAAAGACGGAACATTTCTCAACGCTTTCAAAAGGAGGCTGAACAGTTTTAAGGTGCAGGTACAGGGTGTCTCAAAAAAATTGTTCGACTTTTGATTAAATACTAAAAAATAACGATACGCTGAATAGACCTTTGGTCCAGTCACCCTTGTCCTGAGATTTTAAATTAATTTTTGACACAAGAATCTTGCGAATCCGGTACAAATTCATGGGGTTACAAGCTTTTGAAGTTGAAGTTTGTGAGAAAGCTGAAACCAGAGGCCTCGAAATGGCATTTTTGGTAAAGGTCCCATAGGCCGTCGTTTCTGTTATTTCTCAATTGTTTCAGGACGAACCAAGTGGGATTCAAACAGGTATTCGATAACCTAACTGTCAAGCATATGGATGCTTTGAGGAAACAGATTCAGTCTCTCGCCGATTTTGTTTTGAACCACTGTTTTTGGACCTATGCAATGTTTAGGAATCTTGAGAATTATCGCAAGAAATAATTTACTTTAGAAGTCGTATTTGGTTTGCTCTGATATCAACGAGAGGTATGACATTGGATAAGCTTGTCTTACCTCCGTCTTTGAGCATTTTGCAATACAAGTAATCTGGGGGGTCTCTGGTTTCAGCTATCTCATATTTTTGACCTTCGAGAGCTCCTAACTCAATGAATTTTCAACCGATTTGGAAGATTTTTGTCTCTAGAATTATTTCATAATCTTAGGAACAGGATTATGTTTCCATGAGCCTGTTCATTTTGTCCTTATTTTTCAATATTTAATCAAACGTCGAACAATTTTTTTGAGACACCCTGTACATTTCTTTGAAATCGAACTCTGGGATAGATTGCATCAAGCTAGTTACCGTTGAATTTTCTATCTTTTTCAAATTGTGAAGGTATCATGTGAACTTGTAGGTAGAAACACCGCAAAACGACGAAAAACAACAGAGAATGAGTCGGTTAACTGCGATTATATATTTTTTGCCAATATTGGCAAAATATATATAATCGCAGTTAACCGACTCATTCGCTGTTGTTTTTCGTCGTTTTGCGGTGTTTCTACCTACAAATTCAATCGTTATCCGTCATCGCAAGCATCTGCGGATCCGACGAGCGACGTTCATATCGTGGCCTTTCCTTTTTCGATTTATCATGTGAACGCTGGCTCAGACTTTGCAACCGTCACATTTTTCATCGTTTTCAAAATGTGCTGGCATTTTCTGAATGCAGTCTTAATGGAAGTATTATTCACGCGTACTTTTCAGTTCCAGTTTCAGTTCATATTTTAAATTCTCAACACACTAATAACTTAATTAAACAAAATCAAACTGAATACACCAAGAAAATTAACACTTAAAACAATTAGATAATATCTATTTGTAAATGATAAATTGGAGTAGATATTAGAATGGTGGAAACTATTGGAAGGAGACTTATTTTTGATAGGTGAATTAATTGATGAGAGGCCACCTCCTGTTCTAATTGATTATAGCGCAATTTGTAACTGAATGACTTAATTTGTAACGTCAACGTAAGTTGTAAAACACATTCAATGCAGCCACAACAACCACGTTGTACCACAGCAGTCCAACCGTAGCCCAAAAGCACCCCAAGGCAACATCCTACCTCCAAGTTTTCCTTTTGAAGCCACAGTACTTAAAAAAGAGAAAACGCGGGTAGCCATTCCGCTATATAGATAATGATAGTACTTTAGAATAGGTAGACGGTTAAAATTGAAAGTTTACAAACAAAAGTTTCGAACTCGTCTGTTATGAATTCGATTAAAGTTGCTATCAGCATTCATGAGATTCCAATACACCTGTAGATCTCTTCATTTATATCCTGTAGAGAATCATCGATAAAGGCGTTGTCACATGCATACGTTGGGTACCAGGAACTGAGTCGGTGTTTTTAGCTTCATACAGCACAGGGAACATCTATGTTTACAACAAAGAACATCCAGCATGTCTTTCTGAGCCTGCATATGCTGTTGTAAAGAAAGGAAAAGGCTTTAGAATTGAATGCTGTAAAAGCAAAACGCCGTGTAATCCCATGTTCAGATGGGTAGTTGGGAGAGGATCGATTAATGACATGATATTTTCACCTGATTGCAAGCATATATCAACCGTAAGTAGTGATGGATACCTCAGAGTTTTCGATTATGAAAAGCAAGAATTAATTGGAATGATGCGAAGCTATTTTGGTGGACTGCTTACTGCAGCTTGGAGTCCTGACGGGAAGTATATTGTTACAGGAGGGGAAGACGACCATGTTACTGTGTGGTCATTTCTTGAACAACGAGTAATAGCGAGAGGTGAAGGTCACCGGTCATGGGTCAATGTGGTTACTTTTGACCCATACACAACCAGCGTTGGTGGAGGAAGGGTTGACGATAGTGACGAAGAGGATATCGCGAAAGATGGATTAAAACACAGGACGATAAGGGATCACTCCCTTGATAATTCTAAGCAAGCTTTATCATATCGATTTGGATCTGTAGGTGATGATACGCAACTGTTGTTATGGGACCTCAGTGATGATATTCTACGACCACAAAGGATTCGAACTCGTAGCACACGAAATAGCACAATGAATCAATCGCATTGGACTTATGCTAAAAATTCAACTTCTTGGCATCAGAATGATTCACAACAGACACATGATCATAGGCGGACACATTCTGAATCGAAATTAAGTCATAAGAGCTCGTCACATGATCACAAGATTTCGCTTAAGAAGCATTCTTCCAACCCTTCGTCTTCGAAACACCACAATTCTGTATCTAGTTATTCACCTCTCTTCGACGAAGAAGAACTTTCTCTTGGCACATCAATTTGCCCAAGACTGGAAGATGTGCCAGTTTTAGAGCCTCTCGTTGCCAAGAAAATTTCTCAAGATAGACTGTGTGGTTTGGTATTTCGAGAAGATTGTTTAGTGACGTCAACTTTTGATGGGTACATTCATGTCTGGGCAAGACCAGAATCCACAGTAAGTTTCCACTAATTTTATTCGTGGAATTATGTTTTAAACCGGCCAGTTTCACTCACTACCTTAGGTCAAGGATATTCATGTATGTAACAAATTTTTATTGATTAAATGGTACGTTCGATAAGTTTTTTTTTCTCTTAAGTGAAGTCACATGTCAAGGAATATTTAAGAGGGGCTACAATGAAATTTTTCAACTTTGATCAGATCGCTCCTGCGATGTGAATTGAAACCTTAATCGATGCCTGATTACTCTGAAAATGTCTCTTGATTATCAACTTGGACATCGATAACTTGTTTTTTGTATCGGTGCTCTTAGAGCGGTGATATTATTCTTTAAATGCTCAAATTTGCATCCAGCTCCAAAGCAGAGCTTTAGCAGTTTGGCCGTAGCATGGTGTTAAAGCACATGGAATAGATCAGCAATGTCATTGATGAAATTCGAAAAGACTTAAGGTGACTCTGCTTTCCGCTCTGATGAGCATGGAAAGCCGGTTTTTCAGAAATCCTCCCCTCCAGCGACTTATCAATTACTCTGAAACCAGTCGGTCTATCGAAACTCTGTAACGTGTTATTACTCATATCCATGACAATAGAAAGGCAAATTAACAAAATTGTTGTTTTCACGGGTTTGGAGAAAGCTCATTTCAAAATATTTCGCTGGCTTCGGCAGAACTTCACTTTCCACTCCGCAAATCTAAAACTTTGATCAAACCTTTGTACCACTCACATTGTATGTTCACGGGCACACATGGGGAATTTGAAGTCAAAAGGTTCGCCGGTTATTCCGCTATAAAATGCTCAAGTTTGGTATCCTGAAGTCAGTTGTTGAAATCCCACGGCTTGCCCAATAAAAAGTGGGTTAAAAGCACGAGAACTATTTCCTAACTCAGGAGAATGACTCTCGATATCATATACTGTGGTAACATTCTATTGGAACTACATTTGTAGGCTTCTAGAAGTTCAATCATATTTGGAAATGAATCTTGAAAAGTGCAATGTGCTATCGTTTAAAATGTTTTCATGAAACATGATCATTTTTCTTTCGAGTAGCCGATGCTGCTACTAATTAAACGCTTATATTATTTTTCAGGGAACAAAGCAAGATTCAAGCACAGTAATTATATGATAGAAATCGTACAATATCTATTTTCTACGTATTTAAAAGTACCAATCAGTAGAATGAAGATGTATGCAAATATTCCCAAGCTGTCACAAAACTGCAACTCATTACTCTCAACACGTAGTGTATTTCCAATATTTAAATGACGGGGAACATTTTACGTGTTATGTTAGTCAAAGAATGCTTCCACTCAGCATTTTATCATGTGCATAGGCGAAGAATCTGTAAATATGAAGAGACCAGGAAAGTACCGGGTGTCCCAAAAAACTGTACAGACTTGGTTGCCCCTAGCGATAAGAATATAGCGTGAATCAATCCGAAATAAGTTTTAAAACGTACCTCGACAGTTAACTTGAACATAGATACCTCGTTTGTTGACATTAGTGCGTTGAAAGTGAAGATATTAATCGTCTAAGGACAAATTTGCCTCCATCTCTAATCGAGAGCTTTGACGTTTTGGCCTAAATGCTTGAAGCACAGTAAATAAAGTCAATGAAATTTAACGCGCGTGAGAAAAAACTAAAGACAGCACAGCAGATGCGTTTTAAAATGTATAATCTGTGTGACACTTATTGTCAAGGGGGCTCCGAAGTCAACGTCATCGCATTATCAACAATTTATTGCACACATACTGTTCATCTGCAAAAGTGCTCCCTTGACCATCAAAACACTTTTGGCATTGTCGAATCATTCCTTGAAAAGAGTTTGTTATCAGGTCTCATGATAAGTTCGCATTAGCATGTAATTGTTCAATATCATTCATGGGGGGGCTCTATCCATCCATGGGTTGAGCATGATATAGCTTCGAGGCCACTTTCCCTGGCGAGCGTATGCTCAAGGGAGTACTTTCACCTTTGAATGGTATGTGTAAAACAAAGTGTTGATATTAAGGTGAAGAAAGTTGACTTTAGAGCTCCCTTGACGACAAGTGTCACATAAATTATATTTTTTAAAGCACATCTGCTGTGGCGTCTTTAGTTTTTACCCCTCGTGCTTCAATTCTGTTGACTTTATACACTGTGTTTCAAGAATTTTCTAAGGCCAAAACGTCAAAGCTCAGGTTAAAAGATAGTGGCAAATTTTCCCTTTTAAGATTAAAAGGGCTTGGTCACGTAACCGTAAACAAAGCTATCATCTCTATGATCTGTATTGCTACCCATATGAACAAGGGCAGATTTTGTAATACAATAGCATCAGTCGCTTTGGTTCACACCTCAATTCAAAGCGATTAGCGTCTGCAGACAAAAGGAATTCTCTCAAGCAGAAATTCAAAACAAATGAAGCTGCAAAGTTGCCCTGAAACCGTACGGCGAACTCTCGTTTGGTGCGGGCGAAGGGAGGTTTTAAAGAGAAGGTATGTGCTTATAACGAAAGAAGAAGGGTAAATCTACAGTTCTGTCTCGCGTATTTTGTTTATTGAATTCAGGAGCAGAGGGGTCACTGCGTACGTCCGAGCAATGGATATGCAAAAATTGTAAAATTGTAATGCACTCTGCTCGGTTTCTTGTCAAATAAACAAAATCCGCGAGACAGAACTGCAGATTTACCCTTCTTCTTTCGTTATAAGCACATACCTTCTCTTAAAAACCTCCCATCGCCCGCACTAAACGAGAGTTTGCCGTACTGGTTTCAGGGTAACTTTGCGGCTTCATTTGTTTTGAATTTCTACTTGAGAGAATTTCTTTTGTCTGCATTCGCTGATCGCTTTGAATTGAGGTGTGAACTAATGCGACTGATGCTATTGTATTACAAATCTGCCCTTGTTACCCATATGTGGCCATTTCTGCACGGATTTTGGTGGGTGGATATGAATCAACAATAAAGTTGCTTCTAAATATCCACCAATATCTCTGCAATCAAACAACGTGAGTGTTTTTGTTTGTTTCTTTACGAGAATCAAGGAATCCTTCTTCAAAATAACGCCTTTATTTTGAGGAAAGTAGTGGAAAAACTCTGTGATATGGCCTATGAAAAATAATGCAAAATCGTTGTTTTGAAAGAAATTTTATTTCTCATTGGTGCATGCTATCTTCTTATCTGTAGGGTCGACCAAATCTGTGTACTTTTTTAGGGACACCCATAGGAAAAGATAAAATTAAGGAACGAACACCATTTTTTTTTCAACTATATTTCCTCTCAAAGTATTTTGGATTGATGAAAGTGAGTTCTTGAAACCTATTAAATTCATCATTCAATTCACGTCGCATTAGAAAGGAGAATTTGAATTGGGAAAATTAGAAATATCAGCTATATTTCAGCTATATACTTCTAATCTGGTATTTCGACTTCAGAAGTCCGGTCCGTTCTTGCGTCTCTTCTTTGTCACTAGCAGATTATAGTTCACATAACAGTAAATGTACAATGCAGATTACTTATCAACCGATATTTTATTATTTTGTGTCAACTTTTCGGCCGTTAGTGTATGACAACCATAGAATTGTTCCAACCTGGTTCCGGAAGGGTTCAAAAAATGCATTTTGAGTTGAATATTCCATTTTCTCATTTCAAAATGAGAAATTGGATCCTCAATGACGACTGATGGCGATTGATGCCAACATGTTATAAATGCGCGATGATGAATTTTGTACCGATGCCACCATAGGCAACGATTCTTGTTTGACTTACAATGATAAAACGTGCATCGCAATGTTAAGAATGCCGAATTAAAACTCAAAATATATGAACTGAGGTTTCCTTACTTTTATAAGTTAATTAAAAGTATTGCTATTTTTGCTGAATTTTTCCCTTGCAACGTGTAAAGTGATACATGGTCTGAGACTCTTCAATAGTTCACTGGTATTTTATTGTAAGATATTTCATACTCTTGGTTCCTAATTTGTCCAAAACAATGCCATCCTAAAATAATAAATCATGAGCTCCTTCCTATTAACTATATAAATATAATCAAGAATTTCGAAAATATAGAATGCTCATATGACGTTTCGCTTTCGCTCCATCCTAAAATAGGTTTATCTTAGTTCGTTGTGGAGATGACAGGTGCGTGCAGGCGTCAGAGCAAGTTTTGTAGCAGGAAAAGAACAACGAAACCCACCACATTATGTTGATCAGCATGAACACCCAAAGTAACATAGAGTTATTGTCCATCATCTACGGCATAGCAGATATGGTGTCCCAGCAAATGTATATAGACTTCATTTAGTCTATGAGTTAGAGTTTTGCTTGAATGAATGGCTAATCAAAGTTAGAATGCTCCATTGTATTTGATTTAAAGAAGAATACCTATTTTGTTATATTGGTGCTTTGAAAGCTGAAATATTAATCTTGAAAGTTGAAATTGCCTAAGCAAATTCCTGAGGCGCATCGAGCTTTAAAGCATAATTAAAGATAAATGGAATATAGCAATGTGGATGACTTAGCAGAATGCCATGCTGTGATGTAAGTTGTTTTAAGATTTAGAAAGGATACTGTTGGTTTAATTGCTGTGCTCCAAGAATTTGCTCAGGCCAAAATGCCACAGCTCTCGTCTTAGAAATGACAGCAAATTTGAACTTAGAAATTGCATTTCGTTGACATAAAATTGGCAACTAAGAACACTGCCAGGGAAATTGATGCAAGTTTAACGCGATGATTTGTTTGTGAAGGAAAATTAAATTTTAGAAAGTTGATATATAAACTGCAATCCCTCAACGTGCGTTGCATTATTTCCCATGTGACCTCGTTGAAAAATTATGATGCAATGATCATCCAACCGATTCGTAAATTTTATAGTATTTTTCTTGATGAAAGTTCGAATTTTCTTTCTGTGCCTGTGATAACCTCAGCTAAACCTTGACCCTTGTGATCTCCTTGCACTGCTTCTGATATACTATGAAATGTAAGTTTTGTCGATAAAGCATTGGTATCTTTTGTGGTGTACTCGACGGGGCCTCCAGTGAGCCAGCTGAGACCTTCTTTGCATGCAGTTTAGATAATGTTGGTATATATAGATCAAGACAAAAGTACCGATATACGAGGTGATAAAAATGAGATGCATAAAGTGTGTACTTCAAGTAAAGTAGATCTGTTGACAGAAAAGTTTTTTCTCAAAAAGAATTTGAGATTTTTCGTTTTGCAAAGTTAGCTGCCAACATACGTTTGCAGAATTGAAACGGTTCAAGTTCAGCTGTTTTCAAAGGCAAATCAAATTATTCAAAATGTTTTCAAAAGAAGACATGGTCACAAAATTCTTAGGCTAGTAGCTTGCTGTAAAAGGAATTCAACTGGAGATCGATAAATGAGTACAAATCTTTTACCGGTACCAACTTGTCCCGTATCAGGTAACCGCGCAATCCCTATTCATGAGGTACTGGCACTCACCCGGCATTGGGTGTGATCTTGTATCGTTAGAGGTTGTGATGAGTATATAAACAACGAAGCTAACATTGCATGTCGCCATTGTTCGAAGTTAAGATTTCAAAGTAATGCAAAGATAGCTTATGCTGACTCCCTTGGTGGCCTGACGTTAAAGATAATCTTCATTTGAGCTGATGAATAGCACTGTTGCATGATCAAACTTGCCACAGAGAATTTTTTTATATTTTTTATTCGTGCTATCCACTATTTTGAACTCGATTTTGAAGGATTTGGTAATGAAACGTCATTTTTTATTGCAAAAGGTCATACGAATACGCAAGGTTGACTATATTTCCAACAGGAAATCTCACCATACCTTCTCATGTTCATTCATTTCGGAATTCATTTCATTTATGTCAATGCTGAAAATTTCTTGCAACTGTGACCGTTCAGAGACCAAATGCAGCCTTATTTCTGTTTATACTGCCCTAGTAATTCGCAAACAAAATAACGTCATCAATTGATACTTCATATCAGCAGATAACTCGAAAGCGAAGTTATACATCAAAAAAGTTTAACGGCGATTCTCAACATTCAACAACGCTATTCATTTGCGTCAATAAAAATCTTCGCTTGCAGTCAATTTTGAAGAGTCGCTAAATATTGTTTTCTTACTGTTACATGAAAGGCAATAGGAAGGGCAGTGAAGCTGATCAAATGCAAAAGCTTTATCTGCCAGGTGAGTAAAAATAGGCACTCCTTGTTTGAAAGAATATCAGATTTTTTTCAGAATATCAGAAGATTTGCTTGATTCATGTGTAGAAGTTAAGAGAAGTTCGTCAAAGAGATTTGATCTTGGCTTCGGAAATAACATCCCTCGGCGTACTGATTTGGATTTCTCGCCTACAGTGGCGGGCCAAACAAAAATAGTGGGACAGGGGGCACAAGTCATACATTTTTAGGGTATAAAGGTATAATCAGACAGTTTTAGTACTTTTTTCAATAACAGCTTTAGCCAATATTTTGAAAGTAGGAGGGGGGGGGTAATCCCTTGGCAACTTCGTTGCTTGCCTAATAAGGTATCGTGTAGTGTCCAATTTAGGACCTAATGTTGCAAGGACCCATCTTGAAAAAAACATGGTAGACGAAATAACAAGGGCAGATTTTGTCTTAAATCAATCAGCATGTTCATTTACATCTGTGAGATTAGCCAATCACACTATGTTGTCTAGAATCATCTGGCACACTGTGATTTGGCGGAAATCGGAAGCTGTGGAGATGAATACAAAAATACCCTCCCCCCAAAACTGTCAACGTGCAAGTGGCGTTTTGATCAATCATAAACGTGCTTTGCATTTTCTGTGAGAATGGAAGCTGATCTAAATTTCTACCGTTTACTTTTTCGATGTTCAACTTGGATCGAGAGAAATTTATGTTTGATTAACAATCAAAGTGATGACTAATGTTTCATGTTCAGTATTTAGATATTTCCTTGACCGATTACCTCAGTCTTGTTGCACGAAGGCCGCAAATATTGATTCGTAGACATCACAAAACATGTCTCCACTCCATGGAGTTTTCGTTGTTGAACACCAACCGGTGAAAGCAATGCTTTTTGAAGCCTTTTCTATGTTAAAAGACAGTACTCTAGTACGTTTCTAGTAATATGGTAAAGGGAACAAATGAAAATAAAGCAGGAATATGTTAAAGATTTCCTTTGTCAAAACAAATAGTTTTTTAAGTTATACATTCCCAGCATTAAAGTTTCTTAATTTTTGTCATTTGAGAGTTGAGTTTCAAGCAGTTTCTAAAAAAATGAGAGTTGAGTTTCAAGCAGTTTCTAAAAAATAAGTGTATTTATACTGAGTAAGTAGGTAGGATGGGGGTAATGTGGGTCTACGGGGTAAAGTAGGCAATGGCGTAACGCACGGTGTGCACCTATAAGCACAAAACTAAGGGCCCCCAAACATTTGGGCCCCGAAGGGGCCCCCGATCAATTTGGCGAAGAAACGGGGTTTTGGATGTAAGCAAATGTTTTGGCATTCACAACATTATCAAAATGAGCGTATGACTGGCTATGACTTGTGAGTAAGCACATAATAATGATGTAAAGTCACAGTTTTAACTCACTTGATTCTCCGAAAGAGGAAAGAGATGATGCAAAAATCCTTAAGAAAAGTTTCAAATTGGAAGTATTAGGGAAGGAGGAGAATTATTTCATTTCATGTGCCATTGATCATTGAAAATATCTTAGGCAGCCAGCTTATGGTATATTATATTATTTCCTTTGGTTTTTCAGGAATACCCTAAACAATGAGTATTTTTGTCCTAAAACTTGCATCGAATATAGTTAAGTATAGGGGCCCCTAACCACTATTTTCACTAAGGGCCCCACACTGCTCCGTTACGCCACTGAAAGTGGGGCTACCGAGGTCTTTGATGGAAATATCCTTCCTCGTCATACCAAAGAAAGGCTGGCTATTCTATCGTAATGTAAGCATAATAAGCTGCCTTTTGACATCAAAGATTTTCTTAGAGTTGTCTTAACCCTATCAGGCCTAGGGTATTTGATTCTCTAGGAAGCCTAGGGGGGGGCTGATTCGGCCCCCCCTAATTTACTTCTGTTCTGGACAACCTAGAGCCTTGAAACTTTGCATGTGTATAGAACAACTTATGATGAACCCAAAAATTAAATCTATTTTTAGATATGTCACGTGACCTTTCCATGACGTCACATTATTCAATTTTCAAAGTCAATAGGGATCAGTACTAAAAATTTTCAATCGTTAATTGTGAGAAAACAAAAAGCATTAAGGACATCAGTCCAATTTCACTGTATTCTATGTCTAAATAGTATTTGCTCTGTGAAGAAAAATTAACAAAAAGTGATGACGTCATCACACAGGAATGCAAAGAATGCGCGCATGCGTAGTGCCAAAATCCGCAAAACCATACGTTCAAATTAAAAATGAGCTAATTTGTTGGATAGAGCATAAAAAGTAGTATGTATTCCTATCTTTTCATCATTTTATCACATTAGCTGTAGATTTTATTAGGAATTATTCAAAATTTTACACATACATCTCTTGAAAACTGGTCGCGTTTACCCCCTGGAATGAATTTGATTTTTTCAAAAAATTAATTGTACATCGTAACAAAGATAACAACTAAAAGTCAGAAAGTTTCAGTGTTGTAAGTGCACTTGGTAAAAATCTACAGACAAAAAACCGCTAGGGGGGGCTGATTCAGCCCCCCCCCTAGGCTTGATAGGGTTAATCTTAAAGAATGGTTTTATCATTTTACGGTGGAAGAATTTCAAGGCCTAGAGAAACTCTCCTGCCACAGTCATTTTTGTTTTCTTGACCATTAAATGAACACGAAGTGGGAGTTTGGTCTTTTAAGAATGAAATGCTGTTTATTTCAAGGTCATTATGGGGTGATGGTTCTTTTTATCTACAGATTTTTTTATCAGGTGGGGTATAGTGGGTCTACTGAGAATTCGGCGATAACTCAAATTCTACGAAGCTTTGAATTTTTTAAAATTTTTGCATATATGTTCATCTGGACTTGCTTCAAGTCTCACTTATTTAAAGAATATCACTTATTTAAAGAATAAACCAGGTTTGTTTTGAAGCAAGTTCAGTATTCATACTGCCACGTTGTTTTGTGTCTAAAATGTGTAAAATGCTTTTGTGTCACCGTGGCTACTGTCTTGCTAAGCCGTGAGCCGTGGCTAAGGCCCCGTCCACACATCTTTTTTTATCCGTTTTCAAAAAGATTCGCGTCCACACGAGGAGCGTTTTCGAAAATATCCCCGTCCACACGAAGACGTTGCTACATTCAAACTTCGCTGTTCGAACTTCGACAAAAGAAAACAGACAATCAAAATGCCCTTTTGTTGTCAGATCCGTGCGCATGCTCTGATACGTCGTAAATTGATGCTGTGACGTCATCGTTTTCGAAAAGCTCCGTTTTCACCCGTCCACACGAGAACATGAAAACGGCGTTTCAAAAAGATACACTGTGGAGAGCGTTTTCGAAAAGATTTGTTTTTGGTGACCGAAAACGCCGTCTCCTTGTGGGCGCCAACCCAAAACGGATAAAAAAAGATGCGTTTTCGAAAAGATTCGGATACGTGTGGACGGGGCCTAAGCCAGTAAATTGAAGAACCGCTTTTCTTAACCACATAAATAAAAACGCTGACGTGAGCAGAAATAATGGCCATCCCCAGGTTGATTTCTATACTTTCATAAAGTGCATGCCCGAGGCTATCAGCACACCAAATTCGGTTGCTCTAGCCTTCACCAGTAAAGAGCTAGGTAAGCGGCTTTTGGTTTAGCGTTATGAATGCAGGAAAACAGGTATAGAATGAATGGGCAATACCTTACGAAAACTGGCCTAAATGTACCTTATTACATGGCAGTAAAATGTATAGCTACACAATGTAGAATCTGGCAACATATTAAATAATACGGTCGTATTTTGTGATGTGTTGCCGCACTTTATGTATTTATTTCATCCCCAAACTGGTGAAGTACTGACCTTTTGTATACATTACTAATTGGAACCATTAAATACCTACATCATACATGTGCAGCTACACATTGTAGGCAGAGGCAGCATGTTGAAATAGGTCGTAATATTGTATGACGAGCAGCCACACATTTCAGTGGGATTTTTGCGGTGTTCTTCCAAAATTGTGGCATATATTCTAAATCAGCCATGGTATTCTATTACTGTCATGCTCATTCCAAAATTCCACACAGTGACTCGAAATTTCTTTTGTTCAAACACATTGTAGAATAGCTAAGAGGCTTGTTTGTACAATTATCACAAATGCGTAGAAAAGCGATTTCGTTATCAGTTCATATGTTGGCCAACATTAAATGATCTGAAAACGGTTGAGCCTCCTGTGCCTTTCATATAAGATTCAACTGTGACGTTTATGGAATATTGATGAGCTTCAAAGCACTGAAACACACTCAGACAGGTAAAACGATATATTTTCTGATGTTTATATGACTTTTTTGGCCACAATATTAATGTTTATGCTGCGGCACTTGTTGCTTGACTTTGGTATTTCATCATCTAAATGTATAGCATTGAATTCACACACGCAGGTGTTCAAATAGATTAGACCTTGCTTTTGCAATGATTTTGAAATTGAAAACAACCTTTGAATGTTATTTTTCAGTAAGAAGTAAGCTCCTCGATGCATTCAGGGGGCTGTTTTTTTAACAAATTTGCCACATGGGCTGAATTTCTTGAATTGTTCAAAATTCCAATACTGTAGGTAAAGTAGATTGACGACGTGATTCCTTGTATTCGCTCATTATTTTCAATCTGATATTTTATTATCACTCATACTAGGTGAGCGAAAAAACACAAAAAAAAAATAAAAAAAGATAGCGATACTATTGAGACTTATGTAATGACTATATAGGTAAAGTACGTTGTAAGATAGGTAACTTCCGATTCAAGAGTCCAGGCAGTTCTTCATGGTGGCTTTTCATCGATATTTTGAGATAAACAGTCAAGTGTTGGGCATTAGTTGAAGGATCTGAAAGTGCAGAATTTGAATTCTGAGAGGAAATTGCGTTTGAGCTATCTTTAAGCTTTTCCCTCGCTGCTATTTTTGCGTTGGTTGGCCTAGTATCGTCGATACTTTGTTCTTTCTTGCTACTTATGGTGATCTTATTAATCTATCTTGACTTAATTTTTATTTCCATGGATCTGCTATTTGGTTTGAGCGAAAAAATGCCCGAGAGTATTCCTACAAAGCATTTGTATCAAGACGAAAACACTGCTGACCCAGACATTTCTTAGGCCTTATTTCCATGGAGCTGCATTTTCCCGTTTGAGCGGAAAATGCTCGAGAGCTCATGATTAAGACCAAAAGGCTCTATGCTCAAGAGCTGCTCTTGAACTAGAGAAAAAGTTAAGTTGTTCGGCATTTTCAGTGCGTCATTTTGCTTTCTAGCGCTAACAGCTAACAGCCAGTCACGATTCAGCATTCTATGAAATGATGTGTAGTTCAATGGATTTATGTTGTTGTTGTTGTTGTTGTTGTTGTTTATAGTGGCTGTATTTGTCTTCAAAAATGCACACTAAAGTGGAAAACTTTTCTCAATGGAAATTGTTCTTTTCTCAAGCGCAAAATGCTCTCGAGCATTCTCCGCTGGAGAGGAATATGCAGCTCCATGGAAACACGCTTGTAGTTGTTCTCAACGACCAGGTTGTTTTGACTTGCTTGTTGATCTCACCTCATTTTTTTTTTCATTTTTCATTAATCATGTTTTAACACAAAACCCTATCAGCTAAAAAAAGCTATACAAATATCTTTTTACATCTAAAATCTTGCAAATTTGCTGTTCTTTCTAGGGATTGTGCTCTGGGAAGGATGCTAATTTTGCAGGAATTCCTTCAGTTTCCTTTTGAACATGGTGAGCGTAGAACTCATTCTGATATCTAATGGGATTTCATTCCACGTCTTTGCACTAGAATAGAAAAAACTGCTTTTGGAGAATTCTAGCTAAGCAGCCGTCCTCATGATTCTAATTGCATTTGTCCCCTCACGGTTCTGGTCATTGTATTTGCTGCCCATCCTTGCTCTTCTTTTTCTATTCCGTTTCGTAGTTTCCTTGTTGCTCCTCGACCCCCATACAAACCCCTTATGGACATTCCTCTACTTGATGGGTCTTTAAGATATGTTGATTTACCTAAAATAAAAATTTCTCGTCTAACTTAGACTGCGTTCACACGATGCCGGCACACTTTGAAAACGGTGAAGGATTCGACGGATAGGCCTCCTGTTCACACGAAAACGGCACATTTTTTGCCGGCAGATTTTGAACACGGTAGATTTTGAAAACGGAACTCTAACCGACACATTTTTGAAACGGCATCGTGTAAATACCCGAAAATGATGAAAACAGAACATTTTTAGACACTTTTGGAACGAGACTGATCGACTCTTAGGGTGTAGGTATCAAAGTCTTGCAACGACTTTTTTCCATCAAATTTCTTACCGTTTTCAAATTGTTCCGGCATCGTGTGAACGCTAGCTCAAATTTTGCTGCCGTCACATTTTTCACCGTTTTCAAAATGTGCCGGCATCGTGTGAACGCAGTCTTAGCCTTTGGCTGAAAGATGAAATTGTAGTTTGAATATTGGTCATATACTTTTCGTTTCACAGCCCTCCAAACGTGTAAAATTTTTTTCGACTCACCATATTCCCAGTGCTCAAAAGAAAATGAGAAAATTCAAAAAAATACTTCCATCGTTTGGCTTTGAAGCACATATTGATTCATTCCAATCAATAAAATCCTCTTGACGCTAAGAATTTTTAGAAGTAGGCACTTTTTTCTGGCTCACCTGGTATGTTGCAACGCTGTTTCTGTTTTCTTTATTCAAGTAAATCTCTTTAGGAGATCGATATCAAAATGCCTGTTCCTTTTTTGAATAATAAGAATAGATGGTCTCTCCCCTCTGGTTACATGGGAGCTTCATTCTGCCCCTTCTAAGATAAGGCTCAAATCCTTACTGGTTCTCAGAACACGCGAAAATCATCCAACCTTACGAAAATCAGCCAATGGCATCGCCGCTTCTAGCCCCTTGAGACAAAATCAGTCGTTTGAGATGAAGTTTCTAGTACCCTCACAAAAACTGAAATGGATGCTAAAATATTGTAGTTATTTGAAATGTTTTTTGATAAATCGTTTGCAGAGATATCCGTCCAGAGTTGTCTACATGTTTAGGCAAATATCTTATTTGGGGCCGGAGCTACGAGCGTTTTCCGGCTAAGAAAAATTGACCTTTCTTCAAAAATTCATATAAATTGTTAGAATAGAGATATATCGTTGAAAATTTCACAGAATATGTACTTTAACCTGGGCAATAACCCAGATGCATTTAGTTTCCTAAGATCTCAAAATATTTGACAAATTTCAGTGATTTCCAACAGGCAAGGCAAATGGGCCTACGCTCATCCTGGGTAGAAAGCCATTCTTGGGCCTGGAATCACCCAATTATACAACCCTGAGCAAGATAATTCACTCACCGTTCACTCCAGCACCAATTTGAGCTCATTTATCCATTGTATTGGGGCTAACATCGACAGAAAGCATACAGTCTTGTGCGAATTTGAAGAAGCTTCCACGTTCCATGTTATGTCGAGAAACACAACAACTCTCCTCCACTGTTGACAAGCACTCGAGACAGTCTGGTGTTGCGACTCAAGAGAAGTATTATGCCATTTCCCTGCCCTCCTGGGAATGTTTCAAAATGTCAAAATCTTTTTATATTACAAAGCACTTTTTCAAATAGCTCTCCATTTTCTCCATTTTACATTTATCGTATATTTTCAAAACAAGGGTATTTCATGTTTCAGACAATGTAAAAATACAATTTAAACATTCAGGATTGCAGAGCAATGACACAATACTTCTCTTCAGTCGCAACACCAGACTGCCTCGAGTGCTTGTCAACAGTGGAGGAGAGTTGTTGTGTTTTTCGACATAACATGGAACGTGGAAGCTGCTTCAAATTCGCACAAAACTATTTGCTTTCTATCGATGTTAGCCCCAATATAATGTATAAATGAGCTCAAATGGGTGCTGGAGTCAACGGTGAGTAAATTATCTTGCTCAGGGTTGTATAATTGGGCGATTCCAGGCCCAAGAATGGCTTTCTACCCAGGATGAGTGTAGGCCCATCTGCCTTGCCTGTTGGAAATCACTGAAATTTGTCAAATATTTTGAGGTCTTAGGAAACTAAATGCATCTGGGTTATTGCCCAGGTTAAAGTATATATTCTGTGAAATTTTCAACGATATATCTCTGTTCTAACAATTTATATGAATTTTCGAAGAAACGTCAATTTTTCTTGGCCGGAAAACGCTCGTAGCTCCGGCCACAAATGAGATATTTGCCTAAACATGTAAACAACTCTGGACGGATATCTCTGCAAACGATTTATCAAAGAAACATTTCAAATAACTACTATATTTTAGCATCCATTTCAGTTTTTGTGAGGGTACTAGAAACTTCACCTCAAACGACTGATTTTGTCTCAAGGGGCTAGAAGCGGCGATGCCATTGGCTGATTTTCGTAAGGTTGGATGATTTTCTCGTGTTCTGAGAACCAGTAAGGATTTGAGCCTTATCTTGCCCCTTCTGGCTTGTCGTCGAATAACCCATTTCGTAGCCATAAAACTATTCTCTCGTAAACTTAAGAAAAGATGAAAATACCATCCTGCAAAGAGGGAGCTTATTTATGTTTGCGTAGGATAGCTATAAATGTTTTCTTCTGCTCCTCGTACCTTATGAATGGGATCATTTCAATCTTTCCAGAGATGTCTTTGGAATCTAAACATGCTGCCGCCCCACAAGACATACAGCTCTTTGTTGTTTGTAAAAGCCCAAATCATGCCAATATAGCTACCAACAGTGCTATGTATTATTCATTTCCAATAGTGAAATACAAATAAAACATGTACATGGTTAAGAAAATCAAACATGTTATATTATTTGCTGTGTATTGCCTTTTTTCAATATCAATGGTGTCTAAAGTTTTTCAATATGGGAAGTTTTCTTGGAATGACAACTTCATGTATGTCATGCCGCGCATTGTGCGGAGAATATAATATACACCTGCTACGGTGCATAGTCCCCCGGAAACCAAATTTTGCAGCCTGAACGCAATTTCATCAGTCAGTATAAAGATTCGGAGGTTCACTGTGACGGAACTGATTTATGCTGACCAATTTGTAATTAATACAGTTCTCAAAGCATCCGGATTTAGAAGCAAGCATCATCTGCGAAATATGGTAAGACTTTCTCATTATTTATTCTGTGATACAGCGCTACTATTCTCGTATTTTATTGGCAGTAGATGACATTGTTACCTTTTAACATTTTGTTACCTTATTGTTACGTTTAAACATTTTAATAGTTGAAGTGTTATAGTTTATAATTTATCTATTTCCTTCAGTGGCGGCGCCACGGGGGAGGGGGACTAAGGGGACTAGTCCCTCCTAAATCCCAACATTCGGCAAAAATAGTCAAAGAAAAATGTCATAAAATTAGTCGGGTATACCTTTAGATTGGAGAATTGCGTCCAATCCCCCCCCCCCCCCTATTTCTCTTGGATCTTTCAGAGCTGGCGCCACCACTGATTTCCTTTGGGATACATTTACCACAACAGCAGCGAATGACCTACATGTTCCTTATCGAATGATTTTTGTCTGAGGCAGGAATGTAGTGCAGTGAAGTTTTCAGTGTCCGAAAATGATAATACTTACTAAAAGGTGTTCAAATTATCGTTACAATGCAGAAACACATAAAAACGGTGTTTTGGTCTTTTTTGAAGAAACTTTCTCGAGAAAATCCGTTATAGAATCAGACCAAAGTAACTTATTTAGCTGAACCTGGAAAATTCTAATTTCAAGGAACATGTCTTCATTATGAAATAAAACTAAACTAAACCTATGCAGTAATGCTGTACCACTCTTTGTGTAAGATGACACGAGGACATCTAGTCTTGGTGAAGAACGGTACTTATAATTTTACAAGTATAACTTCAAGATGGAAAAGAAATATAGCAATACAAAAGACAAAACAAAACAAAAGGCAAGGATGAGACTGGCTGTTCCACACCAACTCAGACCATGCAAAGAGTCTAGCCCTTTTATGTAATAGAAATCCATCAGTTTTGTATCATCACATCTCAACTTGAAGGTACAATGACGATGGAAGTAAAGCAGGATAGGAGCATTTGGATGGTTGGTATGGAACATGTTGGCAATTGAATAAGATGTACTAATCATATTGTATCATATCAAATCTTAGAGTTGACTGACAAACTTGCCTTATTTAAGAAATATGTATTATTACTTTGATATTTAGCAAACAGCAGCCTTTCAAATTTTCCTTGCTTGTACTGACTCAACCAGTACATTGTAGTACGTAGATCTTATTTTCGATCAATCCAATTCACTTAATCTTATCAATTCTTCCAATAAGAACAGCTGTTTCCTGAAGCATTAAGTTACAATTCTTTCTGTGAGTGCTGTCAAGAGATTTCAGTATGTCTCATTTGCATATTCTCTTCGGACATAATATGTATCGTGTTATTCATTACTTTCAATAAATATAATAAAATCAAATCTGCTTGTTAAACAGCAGACCCGTGTTATTTATTGCTGCCCTTTGAAGCATAGGTATGTCAAATCGTTACAATCATTGTATAAATGGTTTTCGAAATCTTTTTACTTGGATCGATTTGCTTGAAAATAAGTTACTTATCTTCCTGTGATGCGGCTATGAGAGATTTTCTGTTGCTAAATTCCCACATCTTAAGCAAGGAAGCAACAGACGGCGAGGTTCTTTTACCAAGGTGCACTGCGTTCGAATTACGAATCTTTAACGATTCCATAGGGATTCGATTAAAGAAAACAATGCATCTTGGTAAAAATTCCTCGCCGTCATCTTTAGCGCAATCGTCTATCAAATGGGGCCTACGATTATTTTTGTTGCAGCAGGTGAATCTAACGTAGTAAAGACGTTTGAAAGTTGCATGTTTACAAACATTTTCTGATGTTATTGTACTATAAGTTATTTTAATTGAAGAGGTTAACTTGATGCGACAATTCATTTTCCTTAAACCACTTATCTATTTTTAGAGTTATTAACAATTGCTTGACGAAGCTCTTTGATTTGATCACTGCTCGATGAGGCATTAATAATATTCCCTTAAATTGTAGAATTGTTTATACTTTTCGGCTCATCGGCAGTAAGAAACATATATAAACATTGCTAGGAAGTAATAGAGTCTACTGGGGTAAAATGGGTAAGTTTGGGATAAAATGGGTAGGATGAAAAATAAGGATAAATTCTGCAAAATCTCTTTTTAGAGTGTTCTTCTAGCTAGAACCACTCAAACTACCCTCTTTGACACAGTGAATGTTGATTTATCAGCAGTGGGTCTACAGTTTTCTAGCGATCAACGTAACACTTCCCAATTTTACCCACAGCCTACCCATTTTACCCCCAGCCTACCCATTTTACCCCCAGTATACCCTACAAAATACGCAAATACGTTTCAAGCTCATCTAAGGACAAAATAAACATGTTAAGTATAAATAACTGTGCTATGAACAGAGCTTTGTTTTAAAACGACGTTTCGGGCTTAAACTCGTTATCACATCATTTTATAACGGGTTTCAGCCCGAAATGTCGTTGTGTCTCATCTTATTCATTTCGAAAAAACTTTAATACATAACTGGTTAAGATGATTTAGATACCACACTATCTTGATGATACTAATTTAAGGATTTCTCTTTTATTGATTTTGACTGATGTTGTGCTTTTCAAATTGACTTGCATTGCAGTTGCTTTCAACTCCATCCCATTGTTTTATCAATCTTTTGAAAACGGATATATTTTGTGCAGACTTCATTTTGTTCGGGAGTCCATTCCATATCTGAGTCCCCAAGGCTCTTAGACTGTTAGTACGAAAATTTCGTTTGGAACAAAGCTCTGTTCATAGCACAATTTTCTTAACTGAACTTGTCTATTTTCGATAATACATTGCGTAACTCGCATACAAGAAGTTTCATTATCTAAAAACAGTTTCCAAGCATATTTTCAAGTAACTTGATGTGACCGATCTTAGTGAAGTTCTTCTTTACAGTATGCTTGCGCAGACACATTTCATTTCGTCTCCCTGAGTAGATCTTCATAAACCGTGGTTTTCTTGAATAGTGCTTCATTTTTCTCAAATAATTTTGAACCACCCTGAGATTTCTTCTGACTATCGCATGCATCCTTTCAAAAGAAAGAGGCGATTTTGTAAAGCGCTGAGAAGCAATAGACCTTTTAGCTATTCTGAAAAGAATCACAATCGAACGGTATTTCGCTACATTTTGTCGAATATTTAGATCTGCACAATACTGGTAGAAGCTCTAAAGCTACTCGTTCGAACATCGCGTATAAGAATTTATAAAATTAACGCTAGATCCAGTCTCTTTTGCAGAATAGCTGAAAGGTCTATTAAGTGTTTGCATATGGTTCGATTTCATACAGGCAGGTTTGGAGAACGGAGCAACCGAAGAGAGAGAAGAGAAGAAGGAGAATGGAGTTGGTGAAGTTTTATCGGAATTTGCCTTGTCTACTACTGCTCATGGGGTTAGCCATATTGCAGCATCATCTCATTCACATATCAAGATCGCTTGGTTGCTCACATGGCTAGGGGTTATGGCTGCTTTTGCATACATGATAGTCAATTTGATACTCCTGTACACTTCATATCCAGTCAGTACCAGTATTAGCATGGCTTATCAACAGGTATGAGAGACAACCTAGACTGATTACATGTCGTAGTTGCAATCCTTGATAAACTGATAATCGCTATAACTACAGATGAAGCGCAGTGGCGGCATCCAATTCAATTAACGAAACGGAAACTGGGACTGAGGTAGTTAGGCTAAGAGACAAACAACATGATTTGAGATATTCATCTTCTGCATCCTTTTGAATACATTCTCACTTCATGTTATTATTTGCACCGAGTGTCTCAAGCAAAAAGTCTACAGATTTGGTTTGGTTCACTGCAATGAACCCGGCTCAACAATATGAATATAGTTTTAATCAATGGCTAACCACTCTCAAAAAGTCACTCGATAGTTACTTTGAACATAGGTACCTTGTTATGATATAGGTGCTTTGAAAGCAGAAATATTAATCTTGAAAGCTCAAGCGAGTACTCACCTGCAAACCAGAGGTTTGGACTTTTGACCTAAGAAAATTCTCGAAGCACATACCGGATGAGTCAAAATGCCCGGCGTTTGAAAGGCTACTGCTCCATGACAATATAAGTAACGATGTTTTGCAATATCTCATTGAATAGCTAACATATTCAATTATTTTTCGAAGTATTTTTGCTGAAGTCGGTCAATCTACTCTGATTCTGTGAAAGATTTTTGTGAAGAAATTTCCTTCGATGAACCTTAAACAAAGGGCTAAAATTATGAGCAAGTTTCCCTGATGTTTCCCTCACATTGATGACTTTAATACGCTTTAGCACGTGCTAATCTTTTTAGGGACTGAGAAGTCTTCTTTTCCGTATTATAGGGAGATTTCTTTCTCCAGAGGGGACAAATTACATAAACACATCCAAGTTTTATGATAGGAAAATCTTGTTTTCTATTTGCACTAGTTTTTGAAGGTGTTCGAAAGGGATTTTCTGCAAAAATCTGCCATTTCAACTGGAAGGAATGACCTATTAAAGTCGGGTAAATGAATGAACCTAATTGAACATATCGGGAACAAAACAATAAAATTTTCAGTAACATTGTTTTGATTGTCAGGGAGCGGCATTTTCTAAACAACGGGCCTTTTTTGACTCACCAGGTAGAAATAAAACACTGAAATATAAAAAGATAAAGAAATTGCCCAATGGATGACTGGAAGATCAAACAGAATGTGATAAGTTCTAAAGCTTAACATCATTCAAATTTCATCAAGTCAAGGCTATCGTTGATTTTTCCCTCTGCCTAAGAAATTTGATCAGGCCAATGGGTCAATGTTCTCGTTTGCAGGTGGATTCAAATTTAAGTTTCGGGGATTAATATGTCTGCTATCGAAGCACCAATACCAACAGACGAGGTACCTATGCTCAATTCAACCATCGAGGAATATTTTGAGAGTGATTAGCTATCAATTGAAGCTCATTTTACATCGCTAGAAGCAATCAAATCTGCATACTATTTTGTAGTTTTTGGCATATTGTTATTGGCAATATTTTGACTACTTTGGCCAATCTGTGCTTCAGTCAACTTGAAAGACACAGAATATCATCTTGTAACACGAATTGCTTTTTCCATGCTTGCTGAAGTCCAAATTTTGCTTTTATCTTTTGGATTTAATTTTACTCAGTTATGCTAAAACCACTTCCATTGAAAAGATTGATAGCCAAATTGAAGATTTTCAAGAACAAGGTTCAGAGCAATGATTTGCATGAATCTCCATCACTGAAGGCAAATGCAGGTAGAGTGGTGGCTTTTAGCGACAAGCCCTGGGATTGCAGAAGTAGAACAGACCTAGGATATAATCAAGCACGTGACCCCTTGTCATGATGCTCAAATGGTGAGACACTGTCAGGGATGGAAAATTGCCCACCTAAATGTTCTGGGTGCAATGGTAGAGGATTACACCACTCCGCCTCAACACCTTCAATTATTTTCATAGCCATTTGCACGATGTTGGATAATAGCAACTTTCTGAAATGGAACCAGCTTTCTGGAATTTAATGTTCCTGATGGAAGATGGAATGTTTTCCGACCAATTTTCTTATGATTGCTAAATATTTGTATAGCAAGCACTTCTAGAGTGAGTTTCTGCCAATTTCAAAATATTTTCCTTCATTCTTCAGCAAGTACAACCAATTCAAAGTTTAGTCTTCCTTGTTAGGGACATCCTCTGTTTACATGAGAAGGAAGATTTCATGAATAACAAGTTTCATGTGCGCTGAAGTTTGCTGTTGAGGGGATTTTGTAATTTCGATGCCATTACGCAGAAATGAGTCCTGCTATAAATACATAGAAGATTTCAGCCAATGTTTCTGCAATTTTCTAGCTACGTTTCGACCAACTTCATGAACTTTGTTTAAGCTGTGTCCAGGTAAATATCAGTCATCTACTACAAGAGAGTTCAGCGCTAGGAACAGCTTGAGATCTTTTTCAAAAATCAGATTTTCCGTGAACATTGAATATCTATGCAGTTCCCTGTATCCAATGACTTAACATAATTGGTTGGAACTAGGCAGAGCGAGAGAAATAGTACAAGATAACCAATGTTTTTCTCAGCCATAAAAAAAATGCAATGGTCCAGATTTAGCGTTCGAATGAGTTTCAAGGCAAAGCCAGACAGTGAAAGGAAAATTTGATTTTATTGACTTTGATTGACTTTAACTATGATCTTCTTGTTATCTAAGGGAGACAATAAGTACACTACTCCATTCCGGCTCTTGGATGAGATCACTTTCTGGAGGAGGAAGGGGGGGGGGGGCAAAATATGCCTCAAAGCTGTCTCAATAACCATAAATGAGATGCCGATTTAACTTTGTGCAATAGAAAATCACATCAAACATAACCCAAACTTTAGAAGTTGGTGCTAATTGGGACTGCAGTTGCTACCAGGCAACAAAGTGATTGGACAATTTTACTTGCAAGCACCAATATTGGAAGAGCAATAAGTGATAATCATTTCAGATTATATGAACTGAAACTTCGTCAAACTACTTGAAAGCAGAAAACTATAGTTTCCTATCAATTTTATCTATATCTTGACATTATGTCCTTCGTTGCTAGAAATATGGCGAAATCAAGTTGAATGAACTTCATGGAGTTTATAACTTATTGATGTTAGCAACGTATAGGTAACATGCGCAGTACTGCCCAAAATTTGCCGTCCACCCTGTCTAAACCGTAAAAATTGGTTTTAATATGATTCAGTGCGGCTGATTTGGCCAGGTTCTCAATCTTCATCGTTCTTGGTCAGTCATTCTTCTTGGTCAGTCAATATCCATTTTGTTTTGCAAAAACATGCACCATTTACTTGTGACGTCACCATAATATATAAGAAAAAACGGAAAGAGTAGTTATGTGTACAGCTGTGTCTACCCGTATGAAAAAGTACCCCATTCAATGAAGGATTTCACATTGTGTATTTGATTACAATTCACATTGCGCTTTTGCGCTAAAATAACTCTGTAAAAATTTTGGAGGAGGTAATATTAATTGCCCTGGTAGCTTAGTGCTTGCAGCCTTAAGATTTGGTCAGTGTAAAGCAATTTCTGCACGAAATCAGATATGATGCGAAAGTCTTAATGATTCGATTCTGAAAATGTGCTTCTTTACTATATTTGGTCAAATTATTGATGCATTGTGATAAGTCACAGTTAGATTGTTACTTCACAATAAAAGGGTAGATCTTTGAAAAGTTACGAGCCAAGTGCCAACAGTTTAACTTGAAGCATTGTCTGAATCAAAACCATGAATCAGATGTTCAAGTTAAAGTGATGAAAAGTAAACCGAACTTCTTCTGTACTACCATCTGATATGATACTTAGATGACAGTTATTTCTAACGTGTTGTATTTATTTCTTGTGAGTGGTATTTCCTTCCTAAGCTTCTTCCAGATTTCTGTTGGAATCTGATTGGTGCAGTACTACCTACCTAAACGCGAGTGTGGGTATTGGCTGCTTTCCGAGCTTTCCTAAATGCATCTATTAAGGTTATATTTATCACATCTTCAAATCAATGCATTTTGTTATGAAACTTCACAACTATGGTGGGACATCATTTTAAGACAACCTGCATTATTAGGAGCCTTCGCATAAACCTATGCATAATGATGCGTTTTTCTTTGCAGTCCCTTGCATTTCCTGGAATAACCATTTGCAACCTGAATATCATTCGTGCTTCACAGATTATGAACTTAACTTCGGGCAAGGACAACATTCTTCGCAATGAGATGAGAAATACTAGTACTTTAACCGGGGTATTCCAAAGTAGCCAAACATCATTGTCAAACGATGAGCTTGCTTCTCTACAGCAAGACGATGTGCAAAGTGGAAGGTCATTTTCTTTTGCAAGAATAAATCTTCTGTCTCTTGATGTATTAAAGCAAGCAGGACACCAGTTTGAAGAGTTTTTAACAATGTGCTCTTGGGCTGGATTGTTGTGTCACAAAGGGTAAGTTATAAATCGAATTTTCATTCATACCCAGCTATGACCTTGTTTAGTGGAAGTTGCTAATTTCGCACGAGTTACACCAGATGATTCAATAAAGAGTGAAGTCACAGAGTGAAGTCAAATCAAATCAATAGTTCAAGTATGATTCCGATCTCTACGATACTTTGAATGCTTGTGCGGATGGGTGACTAAATCTCATAGATGATCTTTGCTGTAATCATTCGAGGGAAAGAATAAGACACTGTAGCATGAGCAACTTATTTGTGTAATTGTATCGATAGAGTCAAAAAGGTTTACGGGTTTGGCGGACAATGAAATAAAATACATGTGGCCAATATTCAAAACTAAGATATTTTTTTTCTATCAATATCAAGATTAAAGCAAAAAACTTGCTACATTCTACTGTGCCATCCAAAGCAGGGATAGACACAAGGTCATCTGGTCCCCAATTTGGATGACACTTACAATTCTAATACTTTAGCAAAAAAGAAAGGTAGAATCCAAGGTAGCTTTGTACCAAATAATACAAAAACCCTTCAAGAGATTTAACGTGAAATCCAATTAGGTTTATACATCTTAAGGTTTAATAGACCATTTGCCAATTAGGAAAAAAGGATTGAGGCGAGCGCGGCCAATTCCGACAGCCCTAGTAACGGTCGGAAATCCGGGGAATCTTCTGCACTTCAGTACACACAGCAAGCTGTACTGTTCGGTCTAGTCGCTGTGCAAACTTGAATGTTGAACTATCTATTTACCACTTCCAAGAGTTATTTGGCTCTTTCCTAGTAAGGTAAGTGTTTTCCCTCGATTTTCAAGCCATTTTCTCATCCTTTCAGTCATTTTGGAGAATGCTGCGAGGCACTTGAACTCGACGTATTTTCGACTATCGGAAGGCGGCTCAATGTTTAGGCCATGTCAGCCGGAAACTTCTCCCTTTTCAATGGCCTTCAACGGGTACTATTCCGACTGTTGTTACTTGTAAAATTAGCTCAAATGTTACGAAGCTTTATTATGGACCCATTGAAGAATTTCAAACATTGCTCTTCGTTCTCTTAATGGCAAATTATCTGCTCTTACCTTCCAGTAAGATAGCTCAACTTCAAGGTAGATTTAACAACAAACTGCAAGTCCAAGGACTTTTAACTTTTGAAGAAAGATTCGAAGGACAATCGATGAATTTGGGTAAATCAGCGAGGAAACCTAAATGTGCTTCGAGCAGGTAAAAGTAACGGTCTTTTCATCTGCCAAGTGCAATTTATTTAAAAACATATTTTCACCTGAAATTAATCTTTTAGATCTCCGAAAAATAAAGCAATTCAACATTTATTCTTTGCACAGTTAATTTTCAGATGAGAAAGGCAAAAAACATAAGCAAAAAGTGAAACTTGATTGAAACACATTTAGGTTTCCTGGTTGAACTATAAATTTCGTACATTTTCCTTCGAATCTTCTTTCAAAAGTTAAACACAAATCGTATCAAAATACGTCGAATGAAAGAGCCTCGAAGTACATTCCAAAATATTTGAAATAATGAGAAAATCGCTCGAAAATCAGGGATAAAACACTTACCATAGTAGAAAAGTATCAAACAACTCTTGGAAGGGGAAATGAACAGCAAAATATTAAAGTTTGCACAGCGACTAGACCGCTCAGTGCGGCTTACTCGTTTCACTGAAGTGGAGAGGATTCCCCGGGTTTCCCACTGTTACTAGGGCTGTCGGAATTGGCCGCGCTCGCCTCAGTCCCTTTTTCCTAATTGGCAAATGGTCTATTGATTATTTGGTACCAAGCTACCTGATCAAACTAACAATGGTAGGGAGAGGGGTTGCTGCTATTTACTTTCTGAGTATTAATCAAAGCACTTTGTTGCACTGATGAATGAAATTGTTGCTTCTATGATGATTCTATTTTCCACTAAATTCAGATCTTTGCTTTTCCAAATAGAAGCAAACTGCACAGTGCATCTGAATCGAATTTGTTTACGTCTAAACCAGGGATTGTAAGCTTGTGAAAGAGATCTCTACGCATCAGGTCAAACTGATAGCAGTGAAGGAGAAAGTTATTATCCTCAATGCCTCCCCACAAATACAAGTAAGGCTACTACAATCAAAGTTGTGTCGAAATCTGTGCTCATTCAGCGCGCTGAAGTTCACACGCAGCTTGTTTTTAGGTGGTCTTACAATTGCAAGTAGTTACCGTTTAGACTCGGATATCGCTTGTGAATTTTTGATGTCATGATGTCATGATCTAGCAGATTCCATTCATAAAGAACATTTTGGAAGAAGGTATGCGAGAAACGAGTAGTTCTGCGAACATTCTGATCTTATGCGCAGGGATGTCTTAAGTTGTAAGATTGTTCTCGTTCAGGCGGTATTTCTGCTAAGAGGTACCTAGGTAAACCTGTTTTCCGTAGGTTGTAAAAATAACACAAACGTCTGTACCACCTTCTGTGATCATACTAAGATGTTAATCTATCAGTCATAGGTTAACTTAGATGAGAAAATTTTTTGGTAAAATCACACATCGTTTAGATGCATCAATTAGAAAAATGCATGTAAGGGGATTGTATGGGGATCAATGATTCCATGTTACATTCTGGTATATGGTCTATGTGGCATTGAGGTCTGCATTGTCAGTTTCAGAAATAGAATTTAACTTCAATGCCTTCGAAAACTATAGGCTAATCATTATGGCATGGCTAGTTACACAAGTTGATGTTGAATGTTGAAAAACGCTGCTTAAAAATGCTGAAACGTTCAATCAAATTTGACAATCCCCTGTTTTTGTTTCCTTTGCTCAATTTAACAAACTATTGCTCATTTAGTAACTATATTACTTTTCTTTTACGACGTGTTTCATTCATTTTGCTGCATTAAGCAGGTCGAGAACTATTTGAGTTTAAAACTGGGGTGGGAAGCTTTCTAAGAGGCACCCTGTAAGTCGACTATGTCTGCCAGAATTACTGACATCTGATACGCTAGAATTCGACTCCAAGCGGCTTTAGCCATACCCTTATGTGTATACATTTCCTTTAACGTTAAGTACAAGCAGTGTTTGGTTACCCTCATTTTCCTGGAAACAGAAAGAGTTAAGAAATTTTTTAAATAAGAAAACCAAACTGATCAGCAAGACCATAGGCTTGACATTCGAAGATTCTACAAAACATAGCAAAACGTAGTCGATTTTGATTCGTTTCAAAATAGCAAAAAGGTCTATTATTTCATGCAGATTGCTACTGAAACATTGGAAAAAGTCATGGCATTGGAAATATGGAAACTGTTTTACATTCAATGGGCAATCAGTAATAGAAGGATTAAATGGCTCACTGCATGGCCCATTGAAGTCGAACATTGCTTATAGTGATGAAGGTAAGTATATCTTTGTACCAATATCAAAACTGAAAATCTCATCTCCCAGAAAAAGTAAAAGTTCAATCGTGTATAACCTTAGTTAAAAGATGAGATCTCACAGGATTTTATGGATAGCTTATACTTCATTTGATCCAGCGCGTGGCGAAAGAAAGCAAAAGCAAACAAAAGAATGGAGAGATTCGGTGTTTCTTTGTCTTCTTTGTCCTTTTTAATTATTTTCGATGAATTCTGTGATTTGATTGCAGTATACCTTTTCATACTTGCTGACATCAGCAAAGCTTATGTTTATGACGTACTTTACGTTTATGAGGTCATTGTTCTGATCAAGGAGTGAATAATATCTATGAAAATGTTGCATCTAATTTCTCTGTATTGTTTAAGTGAGTCATTTTAGTCAATATTTATCAGAAATGGGGAATATTGCGAAGAAGTCGCAAAGAAAGTTGGCTCACAAGGCAAAATAATGATTAAGCCAGTTGCTCAAAGAGTAGACCTGAAAAATCTAACCAAATCTGTGTTTTACTTCTACCATATGTTTCATACCATTGCACTGGATAAAATAGAAGTATACGTGCTGAGAAGCAATAAATGTTTTAAGTGGGTTATATACAAATAAGGTAGTTAATTCAAATATTTGTTTCTTAAAGTATAATTTTCCAAAGAACGATTCGGATATCGTAATGCTCTATTAAGCCCCCTTGGAAACCCCAGAGGGCGCTTATTAGAGAGGAGGCGTATAAAGACAGTAAGATGAAGGAAAATGATATATGATGGCTTAATCAGTCTTAGACCCTGTATTTAGCTTAAACAACTTAGACTTAGCTTAAACAACTTCTTATGTTAATTCTGGCACGCTTTGGGCTATGTCAAATTAGCCTGTGTTCCAGGTCCCATACGAAAAAGCATCCACGACCCACCCTCTTGGAGTCTGGGACACGAGGCTATATCAAATATATGTATTTCACTCGTAAAATTGTATGTTGAAGCTGCAAAATACGGGGTCTAAGACTGATAAAGCCATCATATATCATTTTCCTTCATCTTACTGTCTTAATACGCCTCCTCTCTAATAAGCGCCCTCTGGGGTTTCCAAGGGGGCTTAATGGAGCTTTACGATATCCGAATCGTTCTTTGGAAAATTATACTTTAAAAAGCAAATATTTGAATTAACTACCTCATTTGTATATAACCCACTTAAAACATTTATTGCTTCTCAGCTCGTATACTTCTACTTTATCCAGTGCAATGGTATGAAACATATGGTAGCAGTAAAACACAGAAGGAGTAGGACTTTAGACGATATAAGAAACAAAGAAATTTGATTGTAAAAATGAACAAGAAAGGCAAAAGAGATTGTTATAAAAGTATCTCACCAAAATCGATTGATAATGACAGAAAATTTTGGAAAATGGTCAAACCAACGTTCTCAAACGTCAATCCAATGAGTGACAAAATCATTCTCATTGAGGATGAAAAAATCATTACTGATGACACTGAAATTGCAGAAAGTTTCAATACATATTTCTTAAATATCACTGACTCTTTAGGACTGGGTGCTCCTGAGGATAATTATACAGATGGCCTTGATATAATGGTAACAAATGCCGTAGAAAAGTACAAGAATCACCCAGCCATCAAGGCAATTAACGCATCTATACCGCAAACAGATAAGTTTCAATTTTCGCATGTCTACCCCTGGAAAGTGATGGATCAAATAGATGCAATCGATCCAAGCAAATCAAACAGCGGAAATATACCTGTGAAAATACTAAAAAATAGCAAAGACATTTTAGTCCCGTACTTAACAGACTGTTTGAATGCAGCAATTCATAATTGCAGCTTTCCTGACAACCTGAAGGTAGCCGATGTTTCTGCGAGCTATAAGAGAGGAGTGCAAACAGAGAGATCAAATTATAGACCAATCAGTGTACTACCAGCAATATCAAAAATCTTTGAAAGGTTGATTGGTTCCAAATAAACCTCTTTCTTGAGAATAAATTATCAAATCTCTTATCAGCATTCAGAAAAGGGTATAGTACGCAAGATGCACTGCTTAGAGTAATCGGATCATGGCGAAAATGCCTCGATGCCTCGGGGATTGTTGGCACCGTACTAATGGATCTCTCCAAGGCCTATGATTGCATCCTGCACGATTTGTTGATAGCCAAATTGGAGGCCTATGGATTCGACAGGAACAGCCTCAAATTTATGTATAGCTACTTGACAGGCCGTAGCCAAAGAGTTAAAGTGGGCTCTTCCTGCAGTTCATTTGGTAAAATCAAGATAGGAGTACCGCAAAGATCCGTCCTTGGACCGATGCTATTCAACATTTTTATCAATGACCTGTTCCTAATTGACTTGCAATCAGAAATCTGCAACTTTGCAGATGATAATACAATCTATGCAGGGAGTAAGACCCTTGAAGAAGTGATACATTACTTGGAAAATGACCTGAGCTCAATTTTACAATGGTTTACCGAAAACGGAATGGTAGCAAACCCTGAAAAATTCCAGCTCATGTTCCTTGGGCTTAACAGTGACCAGCAAATGTGTCTAAGTATTGATGATCAGATCATCAATCAATGCCAACAAGTCAAACTCTTAGGAGTAACGATTGATTCTAAAATGAAGTTTGACAAGCATATCCTAGAACTGTGTGGCAAAGTAAACAAAAAAGTGAGCGCCTTCTCAAGACTCAGGCATTATCTTGATGATACACAGGCTAAACTCTTATGTAATACAACAGTGTTGGCCAACTTCAATTATTGCCCATTAATTTGGATGTTTTCTTCCAAAGCTGCAAACAAAGAGATAAATAGAACACACAAACGTGCACTCCGGATGCTCCATAAGGATTATGATGCATCGTTTGACATGTGTCTAATGAGAGAGGCAGATACAACAATTCATATAAAAAATCTTCAAAAACTAATGGTAGAGGTATTCAAAACTCTTAAATCGCTGAATCCATCCTACCTTTGGGATTTTTTCAGCGAAAAACAAGTTGAATACAATCTGAGGATCAAAAATTTGGTAAAATTGCCTCAAATAAAAACCAATACCTTTGGACTAAACTCTGTGACCTTCAGAGGGAGCATTCTTTGGAATGCCCTAAGTGACGATATAAAAATATGTGAAAATGTGGCAGCTTTCAAAAAGAAAATAAAAACATGGAAGGGGGCAAACTGCAGCTGCAAAGTATGTTACAAATAGGATATTATATTATACTTTATATTATGTAATTATTTAGTTTGTAGTTGGTTTGAATTAGTTGCTTTGTATTGATATGATTGTAGTTATTGTAAATAACCAACTTTAAAGAATGTTAAATGAAATGAAAATGAAAAATGACAGATTTGGTTAGATTTTTCAGGTCTACTCTTTGAGCAACTGGCTTAATCATGATTTTGCCTTGTGAGCCAACTTTCTTTACGCCTTCTTCGCAATATTCCCCATTTCTGATAAATATTGACTAAAACGACTCACTTAAACAATACAGAGAAATTAGATGCAACATTTTCATTGATATTATTCACTCCTTGATCAGAACAATGACCTCATAAACGTAAAGTACGTCATAAACATAAACTTTGCTGATGTCAGCAAGTATGAAAAGGTATACTGCAATCAAATCACAGTATTCATCGAAAATTATTAAAAAGGACAAAGAAGACAAAGAAACACCAAATCTCTCCATTCTTTTCTTTGGTTTTGCTTTCTTTCGCCACAGGCTGGATCTGATCATCAAATGAAGTATAAGCTATCCATAAAATCCTGTGAGATCTCATCTTTTAACTAAGGTTATTCACGATTGATCATATAGTTGTTGACCATTGTCCAAACATGGTGCTACTGTGGTCACATGATGAAAGCCAGAACAGAAAAGTGTCAACATTTTTGTTTCCTACCAAATGTGTGCAAAATTAGATAAGGCTCGTAGCTTATATCTCCTGTCGCTTTAGTACAATGTATCAAAGTTTGATAAGGGGTGAAAAACAACCCCTCCTCTCCATGCTCGGAACAGTGAAAGGAATTCCTAGAATCGACAGCTTCCAGGATCAGGAAGTATATACTTCGAAATAGCGGCATTCTTTGGGGTTCTTAGCAAAAAGTCTTTTTAAAGTTTGTTCGTAACCGCATTCTCATGTAGTAGCATCATTTAAATTGTGGTTGCAAAAACTTTAATCCTCTTCATACTCTATTTCCAGGTTTGACTCTAACGTTGGACGTGCAAATGAAAGAATACACTTCCTTAGCATTGGAAGAGGGAATACGAGTGTTGATCGACGACCAGGATGCGAGTTTGTATCCTGAAAAGCATGGCTTCAGCATTAGACCTGGTGTAATAGCTAATATTGCACTGAAAAAGGTACCATTATTGTCTTCTTTCATTTTACTTGAATCATTAGGAGTTGACAGCCACACCATATTAAAGGGAATAGACATGGGTATATCCCATAGTCGCTATAAATAGGCCAGAGAAACGCCCACAAATCCATTGTTTCTTTAGCTACACAATTAAACCGGATGCGTCTAAGCTGTCGAGTACAATATTTTTGACCTGGCCCGGGCCAGCTTTTAACCATGTCGATTCCCTTTAAGCTACGTCTTATAAAACATTTTCACCACATTTGTCCTTAGTTAAATTGGGTCATGACGAGCCGAAAGGAGTGTTGGAACAGCAATGAAACTAGACAAGCACCCTCCATTGCTGTGTTCAAACAGAATATTTAATGGACTGCGGGACTTTTCTTGCGGTCGGGTGACTGGTCGCGGCACGCGGTCTCTGTGCTTGGTTGCTGCTGAACCGGCGATGGAGATCTGTTTTGGGATCTCCGTCGTCAGACTGGCGGGGTCGGGCGCAGGGACAGGGGCTGCTCCGGTTGCTTGGTCTTTGGAGAAGTTTCCCGGTCTATTGATTTTTAATATACATTTCTTTTACTTTTTTAAATTAGGTTTCACTTTTTAGCTTTGTATATTTATTGTACGTGGATTTTAGATGTTTTTATTTAGTTTATTGTAAGTTTTTTATGTGGAGGGCCCCTTGAAAATCAGCCACAAGTGTGAAGGGCCTCCCTCCTTAGTAAATTGAAATGACTTGAAATGAAATGAAATGAAACAGTTATCTTTCAAACAGTATCTCCTCAACCGACTATTATTGTATGACTCAAACTTAGTACATGTAATATGGACGATAATATTTCCGAGGTAACCACTATAGAGAACATTGAATGATTCTGTATTTAGAAATCTTAGAGCATGAATTTGTATAAATAAGGGTTCAACCTTACATCAGACAGAACAGACATGGATAAGTGATGCTAGTGTAGGAAGGGCGGATTACCACCAGCACAAGAGTCTTGTGAAAGCTCTTAGTGTTTTGTTATTGTTTAAGTTTAAAGGGCATACAGTGCTTGAGAAAGACTGGGATGCGCCAGAGGTTATATTTGTGCATTTAAGGGCATACAGTGCTTGAGAAAGAATGGGATGCCCCTGAGGATATTTGTATTATTTTTAGAGAGCTCCTAGCAGTGAGAGCCACCCAGAATCTCGCTAGCATTGGTTTAAAGTTATAAAGGCGGATAAAGATCAGAAAGGGAAACTCGAAACTTGTGTCTTCTCTGTCGTCAACGATCGTACCTTGCCGAACATGGTAGAAATAGGAACACTTTTTACAATATGCATTAGAGTTTAAACAGTAGAGCATTATCGTTGAAATATGACTATTTTCAACTTGAGTTGATATAAATCGATCAAAATAAAGTAAACTTTGCATTAAAATATGATTTCGGAAACAATAGCTTCCCTTATACTGACACAGATCAATATTCGAAAGCGAAATTTTGATATTTTCGTGCTGTTCTTTATTCTTTCTCGATGTTGAGGCTCATTTTGGAAAGGAAAGGGAAAACATTCTTTTGAGACTGCACGTTGTTAATCTTGAAACTTCATGCTGACTTTTATGTCAAGGGCTATGTAAATCTTAGAGCTATTCCAAAGTCTGGAAATGATTAAGGCTTCTCGTTCAAGAAATATTCTGCATCCTAACAATGACAATGAGATTGTTAGTCCCTAACCGATAAGACGCAGTTTACAACATCAAAATAATTTTACTTCTAGTCCTCTTGCTAAATGCAGCAATTTCTTCAATTTTTAGGCCGAGAAATAGTACATTTGATGTCGTTTATAAGCACACATGTAATGAACACGAAGCTAATTGAAGACTAAGACCTATTTTAGGATTTTTGCAAAAATCGATCATACTAAAACCACTCATAACTTTCGAATGGAAATAACAATTTTAATCAAACAAATTTTCGTATCTTAGTTAGCCTCTCTTTTATGCAAAGAGGCTAAAAGAGAAGAATTTTCAAAGAAAGCTGAACGAATAAGAATTTGCAAAGAATCTGCGTTTTCCTCCTCAAACCGATTTCTACTCGAAGTCTCATATGAAGAGATGAGCAATGAACAGTTTCAAAATTATATGTCGCGCAAAGTGTCACAGGCTCATGAGATAGTAATATTCAAATACACAGTCGACGGTTTTGTGCCATTATTTCTTCAACAAGTTGCTTCAAGTCCTTTCTGGTTGCTGTTAACTCTTCTAAAACTTTTATTTTCTTCATCAGTGTTTGTCTCAATGTCTTTTTGACGTTAACTGCGAATAATTCTTTTCAGTCAATTTTACCCATGCTAAGGGCAGTCTTCCAGTCTTCTTTTTTTGCCCGTTGCAGGCTTTCGTTGAGAGCTATTTTTGCGGGAATGCCAGTTTTCAGTCGCATAAAATGGCCCAGTTAAGTTGCGATGAGATAGTGAGCAGATTTAATTCAGATGAATGAAGAGACCAGGCTCAATTTAAATGCGGAATTGTGCTTTCGTATACATTCGAAAAATAGAGGCAGCTGAAGATTGAGTATCATAGCTTCGAGCTTTCCTGCAAGAAATGTCTTTCTATATATTTATCATACAAGTTTTGACGCCGTGCTCTTCCATTCTGGTTAGCTCATCATTCAGAGAGAAGATGTCTACAACAATGGCAGCTGCAGGAAATTTACGCGTGCTAACACCACATACACACTTCAGGTACACTTTCTGTTACCTTTATGCCTTGCCATTTTCCATGCAGATCTCCTCACAATTTAGCCCAAGTCTCCTCTTGATTAAATTCATGTGTTGAGAAAGATGTTTTAGTACCGGGTGTCCCAAAAAAAGTATACGGATTTGGTCGACCCTAGCGACTAGAATATAGCGTGAATCAATCCGGAATGATTTTCAAAACATACCTCGATAGCTAACTTGAACATAGATACCTTGTTTGTTGATATCAGTTGAGAGTGAAGATATTAATCTTCAAAGGACAAATTTGCTTCCACCTCGAAACCAGAGCTTTGGCGTTTGGGCCTAAGCAAATTCTTGAAGCGCAGTGAATAAAATCAACAAAGCACAGCAGATGTGTTTTCCAAAATACAGTTATGTCAGACATATCGTCAAGGGAGCTTCGAAATCACCTTCATTCATCTCAATATCGACAACTGATTTTACTCTTACTATAACATCGGTGAAAAAACTCGCTTGAGCATCAGCACAATCGTGCAACTTTCGAATCATTCCTTGAAGAGAATTTGTTATCAGATCTCTCAGGAGTCAAGACTGGAAGGTCTGGAGATCTTTTGGGGACAAAAAGATGTCTCCTATCTTGTTGATGACCCACCTGGGAAAGCAGCTTCTAAGATACGTCATGATCACCCTGATCTCGAGAGATCTGATAACAAATTCTTTTCAAGGAATGATTCGACGATATCAAAGCGCGTTGAGCTCAAGGGAGTACTTTCACAGATGAATAGCATGTGTGATTTCGGAGTGCCTTTGACAATAGGTCTCACATAAACTTTGTTTTGTAAAACACATCTGTTGTGCCGTCTTCAAATTTTGTTTATTTTATTCACTGTGCTTCAAGAATTTGCTTAGGCCCAAACGCCAAAGCTCTGGTTTCGAGGTGGAGGCAAATTTGTCCTTTGAAGATTAATATCTTCACTCTCAACGCACCGATATCAACAAACAAGGTATCTATGTTCAAGTTAGCTATCGAGGTATGTTTTGAAAATCATTTCGGATTGATTCATGCTATATCCTTATTGCTAGGGTCGACGGAATCCGTATACTTTTTTTGGGACACCCGGCAGATTACAGCGAATTCCATTTAGCTCGCTTAGACCTTTCCCCGGGTGGGGTACTCATATATTTTTCTGTAGGGGGACGTGCCGCTGAACAGGGTATCATTTTCACGATTCCAACTCCGGGACAGGGTATCATTTTGTAAAAATCAGCTCCATGACAGGTACATATTTGTCATTTTTGACTCCCATTTATCGTTTTAGGTCATTTTCACTCTGCAAATGTGATTAAAATAGCTTGGATGACAATATTTCCACATTTTTCGATAGATTCCTTACAAATTTTTCTTTGTAGGGCACAATTTTGTTGGAAGAAACAAAGGACAGGGTATTGTTTAAGAAAATTTACTTCGGGACAGGGCATCATTTTCAGGAATTTGACTCCAGAACAGGGTAGCTTTTGAGATTTTCCAGCGGCACCCCCCTCGTATGTTCGTAACCCAAGTACCCCCCCCCCCCCGGGACCTTTCACGTTAGGAATCGAAAAGTTTAGAAGATTGAGAGAATCAATCTACTATTTGTCAACAGTTTATTTGTGAAAGTCAGTCATAAAGAGCTATCAGATGAGTCACAAAAAGGCACAATGTTTTGAAAATACTGCTCTCTGAATGCGAAAGTAATGATATTGAACAGTGTGTTCTTTAATTGCTGAAATGTTGATTAGATATCAGAATTCACCAGACTGCAAGCAACACTCTGTTTTGAAATTATGATGTATTCTCTGTAAAGACCACCTTCAAGATCAAGGAACCTTCAAAGCATGCTTAAAGGCAGTCTGTCATGCATTTGATTGGGTGATTTGGACAATACAAAGAATAGGAAATTTGAATGGCTGCCAATCCTCTGATTTTCTATGGCCGTAGAAAGTCAAAAAGATTTGCCATCCTTTGTGTCAAATATACAGATTGACAAAGAAATCCGTTGTGTTGAGCTGACTTTGTCGCGGCCAATCAGAGACGTGGCAGACTACCTTCAAACTAATGACCATATAGAACTTCCTAATACGTCTTCGCAGCAGCAACTACTTGAACACACTTTACCAAGTTGTATCCACTTGGGAGGATGGAGCCTTTTGAATCTATTTGCAGTAAGTTCTTCATTATCACATAGGGACAGTAATAGCTAAAGCATATGTGCAAAACAGATATCTGAGGGAAATTTTATTGCCATATCATGCTATTAATTTACATTTTGCTTGGAGATATCCTCTATGCACTCTCCTATAAACTCAAAAAGAAGTTACCGATTTTATGCCGGAAAAAATCTAATATCTATTCAACAGTCAGTTATTAAATTAAGTAAGATGTCACAATTAATTATTGCTTTGATATTCAGGTCATCGTAGCCATTTCAAATGATGTACATAGTTTTTGAGTCACAGCTAGTTGGAGGATTTTGATAGAAAATTACTTCGTCCTACCAAGAGATAACATGTTGATTTCATTGAGAAATGTCTTATCGCAGTTACAAGCTATTAAATTTGGGACACATGATTGGCACCAGCGACGGTACTTGTGGGGGGCAGGAACCCCACGATTTCAACGAGCCCCCCACCGGCACTTGAATACCGTAAAAGCTCCATTAAGCCTCATTGGCTTATCTAATTTTTGACACTCCAGAGAAGGCTTAATAGAGAAGGGGCTTATTAAAGAGGGGGACTTATTCACCAAATCAAATGACAAGGATATATTTGGTAGCTTGTCAGTTATTTCACCCTATATTTTGAGGCACCAACATACAATTTTACGGGTCAGATACAAAAAAAAGACACAGTTTTTTTCCAAAACCATGTCAAAATAAACATGCAAGCTTGTTTAGCTAAATAAATAGAAAATATTTGCTAATTTCTGGAGTTTGATGTAAGTGGGGGTGCTTAATGGACAGGGGAGCTTCTTTTAAATTCTGACGCAAAGAGGAAGGGCTTATTAAAGAGGGAGGCTTAACAGAGAGGGAAGCTTTTACGCTATTTGAAAATTTACATGCACTGTCGGTGCTTCCATAATTTGTTTTGTTATGTTTTCAAAGAGCGTGGTCGCATTTTGAGCCAATCTGAAAGTGTCGTCCTTAAATTTTTTTGCTTCCCTCACTGTCGGCACTCTGACAGTATTTGTCCTCCCAGCAATTCCTCCCTGGCACCGTCTCCGCAGTTCTGCAATCTTCTGAGGTGATGCTTTTCAAAGATCAGTTAGAATGTATTGCGTGGACTGTAGCGGCCGATCCTTTGCCCATCGAAGCAACTATTTCAAAGCAAACGGCACTGATGCAGAATGCCAGTTTTCCAGAAATCGTCGTCTCAATGAATTATGAACATGAGAAATTTTAATCTTTTTTCAAAGTAGTTTACATCCGCTGGTCTGAAGAGTAACTTTCATGACATGAATACATTTCACTGTTATAAGTCTTCATCGTTTCATATCTCAGCCAACTATTGTGCTTACCATTATTGAGGAAGGCCTTTCCAAAATCTGCAAATTTCATGGTCACTGTACCCCTTCAGTAATCACTCTTGGTGCTTCTCATTTAGCTGCATAATAAGCGACATACATGTATAAACCATGCACCATTCGATTCGGCATGAAATCAGAGCTGTTATGACTAAGAAGAATGCAAATTTGCACTTTTTATATCATCAGTTAAAAACTTACGATACACAATACTTATTACAATACCTACAGAGTACTCTACAATACTTTTAATACGATAGGTTACTACGAGGGGCAAAATATTAAGTCATCCTCTGGGATGAAGAAAAGAGTGCGAAAATTACAAACGATAGTTCAGAAAAATGGGACTTGTGACGGATGACAGAATTCCAAAGGAATTCAATCAAATCGACAAGTTAACTCAAGGATACTTTTGTTAATTCATCAAGAAGTCTTCATCACAATGCATTAGACGGCATTAGAAGTTGTACTAAAATCTCCTTTGAAGGATTACTGTGCCCAAATGGTCGTACCTATGTCAGAACTCCAGCGAGAAGATCTCGTCGCTGAATGTCAAAAGGTGGACAGAGTAATCAAAAATGTTCCGTATCATAATACCATATATAATCGCTTATAAGGCACATTGGGTTTATAGTATCCCTGATATTGTGCTTGAATTTGTGAAAGTTCAGTCTGGTAAGACGAACTCCAAGTTGTGTAAAGTACGATAATCCTCTTGGATCATGAATCCCAAGGAAAGGTTTGGAAGGCGGCGGATTTCGGACAGAAACTTTTTCTTAAAAACATCAATTGAAGGTGCGCGTCTTATTTCTGCGTCAAGTATATTCCTTTCAGAAAGGTAGTGAGGACAGTAGCCAGATTAGAATTTTTCTGTTTTTGCCTTTATTCGCTGGTGGCCTCATTTTGAGACTCATTCGAAAGCTAAATATGGTCCATGTAGTTGCTTTCAAAACTGAGACACAGTTTGGTTACCGGTACCTGAAAATATTCTTTTGAGCCTAGTTCTAGAACTCCATTTTTTTTTCGATGACTGACATTGATCTGGCCACCAAATGAAGAAGTCCAAGAGGGTAACAAAAATTTTGCCCAATTTATTCCTCTAAGTACTTAGTACAGAATTCATGATAGCCTAGTGTGTAATAAAACTTCTATTCAACAGGAAGTCTAAGTCACTACATGGGTCACCAAATAATCACCTAAAATAAACAGCATTTTTCTGAATTAGAAGTCCTTGTCTTGAATTGCTCATAATTAAAAAAGGAGAGAGGGAAATTCCTTGAAGTTCTCATTAAATTTATGAAAATACATAAGGACTCGCAGGTGCAGTGGTAAATTAGGATTAAGCTAATGGTTAATGAACTCTCTATTTGTAATAACAATTTGATCCTATCATTTCTTATGTTTTCTCTTTCAGCATTGCATCATGGCATACAAAGGCATTGCCCAACTTTCGTCATGTAATTGTACGGAAATTCAATATTTCCAGATTGTAAATGCTCGTCCATGCAAAGGTACAAAAGATGGTGAGCAGCTTTGCTTCATTTTCTTACTTGACACATATACGCCAGAATTTGTAACTTTCGAACAATAACATTATAAGAGCTCTTTCCCTCTATAGAAAAAATCTTACCAGTTTCAAAGGCTTAACATAAAAGCGATGTGATTGTTTAGCCAAACATTATGAAGCTCTGTGGTGCGTTACAAGTACTGTTTCTTGTTCCATGGTCACTTTTCTTGGTTTTGAACAACATGCAGCCACATCTCCGATGCTTCTTCGTCTTTTGGTCCTCAAATTATCACAAATCATTTAATCCAATGAATTTTCCTTCTCCAGTCACTTGAGAAGGAATTTGGAAGCAAGCATAAAAATGATATGATTCCGTCTTTGGATCAGCCAAAGTATAATGCGTAAACACAGAAGGCACCTACAGGATATAATTATTCTCAGTAGCGAGAAAGCTTCGTATCACATATGATGAAATCTTTGCTCCATCCGTCAATATTATTGAGAGCTGTGAATATTTTCATTGGAGCTCGTCTGGTGATCTGGGAGTTTGTCATTCTGGAATTTGACGTATCTATGTGCAGGTTTCATAGATCATTTATTGGATTCGTTTCTTTTAAACCGATCATGAAGTAATATTTTAATTGCATTCCTTTGTTCTGGGCTGTTAAACCTGAATTGTCTTTTATTCCTATGTATGAGCATCTTGTTGGATCTTATGTGAATTTAGCTTCACACACAAAATTGTTAATATCCCTTCATATCTCTTCTTTAAGTCATTTCATAATTCTAGCTGTTTTTGAACGTAGTTCTAGCTGTTTTTGGACGCTATAGCTTTTAAGGATGAACACGGGGGGGGGGGGGGTTCTCGGCTAAATTTCGAGTAAGGGTGTGCCGCCCGCAGTTTCCAAATGGTACCGTTGGCTAGACCAATTTTTGTAAAAATGATACCCTTGGCTAGACTAATTTCTACATTAGAAGTGCCTTGATTTGGCATTTTCTAGACAAAACTTGCCAAATTTTTGAATTCTCTGGACCAAAATTTGAAAAAAATTTGAGTTTCTTTAAAGGAATTACCGAAGTTTGACATTTCTTTGACCTAAATTTCCAAAAAGTATACCCTTGGCTAGACTAAATGGACTAAAATTGGCAAAAAGTATACCCTTGGCTAGACTAGAAAGTTTGAAAAAGTATACCCTTGCGGGCGGCAAATCCCCAGGTACCTTTACTATGGAAGAGCCCCCCCCCCACCCCCGTGAGGATGAATTACTTTCCATCAGCGTAACGAGCACAGTCCGTTATGTTGGCGTGATGAATGTTGTGCAGCAACTTAATGCGTTTGGAAGTATCTCAATTACCAGTTATGATGAGTAATCCATTACATCTGTAATTGGTGCAGAACTTATGATTTCCATATTGGAGTTCCTAATAACTAACCAGGCTTGAGGAGAGATCCAGAACCAAACTTAATCAGTTAATTTTGGCTCAATAGTAGAAGGATTTCACATTTGTTGAGCTTCTTTTGGCCTATATCACTACACATTTTAATCAAAATGTATTGTTATGAATTCCAATTTCTTCTAGATAGTTGCATTGTTTCTGTGAATAAAGAGTTTGCAAAGGAATCAGCTGATTCAAACAAGAAATGTCCGCCACCTTGCAGGTGAGTTGATAAATAGCAGATTGATTGCAAAAACACATTCACCTTTTGCAGGACATAGCTATTTTTAGATCCTTGAGAGTACAGTGTGTTCTACCCAGGGTACCAGAGCCTGGGAAGTGTGGGGGAGCTGGGTACCAGAGACCGACAAATTATGTCCCTACCACCACTTTATGGCAACAAGTATAATGATAATAATGATACTAATAATGATGATAATAAGAATGACGATGATAATAATAATGAATATTTAACAGATCTAATACAGGTGGCTTTTTCACTGCTAAAGTTACAATGCCTAAAATAAATTTTTCGTTTTAAAGTATTTACAGAAAAAGGAATGTCTCTTAAGGAGAGTTATATAATTGATCTTTAAAATCGGATTTCATGAAATTGTTTGTAAGTACAACAATGTTCTGGTAAAAATTGACATTTATTTGATCATTATTTTTTGTGTTTCTCACTACTTTGTAGCAGTATCTTACAATGCAGTAGATATTGTTACAATAAGGTGCGAGTAGAAGCAATCCATGACAGCCAAAGCATTGTGTTGTCAAGCCTTTCTTCGATCAAGCTGTACCTTTTATGATCAGTAAATTTGTGATAACAGTTGTTTTGCAGCCATCTTTCTCGAGACGCTCAGCTTCCAGTAAATGTGGCTGAAATGAATTGATTTTTACTTGTGCCCTATTAGTGTGGCTACTGTGGAGGAGGTGCAGATTTAATTATCCTGGTTTTCACACAGTTGCATAGGTCAACCTTCAACTTAGAGTTTGAGACCTTGCTTTAGTCAGTCTGACATGTGGCTGCTGACTTATGGTAGAGAAAAGGCAAAATAAGTTGTTGCTTGAAAAACAGTACTACTTTTGCTCTCCAGCATGATCCAGCATGATTATTTTTGGGACACCCTGTACTCAGCTCAGTAACATAGTGATGTTATAAAAATGCTGCTTTTGGGACGCTTTCAGACATCTTATCAACTTGGAGTAGCAAGGGCAGATTTTGTAATACAATAGCATCAGTCGCTTTGGTTCACACCTCGATTCAAAGCGATTAGCGAGTGCAGACAAAAGAAATTCTCTCAAGCAGAAATTGAAAACAAACGAAGCCGCAAAGTTGCCCTGAAACGAGCACGGCGAATTCTCGTTTGGTGCGGGCGATGGGGGGTTTGTAAGAGAAGGTATGTGCTTATAACGAAAGAAGATGGGTAAATCTAAAGTTCTGTCTCGCGGATTTTGTTTATTTGATTCAGGAGCTGAGGAGTGACTGCGTTCATCTGAGCAATAAATATGCAAAAATTGTAATGCCCTCTGCTCGGTTTCTGAATCAAACAAACAAAATGCGCGAGACAGAACTTTAGGTTTACCCTTCTTCTGTCGTTATAAGCACATACCTTCTCTTAAAAACCTCCCATCGCCCGCACCAAACGAGAGTTCGCCGTACTGGTTTCAGGGCAACTTTGCGGCTTCGTTTGTTTTCAATTTCTGCTTGAGGGAATTTCTTTCGTCTGCACTCGCTAATCGCTTTGAATTGAGGTGTGAACCAAAGCGACTGATGCTATTGTATTACAAAATCTGCCCTTGTTACTTGGAGTTTAATTTCTTTGCCCACCCGTTCTGTTATATAGATTAAAACTGAATTTCCTGCACAGCCGTTGATATACACTTACCTCACATAAGTATTGCACCACCAAGAACAAAATGGCGACCTAAAGTTTCTTGCAAGTCAATCAACAAAATTTACATAACAAAGCACCAGCATTTACAGGTTTCTCTACTGGGTGTTTTTGGACAGAAATTAATTGCTAATTCATTTTCTCTTTAATTAAGGTAAAATGAAGTGTTATTTTGTTGATTTCTTTGATAACTTAGCAAAAACTTTAGAACAACCTCGAACAAGATTTTAGTAAAAGATCTAGAAGAGTAGACCATCATGTAGAAACGAAGAATGAACAGATTCTTAGATCAAAGATAACAAAGTCTTGTTGTTTTCAAATCTGGACTCTGCAGACTTCATTGCCATGAAAAGTTTCCCCCTTTGAGTAGGGTGAAAGGATAAAATTCAAGTAAACAAGGAGGAAGTAATTTTAGGTAAATGAACTTGAGTCAATCTTAGGAGAAGTCATGTTGAAAAAAACAAGCTCAAGTCACTTCCAAGGTTTTAATCACCTTCAGACTAAATTTGTGCGAGAGGAGATTGTTAGGGCTATCCAAATCAAGATATTTAATTGTCAACCACCTACCTAAAGTTTCCCATGAAGAGAATTAATGCTAATGTGATAAAAATAGTGTCAAGGATATTCTTACCTTGGAATGGCTTCTTTCAGTTTCACCTCTGTTTCATAGCCAGGTCGCATTCCTCACGGAAAACTTTGGTCATAGCGATAAAGTTTGCAGAATCCAGATTTGAAAATTGCTCTAAGAAATCTATTCATTCCTCGCTTTGTTATGGCCTAGTCCTCCAGTTATCAAGCCAAAATCTTGATCAATGTTGTCCTCAGGTTTTCGTTAATTTATCAAGGAAAGCAACAAAACAACATTTCATTTTACTGTTAAATAAAAAGTAGACATACGGACGATTATTTTCCCGCCAAAACATCCGGCAGGGAAACCCTTAAAATGCTGATGCTTTTGTTATGCAAACTTTGTTGCTTGAGTTACATGACATTTTTGGCCGCCATTTTGGATACGGTGGTGCAATACTTACGTGAGGCAAGTGTATGTAAGTCGAAATTGAGACAGTCCGGAATTCAACCGCTAGGCTCTAGGGTTACTTTCCTTACTTACCCTCGTGAAAATCGAATATGAAAATGAAAGAATAACCAAGGAAGAAGGATGAGCAAGTAAAGCGGAAATGTTGGAAATTGCAGGCTGCCGGCATAGAGAATAGTTTCCTCTTGATAACAAACTAAAAAGTACGACAAAAAATTATGTAGAGTTAAAACGTTTTTCGATGCCATTTCGGCTCTATTTGCTCAAAAGTAAAAGTTAAGATCTCTTTCGAAAGAGGAAGAGAAACGTAATATCCTTAAGCAACATTTTTGAGATTTAAACTTACAGAAGGGGGTTGAAATCAAGGCTCAAAAAAGCCAACTCTTGGCCCACGCAGCCACTGAGGTTGAAAAATATATGGCTGAAAAGCTCTATTTTAGCTGTATCCAAATCTGAGCTCTGTTTAGTTGTTAACCCAATAGATGTTTGTCTACATACGAAGAAATGGCCAAGGGTTAGCAGATTTTGGAAAATCTGGTTTTCTCAAGAACGGGGGAAGCACTAAGTCGCTACAACAACAGATAACAGGGACTTTGATCTCATTAAGACTGTATCGAGCATGAAAGATTGTCTCAAGAGAGTTTAGTCGAAATTCACTTTTTCTTTCTAAATGTTTTTGATTTCTTTGAAAGAATACTTTGCTTAGATACTAAAGAATTAAATTTGGTACGCTTACAGATTTTGAAAGAACCTTTGCAGTAGCGTAATGTTTCTCATTTGCGAATCTAGCCACTTTAGAGATTACAATCGATACATTTCATGTGCTGTTTCAAGAACTAATTCTTGTCTAAGATGCTTGACCGAACAACTCAAAATTCAAATAGAACATTTTTTCAAAGAAAGCATCAATGATCACGAGAATGTGACTTTCGGTTAAACTCCCTGAAGATAACCTTCCATGCTAGATACCGTTTTACTATGATAAAGGCCGTGTTATTCGTTGCCGTAGCGACTTGTTGCTTCCCCCGATTTTGGAGAAACCAACTTTTCTAAAATCTGCTAACCTTTGGCCATTTCTTCGTATGTAGACAAAAACCCATTGGGTTAACAAATATTCGGAGCACAGATTCGGATACAGCTAAAATAGAGCTTTTCATCCTCGGCGGCTGCGTGGGCCAAGAGTTGCTTTTTTGGGGCTTGATTTCAACCCCCTTCTGTAAGTTTAAACCTCGAAAATGCAGCCTAAGGATATTATGCTTCTCTTTTTCTTTTGAACGAAACCTTAACTTTTACTATTAAGCAAACAGAGCCGAAATGGCATCGAAAAACGTTTTAACTCTACATAGTTTTTGGTCGTACTTTATATCCCTGATTTTTCAGTTACTAATTGATTTCATGAAAGCCTATCGGAGTGTTTGATTTGTTTTCCAACTTATCATTGTGTGAGATCTTAAGATATAGCATGAGATATGATTATTTACATCCTTAGGTGATTGGAATACCATCAATCGATGCCTAATCATATAGAACTTACCATCATGAGTGTGCTGTTATTATCTGAAGATATTAGTTGACAGAGGAAAGGAACCTATAAGAAGCAGCCTAGGGCCTGGAACACAGGCTAATAAGAAGATGCAGTTTCTTACTGCTCATGTTAGAAACCTGTCGGCCACTTTCGAAGATGTTTCCTTGCATCCTTCGAAGATGAGATCCTTCTGATCCTACGAGACCAGCCCTCGCTTAATTCACAATTGTCCTCTATTCCCTTAGCGCTGTTCTAATTTAGTTGTTTATCCGCTTTTGCTGTTTCCATGTTTACCCCCTATTTTGGTTTGGTTTATCTTCTTGATTGACATGTTTTTACTCGCTGTTTTTGCACGTGTTTTGCCTTTTTTGGTGCCCTTCGTTACTGCCTTATTTAATGGCTGTTACGCCCTATTTGCACGCTGATGATGGACCTTGGAATTGGTCCGAAACGTTCGTAATCAAATTATGGCTCAGCCACTTATTTGTCTCATCATGGATTTGTCTCTCGAATTTGTCTCATAAAAGCTTAATTATCACATGGATTCTTCGAAAATTATGGAAAGCTCAAAATGAATACAATTATTTTTTGTCGTCGTTCTTGTTCTCCGTTTCCTTGCATCTAAGAAACTGGAGAGCCTAAATGAAACTTTTGGGTTTCTCACATGCAGAGGATTTGGTGTATCAGACAGTAAAAATGTTTTTAAAATCTTCATTGACATACACATTCCTATTCTGCTTTTTAGCGAAGTTGTGTTTAAGAAAACCGTAACACAAGGCAAGATATTTGCAGCAGGCTACTTGGTAAGTTAGTGCTTATTAGAATATTAGAAATTAGTGCTTAGGGTTGAATTTAGTGCATTAAATGGGCATAGATTTAAACATAACTTTGCCTCCTTAACTCCAATGTGTGTCTGTGGCACTGGTACAGAGGACAGTGAGCATTTTCTCCTGCAGTGCCCTCTATTGCCCTCTATACAGCATATTGCGCCAAGATCTCTTTGACCAGCTCTCTAAAATCGATGGATCAATGTTGCCGATGTTAATCCGAAAGAAGTTTGTCCTTTACTCTTATTTGGTGATCAAAATTTGGGTACAGTTGCAAACAGAATCATGTTAGAAGCAACCATTTCCTCCATCAAAGCCTCGGCAAGGTTAAATTAATGTCGAAATGTAGCAGCAGCACCCCCCCCCCCCTTGCATTCATGGTGAGGACCAGGTGACCTCGTGTCTTTCCTCGCCATGAATGTCACAGTTAATGTGGTTGTAGTTTTATTAGTAGTTGTGGTTAATTTTTCTAATTGATACATCTCAGTGGTCATGATAACGTTATTTTGCATTTACAGACACTGACGAGTTTTTATTCTCAAGGCTCATTCAATCCTCTGTAGTCAAAAGGACCAGAAGAGAACAAGATACAGCAATTTGTTGAATTCGCATGTTTCTAGGTCAGAATATGCTGAAAGTGACGCTCTCAGGACCAAGTAAAGTAAAATCATTGTCGCGCTGTTCTTTGACCATCCAACGTGATTAAACTAATACTCCGACGTTCTTTAGAGGTGATTCTGATCTCATTTTGCATTGTTTCAGGAAACTTTATGTTTGTTGACAGACTTGTAAGAATGGGATTAGCTAATATTTTTCAGATATATTTGGGCTACAATAAGGCTGAACTGATAAGTTTGTATTTTCTGAAAAGTTTTTGGATTGACCACTCGTATGCGTATATGCTGAGTGTCCCCTCTCGGGCAATGCTGTAGAAAAAATTGCACTGATTGTTTTTATTTCCAGAAAACATATGGAATAAAGAACATGACGAAAGATTACGTGGCGTAAGTAATATCTATAGTTTCTTATTCATACTGGTACATTTGTAATTGTCACAAAACCTCTAAAGAAAGAAAGGTAGCATGGGTGATTTCCTTTTAACAGTGTCTAAAATAACAGTTGAATGCGAGAATTTAATACAAATAGATTTACTGCAGTGAAAGTGGACTTATTTTCAAGATCAGTATGCTCAAAGATTTCATATTGAATCTAGCAGAAATATCTCCTTTCTCTTTCCAGAAAGAACATCATTCAGTTACACCTCCATTATGAAGACCAAACAGTTGGGACCATAAAAACAGAGTCCTATTACAAGGTATTTTTTCATTCACTATTTTCTTGTTATCAATTTTGTGGTAAATTAAGCTTCTCAAAGCCTGGTTTTTATTAAATCGTAATTCATCGCCGATCATTAGGGAGTTTACGAAACCACGACGGTAACGGCGAATGCAACGCAAAGTTGCTTTGTTTCAGAACTTTCGATTCAAAAGATTCCTTGTATTTCGTTCGAATTTTCTTCCCATGAGAGACTCTGAAGTTGTCCCCTTCAATTTCACAACTTGAAAACCTTATTTCTGGCATTCTGTACTGCAGATCTAGGCCTGCGAAGTAGAACTCCGTCGTTTTAAATGTTTGTCTTCAAAGTAAGAATATCGTCTTCAAGCATCTCTGAGTTATAGGGTGCCTTATTTTGGCCTTCTGGATGATATATTAGATGCAGCGTACGGAAACAAGACTTGCTTAGCGGAATTCCAGATGAAGTTCTGGCTGGCATTGCCGTCCTGGTTTCGTAAACTCTCTATTGTCTTATAGCATCGCCGATCATTGCCGATGCTGTAAGACAATATGATCGGGGATGATCGGCGATGAATTACGATTTAATGAAAACTAGACTTAATCAATTAAGTCTTGTCTGTTCGTGGTACATTTGAGCTCTTGGTCTCGCTCTAGGCTTCAAAATTGTCCTCTATTCAATGGTATTTTAAAGAGCTGCCGACTAGGGTGAGTTTATTGGTGCCAATTCTGAAAACGGTAGACTTAGAAGACTCGTAATTTGTGTTTGATTGTCTTTCTCTGCAATGGCCCTCAAGATGTTCGTCGTGGTCCTGTGTTCATAATTCATACATTTAGAAAATAAAAAACACATAGAGAAAATTTCAGCGCTGAAATGGGAAAATGTTTATTTTGAATTGATAACATTTAGCACGATAGCTTTATTCAGTTTCCTTACAACAACCCCTAAGCTCTAAGATTATTAAGGACTCAAATTTTCTATCTCAAGATATAAAAGGTGTCCCAAAAACCCCCCTTGTGAAAATCATCAAAAGCCTCATTGTATGACTTATTTTTCAATTTCCATTTTCGGAAAAAAAGATCAACAAACGATTTGATTTTCAAGACATAACTGATCTTGTCATTGAATTTACTACAGGCAAATGTAGCTCTCTTTAGAGCAGCCTGGTTTGAAATATACTACAAAATGCATTTAAGATTATTAGATAACTTTCTTTGCATACCAAGCTCCAGTTTGGTTGTAGATATGACAAAGCAGTGCAAACTATCTATGTGGACATGCTTTGCTTCAGTGGTAAAACGCTGCCATTCTTGACTATCTAAACTAAATTTGATATGAAAAAACTAAATTTGATATGAAATAGTACTTCCTTTTCAAGTGTCAGTGGCCCGTCAGTGGGGCTTCCGTTCAAACGAGAAAGGATTTAATTTCTAGGTCCTTTTCTTCTCCATGATTATATGACGCTTTGAACTTGAGCTGTCAACGGTAAAAGTTATGAATAGTTTGCAAGCCATTGAATCCTAGGGTCGAACAAGTTAAGGTTTCTTTGAGCCATAAACACATCTAAATGTTTATCTGCGAGACATTGCAGTTGATTGAAAACAGTACTTTTGGTGCTATTAACTTTGTGAAGCGTTGAAAAAGAGCAATAGGTGAGCACAACAGTCCTTGAAATATAAAATCATCAGACCTCTTCCTGGCTCGATTTTTTAATGTTATCAACAATAATTCAGTGCTAGGACTATCTTCGAACTTCAGAGAATCTTTAGCATCTCATTTGACAGGCACAAGAGTACTGCAGGAGCAAGGAGTCCTTCTATCAAAACCAGGATTCTTCATCTACATAAAACCTAGAAGAAATAGCTAAGTGACACATTTAATTGATATTTATATAATAAGAGCATTTTACTGGATCAAAAGAAAGGATTTTGACAGTAGATTCAAACTATGAGCAGTTCTAGAGCCAAGGATCCTTAAGGCCAAAGGGTTATTCCCAATTGGCTCATGCCACAGAGAGTGCGTGGTAACTGTCGCTCATTTTCCAATATCATTGAAGTTAAGTTTCTTGAATAACTTGAAGCTCCGTAAATATCTTGAGCTACTAGCTTCTTGACATAATTGAAGACTTTCAAGCTCTTTAGCTATTCTTAGTTTTAGTTGGCTTCCTGATATCTAAAAGGAGCAAGAACATTTTGTGACACTAACTGGTCTTCAAAATTTTTGAGGACGTTATTAGGTTTTCACATTTTAGGAACTATTTGCACTCGAGCTACTCACCTTTTGTCGCTTGGGCGAACGAGAATCAATTGGCAAAACTGTTGTGGGTACAGGAAAGCTGCAAACGTATTTTCCAGTTGCATTACTTTCAAAAATCATGTTAGACTCAAGTTTTCGCAACTAAGATGCCTGGACTGCTCGTTTCTAAGTAAACACCGCTCTTTTGGGCCTTCACAGCTAAGGAAGGTCTCATGCTAAGTATTGAATTCAGTTTTACTTATCTTTGCTCCAAAAGAGTACCTTGCGAGCGAAATTCGAGAATGACTCATATCTCACATTCTTGCCTACTTTTATCTGGCTAAATCTGGCTACTTTTATCTGGTTAAAATACATATTTGACCAACGTCTCATGCAAGGTCATTACGTTTTGCTCATTTTGTGATTTTTGATTTTCAAAATGGTGGAATTTTTTGCCAGTAAAGAGCAAGCATATTCAAGCACATTAGCATACTTGAAGGATAATGAAAAGTCTCAAAGTGATAGCTCCAGAGCAAGATTTACGATGTTGCCTGCCAAGTTCCTGGATGATCATACAGTAGCTCGAAATTCGTTTTATGGAGATTCGGATCATAGAACAAACGAAAAAGAGAAAATTTTATGACAGGCCTCATAATTGAGTTTTTGGTGATTTTTAAAAAGGGTATTATTTTGGACGACCCATGGCGTTTGGCTGCAGCTCATGATACGGTATTTTCTTCTATAACTTCGCTCTCTCCTGTGGAGAGATAGATAACGATCTTTCATTTAAATCAATTTTTCCAGGATTAAAGATTCAAAAAGAAATTTAAGAATCAATACTTTCACAATAAAGCATGGATGAATTGTAAGAAGTTCACTTGTTAATGGGTAATTTATCAGAATCCATGGCTTGTAGAGAATCCTTTGAAAGTCATTTTCAAGTTGATTTTTCCATTCTTTCAGTTTGACAATTTGATCTCTGATGTTGGAGGACAGCTGGGATTATGGATTGGTGTATCGGCAGTAACTGTCATTGAATTCTTTGCGCTTTCATGGAATTTGATTATCTACTTTGCAAATAAAAGGAGGAAACGTGGAATTAGAAGTTCGTCTGGCAAAGATCATTCATGAGATCAGCTTTTAAACAGCTAGGAGTGAATGTAAGATCAAAATTAACCCACTCTGCTCAATTCAAAGACCGTAACAAAAGGTAGAACATCCAACTTCGCGAGAAATCTGCTGCAACTTTTCAATTTGCCTGGAATATTTTTATGACTTTTAGCAAGCAAATGACATGGAAGTTTTCAAGCAGTAATGATTTTCTCTTGCCTTAACATTCCTTGCTTCACAAGCAGCATGGCACATACGATTCAAGATGTATCGATACAGAAATGTTTTGTAAATAGATACTACAGCTGTGTAAATATAGAAGCATCGATGCCAATATACATAAACGATATAACGTGGCAACGCCACACAACGTTTTTACAGATTTACATCTCGTAGGGTAGCAAGGGTGATGCCACCATGAGAGCCCACCACCAGAGTTCTCAGGAGCTCAAACCATGCATTCCAAAAGAAAAAAAATAAAGACAAGCGAGACTGAGCAAAAAGAAAAGAAAAGTTTAAACAGTTTAGAAAAAACTCTTTCGGACAACAAGGCTCAAAAAACCAGAAAAACCCAGCAGCAGACCCCACAATGCCACCACCCCTGCCCCCTATCGTTTCAAAATATCCTTCCATTTTTCTCGATCCTTTGCCAGGTGACTTGCCTCCTCCCATGTCAAATTTATTGTTTGTAGTTGCTTCCTCATCATTTCAATCCATGTAAGCTTGGGTCTCCCTCGCGGTCTTTTGGACTGCATCAATGCTACTCTTAACGCTTTTTGTGCGGGCGTGTTCTCGTCTAACCTCATCAGGTGACCAAACCATTTTATTCGCTTTTTCTCGATTGTTTTGCTCCATGGTTCTATTTTCGTTTTTTCATATACGTCTTCATTTTTTACAATCTTTGGCCATCTAATATTTAGAACGTGTGAACGCAGTATTCGCCTGTGAAAGCTATCGATTTGATTTTCTAGAGTTTTCGTTAGTGTCCATAGTTCACTATTGTACAAAAATATAGGTGTGATATATGCTTCAAATGCTCGTACCTTTGTTCTTGTAGACAAACGTTTGTTTTGAAAAATTTCTTTTAAGTTTGTCAGCGCATTGAGCGATAGACTTTTCCTATTTGCGATGTCTGCTTCTGTGTTCAGTTTGGATCCTAGAATCTTAGCATTTTTCCATTCATCTTCGTTCTTATATTTGACCGTATACTCTTCAGTTTTTGACATGTTAATCATCAGACCTCTTTTCTGTAACCTTGGTGGGATTTTTTCTTTTATACGCTCAATTACTTTCTTGTCTGTCGTAGCTATAGTTATATCATCGGCATATTCCATATTGATTTCGACATTATCTATTTCCTTCCCTTGTGGTGGCTTTTCACAATCTTTTCTTTTTTGTACTTCATTGCAGTGACTCTGTTCTTCTCTTGTTTGCATGATATGTTCTTCGTCAGGCTTTTCTTCGAGTGATTTTGCTAGGTAGTATGTGAATTCTTGTCCGCTACAACAGTCACCTTGAGGTGCACCAGTGTCTGTCTTAAAAATTGAACTTCTAGATTTTCCAACTTGTACCATTAGCTCAGTTGCTAGTAGAATTTTAATCATGTTTAATTCATCTTTGTTTAATATCTTTTGCAGATCTTTTACTAGTTCACTTCTTATGATACTGTCGAAAGCTTTTGACATATCGAGCAATAGATAATGAATTTCAAAATTTGTGGATGTTGCTGCTTTTTCAGCTAGAATTTTACAGGCAAAAACATGTTCTGTTGTACTCCTACCTTTGCAGTAAGCTGCTTGAGATATAGGTATTTCTTTGTTGATTTTTTCACCGATTCGTTTCATCATACATGTAGCAAGGATTTTTCTTAACACTGACAGCAAGGTTATTGGTCTTAGATTTTCAATTGGTCCTTTCTTCTTTCTGGGTTTCTGTAATGCAGTGATTATTCCCAGAATCAGTTCCTTTGGAAAAATACCAGTTGAGGCTGTTTCATTGAATATTTGTGAATGAGATTGAATGAGATCGATGCCAATGAGATTGAAAAGATTGGTAGATCCAGCGTCAGGATTTGCTGTAAATGGATGTTGAACCTGGATAGCTGAGAAAAGAGAGCTTATCTATGTGGAAGGCGTCGTTGAACTAGAGATTATTTGGAAAACAAGAGATTGAAACAAGGTTAGGGCCTATTTTTTAATTCAAAAATCTGTCGGATGGACATTTGATACTTTGGAGCTACCGCCTGCTCAAACCATAATGCGCTTGGCTGCCTGAGCTGTAATCCTATTTAAGACTTCTGGTGGTCTACAAAAATAGACCTTATGGACCTGCATTCTACCTTCCCTGACCTGTGAAAATCCAGGTTTTGCTCGTCTGTCGGATGGACTAGATAGAAAGTGAATTTTTAGTGCTTGTTTTTCAGTTGCATGTCTTTGCTGCGAAACTGTATTTTCTTGTAGAGTTTTGGTATCTATGAATAGCTCAACTCTTCAGGATTGCATTTCGATCCATCTCTTTGCTTAAAATGATTATTTACATAGCATGAGCATACATTAAGTGCATGCAGTCCGTCTGTCAGACGGACACTGTCGGACGGACAAAATTTTCCTATCCTTTTGGCAGCGCCTACTTCATACTAGAGACTTATATGCCTATATAGGGCTACTTCAAGTAAAATTCAGCATAATTCCATCTAAGAATTGGTTCTCAGCTCCATACTAGCTGAAAATTTCGTCGCCATTCAGCACTGTGAAAACAAGTTCAAAAATGGCACGTTTTTGATCAAAAATGAATTTTTACGCAGCAGAAATTACACCTTACGATTTTTTCGTGAAAATAATGATAAAATGAGTTACTTTCTGCCGCCTGCAAATACTGAAAACAGTTAAATTACTTTGCAACTCACAGAAAATCTGTTATTAGCAAAAATGCGGTTTTCTCCGAGAGTGACCAATTTCAAAATAGGCCCGTTATGATGATGTGATCAGCTTGAAACATATAATATTTGAAATATTTGAGATTCGCGTTCAACCAAACACAGAAACTGTTTGTGTTGACATGAGAGTGACATAACTAAAATGACGGATTATGACTGATGCGGAAAATGATAAACATTAACGGAAATAATACGAATATATGGTAAAAAATCAATTTTGTTACCAATGATACAGAAAATGTGAAAGCATGACGTTCCAAGCGTATTCTCATTCTCTAGTGAATTAACGAAATTGGTTCTTTGTCATTACGCAACTTCGTAAAACCTTAGAGTCTTTACTTAATACTAAAACCTGGTTATTACTAGAATCATAAAGATCATGAATTTCAAACGAAACATAATTTTGAAATCTTATGATGCTTAAAATCGTTACGACTCTGTTATTTTCATGGCATCATGACGATCGGAAGAATCCTAATTTTCCATAGCATTTTGCATTAATGGTTCAATCTTAGAAAGAAATTCCTTGAAAATATGTTTATGTTGTGGTGACTGCTATGGCTCTCTTTTGAATTCTTGACCATGTAGATTCTGGTAAAAATAGAACGACCTCGTTTGAAATAGATCTGGAACACACTTTTTTCCATAGATGCTCCCTTTGAAATTTACTGGACTTTTTCCTTAAGCTATCTGAGATGTTGGACCTTTGTTAGTTGCTCTCGTGGCTTCTCCACCCAAAATATTTATATTTCATAGAAAGAATTACAGAAAAGCCGGAAAACAAAGGAACATCTGGTCGTAAGGTTCGTATTACGATCCTTATGTCACGCGTTTAAAGAGATAAAATCAAGTGATCATCATTTTACGACAATGATTCTTGGTGTTTTCAATTGATCATAATCGTCATAAAATCTTAGAATTATATTCATCTTATGAATTTTATGACTCTTGTGAAATTCAGGCTTTAACTCAATAAAAAATTAAAATTCTGCTTCCGAAGTGAAGATGATGACAAGGAGCCCATAACCTGCTCAGCTATTTGGCTACTTCTGCACCGGGCCTGGTTAGTCATTACCGCCATTTTTCTCAATTATGATGTGATAATGACGTCATGGATGTAACGAAGAATTAAATGACTGTCACATTTTGCAAATTTTGCTACTTTACATCATTGTACCAAGCCAAAAGCAATAGAGAGGGTCTAATCTAGACTTATTACGTTGACTCCTAGTAACCGTTTCACCCACCCATAGCCTGTGTTCCAGAACAGGCTAACCCACCCCCGTTCACACTAGCGAATCACAGCTCTGTCATAATCATGATAAAGTGAGCCAAATCACAGTTCTAAAGCCACTCTATTTCTCATCACATTTATGGAATGTAACATGCAACAGCTATTATTTTTATTACTATTACTTTGACTTAAAGTTGAAGGTGTATGCAAAAGAAATACATAATAATTATAAAAAAAGTAAACCATATATAAAAGTTTTGCAATTCCTACAGTTGCAATGCTTGCATTTTGCTTTCTTAAAGGCAGTCTGTCACGTATCTGATTGGCCGCTACAATCAGAGTTCAACACAACAGATTTCTTTGTGAATCTGTGTATTTGAAACAAAGGAGGGCTAATCTTCTTGAATTTCTACGGCCATAGAAAATCAGAGGATCATCAGCCATTCAAATTTCCTATTCTTTGTATTATCATTATCAACCAATCAAAAGCGTGACAGACTGCCTTTAAGATGTTTTTCTAAAAACAGTCAAAGAGACTGAAGTTTTCACTTCTATACAGCTATACAGGTTACAAGAACCTTTGACAAACCATGTAACACCTGCTAAAGCACTTCTAACAAGATTGTTTTTCTGAATGAAGTCTGTAAGTGGTTTTAATTGTGATCAAAGATCTTAGTAAGCTTGTAGGGCACCTGCGTAAGTGCTGGGCTTTTATTCATTCTACAACAAAAGAAGAATGAAACATGTCAGATGGTTTGTCAGGTGGCTTTTGTTATCTTTGGCGAAGAAATCCATGCCGTTCGATGTCTAGCTGCATAATTCTCACAATCCTTAGCGTAGCGAGAAGAAGACACTTTCAGAACGTAAGTGATTGTTTTAAATATTTTCAGTGTGTGTACGTTACACAGTCATGATGTCAGATAGCATAGCAAAGTCTGATTTCTTAATTTCGTCTGATGTTGTTGGTTGAAACTTAATTTGTGCGATTAGATTCAATAGCTCAACCTGCTGTATTATTCAAAAATCTTGCAAATTGATCAAGACAACAGCTCTAATAGAACCAACATCTAAATGTCCAAATGTGATAAATATGACACATATTTACTGCTGCTCTGGTTTTCTTAGCAACCAAGCAACAGACATTACTTTATTCATCGGCGTGTGCTTATAGCGCATTCTGCAACACTGGTTCAACGTTATCCAAAACAAAACTTTTCTAAACATACCAAATTGAGAAAACTAATACAAAACGAGGACCGCGACCCAGCGCGACGATATTGGAAGACACGTATAATAATAGGGTTGTTAATTTTCCTTCTTTTAGTCAAAAGGAGCATTTTCAAGCTTTGCTTTCTGCTTGAAGTAAGCATCTTGCGACTGTTTTATTATGCAAAGATAGTTTGACTGTTTTTAGACAGCTGTGTGACTAGGAACACCCTGCAATTTGATCCATTCTATCATTGTAGTCTTTTTCATGTTGTATGACGTTCAACGTTTCTTTCTAAGATTGCCTTGAATTTGCCAGTCTTATCTTTCCTGAGATAGAAACTAACAATACATTTTACAAGGATCCCTTTTTTTGACTGGCTTTTATAAGACACCTGTTACGATATGTATCAAGGGATGTATTGATCAAATGTATCAACAGCATATTTTCATTTACATTCCATTTTTACATATTTATACAGGCTACAGATTTCAGTTGTAAGTAACTGTTTGATCTGTGCACGAGTAAAAATGCCTAAATGAGGATCACAATGTACAATATTGAGATATAGCTTATATGATATACTTGTGGTATCGAGCATAACAAACCTAACTATGAAAAGCGAATGTAACTCTCAACTGGATTTTTTAAGGTAGCCAGGGATGGTTTCGATTTAGTTTCCTAATTCTGTGCATTCCTTAATTTTGCTCCACGATAAGAAAATGCTTTTTTGCCTGTGCACGTTCTTAATAGAGCTATCTGCAGATTTATTTCGGTAGAGCGAAGATTGCAATCACTACCCTCTGAAGATTTGCTGAGAAATTCCTCTAGATATTCTAGAGCAAGTGAATTGCATGCTTTATAGAACAGCGATGTCATTTTTTCTAATAAGATCTTTTATTGATGGCTAGCCACGATTTGGGGGCAGAGGGACAACAGAAGCATCGTAAGGACTATTTGTAGTTATTCTTGCATTTCTATTCTGGATCTTTTAGAGGGAATTAAATTTGGTTTCACTACAATAATCCAAAAGCAAGCAACAATAACTGAAATGTGGCTCAACAATGCCTCTACAGATTTTCTGCAGATCACTTGCTGGAAGAAATTTCTTGGTATGCTTAATAAGTGCCTTAGCCTCAACTTGTTCAATATGGCGATCCATAGTTTGTCATCAATTTGAACTCCTAGATATTTGGCATCGGTTATCATATTGATCTTTTTGGTCACTTGTTTCAAAGCGAGGCTTATCTTCAGTCTGCTTTTCAATCTTTTGAATATTTGGTCTGGATCCAACTGTCAAGACTGTGTTTCCACTACATTTAGGCACAATTCATCGCCATGAAGCCACTTTCGTAAATGCTCAAGATCCTGATTTGAATCTCCCTGCAGTTTAGAAAGGCATTTCAAGGAATGCGAAGTCACAGTATCATCAATACACATAGTGACCCTTCCCTCGCTTAGGCAGAATGATAGATCACTTATGTAAATTAGGAACAGAAGTGGACCAAGGCAGGAGCCTTGGGGTACACCACAACTTAGATCGTTAATACGAGAGGAACTAGAATTGACCTTGCGGAACTGCTTCGCTCCTGCAAATAGGAAGTAAACCAATCAAGCTCTAGGCCACTTACTCCGTATTTTTCTAGCTTCTCTGCTTGAATATCATTATTTACTGCCTCAAACGTCTTATTAGGTCAATCGAAATCAAACCAGTGTACTTGCCGCTATGGTGATGACGGAGTGTAAGGATCGAAAACCAGACTGATGCTGGCATATGAGCCTGTTATCATCTAATTAGTCATATAGTTGATTATATACTACTTTTTCGAATGCAAAAGACAATGCAGGCAACACAGAAATCAGTCTATGGTTTGGAACAATCATCTCTCACGCCGCTCTTGTAAGTTGGAGCAACACGCACTGTTTTCAAATCTGCAGAGAATTTTCCAGAGAATAAAGACATATTGAAAAGATCGCATAATGAACCTGAGATTAGAGACAAAGCAATCTTTATGACAAAACTTGCGATACCATCACAACCAGGACCAAGCGATGTCTTCATTTCTTCCATGGCTTTCATCTCATCTGCGTCGATTACGGGGATATAGCTTAGTACATGCATCAAAAGTTTACCAGTTACTGACCTGCCATCAGTCCTAACAATGTCTGGGCAAGCGCAGTATGCATCATCCATGGCTGTTACTGGGGCATTAATGAACTTGTTTTGAAATCCTTGTACGAGAGAATATGGAACCCAAGGTTATGTCATTTCTTCGAACTAAAGTTGACACAGCACCCAGCATATCTTTTTCTTTGATTCCTCCTGGACAGCAGATATTCTACGTAACCCTGTTTTTCTATCAAATTTGAAACTTCGTGTAATACCATTCAAATACACTGGTTCATATCGGAATAAGGTCATCACGTTTCCACAATGAATGGCAGCTACAATGTCATTAGTTTTTTCACATTCACATCAAAGTCAGATTTTCCGAAAAGGAGTAAATTACAACATGATCTTTACTCCATGTCCGAATCGTAGAACTCAAGAATGTTTTTGAGATCACCAAAAATGATCTTTCTGTATAATGTCATACAAAGGGCAACGGAGGAGATAATGTCCTCGGAAAATTTTTAGAAAAGATTTTCCTGTTGTGGCTTTTCGGTTTTAAAGCCTATCTTGTGCGAAGGCGCACTAAGACACAGAAATACAAGGGAGCTGTATTCGAACAACTTGAGAGCAGTTGGGCCTAGGCACGCTCAGTTGAAGACGAAACAGAACAGAAAACAAGACAACAAAACAAGACACATGGATCAAAACAAGGTAAATAAATAATCAATGAAAACATTCGTGTCCTAACACCCTTGATTGGACGGACGTGTAGTATCGTTTTGTGAAATGAATAGAAGGGTCAATGCGAGTAAGAAAATTGGTCTGCTTCAACCTGCTTGTTAAATCTGTCCAGACCGTAGACATTGCATCATAGAGCCCATTTAATTCCAAACAATGGCTTTAATTTCCTTTGATGAGGTTGAATGCACTCGACCATCTCAGCCGGGGGTGTCAGGTATAAATAGGATAGGGGTGCTCAGGCTGAGGTACAAAACATCAACGAAAAACAATATTTTCAGTCATAAAAAAGAACTAACAAATACTTTTTTGATCCAAAATACTTAAAGGTCATGAAGTCCTTAATACTTAAAGGTCCTTAATCTATGGAAAGTGGCCTAAGGAATCAGATTTCTCATAATCTATTAGAATATTTAGGTATCTTGGCTTCAGCAATGTAACTTTGATTGAAAGTCTTGTTTTTAAGGTATGTTCTTCGCAGCTTTCTTACCCTGCCCCATATTTGAGACCCAAAAAAGTTATTCAGAATTTCAGGAACCCAAAAAAGTAGCCATACCAATCATTGACCCAAAAACTAGCTTTACCCTAACTTTTGACCGTAAAAGGTAACCTGAGCACACCTATCCTAGATACACCTAAGGATCCCCCCCCATCCCCCCCTGAGGTCAACCATCTTCTGAAAAAGCAAGTTTGGTGGCTTGGCCTAGCTTGAGCCCAGTTGAAACTGGAGTGAAACATTGGAGTGAAACACCTGAAATAAACAAGCGAGAAAACACTTACCATGAAGATAAGGCTCAAATCCTTACTGGTTCTCAGAACACGCGAAAATCATCCAACCTTACGAAAATCAGCCAATGGCATCGCCGCTTCTAGCCCCTTGAGACAAAATCAGTCGTTTGAGGTGAAGTTTCTAGCACCCTCACAAAAACTGAAATGGATGCTAAAATATTGCAGTTATTTGAAATATTTTTTGATAAATCAGTTGCAGAGATATCCATCCAGAGTTGTTTACATGTTTAGGCAAATATCTTATTTGGGGCCGGAGCTACGAGCGTTTTCCGGCCAAGAAAAATTGACCTTTCTTCGAAAATTCATATAAATTGTTAGAATAGAGATATATCGTTGAAAATTTCACAGAATATGTACATTAACCTGGGCAATAACCCAGATGCATTTGGCTTCCTACGATCTCAAAATATTTGACAAATTTCAGTGATTTCCAACAGGCAAGGCAAATGGGCCTACGCTCATCCTGGGTAGAAAGCCATTCTTGGGCCTGGAATCGGCCAATTATACAATCCATGGAAAGGTAATTCACTCACCGTTGACTCCAGCACCAATTTGAGCTCATTTATCCATTATATTGGGGCTAACATCGACAGAAAGCAAACATTTTGTGCGAATTTGAAGAAGCTTCCACGTTCCATGTTATGTCCAAAAACGCAACAACTCTCCTTCAATATTCACAAACACTCGAGGCAGTGGTGTTGCGACTCAAGAGAAGTATGATGTCATTGCCCTGCCCTCCTGGGAATGTTTAAAAATGTCAAAATTATTTTATATTACAAAGGACTTTTTTAAATAGCTCTCCATTTTACATTTCTCGTATAATTTCAAAACAAGGGTATTTCATGTTTCAAACAATGTAAAAATACATTTTAAACATTCAGGATTGCAGAGCAATGACACAATGCTTCTCTTGAGTCGCAACACCACTGCCTCGAGTGTTTGTGAATAGTGAAGGAGAGTTGATGCGTTTTTGGACATAACATGGAACGTGGAAGCTTCTTCAAATTCGCGCAAAACTGCTTGCTTTCTGTCGATGTTAGCCCCGAAATAATGGATAAATGAGCTCAAATTGGTGCTGGAGTCAACGGTGAGTGAATTACCTTTCCATGGATTGTATAATTGGCCGATTCCAGGCCCAAGAATGGCTTTCTACCCAGGATGAGCGTAGGCCCATTTGCCTTGCCTGTTGGAAATCACTGAAATTTGTCAAATATTTTGAGATCGTAGGAAGCCAAATGCATCTGGGTTATTGCCCAGGTTAATGTACATATTCTGTGAAATTTTCAACGATATATCTCTATTCTAACAATGTATATGAATTTTCGAAGAAAGGTCAATTTTTCTTGACCGGAAAACGCTCGTAGCTCCGGCCTCAAATAAGATATTTGCCTAAACATGTAAACAACTCTGGATGGATATCTCTGCAACTGATTTATCAAAAAAATATTTCAAATAACTGCAATATTTTAGCATCCATTTCAGTTTTTGTGAGGGTACTAGAAACTTCACCTCAAACGACTGATTTTGTCTCAAGGGGCTAGAAGCGGCGATGCCATTGGCTGATTTTCGTAAGGTTGGATGATTTTCGCGTGTTCTGAGAACCAGTAAGGATTTGAGCCTTATCTTCTTACCATGCTAAAAAGATATCATGCAACTCTTGAAAGGTGTCAACAAATAAGAATTAACTCGAGTTTGCAGGGAGATGCAGGCGTGCCGGAAACTGTACACTACTCTCTGTAGATGAGGGGATTCTCCACATTTCCAGCTACTTTTTGAAAAGGAGGCACGGCACGAATAGGCTATTTGTGGCGTGATGCAGAAACGAGGCACGACTCGAATAGCCTTTTTGTGCCGTTCAACAAGGCATGACACAAATAGGTTATTCGTGCCGTTGAAATTAGGTATAGCCCCAGTATCACACAAGTCGGCTTTTCGTGCCATTGAACAAAGCAAGACACAGATAGGTTATTTGTGGCATGCTATATGCATCTCGTAAAAGAAAACATGACCACGACACCCGGGTATCACGAACGTGCAAACATTCGATTACGAACACTAAGGATCGCGAGTGCAGCCTTCATGAAAATAAAAGCACATAGCACTTTCGATACCGAGGGATCGCAGTCGTTTCAAGTATCAGTGACGAACACTAAGTATCGCGAGTGTAGACATTTTTTTAGCATATACAACTACGCTGCCTAGTTATCACAAGTGAAATAGCACTTACGATACCTAGAGATCGCAGTCGTTTCAAGCCTCGGTGACGAGCAGGACTGTCGAGAAGGGGCATATGCATAGAAGGGGCGAGAAGGGGCATAACAAGGCATTGGTAGAGGGGGTAAAAGGTCCAGGGCCCGGGCCTCGAAGGGGCCCGTAAATATCTTGTGCCTTAAGGCTTTGTTATTGCTATGTATCTCTGCAGTGCATTTTACGACAATTTATCTGCTTTAAAAGGGTATTTGCAAGAACCGTCGACTTTGATGACAGTTTTCATGGTCAGAAACCATACCGTCATATTGCTATTTCTAATTTATCTAAACTTGTTCTATCCCAGCGAGTCAGTAGTTGGTGTCGTAGGGTCGTTGAGTTACCGTTCACATTCAATCTTTTCGGCTTTTGCGTGTCTCGTTTCCTCTAGCACCTCGAACCACTGCAAGGACCTGGCGTGAACAAGGCATTGGTTTACCAATTGGTGTACCTTGGCGTGAACAAGGCATTGGTGAACAAGGCATACCAGTGCGCACCAATACTAACGTAAAACGATGTCCTTGATTCATAAATACAATTTTCGTATACACGTTTTTTTTTATAAGAAACTAAGATCAGGCTGTAGTACTAAGAGTTTCTTAATTTAACAAGAAATTTTGTCCATTTTAGTACTAAAAGTTTCTTAATTTGTTTCTTATTTTTTGAATGCATGAATTGTCAATGTGGTCGCTAACACTGCTGCAGATATGTTTCTTGATATTCAAAACATCATATAGGAATAAACAGTGTTCTGTTATGTCAAAAACACAAATGGTTAGATAATATTTCCCAACAATAAAGGTTCAACGATCTATTTGCTATAAAATTCATGCTTTTAACTTTGAAAAGTTTCTTAGCACTTCTCAGACATAGTACTAGAGTTTCTTAAAATTTTGGCCATCTTAGTACTAGTTTCTTATAAACCAGTTTCTTAAAAAAAAGCGTGTAGCCTTTCCACGGAATGTTTCAGCAATTTTTTTTAATAATTAGTCATGAAAGGGGCGTTTCCTTCATTTTCCGGGAGACTAAAGGGCGTGGTCTAGGGCCCTCCCTGACAGATCACTCCAGGGCCTGAGCTGGCTCTCGACGGCCCTGGTCACGAGTCCTAGTAATGATGACTGAAATATGCGTCTCAAATACGCTATTTGCAGCGCTCATCTTGGTGCAATGATGTTTTCCGGTTATCGTGAAAGAAAACATGACCACGACATCGGGAGATCACGACTGTGCAATAATTCGATTACGAACACTAGGTATCGCGAGTGCGGACGACCACGACGAAACACAACGACGAAAGATTTTTGACCTATATGCCGCGCGATTCAGTATGTGCTAAACGCCCCGGTTTTTGCATTCGAATCTCCTTGGATGTTCATACGGACATAACCTACCAAAGTTAGATCTCATAGTGTGTGCTAAAAAGTAAGAATCCCAAAAGTTTTGCAAATCATGAAATTGATTGACATGCTACAGCTCAAACCATGCTACTGTTTGCTTTGTTCCTTACAGCAGCGATGGGTCAGAAAGGAAGTAAGAAGCTAAAAAATACAGATGATAGTGAGGCTGTGACGGCAGTTACAGAAATTGGTAAGATTTACTTGGACTTGGGCAAGTCCAAGATTTACTATACTTGCTTGCTATTTCTAATTGCGGCCGAAGGGCGCTTACTAATCTGTATGTAGCTGAGTGAATTTGAGATTTGAGCACATACCTTGCTAATTAGTCAATTGTTAAAACAATGGCAGTCACATGCTAAGACTTTACGTGATTGGTTGAAAGGAAGAATGAAAAGGTAATCATTGGCCGGCCTAACAATTGATAGGGTTTTTATTGGCTGACTCGAAGAAAACAATCACCAACAATCGATCGACACAGCGACTGCGACTGACCAAGGAAAAATTGCAGTGAAGTTGGAAAGGGGCTAGAGTTTGAAATTTCATTTCAAGTTATGAACAAATACTTGGAAATTGCTGACGTGGAAGGTGGAAACTTTTATGGGACCTAGTAAACAACAAGAACGACCCAAAACTTACAGAGATACGAAGCTATGCTAGACTCCAGTGGATTGCATAAGAAACATCTCTCTTTCAAGTTTCAGTTCCGCAGGATCAAAGCTAAATTCCACATGGGTTCAATATAAGAAGCAAACTGTCCACCAAAGGAGTTTGTTACGTTAAAGGAACTTTAACATTCTCTCTGTAGAACATGGTAAAAGCTCAACCTTTAAATTTCCAGGCACTTCAAAGTCACAAACACTTGCTGCGAGATGCAACCTGAAATCAACTTCCTCACGCATTCCTTCCTTTCAACACAAGTCAATGAAAACAAATTTGAATGACGATGTAATTCATTTCCATGGTTGCAAGGTCAAAGCACCAAAGGTCAAATTCTATGCTTCTTTCAAATGTTTCTTCCATTATTTCAAATCCTCCGCAGAAGCAATCTTGTTGAAAGAGCCTCTCCCTGCAGTAAAACAGCAGTTTTAGCAGATTTGTCCCGAGTTTATTTCGTCGGCAAGTCTAAACTTTTGGGGACGATTTTTCCTGATTCAAAATCATTTCATATCCAACAATACTATGATTCAGCTACCCGGCCGCATGTTTGTAATTTACAAGTTACTACAATCTTGGTCAAAATTCTTGGGACAAGTCACAAAATTGCACTACTTCGGTCTTTGATTCGGTGCCCCCCGCTCCCCCCGTTTCAACGTTGGTTGAATCAAACGCCATTCGACCATCCCAACGTTGGTTGAATCAAACGCCATTCGACCATCCCAACATTGAATTAGGGGGGAAGGGGGATGAGAAGGTTCTAAACGTATGTTTTCACCTCGATATTTTAGGAAACATGACGAAAACACAGAAATTTGCCAGTGTCCCAATTTATTTTGACCAGGATTGTCTGAAAATGGTTGTTAACAAATAAAGACTCAGAGCTTGAGAACCCATCGAGATTTTTGCGAGAAATTTTACCACCATCATCCCTGACACAAGAAGTAACTTCCCAGCCATTTATGCCGAAGTAGGCGTTGTTCGCTAAATTCGCTGAGCACTATCTTAAATGTGGGCGTGGCAAAATTGTTGCGCTTTACACAAGCTTACAGATTCCTTTATGAAATGTGAGAAACATTCGGGTTCTGAGCGTTCTTCCACTGTCATCGGATTGCATAGTCTGCTGCTCTTTTGAATGTGAGTAATCGTTGCAAGAAAAGCTTTTGGGGCATTGTCTGAGGGCCGGTTTCTTGTGAATTCCTCGGTTCTCCCAACGGCGCTCCACAGAAAACGCCCCATAATTTTGGGATAAGTTACGCTTTTTCGGTAAATTCGTTTGATTCCAGATTGGAACATCAAAGTATTCCTACTCATGCAGAAAAACCAGGTAAAAATCGCCTGGAAGGGCGAAATCCAACGGTTCTCCAAAAATAAAATACTTAAAATAAACAATTCCGGATAAGTCTTTTATGAAATTGACGGAGAACCGTGGAAAATCGTACTTCATGAAATCTTACAGCAAAGATTGATTGTAAGCTAATAAAGCTTATTCTGCACAGCAGAATGAGACAAAATTCGTCAAGATAGCTCGAGCGAAGCCAAAGTTATTAATGTTTAAGTAAGGGAGAAGCGTTGAAGATTTGATCACTTTCTCAAAATTCCAGTCATTGCCTAAAACCGCCTTGTCGGCACGCGACCTCGGCATTCTTCTTCAACAAAGAGTTCTGCATGACCATTTGTCGAGCACAATGGAAGATTAAATCCCCTCCAAGGGTGAATGAAAGTTTGCTGGAGTGGAGTTAATTTCATTGAAAGTAAATGAATAAGTAGAAATTTGAGAAAGGGCACATTTGAAAAGAAGACAATTGCGCTGTGGAGGCGCATGATTGGCACTTTCTCGAAATAAAACTTTGTTTTCGAATCCTCTTTCCAAGTTGTGCTGTTTTCAAACGAAATCCATTGGTAGATTTCATACACAAAAGGAGTTTTGCAAAACGCAATGGGAAAATCGTTCATAATTCGATGACGTCATAGTTCTAATAAATAAACCATTAACTATAAAAACTTTAAACTCTGAAGTATTCTGGAGTTTAGCCCACACTAAGTGGCTATCGGGTCGTAGTAAAAGGGGTTGTCGGATACAAGTAGATTTGGATTTATTTTAACATTTACAATAAGCAGTAATGGCAGTTTTTCAGACAATCTTGGTCAAAATTCTTGGGACAAGTCACAAAATTGCACTACTTCGGTCTTTGATTCGGTGCCCCCCGCTCCCCCCGTTTCAACGTTGGTTGAATCAAACGCCATTCGACCATCCCAACATTGAATTAGGGGGGAAGGGGGATGAGAAGGTTCTAAACGTATGTTTTCACCTCGATATTTTAGGAAACATGACGAAAACACAGAAATTTGCCAGTGTCCCAATTTATTTTGACCAGGATTGTAGTTATATATGTGATTCATAATGACAATGTTGTCCATCAGAGCGTATCTTCGTTGCTGTCTTTGGAATGATCATATGAAGGCCAGACCTGTTTCTCATTCCTATATTTACTGCACTTGCTCTGTGAAGAGGACCATAACGAATGGCATAGAAATGGTGGAATGCCATGGAACATTTGAGTTGTCCAAAGAAACAACGGTTCCTCCTTTGTCAGAAAATAAAACAGACGGCCCCAATAATTTCCAAGTTGCAAATTTAATGATGTATCACAGGTCCAGTCTATGATTCTATCAGTAAGAGTGTAAGATTCGTAAGAGTGACTCTTGTTTTAAATATTTTTTTTTATATATTCATATATCATACCCCAGCTGGGGGTATGAGTAATTATAGTAATTATAGAAAGATGGAAAAAAAGTGCTTGATAAGCATCAGTTTGCTTCGTTTTTTCATCATTCCGTTCCATCATTCCAGATTCAAGGTAATGATGTCTAAAATCGGCTGGCCACTCATCACCCCATCATGTAGCTTTTCACAGTTGATATGACAGTTAAGACATCAAAAGTCCACATTTCACAGTAAGACACAACACGCACGGTTGCATTGGCCCAAAGCCATTTAGCCTGAAGAAACTCTCTCTGCTCTCTGAGTCCGTAACCGAGTATACTTTTGTACACAACTTGGAAGGCTTGTTGATCATAATTGCAGAAATATGAGTCAAACAAAGGGTAAGATTTCTTTCTGACGAGCACTTTTACTATTAGCTAAACTCTATTGGAAATGGTTGTAGTGAAAGGAAAATGATAGGCCACCATTTCGAATTCGATGGCATACGTCAGACCTGATAAGAATAAGATGCTTGCGATGATGAAGTGTGAAAGTTGCAAAAAGGTCGTTTACCTCCTCTAGACTGATTTTATGGTGCTGTTTTTCCTCGTTATAACGTTTTTTAAAGAATTATTTGTTTATCGGGACCACTACATGGCTTCAAAACTTTGGGGCTAGAGTAGTTTCGGGTATCATGGAACACTAGACTTGCTCCAAGTCTATTTTAATTTTACCAAAGGAAATGCGAAGATTTTAATTTTTAAAATCTTCGCATTTCCTGTGGTAAAATTAAAATAGACTTGGAGCAAGTCTAATGGAACACTTAAGGGAAAAACTTAAATCGTCATCTCAATTCAAGACAAATTTGGCCACACTTTGTATTAGCAATTAGGTCTAAGCATGCTCCAACGTTTCATCAATACATTCTATTTCTCAAACGTTTGTTGTCGATAAGCGAGCCAAAAAATTGAGCCCCGGTCGCGTCGGGCATTGTGGAACACTGTCGGGTATTATGGAACAAGGTTTTCCTCTATTTGAAACGTCGCAAGAAGATGGCGACCAGAAATCACGTTCCCCTTCGTTATCAGCGATACAGACAGTACACCAAAAAGTGGAGCAGCCTAACTTTAACAAAGAAATTCTGTTTCTTTTTTCATATACCGTGAAAGCTGTTTTACATCCCCAAGGGTGGCTTATTAATCTTAAAGGGGTCTTAAAGGAGAAGGGACTTGTTACAGAGGGAGCTTATTTACAAAGGCACATGACAAAGATTTAGGTGATAGCGTTTTAGTTATTTAACCCATACTTTGCGGAATCAAAGTACAATTTACGCGACAAATACATGTGCTCGGCACAGTCTTATACCAAACCATACACAATTAAGATGAAAACTTCTTTAGAATGGAAATTGTTGGTAATTTCTTGTAGGGTCATACCTCCAGTCTGCGGACAGCTCCAGTCTGCGGACATGCTCATACGAAAATTTCCGTCGAGAATTTCATCGGGCAAAACTGATCATCTCCTGAGCAAATTAAAACTTGACAACCAAGAATCCCTTCTATTGCCAGCATCCGTCAACAAACCTACAAATTTCAACTTTTTGTTGTAAATCGTCGTTGTTGTAATTTTGTTGAAACTTTCTTCGCGCTCCGATTGTTTGACTTTCTTCGCGCAGGGGAGTTGAAATTCAACCTGGTACCGACATGCCCCGTCTCCGGACATACGTTCTTCCATTTGTTTCTTCTGCACTTTATACCTGCTCCAAGTCTCGTCCGTTCGTTATTCGGGCTACTCCGCCTGAGTGGCCCGAATAACGAACAGACGAGAAATAACGAACGGACGAGACTTGGAGCAAGTCTATTTGCACTTCGATGCCATGTGGAAATGTGACAACTTAGGCCCAATTTTTACGGGATGTTATGATCGATTTCTTTCGTTAATTTTGGCTTGGACATATTGCTTATTTGAATCAATGCGATTTTGAAAGTATCGTAATGTGACAGCAATGATCAAATTGTTGGAAACATTCAGAAATAATACACTTCAAGTTAAATTTGTGTTTTCTAAGAGTAAAGGGGTAATACCAACCTCGTGTCGTGTCTATGTAAGCTTATGGATGTCGGCGTTGACCTTGATCTTATTGAGTTGTTTGGTTTACTATTGAAATTAAGTTATGTAACTTTCGCAATAGCCTTTTTGATGTCTCTTTTGGTTGCTTTGTTTTGTTGGCAACTTTGTCAACTGTTGATCATCAGTCTTAATCCCACTTAACGTTTCTGGGCTTTAATACTTAAATAGCAAAGCACAGCATAGCCTACAGCTAACTCAGACACCAAACGCAAATCGCCAACATGTCGTGCAATCGAAGAATCAAATTCTTTCCGACACTTGCCCGTTAGTTTAAACCATGCCGGATACTACTTTGATCATAACCATTTCAGATCATGCTACACCTTCAGTACTTCAGAGAAAACTGAAAGAATTTCAAAACCAAAGTGGCGTCACGCTTATTCGCAGATTGCTAGGCAGGAAACGAAGACAAAAATCCAAAACGAAAAGCACAAAACACAAAACCCGCAAAAGCCTTACTCGAGCATTACGTAGCACATATGATAATGCTAATGTCAATAACAACATTCTAAACCTAAGCCAAATAAAATTATCTCAGTCGCAAATCAGCCTACTCGGTAAAGGGTTAACATTCGTAAAAACTCCTAGAAGGGTTCCATTGAACGAAGTCCTAACAGCCTTTTCCGCCTTCGAAAGAAGAATGCACATACAATACCATTTCAGAGATCATAACAGTGAAAAACCAACGTTTTACAAAAAGTCAAACTGGGATCCACCCGTCCCAGAATGCACTCCGATACATGATTATCTATCTTGTGTTCAAAACGATATACGCAACCTTTACACACAACACACACACCCAAAACAAAACCCACAAAACCTCACAAAAAACGAACTTGAGGCTCTATACGAACTCAAAAATAGCCAGAACATCGTTATAAAAAGAGCAGATAAGGGAGGCAAAATCGCCATATGGCCGTGTGAAATGTACATGTCAGAGGCATCAAAACAACTCAGTGACACAAAATATTATCATAAACTAGACAAAGACCGAACGGGATAACTAGCACTCAACATTGAGTCCTTCCTGACAACTATCGAGTCTAAAAGACTCCTAAGCGAATCAACAATAGAATATCTTAGGCCAGAGTCACCCACTCGTACTCCAGTATTCTACCTTCTCCTAAAAATTCACAAAGAGGGCATACCAGGACGCCCAATCATTTCAGGTTGTGGTTCTCCGAATGAAAAAAATTCCGGATTCTTAGACCATTACCTACAACCAATCGTGCAAACATTGCCATCCTACATCAAAGACACAAATGATTTCTTAACAAAAATTCTCTACAGTAACTTAATAGTACCAAGAAACCCAGCCTTAGTTTCTTTCGATGTCAAATCTCTGTATACCAACATACCACAAGAAGAAGGCATACAATCAAACATTGAGCAAATGCATCAATATTAAGGTGAAAACCTACCATTACCAATATCAATTATAACACAAATGTTCAATTTCGTCTTAAAAATAACTATTTCACTGTCAACAATGAATTCTACCTACAAATCCATAGAACTGCAATGGGAACACCTTGCTCCCCAAATTATGCAAATCTGTTCATGGCCAAACTCGAAAAGACAATACTCAACAACAACAACAACTTCACAAAGCAGCCTCTTCTGTGGTTAAGGTTTATAGACGACATTTTCATGATTTGGCAACACAATGAAAGAGAACTCGAAGAGTTCTAAAAATATATCAACAATATACACCCAACAATCAAGTTTGAAATCACATCTTCAAAAAGCAACATAAACTTCCTGGACACTAACATATACATCAACGAAATAGGTCAATTAGAAAGTACAATATACAAAAAGCCAACTGACACATGCAGGGGCGGATCCAGACCGAAGTTGAAGGGGGGGAAACTTGGAGAGAAGGCGCCAAAAACATGTTAAAAAGTGAGCGCGCCGAAGGCGCGCAAAATTTTTTGGGGCTTTATTCGAGAAAATTAACTGGTATTTCTACTGAATAACGCCTTAGTTTATATGTTTTGCCGCATTCACAACGAATCACTGAAAAAAGAGTGCATTCGGGTCAGGATAAGGGGCGCTTTTCTTGCCAAAAAGGGGGTGCCAAAGCTGAATTTTCATCGTGAAGGGGGGGCAGTTGCCCCCATCTGCCCCCCCCCCCAAAATCCGCCACTGGACACATGTGCATTACTCCACCGCCAATCTTTCCACCCTGAACATACAAAAACAAGCGTAATCTTTTCACAAGCCTTACGGTATCGTCGAGTCATTACAAAAGATGACAATCTCATACAAAACTTACAAAAACTCAGAGAGCAACTCCTGCAAAGAGGCTACAAATTCTCTGAAATAAATTCACAATTCAACAAAGTTCTACATCATTCTCAAAAACAACTCTTAATCAATAAAAAACAGCAACAACAACATTCCAACATTCTTCCCTTTTTTGTCCCATTTGACAAAACTACACAATCAGCCAGTAGCATTCTGAAAAGGCATTGGCACTTCATTAATAATGAACCCCGCTTGAAGGAACTATGGCCAGCCACACCCATCCTGTCTCTAAAAAAGCATCCAAGCTTAGGGGACATCTTAGTACGTGCTGACTTGCCAATAACAAAACAATGAACCACCCCTACCTTTTAAAAAAGGATACAATGTACACCTTGAACAGAAAAACAACTGTTGACAGTGCTCTTCGACGGAAAGCACTGGGGGCACCCACACTATCAATTAACGTATCTTAATTATAGCCCAGAAACGTTAAGTGGGATTAAGACTGATGATCAACAGTTGAAAAAGTTGCCAACAAAACAAAACAACCAAAAGAGACATCAAAAAGGCTATTGCGAAAGTTACATAACTTAATTTCAATAGTAATCCAAACAACTCAATAAGATCAAGGTCAACGCCGACATCCATAAGCTTACCTAGACACGAGGTTGGTATTACCCCTTTACTCTTTGAAAATTGCTTATTTGAATCAATGCGATTTTGAAAGTATGGTAATGTGACAGCAATTATCAAATTGGTGGAAACATTCAGAAATAATACAATTCAAGGTAAATTTGTGGCGAATTCATTACTTGTCCGCAGACTGGAGGTCATGTCCGCACACTGGAGAGAGACAACAACACAAAAAGGAGACAAGAAATCCGTTTTGGAGAAGTTAATGAAATTTAATTTAGATATTCTGATAGCACATATTTTAAACTACTTTTGTTGCGATTCAAAGGTTTTTATGCAATTTCTAAGTGATGATGATTACCAGTTGAATTATACTGTCCGCAGTCTGGAGGCGCGACCCTATTTGATGCTTTATACAAAAATGGAGGGGGCTGACACAGTTAAGCTTATGCTAAATTTTTCCTTTGGAGGGATGGGCTTATTAGAGAGGGCAACTTGATAGAGATTTAAAGTAAGTTGATATTCAGCCACAAGAAGAACAGTAGGTTTAGTGCTAATTCAATTTCATCATATAACGACGTAACACAACACAATTATGAATCCCCACTTTTCACAAAGCCTCCTTTGCAATTTTGTGCTCAAAAACTTTCCTCAAGACAAGGTGTGTAGGCTTGTGGAGCTTTACTGTGCTCTGTTCCCATTTGCTCCAGATAATAAAAAAGATCAATGGTTGCAAAAGAACTCATGCAACATCAGGAAAATAGCACCAGGATTGTAGTTGGAAGTGACAAATATGTCACTGGATAATTTGCCAGCTGTGGCGAGCTCGTGACTGGCAACAGAACAGAGTTTTGATAATCACGAAGAGAACTTTGGTGTAGCAACTGTTTGTCTCAAAGTAATCACTCATCGGCTATCTGAGACATCCACTGGTTTTCAAAAGGATCTTCTCTCTTCCAACTTTGTCAGTTATGAATGGCAGAATGAAGACAAAATAAGTGGCTGTTTCAAAAACAGCAATTCTATTGTTCTCCAGTATTGTCAAAATTAGATAAATTTTCAAAGAAAGGGTTCTAGCGTTGTGGTCAAGTTTTTCTTTATCTTTAAGAGGGTTGATAACGTTTTTTACCCATAAGACAGCACTGTCGACCCTTATAAAATATAGAGCAGATTTGAATACGATGCAAGAATCCTTTCTTTTAAATATTACTTGATTTGATGTTGCTGGAGGACAATAGAAGCAGGCGCGGATTTAGTGGGGGAACCGGGGGGCCATGGCCCCCCCAAACGATAAGAGTTCTCGTAAAAATTGTTGCCGTTTCTAGATCAACGGATAAGTTTCAAACCTTTATCTCCCAAAATAACCATGGCACAGCTGCACGATAACTCTGCTAACGACAAGGCAGTCTAACTAACTCACGAAGTAACTTGCTATTGATCAAAAAGTATGAAAAAGACATGAATTTGAATTTTAATAATGATGAACAAAATTTCATTGTGTGAGATACAGATTAAAAACCTTTCGTTTCTTTCACTTTATAGAAGTATCGGAGTGATTCAGGACATTCCAGTGAACTAAGCTGTTGCAGTGAAGTTTTTTCATGATAAATTTGCCCTGATAATGGTGATAAAGACTCATTTGTTGTAATAGTTATGCTTTGAGAAAGTAACTTATTAAACGATGAGAAGTTTGATAACTGGTGACTCGAATTTGGGAACTTAGGATTGGAAATTCCGCAGGATTTTCTCGTAACTTTGAAATGCCTTTGACATGTGGATTTTGTTTTAGATATGCGTCATTTCTTATGGCAATTTTGCATTTCCACGGTTGTGGAGCTTATTTTTGTGCTAGGCACTCTCTAATTGGTGCTCATGATAAACATTTCATGGTCCCTTACTTTCCCAAATGACAGCTCGTTGCCTTTTGCACAAAAATGCCAGTGGTATTTCCGGAGGAATGAAGTATAAATGATCAGCTAAATGATCTGTGATGAAGCAAAAAGGGCGTTTCCCACGTTTTCCGAGAGTCTGAAGGGCGTGGCCACGTAAAATTTTCCTGAAGGCTACGCCCCCAGACCCCCAAGTTCCTTCCATGTGGCCCTCCCCAAACTCCAAGGCTGGATCCGCCCCTGAATAGAAGTACTGTTTTTGAAGCAAAAGATATTTTGCCTTCCTCTGCCATAAATCAGCAACTATGCTTAAGTCACATTGACTCAAACGACCTTCCCAACTCTAAGCTGAAGCGTACCAAGAGCGTACTTTGTAGCAGCAGCCGCACACACGAGGAAAATTTTTTTAGACTCCTTTCACATAAACAGAAGGTCTCCGTTCTTCTCACATAGAAACAAGGGGCAGCTCTGAAGATGTGGCTAAGTTTGTACTCTTTCACGGCTACGCAATATATACGAAGCTAATCCTTTTTGTGACATGTATACCTGCCTTGCTACATTAAAAACGGTCCTGTCAATGACTGTTATGTTCAGAAGATAAAAGTTGAATCCAAGGCATCATGGCAAAGTGGTAGATAACAAAATTTCTGTCACGGACCGCTTTCAAATAACTCGCATATTACAAACTAGGAAGTAAAAGCGCTCGCTTCGCTCGCGCTTTAACATTCCTAGCTCCTGCGGAGTGCTTTTTATGGCTACCGTACACCTTCAGTAACCACCATTTAAATTCAGCATGAAATCAGGGTTAGCAGATCTCCGGAACACCCCGAAACCAAACCAGGGGTCGGAAAAAGGCCAGATAAAGCAAAACCTTTCAAAACAATGATCCATTGTAGTACCACCTATCGTTCTATTGTTATTCCAAGCAATGGGCACTTGCATTCCATTGTTTTCACATACTATATTGTGTAGCTCCGATGAAAACCCTGTATCTTTGATGTTGCCTTGCAAAGAAAAATGTCCTAGATTGTGATTGTCTGTACTCCAGTTTGAAGCGAATTGAATGAAAATTGACCAAAATCTTAAAAGAAGCCAAAATTAAGCCAAACAGTCAAAGTTAATTTTTGAAGCCAACAATAAGGGAAACGAGCCAAATTTCCAAAATTTTGCTGAAAAAAAGCCATGTTACCAGCCTTGAATCAAATCAGATCAGTTCTGGTCATTCATAAGAATTCAAGTAACTAAGTAAGAGTGGTATCCTATACTCCATAAAATGAGAAAATCAGACATGTCTCTTTCTATAACATTCCTTTACTCCCAAATGAGTCTCACATAAACCTCAGCAAAATTGTTACGTTTTCAGCACATGAATCCAGGTCAAACCTGGAGCCTATTGATAAAGACATGTCATGCATAGATTCGTTTCAAATATCTAAAAGAAAGTTGGCTCCTAGGGTAATTCTTTGAATGGTCAGATTTGGAGAAAAAAGCCTCTCCCTTCCACGCTCCAACGTCGCTTGGAAATGTTGCTAACTTGCCCGACCATTTTCTTCTCAAATTTAAAGAAGTGAAAGTGTAAATAAAAGCTGAACAGTATGCTTTTAAGCATATCCTTCTTATTTGCTTTTTGCTAATAAGAGCTCTTCTCTTCCTCCACGGTGACTCGTCTTTTCATTGCAGTTTCGATCTTACCTAGGATTTCTGACTTTTAAATAAAGTTTCCTAATCTTTTCGAATTTGAAAAGTGGCATTTCACTCATTCGAAAAAGGGTGCGAGATTTTTTCAGAACAGAAGAATTTTTACGGATTTTGGTGGAACATTTGTGGAAACAAAAGAACTTTTGAGGAAGATGTACAAGAAGTTTGAAATGTTGAAATGCCCCTCGGAATTTGGGGGCAATTTCCCCAATCCCCAAAATTTCTGCCACTGTTAAAGAAGCCTACCAATATTTAGAAATTGCTCTAGTGCCTTCGCAGTAATACAGGAAACTGCGAAGGCAGTAGTAATACTTATTTCCTGTATGGTATGATACAGGAAATAAGTGAAAATAAGTCAAACTATGCCAAGGCTTTCCATGAATGAAATGAATAGCTGCTAAGTTATATTTTCTTGCAATGAAAATATCAATTTTTGATGATATAAGAATGGAGTTTCTTATCAGCAGTTTTTTTTAAGAAACATTCGTGTTCAACTGTACACTTATAAAATAGATGTGTGCATTGATATGTAAGGGATTGGAAATAAGGTGCTCTGTGAGAAAATACTATGGTATGTTAGAATTCAGCTTTTCATATGAATAAACTGCGATTTTATTGAAATATGGAATATCTTGTTGGTTCCCATAGGTAACCTTTAGCCTCAAAGGATTCAGTGGCATGGGATATGTCCTTTCAATCGGACTGTACGACCACACGACCCCGGACCCTGTGACACTGGACCCTACGACCCCAGACCATACGATTATATGACCATTCGACCATACGACCCCGATCCAAAGTTTGATACATATAGCTTAAGAAAATTTTACACCACCGATGGTTTAGTGAACACGCAAGACATTAGTACGTGTCAAAGTTTTCTTGGTCACGTAGAATTCTGTGTATTCATAATGAGCTAGCCAGTTGTTGTGAGCAAAACCGGCCCCTCTAAATACAATTAGAATGGATGAATATCTATGTTGAATATCCACAAATATGCACTTCTTCAAATTTTCCATGTTTCAGTTAGAAGGCCATGAAAGTATCAGACTCAGAATGGAGGGCTATAAAGCATTTCGACCGATAGGGCTACTCCAGTCTTTCTAGCCTTTCTAATTTTTCTAGAACAATAACAAAGAAGTAAGAAAGTTATATCTTAAATGCAAACATTTCTTTATTATCATCCAGATCCCCAGTCACTCATGTGCATATCTATTGACGTTGAAAATAATGGAAGTATCAATACATCATAAAAAAGTCTTGTTAACCAAATACATAAAACTTTGGCCTGGGGTCGTATTGTCGTATGGTCTGGGGTAGTAAGTCCCGGGTCGCAGAGTCCTCAGGTCCGGTCAAAAGAACGTCTGAGTTTACGTGATGGGGCGGATTTTCAGTATTGCGAGTTGGCAAGCTAACGGCTGCATGCATGATATAAGTAAAAAGACTTCAGAAATGATCTTATGGCAGAAAATCTGTCCATTGTTGGACCTTTTATGCAGAATTCTCTTTCAGAGTTCGTAAACAAGTAGTACAAAAGATGATACTGATAGAAGGAAAATAGTGATGAAGTCATTTACTAACTTGTTGAAAAATAGACCTAGGACCTTTCATCATTATTTACATAATTTTGAAATCATGGAAAAGCGATGAATCAGGGGAGTAGCAAAGGCAGTTACTGGACTCGAAGTAAGCTTTGCTTAATTCATTACTAAACTTGCATTATTTTCATTCAACAGCAGACAAGAAATAGCTATTTCGTCATTAATTAAGAAAATCGTTTCGCCAAATTCAGACTCTGCACACCTCAGTTATCTTACTTAGCTTAGCCCCAGCGATGAGTGAATTGCTGAACTGTGATTGAGGTTATTTCCAAGTCACCCGTTTTGTAATAACCGAGGCTCTCCCTCGCTGTGAAACTTTAACCATTCTCTTCTTTGGTAAAAACTTGGTTAAAGAACAGTTTACAATCAAACATTTTTTATACGGGTAAACAGGATTTCTTTGGATTTGGCCTTGAGCCAGTCATCCAAGTCAACATTTGGAAATGCTCCTAGGGTCACAGGTCTGATTTGTACTGTATGCCATTTTTGCCGAAGCAGAGAAACTCGTGCTATGCGTGTATGGCCTTTAATAAAAGCGTCAAAAATCAGTTTGAAGAGTAATCACTTTGTAACTTGGGCCAAATCTTCATTAGGAATTGAGTAAAGGTTCCATGCGTTGTAATCAGTAAATTTATAAGCAGAAGACCGAAAAAACTACAAGGGCAGATTCTTAATTCGTAGCGCTGCGACAAAACCAAGAGGAGAGGTCTGCAAAATAGGGCAATAACTTCGTTGTATCCAACGTGAGCATCGAAATACTTTTACCACAAGCCAGATAGATACTGCAGCTAACATAATATCAACTATTTGCAAGCTTTTACTCCCTCGGTGTCTGGAAAAAGCAGCTGCAAAACTTGTTTTTAGCTCAGATTGAACGCTGCCATCACATTTCTATGGCTGCCATCAGCATCCACAAAGAAAGGTCAAAGGTTGAGGCCTATTGTTGAATTGAATTGCTAAAATTTGGGTACAAAACCCCTCCTCACATTACCCCAAGATACTGTACGAAGAAAAGCATTGGACCACAGGCAAGCCTTTATCGTCAGCTATTTTACATCTTTTTTCTGAAATTTTTGGAGGTAAGCAGTAGGCGTGAGGAGCTGCGTGCGGGAAAGTGTCACAAACAGGAATGTGCGTAACAAAACTCTTCATCGCTTATATATATAGATATCACAATTAGCTGTCGCATATTACACAAGCAATGTTCTCAAATCCATTTTGGAAAGGGTTTTTAATCATTTTCTTTTGGACAAATATTTCGGTGTTTTCATGAAGATGGAACGGAAGTATGCGAGTGAAAAAAAACTTAACCCTATCTTAACTGGGTGAAAATAAAGTGATTTTCTACCGGGGGGGGGGGGGGGTTTTCGCCCCCCCCCCTAATTATCTTCGCAACTATAATAGCTATGACAATGAAACTTGCACTGTGTCATAATTAAACAAAGGAGAATCCAAAAATAGCATCAATTAATTTTTAATCACGTGATTGGTTGCTAGGCAACCAAAAATAGGGCAAATTTTGGCGAAATTGAGCTATTAGGAGAAAAAGGTAGATTTACATTAATTAACTGGCTAAATTAGGCTAAAATCTATCCAGATACTTACTTGATAGTCTTAGTTTTAGATTTCATTCAGTTTTATATTGATATTTGTGGTTTTTAATTAATTAACTATATAAATAATGGCAATTCGATTCAATGCAAAATTGCTTCCTCAATAATAATGCTTAAACATCATCAATTTCGCATAATTTGGGTGAAATCAAATGGTTTTATGAATATTTCAAGTCATTACGTGATTTTTCATATAAAAATTGCTAATTGATTAGAACTATGACGTCATAAAGATTTATTACGTCATAGAAATTATAAATTGCCGACGTCAGCAAATATAGATAGATTATATATCAAATGAAAGTACTCATCAAGACGAATCGAATGGTATATATATTGATGAGATTCGACACAAAATGAAGAAACTAGAGCAGTTTCTGCGATTTTCTTTGCGACCACTCTCCAAATATGGGCATCTGGTGGTCACGTGGTCTAACAATAGGCATTGAAATTCTTATTCTCTGATTGCCAGTTAAATTTTAGGAAAAGTCAGGAAGTTTCAGTGCCATAGCTATCATCGTTTAGGAGCTATTAAACAAAGTTCGGGAGGGGGGGGCGAAAAACGCCTCCCCCCCGGTTAAAATAGGGTTAAGCTTTCAAGTTCATTGCATATTTGGATGGTCTGTCCTCCTATTGCAACAAACTTTTAGTTCCTAATTTGTGTCACTGTCTTTGTTGTTTGCTCGTTGAAATAAATTTTCGACAACCTTTTTCATCTACACTGTAAATCCCACAGAACAGTAAATCGCTCTTGCTCTTACCATCACTACCTCAGAGATCGTTGATTACTTGTAGTGAGGTAACTAGTTTGTATTTGATGACCACATCAGAACTTTAATAGGATTATCTCATTACTTGCTTCTTCTAGGTCAAAATTCTACCCGCGAAGCGCTGATAGTGATTGGTGAGAATAAGCAACTTGACTTCGCAGACACATTACGAAATTCTTTGCAAAGTGGCAGAGTACAAGCTAAAGATTTAGAAGATGTAGACAAGAGTAAAGGCGACCGTCATTTTGATGAGGCACTAGAGCAGTTCTTGTCTAACTGTACAGGGATTGTTGTTGTCTGCTCTAAAGAACTTAAAAGCTGCATTGATGACGAGAGAATAGTGACTGTAACAATTAACGATTTCGATATCAACCTAAATGGAGCTGTACTATCGACCTTTCTTAAAACTGAGGTCAATGTGAAGAAATGTATTCCTCTTTCCTCAGACACTGGTCTTCTTCCAGCAGTTTTGAAAGAAAAACATTTTATCAAATTGCCGAAAGGAAATGTGGATGATGATCATGTAGAAAAGGCAGTAAACGAGATCAATGCTATGTTAGAAAGCTTTCAAGCAAAATGAATAATTCTTAGTCCCTGGAACATTGAAATCATATTCTTTAACAGAGTATGTGATAATATTCAATATGGACATGTTTTTTATTGACTGGCAGAAAATCCGCTATTTTGAAAGTTGAAAATCACATAAATGAGCACTAAAGGAGCAAAACGTAATGAACATGCATGAGACTTTGGTCAAATACGTATTTTAACAGACTTAACCAGATAAAAGTAGGCGAGAATGTGATTTTTATATTACTTTGTGAGATATGAGTCATTTTAGGATTTCTCGCACAAGGTATAGACTAGTAAAACTGAAATAAATGTTTATTATGACACCTTCGTTAGCTTTGAAGGCCCAGAAGAGCAGTGTTTAGTTAAAAATGATTGGTCTAGGAGCATCTTAGTTGCCAAGACTAGAAAAGAAAGTTTTAGGATATCGTTTGAAAGTACTGCAAACTGGAAAACACGTTTGCAGCTTTCCTGTACCCATAGCAGTCAAGTCAAATGTGGCTCATTTGTCCAAGCGACAAAAGTGTGAGTAGCTCAAGAGCAAATAGTTCCTAAAACACAAAAACTTACCAACGTCCTCAAAAAAATCCTTAATACCTCTTTTAAGTGTCATGAAAATGTTTTTGTTCCTTTAAGTGATCAGAAAATTACTAACAACACACAAAGATTAACAGTAGCTAAAGAGCTTACAAGTCTTCAAGTATTTCAAGTAGCTCATAGAAAGGTGTCCTACAAAAGTTGCCCTTAATTGTATCCTTCACAAATGTGCCATGCAAAGGTTGCTGACAGTTTCGAGTAGAAATAAGCTGTCAGGTAAAAAGAAACTTTAAAATCAATCAATTAGGTTAGAAAATAAGCGGACAGGTATTACGCATTCCCTGTACTTTGTGCAAAGTGGGAATATCCCTTTCGTCTTAAGGATCCTTTGCTCTAGAACAGCTCATTGTTTAAACCTACTGTCAAAATCCATTTTTTAGATCCAGTAAAGCACCCTTTTCACATAAATGTTAATCATTTCTGTCAAGCATTTCTTCTAAGTTTTATGTAAGATAGAAAGTACTTGTTTTGATAGAAGTACTCTTTGCTCTTGCAGCACCTTTGTGCTTATCAAATAAGATTCTAAAGATTTTCTGAAGCTCAAAGATAGTCCTAACGCATAATCATTATTGATAATGTCAAAGAGTAGGTTATGATTGAGCCTGGAAGACGTCTGATGATTTTACATTTCAAGGACTGTTTGTGCTCAACAAGTGTTTTTTTCTAACATATCATAAAGCAGAAGCACTAACAATACAGTCTCCAGTCAACCTAAGGTGTCTCGCAGAAACATGCCAAGTGAAGATTCATTGATGGCTCAAAAACGTTTTGGCTCATTCGATCCATGGATTCAATAGCTCACCAACTAATCTTTTGACCCTTGATAGCTCAAGAACAAAGCGTCGTAGAATCATGGAGACGAAAGGACGTGCAAATTCAATTTTTTTTCTCGCTTGAGCAGTAAGTCTGCTGACACTTGAAGAGGAACCACGATTTCACACATCAAATTTGGTTTAAATAGTCAAGAATAGCAGTTTTCTGCCAATCAAAAAAAGCATCTCCCTTATACTATTGATCAGTCAAAATTAGCATTGTAGATTATAACCTAAATAGATTTGAATATGCTATGCAGAACTATTCATATCGACATATCATTTAGTGTGTTGTTTCAAATCAAGTTAAATTTCGTAGTTTTAAAACTGGAATCAATATGTTTTGTCATTTCAAGATTGTCAAATTTTCTTTTTTCGAAATGCTGCTTACTTCATTGACTCAAAAACGTTGAAAGTATTCCCAATCTGCCCAGATTGCTTCTCCTTCCTTGCAAAGTTTTGCAACAAGTGATTAGCTTGAACCTTATTGAACCTGGGGCTAAAGATGTCCCTCCCAAAACCAAAACTTTGACAGTATTTACAGAAAATTTAGAGCTGAAGGAAAAAGAACAGAAATTGGAACTGAAAGACAATAAATTCGATTGATGAAGTAACCAGAGTGGGCTGGGGGAGGATGCGTCAGCTCCAGTTGTCCTTTGAATCGATTTTCTAACTTTGCTCAACGAAAAAACATTGTGGGAGGAGGGCACTTCTTCTGAGAGATTGGTACTCATTTCCCGTCACTTATTTACAATTCTGTGATCAGTCACATTTTTGGCTTGTGAAATTTAGAATAATATGGGCTTTCATTTCTTAGATCTTTAGAATATTTCCTTACATACATGTGAAGGCAATTTTAAGATTAAGTCTTCTTATTTTCTGAAAAGGTGTCTTCCAAAGTTCTAGAGGGTGTCGTCCTAGGACTTTTTGTAGGAGCAAGCCTCCAGACACTGTGCACGCCTGTGCCTGTCCACCCAACTTTTTAGTGGCTGGCGCCGCTCCTTGAGGCAAGCTGTCGCCTTTCATCGACATAAATTTAAATTTGATAGTGTAGACAGCTCAAGAATGTTGCAAATCTAATGCTATACCTAAAATGCATGTAATGCAACCTAGATGTTACTTTCAAGGCTCGTTCTGTGTAGCATAGACACTTTCTCATGATTAATTTATTGCAAAAATATATTCACTATAGTTTTTTACTAATATATAAGCGTTCGTAACACTTCAGGTGACTATTGCCAGAATGTCTTTGCACTTGAATCTGTGTGAATTGAAATATATGCATAGCATCGTGATCACTGATGTATTCCTAAGTTCATACAGTCCTGAATAGATACTTCTGGGAATATATCTCGATATCTCTAAGTCACATAGTCAAATAAGCCAATAAAGGGGCTGAAATTACCAGATTTCCATTGAAAATACTCCATTGGTGTTAAAACTTCGATTGTCTTTATCGCTCAATCCTTATGATATATGATTAAGAGATAGTGATGATACTTCATATATATGGCTGAGCTTATAGAGGCCCATAGAACATACTATGGAGCAAATTTAGATATCAATATGAATGGGAAAACATTGTCAAATATTTGTCTCAATTTTTTACATTTCAGCATGAGAATGCATCTTGAAGAATAAATTCCCCACTTTCACAACGCTATATTTTTCAACCAAAACTGAAGCAAATGGGTTGCAAAACACCAACAACGTGAACTATCGCTACAACTCAGACCTAAAGAGCATTCCATGGCCGATGGGAAACAGCAGAAGCTGGTCGCAAATGGCCACAAAATCGTTGTCTTCGTATTCGACTCTCAGAAAGACATCCCAAAATAAGGAGGCATGCACTTGACGCTTCGAGAAAGTTTGCCTGATCAAAGCTTCTTCTGTCTAGAGCATGCATGGTACGTTACAAAAAGGATCTTAATTGCAGGCATCTACAATGGAACCCCAATATTTCTGGCAAGCTGTTGATAGTGAATACTTTAAGGGAAAGAGCACTCTTCTAAATGTCATTCTCATTCGATGAAAAGGACTTTCATCAACGTAAATTGAAAGTTGATTGTGTAGGCAATTTAAGTTCCAGAGAGGAAATAACAATCGAAATTATTCTTGCAATCAGAAATATGTTGTAAGTCTACTGCTGTAAGACGCTCGTATTTAAGTTGGTGTTCGCGTCAGGCTCAGGGCTTCTTCTCACTACTGGAAACCTTTTAATAACCAATTTACCAAAAATCATGTCAATTTTGGTTTTTACTAACTAGTAAACTTCCCAACACGTAAAGGTGACTGGTACTGGAATTTCTTTGTACTTGAATCCAGTTCTTGTTTCGAAATATCGAAGCTTCCACAGCATCGTTGCCATCACTTACTAATTCAAATTATTTCTCAAGAAATGACAAATGTTGAATTCGCAATCTATAATACAATTTTTCCTCAAAACTGTTCAGGCCTTTCTGCTGTTCTTCTATGGAGCCTCGTTTCGTCCTTAATTCAGCTATTGAGAAGAGGTTTGAATTCACTTCGAGCTGCAGGAACGGTGGCAATTCCCTCGAGGTGATACGGATAATCTTTCAAGCTGAAATAGCTGAATGATGAAAGCGATTTTCACATTTTCTAGGTTATATCTTGGAAATTGGAATTTGGATGTCCTCATAGTTTCTTGTATCTTAGTTTGAATAGTAGGATATCAGTTAAAATTTAACATCTTGTTCATAAATTTGCATTTCATAACTGCCCTTTAGCTATTCGATCTAGAGCAAATTAAACGACTAATTGTCTTTGATTCTCGCCGTTTCGATTAAGGTTCAAGCTCGGTCCTCGTAGGACTTTTACTTTAGAACTAAGACAGCTTACCCAAATATCTTTGGCAAATGACCCTCTGTAAGGTTGAGCTATGCATTATCTACTTTAAAAGAAGAATCAGTCACGTTTTCTCCTATTTTGCACTTTTGTCTGAAATTCACGAAAGCTTATTCCTGGAAAATTCCACGGGGGGGGGGGGGGGGGGTTCTTCCATAGTAAAGGTACCTGGGGATGTGCCGCCCGCAAGGGTATGCTTTTTCAAACCTTCTAGTCTAGCCAAGGGTATACTTTTTGCAAATTTTAGTCCACTTAGTCTAACCAAGGGTATACTTTTTGCCAATTTTCGCCCACTTAGTCTGGGCAAGGGTATACTTTTTGGCAATTTTGGTCAAAGAAATGTCAAACTTCGGTAATTCCTGCAAAGAAACCAACATTTTTTTCAAATTTTGGTCCTTAGAATGCAAAAATTTGGCAAGTTTTGCCTCGAAAATGCCAACTCATGGCACTTTTGATGTAGAAACTAGTCTAGCCAAGGGTATCATTTTCAGAAAAATTGGTCTAGCCAACGGTGCCATTTTGAAACTGTGGGCGGCACACCCCTGCCCGAAATTTAACCGAGAACACCCCCCCCCCGTGAGCTAACTGTTCAGAAGGCCTTCGAGGTCTACCAAAGATGCTGTTTGATAATTTCAAAGGCGATCAAGAACAATTTCCGAGTGTGCTTTGTATACCGTAAATAAACTTGTGTCTTCTTCTTAATCTTCTAAACCTTTTACAGCTCGAATTGGGTTTGTTGTTAAACGGGATGAGATTGATCTTCGTTGCATTTTATTAAACCATGCGACAAAACAGTATGAAAGGGAAAAATGACATTTGATTATTCTGTATAAGCATTTGATTCCATATCCCAGGAAATTTTGTGGAAATAAACTTTCACAAATTCATATTGTGGGAATTTTCCATGGGCAGGGGTGTTCCGCCCACAGTTTCAAAATGGCACTGTTGGCTAGACCAATTTTTCTGAAAATGATACCCTTGGCTAGACTAGTTTCTACATCAAAAGTGCCATGAGTTGGCATTTTCGAGGCAAAACTTGCCAAATTTTTGCATTCTAAGGACCAAAATTTGAAAAAAATGTTGGTTTCTTTGCAGGAATTACCGAAGTTTGACATTTCTTTGACCAAAATTGCCAAAAAGTATACCCTTGCCCAGACTAAATGGGCGAAAACTGGCAAAAAGTATACCCTTGGCTAGACTAAATGTACTAAAATTGGCAAAAAGTATACCCTTGGCTAGACTAGAAGGTTTGAAAAAGCATACCCTTGCGGGCGGCACATCCCCAGTTAGCTTTACTATGGAAGGACCCCCCCCCTCCCCCGTGAGTTAGCTCCAAGAGGAAAACGGTACAGCAAACTGTTTGAGAGATTTCACGACATGTCGTATAGATTAACCAATTTTCTTTTTCAACATTATGAACCCAAACGCTGCAATTTTAAAATTGTTTTATGTTTGATTGGGAAACATGTTTCCAACTCTGTGAAGCCTATTGTCTTCATAATTTGGTTGGTTTAAAATTTCGAGTCAAACACAACCTTGATAAGTTTTCTATAAATGGAGCTCTGCAGCTGCAACATGTTCTGGCAATCATATCAAGCTCTTCTGAAGACATATGCTCTTAGCAAATTCTTAAGAAAGAGAAACCTATCTGCTTAGCAATGAATATCATTAATCATTGATATCTGCAATTTAGAAAAGGCGTCAAATTTCAGACAAAGTGCAGCGTTGTGAAAATAAGTTCTATATGCAAAGAATTTATCACACAAAAGCTAAATTGCAGGTGCACCCAAGAACCACTTCGGGTATCATGGTATATTAACTGAAAGTGGAAAACTGTGTGCTAGTTGCTGCAAAGACCGTTGAGCTTCATAGCAATGGCTGGTAAGTATACTCTCATGAGCAGTTGTTTTCATGTTAAGAGCACTATTGGCTTCTTAGTGGCATCGTATTACCAGTCACCATTTAAAGAAAGCCTTCGTTGATTTCGATTTTAAGTATCTACCGTTGAGTCCTAATAAGATGCTACGACGTTTGAAAGATTATCGAAGTCCAAAAACTCAGTGTATGCTGAAGTTCTCTTTATGAGGACTTCCTTGAAAGTTCAAATAAATTTTGAAATAGATTATCGTAACAACAGCTTCAGTTGATTGATAAGACTATACGAATAGTGTCTGAACACAAATGCAAGTGAAAATTTTTTTACCATGTCATTGACATATTTTGATCATCTATATTCTCAATGCAGCAGAATTTTGCATCCCAATTTGTTACAGGCTTCGTTGTTTGTTGGATTGAGCTACACTTGCACAACTTTTTTCCGTCAATAAAGTCATGACTCACGATACTAATTTGTTCCCGGTTTTAAAATCCCTTCCTTGCAGATCGTTGATCATTTTCAGTTTCGCAAATAAGCTTAGTATTGATGAACAAATCAGCAATTTCCTAACCTTGTCAACATAATTTCTTTGCAAATCTCAGCTAATTTCTTAGCTAACATTTTGATAATGCTTGTTCTTCGAGCTGCAACTCCTGTTGCTGTTCGTTGTTAGGAGCCAACTTTTCATAAAATTTCTGTATCATAGGTTAGTGATTCATTCTTGCTTTTATTTTCTCCTCCTCATAAATCGTGGATTATTTGTAGTTTAGTGCACAACGTTGCATTTGATAATCAAATTAACATTCCTCTAACCTTCTCAACATAGTTTCTTTGTTTGTTCCAGGTCAAAATTCTTCCCACGAAGCACTGATAGTGATTGGTGAGAATAAGCAACTTGACTTCGCAGACACATTACGAAATTATTTGCAAAGTGGCAGAGTACAAGCTAAAGATTTAGAAGATGTAGACAAGAGTAAAGGCGACCGTCATTTTGATGAAGCACTTGAACAATTCCTGTCGAACAGTACAGGAATTATCGTCGTATGCTCTGAAGAACTTAAAAGCTGCATTGATGACGAGAAAATAGTGACTGTAACAATTAACGATTTCGATATCAGCCTAAATGGAGCTGTACTTTCGACCTTTCTTAAAACTGAGGTCAATGTGAAGAAATGTATTCCTCTTTCCTCAGACACTGGTCTCCTTCCAGCAGCTTTGACAGGAAAACACTTTATCACATTACCGCAAGGAAATGTAGACGATGATGATATAGAAAGGGCAGTAAAAGAGATCAATACTACGCTAGAACGCTAACGCTTGCAAGCAACATGAACAGCTCTTAGTCCCTGGAACATTGAAATCATGCTGTTTAATCGAATATGTGGTCACATTTATCATATGTTATGGATCAATCAGTTAAAAATGTAGACTATAACCTAATTAGATTTGAATATGTTTAATGCAGACCTATTCATATTTACATACCATACGTTAGTGTGTTGTTTGAAATCAAGTTAAGCTTCGTAGTTTTAAGACTTGTTTCGACCCATATGTTTCGTCCTTTCAAGTGTGTCAAATCTCCTTTGTTCGAAATGCTGCTGACTCCCTTTACTCAAAAATGCTGAACATCTTCACAATCTTCGTTGGTAACAAAGCAATTTGGGAAAATAATGCAATTTGCCTGTCCATTCACCTTGTGATTTTGGTTTCCGTCTATGCAAATGTTTCTTATAAAAAAATTTAGTTTTACGCGTCCGATTGCCACCGCTGTAAACCACTGTATCCCCTACAGTAAAATCTACTGGACCGAAAACCCTCATGGTCAAATCTAAATATTCTTTTCAAGGTTTCTTCTGTGTAACTGCTCCAGCTTATGATAACGAAATATTCCATCTAGTCGAGTCAAATGACACGAAGGTCGAAGCTCATACTAAGCGTCACATTTCACGAAAGTGGAAAGTAAGACAGGAGAAAAACATAGAACAGCCTCACCAACAATATCAACACGTTTAATAATAATAACAACAACAATAACAATAATAATGATAATAGTAATAATAATAATAATAATTATTATTATTATTATTATAATGATAAAAATAATGATAATGATAATGATAATGATAATGATAATGATAATGATAATGATAATGATAATAATAATAAAGATGGAGTGATGGAAGGTGAAATGAAGATGAAATTTAGAAAGGAATATCTAAGAAGATTGAGATTGTTATTAAAGTCAAAGCTTTATGGAAGAAACAAGTTCCAAGCAATAAATACTTGGGCCGTAGCCCTACTCAGAAATGGAGCAGGTATCATTAAATGGAACAAAGAGGAATTACAAAACTTGGATAGAAAGTTAAGAAAATTATTGACGTTGTATGGTGCGTTCCATCCTAAAAGTGGTGTAGACAGGCTTTACTTGCCGAGATTCCAAAGGAGGAAGAGGCTTAATAAGCTGCGAAAGCTGTATAAGATCAGAAGAGAACAGTGTTGGGTTTTATATAAAGAATTCTATGGATCCATTGTTCAGGGCCGTAGGAGCGTTTTTCAGATTGGAGGGGCGCCAATTCGCGGCGAGGTCATAAAGCTGTTGGGGGTGCGAAAAAAATTTCGGGTGTCATGCCCTTTTTTCTTTTGGAAATGCCCTTCTGTGAATGCTGAAAGGTAATTTTATATGGTCGGAGGTCCGCACGTGAAATATGAAATTTATAAATCTAACTGTATTTCAAACAGGCTAACTGAAACTAAACTGCGATACAAGAATACTTGGCCAAAAGCATCGCAAGTTTTCCTAGTTTAGATGCGTGTGATTTAGATTGTGGAGGTCTTGGTACTTTTTGTGCCACTTGACAAAATGCTTCTGATGTCAACTGAGCTGAACTTTCTAAATCACATTTTGTTGCATTGGAGTCTACAACGAATTCCTTTGTTGTTATAGGTCTTGACTCGCAATACACCTTTCACAAGCCCCTTGGTGATTGCTTGAACTGTTTAATTAGGAAAGGAAAGTGGACAGAAGCTCCCATTTCTAGATTCCCAGTTAGAGTGGCTTATATGTATCTTCCTATCTCAACTAGGGGACGTTGACAGTACTGAAAGAGGGAGGGCACGCGAGGGAACACTTTTTGGAGAGTAGCTTCATCGTTGGTTCAATCAGTTTTCTACGTTATATGATGATTGAAAAAACGCAACTTTTGGAAATTATTGGGGGGGGCCCGGGCCCGACCGGCCCCAATAGCTGCTACGGGCCCGTTGTTAGAGCAAGTTAGAATGAGTGGCGTAATTCAAACCGAAGAATGTTTGCCTAAAGAACAGTAAAAGAAAGAAAAGACAACAGAGAAAGAGCAGAATTGGAAAGAGAAGAAGATGTATGGCCAGTACTGCAGGGAAGCAAGTGATGATATTGATAAGAACAAGATGTGAAGACTGTTACAGAAGAGTGATTTAAAAGTGGAGACAGAAGCTCTTATTTGTGCTGCTGCTGCCCAAGACCAGGCAATAAGAACAAATTACATCAAGTTCAATATAGATAAGACAGTGGAATCACCTTTGTGCCGAATGTGCGGAGAAAAAGGGGGAGAGCATATGCCACGTAGTTAGTGAATGTGAAAAACTTGCGCAAAGAGAATATAAAAGAAGGCACGATAATGTTGCAAGAATTGTTCATTGGACATTATGTGGAAGATATGACCTAGAACGAGGAGCTAACTGGTATGAACATTCTCCACAAGGTGTTGTTGAGTCTGATAAGGTTAAGATGCTTTGGGACTTTATGATCCAGTGTGACTATTACATAGAATGTCGAAAACCAGATATAGTTGTTGTAGAAAAGGAAGAAAAGAAATGCATAATAATTGACATTGCCATCCCATGAGACAACAGAGTTGGTGCAAAGGAAAAGGAAAAGATAGAGAAATATGATAACTTAAAGTGGGAGTCAAGAAAATGTGGTCAATGAAAAAGGTAGAAATAGTACCAGTGGTTATTGGAGCACTTGGAGCTGTCAGTAAGAATTTTGAACTGTACTTAGAAAAGTTAGGAATACAAATAAAGATAGAACATCTACAGAAGACCGCTTTACTGGGAACAGCAAGGATATTGAGAAGGACATTAGAGAACTGAATGGCAAAGGAGAAAGATCAGGATAGAACTCATTCAAATGATGCTACTGAGGACAGACGGGAGTAGCTAGCAGAAAAGACAATGTCACCTTAGTTTACTGGCTGTAGACAGCTGACATTGCAAAATTCCAGCAGAACATCAAGCTGTGCGAACTGAAATAATAATAACAATAATAATAATAATAATAATAATAATAATAATAATAATGATAATAATGATGATAATAATAATAATAATAATGATAATAATGATAATAATAATAATAATAATAATAGAAAACTTTGGTTACAGAAATGGACTTGAAACCATCCAGAAAACATGTTTACTGGGATCTGCAAGAATAGTCAGGAAAGTGCTGGACACTCCAGGAATTGACTGAACAGAAGCAAGGAAGAAACTTAGATGGACCACTCACTATCTTAGGCTCTGAGACAGAGCTTGATAGTGTTTTAATCAAGTATTTAGTGCTGTGTACAATCGCAATAATAATAATAATAATAATAATAATAATAATAATAATAATAATAATTGAGAAGATAGGAATCAAGATCAGGACTGAAGTGATACAGAAAACGGCATTGTTAGGAACTGCAAGAACATTGAGAAAGGTTCTCGAAACCTGAGGCTAGTTGTTCTAGCTTGCTTTCGGGACGAACTTACCAGGAACTTTTTTCTGTGATAAAAAGAACATAATAATAATAATAATAATAATAATGATAATAATAATAATAATAATAATAACATCTGGAAGGACAATGATATGTTTGAAGTAAGTGAACAACGTCTGGTGGATCAGTTGAGACAAATAAAAGAAAAGAAATGGCTGTCGGATCTCGAAATTGAGAGGATAAAGAGAAATGTGAATAACACTGAATCGTCGAACTTGCCAACTCGCAACGAAGAGCAGATACGGAGGGAGGAAATAAGTAATTATAATGATGAGCAAACTCAATCTGATGTACTAGGAACAGATGAGATCGGGGAGGAGTGGTGCGAAGAAGAGAAGCTTTGTTGTTGTTGTGACTTTATTTTACATCGATTTATTTTTACAAAAATACTGTTTTTCTAGTCAGCTATTTACATATGTACAAGCGAACTAATCAAAATCGATGGACACAATTAATAAAAAAAGAAATAAAGCTAATAATTATTTTCAATGCAGTTTATACAATATTTACAATAAAACGACAGGCATTGCAGTTGCATGTGGGACAATTCCATTGAGTTATTAAGCTTTTGAATATATTGAGGCTGTTCACAGATTTTAACTCCTCTGGTAAGCAGTTCCAAATCCGAGGTCCCAAGGATTTAAGACTATTTGTACCGAAAGTAACCTGATTTGGCCTATAGTGAATAAGATTATTAGGATTTCGCGAAGAATAGTTCGAGGTTCTAATTTGAAAAATATCTTTCATGAAGGATGGATTCAAATTGTGCAAAGTTTTAAAAATTTCCAAAGAAAGAGATCTAAGTCGGGAAACATGCATCGTACATCGTTGCGACTTCAGTAGAAGATCATTATACGTTTTGCCGTGATCATTATAAAGAAATCTAAGTGCACGTTCTTGTATCTTTTCGATTTTGTGCGTGGATTTTGATGAACAGAAATGCCACACTAAAGGACAGTAATTGAAATTTGAATAAACAAAGCTCTGAACAAGGACTTTTCTCTCTTCGAAACCAATATAAGATCGAAGCCTCTTTAGAACATTAAGTTGAGTTGCAGCTTTTCTACAAAGCTCTGAAATGTGTGGATCAAAATTTAGTTTATAGTCTAGCTGAACTCCGAGAAGCTTGACTGAATCTTCTGACTCAATAGTCTTTCCTTGGATGCTTATTTTCTCGCCACTGGTTTTCGTTTGGTCTTTTTTGATTAACAGTGCATGAAACTTTGATGGATTTGCAATCATATGGTTTTCTTTCAACCAATCTAGTGCAACACCTGCTCCTTCCTCTAGGACTCGCACCAGATTTGGTAGAGTCCTAGAGAAATAAGCCAGCGTGTTGTCATCAGCATAGTTATATAGCGTTGCCTGCTTAATAAACAAAAAAAGGTCATTTATATATACATTAAAAAGAATAGGGCCTAACACCGAGCCTTGGGGGACACCAGATAAGATTGTTTGAAAGGAACCATATGTATTGTTTATCCTCACGGATTGCTCGCGCCGTTTAAGATAAGAATAGATTAGTACCAAGGCATTTTCATCTACGCCATACGCATTTAATTTTGCAATCAGCAGATCGTGTGGGATGCAATCAAATGCTTTTGACAAGTCCATTAATACAGCACCCACGATATAATCATTATCAAGTTTGGTCTTCCAGTCTTCAAGGAGTCTTATCAAAACATGCTGCGTGCCGTATGCTTTTCTATACGCACCTATAAAAACCGAGAGCGTAGTGTCCAGATAGACAACTAATTGCTGTTTCATAATCTTTTCATATATTTTGGAAAATGTATTTAAAACACTGACTGGGCGAAAATTTTTCTCAACTGTGCGATTTACCTCACCCTTGTCCAAAGGGCAAACTGCTGCACGCTTTCCTCTATCTGGAAACCTATGGTTTTGTAAACAGCCATTTATGGCAAAGGTTAGGGGGCAGTAAGCTCATCTGCAGCCAAATGTACTAGTTTAGGCGGAATTTGATCTTCACCGGTTGATTTTTTTCCGTCCAAGGATCTTAGTAGAGCCAAGACCTCATGATGTTGCACCTCATGAAAAGAGAAAGAATTTGAGATATCACTACCTTCCCTTATGGCATGTGTGTGTGTGTGTGTCATCTTATTTAAAATCGAAATATCTATTAGCTAAAAAATAGCTAGTCTAATTCGATTATTTAAAAATATACAAGATCGACAAGATTAATTTCGAAGGCATACATTGCACAGATTAATTTCGAAGGCATACATTGCACCTGCAGGTGGCCCCATCCCAGCTCTTGATTAGCTTTTTGAATTGGACCAGATTTTCGGCTGACTTGATGTCATCTGGCAAACGATTCCAAATCTGCGGCCCAAGGGCCCTTAGACTATTTGAACCGAACGTTGTCTGGTTTGGCCTGTAGTGCTGTAAATCATTTGGACGACGCGTAGGTCGCTTTGAGGCTCTTGTTTCGAAAATATTTTGCATGAATTCAGGATTTAGCTGGTTTACAGTTTTGAAAATCTCAATACAAAGGTATCTAAGCCTATTTACATGCATTGTGCATTTTTGTGATTTGCAAAGTAATTCTTCATAAGAAGAAACATGGTCGTCGTAAAGAAAACGTAATGCTCTCTCCTGTATTTTTTCGATCTTATCCATAGATCTAGCTGACGAGAAGAACCACACTAAGGGGCAATAATTAAAGTTAGAAAAAACAAAGCTTTCAACGAGTACCTTTTTCTCTGCGAAACCAAGAAAAGGCTTTAGTCGTTTTAGTACATTTAGTTGGGTTGCTGCTTTCTTGCAAAGATCAGATATGTGGAGGTCAAAGTTTAGTTGATGGTCGAGATTTACACCAAGCAACTTAACCGAAGCTTCAGATTTAATAGTTTTCCCTTGAATAGAAATACTATGCCCAGTGGTGTCCCTTCGATCTTTCTTTACGAGAAGTGCGTGGAATTTTTCTGGGTTGGCGATCATTTCATTTCGATCGAGCCATGTGAGAGCAACGCATGCCTCCTTTTCTAGCACATCAATTAGCTGTGGGAGACTATTTGAGAAATATGTAAGGGTATTATCATCTGCGTAGTTGACGAGGGATGCTTCTTTGATGAAATGAAATAAATCATTAATATAGAAGTTGAAAAGAATAGGGCCTAAGATGGATCCTTGAGGAACCCCTGATAAAACAGACTGATAATCGCTGTAAACATTGTTTATGCGAACCGATTGTCTGCGCAGTTTTAGATAAGAATAAATGAAGACAAGAGAATTTTCATTGAAACCATATGCGTGGAGTTTCGCAATAAGCAAATCATGCGGGATACAATCGAAAGCTTTCGATAAGTCCATCAATATTGCTCCGACAGTGAAATCATTGTCAAGTTTAGTCTTCCAATCTTCAAGCATTCTAACTAGGACATGTTGCGTACCGTAAGCCTTCCTGTAGGCTGCAATAAAGACCGAAAGAGCTTTCTCGAGGAAAGGACTTATCTGCTCTTTCACAATCTTTTCGTATATTTTGGAGAAAGCGTTAAGTATGCTTACGGGGCGAAAATTTTTTTCTACTGTTCGAATCGGTTCACCTTTGTCAAGAGGTGTAACTGCAGCTTTTTTTGCGCGTTCTGGAAATTTGCTGTTGCGAATGCTAATGTTTATTGCCTTTGTTAGTGGGACAGATAGCTCCCTTGCCGCTAAGTGGACAAGTTTAGGGGGTATTTTATCCTCACCAGTTGATTTCTTATCATTTATTGCCCGTAAAAGTCGGAGAACATCTTCTGTTGAAACTTCATGAAGAGAAAATATGTTAAATGGATGTTCAAGACTTTGAATGATTGCTAGAACACTTGGGTGATTTGAACGCTAGCATGAACGCTAGGATGATCGATGATCGATTGGCATGAACGCTAGGATGATCGATGTAGCTACTTGTAGAAAGAATTAAATCAATTATGAATGAAACAAATAGGAATAGGCTTCCAAATCTTAAAAGAGTAGATAAGAAAAAATTATCGGAAGAACTCAAGAAAGTAGAGGCAGTGCTTAGCAAGATGCCAACGAGTGATATAACACAAACGAACGATTTGATCTATGCTGCTGCCACAGTAGTAACCGAAAATCTCGGTGTAAAGACAGCAAAGAAAGAAAACAAGAACGACCCTTGGTGGAAAAGGAGGTTAGAAGGACAAATACAGCAACTAAGGAGAGATTTAAGTAGATTACAACAACTGAAAGAGGGAAAACTGTCAAAAACCCGTCACAGAGAAGACCTGCAGAAGAAATATCGATTGAAAGAGAAAGGAGTTAAATGTGTAATTGAAGAATTAAAACAGAGAATCGTCGCCAAAGCTGCGAAAGTAAGAAGGTACAAAGAGAGAATCAAGCAGTTCAAGCAGAACCGGCTTTTTGAAGAAGATCAAAGTAAGTTTTATCAGGAGATTAATGGAGAAGAAAGATCGAACGAAGTTCCAAATAAAGAGGAAGCTAAGGCATTCTGGACTGATATTTGGAGCAAAGAGGCAAAACATAATGCATCAGCTGAATGGATTGATAAGATTAAACAGGAGGTAGAAGTCAACAGTCAAGACAATATAGAAATAACAGAGACTCAACTGAAGAAGATATTGCAGAAATTTCCTAACTGGAAAGCACCAGGCCCTGATTTGGTTCAGGGATTCTGGCTAAAGAAATTCACAGTTCTGCATGATAGAATCATGGTACAGCTAAATAGGTGTTTGAATGATGGATATGTACCGATCTGGATGACAAAAGGGCGCACAACCCTCATTATGAAAGACAAGAGTAAGGGTAATGTGGCCAGCAATTATCGCCCAATTACCTGCCTTCCATTAATTTGGAAGTTGCTCACTGGGATTATTGCTGATGGCATGTACAGTTTCTTAGAAAGTAGGGACCTTTTGCCAGATGAACAGAAGGGATGTCGCAAGAAGTCAAGAGGAACGCACGACCAGCTTTTTATTGATGAAATGCTAATGAAAGAAGTGAAGCAAAGAAAGAAGAATGTTGCCATGGCATGGGTTGACTACAAAAAGGCCTACGACATGGTCCCACATTCATGGCTGGAGGAGTGTTTGGAGATATTTGGAATTGCTGACAACGTGAAGAAACTGCTATCAAATAGTATGAAAACATGGCGAACAGAGTTAACATCTTGCGGAGAAAGCCTCGGGGATGTCCAGATAAAGAGGGGAATATTTCAAGGAGATTCGCTGTCACCACTTTTGTTTGTGTTGGCGTTGACCCCAATGTCAATGGTCCTGAGGAACGTTCGTCATGGATACGAGTTTCGAAATAGGGAAAAGATAGCCTCACGACATAGTCCCAGATATCGCAAAATAGCAACAACGACAACAACAACAATAACAACAACAACAACATTTCCTTTTTTGCTCAATCTGGGCCTTATGGACTTTGATATAAATTTTTGAGACGGAGATGCACACGTTTACGTGTGCCCTTTGGAACGAGGCTGCAGTGTAGTCTCGGAAGCGAGGCAAGTGACCCTCGACAGTTGGAAATTCTTAATGCTGCGGTGAAGTTCATGGAAGCTAATTGGCCTTAAAACTGAGGAACTCCTGATTCACAGTGAAAGGTTTGTTGATTCTTGGATTAAGAAAACATTCGTATGGATACTTGTGGCTTTTGTTCATGGCTAATATCACCGTAAACTTGAATTCTGAGCTGTTTTAACATTGGAGGTTCGAGCAGGCAACTTAGGCCCATCCGCCATTGCCTGGTGTTCGTACAGTGTTGCTATGGTTTCCAAATCTAGTTATGAAATCGATAGGGGAAAACTTCATCCCAAATTTTAGTATCAAAGTCCATAAGTCGCAGTTTGAGCGTCCATCAGTCTATCAATAGCGATAACTACGAATATGCAATCAGTCTAGGGAAAAGATAAACCATCTTCTTTTCATGGACGATCTCAAACTGTATGCCAAGAATGAGAAAGGATTAGACTCTTTGATACAGACAGTTCATGTGTTCAGCAGTGACATTGGGATGCAGTTTGGGATAGATAAGTGTGCTACAATCGTTGTTAAAAGAGGAAAGGTGATAACATCTGACGGGATCATGCTACCAGATGAAAACAGAATCAAGTCAATGAATGAGGATTGTTCATATAAATACTTGGGTGTCCTTGAATCCGATCAAGTAAAGCAAAAAGAGATGAAAGAAAAATTAAGAAATGAGTACAAACGTAGGGTGAGGAAAGTTTTACAATCGAAATTGAACGGAAGAAATATGGTGCAAGCTATCAACACGGGGGCAGTCTCCTCATCAAGGTATTCAGCTCCCTTCATTGAATGGACAAGGGAGGAATTACGGACTATGGATAGAATGACAAGAAAAATGATGACAATGCACAAGGCATTACATCCTAGAGACAGCGTCTGCAGATTGTATTTACCAAGGAAAGAGGGTGGTCGAGGATTAATTGCAGTAGAAGATTGTATTGACCTTGCTAAACTGGGACTTGAAAGATATATAAGCAAGAGTGATGAACGATTGATGATCGCAGCAAGAAGAGAAATCGATACACCTAGTGAAAATGAAGAAGATTTCAAACGGAGAATGAAAATGAAGAGAAAAGCGGAGTGGAAAGAAAAAGCATTACACGGGCAACATTTGAGGCAGACGGAGAATATAGCTAGTAAGGATTCTTGGATATGGCTTACCAACGGGAACCTAAAGAAAGAAACTGAAGGTCTTTTGATAGCTGCTCAAGATCAGGCACTTCGAACAAACGTAATCAAAGCAAAGATTGATAAAAGTCGTGATGACCCTAAGTGTAGGATGTGCAAGGAAGGAGACGAATCAGTAACTCATATCATAAGTCAGTGCAAGAAGCTTGCCCAGACGGAAAACAAGATCAGACACGACAACAAAGCAGTTCATTGGGAGCTGTGCAAGAAAAATGGTTTAGATCATGTGGATAAATGGTATGATCATGAGCCTGAAAGTGTAATGGAAAATGAGAAATGTAAATATTATGGGATTTCACAATTCTCACTGATCGAATGATCGGTGCTAGGAGACCTGACATCACAATTGTTAACAAAGAAACAAGAGAGTGCCAATTGATAGATATAGCATGCCCTGGCGACAATAAAGTAGCCGAGAAGGAAGATGAAAAGATTGACAAATACAGGGATTTAGCGAGAGAAGTCAGCAAATTGTGGAATGTCAAAGTTGCAATAATTCCTGTTGTGATAGGTGCATTGGGAACTGTACCAACAATGTTGGAAAGCCGAATCAAGGAAATTGGAATTTCGATCAAGACAGCTCAAATTCAAAAGACAGTATTGCTGGGAACAGCAAGGATTTTACGAAAAGTACTTGAAATCTGATTTTGCTTGTTGCAATTTGATTTCAAGCTTACACGTCCAGTTTTAACTGTGAAAAATGAACACAATGATAATAATAATAATAATAATAATAATGATAATAATAATAATTATAATAATAATAATAATAATAATAATAATAATAATAATAATAATAATAATAATAATGATGATAATGATAATAATGATAAATGTTGATGAAGGGGATGGAAGGCCAAGGCCTATGAAACCCTGATTATCGTGACTAATAATCTAATTTAGTTTGAATTCGAATTTTGAGTCTCCGTGTAGGCGGTCAAAGAGTTTTTCAAAAGTTATTACATCCTTTGCTTCGACGATGTTCGATGGCAAGCAGTTCCACTCTTTGACGATTCGTTGAGAATAGAAATTCTTTCTTACATCTAGTCTGCATTTATTCAATACTATTTTGTATCTATGACCTCTTGTCTTATTTTGATTGATCTTGAAAAACTTAGAAGGATCAGTATCAACAAGGCCATGAAATACTTTGTAAGTTGTGATCATGTCACCACGCTTACTCCTACTGAAGGGTTGGCAGCTTTAAAGCTTGTAATATTTCATTGTATGATAACTGGCTGATGCTGCGAATGAGTTTTGTTGCTCTTCTTTGAACTGCTTCTAATTGTTTTACATGTTTAACCATATACGGGTTCCATACGGAAACAGATTTTTCTAGCAAACGTCTGACAAGACTCTTATAAAGACCAATGAACACATTTCTGTCTATAAAAGACATTGTTCTCTTGATGGATGCGAGCACTCCAGTGGCTTTTCTCGATATTTCAGCGATATGTTTATCGAATTTTAATTTGTTATCCATTACCACTCCAAGGTCTTTCATCTCTTCAACTCTCGATATATTTGTCTCTTTATTGTCATGAGAAGACAAGATATAAGACTCTGCACTGTCTTTGCTGATTCCAAGTCGTAATTCTTTACACTTTTGTGAATTTAACGGTAGCTGCCACTTCTTGGACCAGTCACATACTTTTGATATATCAAATTGATACAAGCATGATTATCTTTTGCTTTGGAGTATACTTTAATGTCATCTGCAAACATTTTCACTTTGCAGAACATAATACTACCTGGTAGGTCATTGACGAAAATCAAGAACAACAAAGGTCCAAGGACGCTACCTTGAGGAACCCCGCTAGTAACTTTTACTGAATCTGATTTACATCCATTAAGGACGACTCATTGCCTTCGATTTCTAGGAAGTTTGCAATCCAATCGTATAACTTTCCGCTGATACCGTATGCTGTGAGTTTTTTCAATAATAGCTTATGTGACACTGAGTCAAATGCCTTCGAGAAATCGAAATGAATAATTTCAATTTGATTACCTGTGTCGAGATAAGATGTCCAGTCCTCTAACGCTTCAAGTAGTTGTAATAAACATGCTCTGAACTGTCTAAATCCATAATTGTGTGGCAAAAACAGTTCGTTCGTAAGAAAGTGATCAATGATTCCTTCTTTCATTATTTTTTCCATAATTCTGCACACAATCGATGTTAGACAAATTGGCCTGTAGTTTTCTTTTTCGTTTTTTGCTCCCTTTTTGTGAATGGGAGACACATTTGCAAGTCTCCATACTTCTGGAATGTTGCTGTTACTAAAACTCGATTGAAATATTAGAAGAATAGGATATGCAGTTTCATTTGACAACTCTTTTAGTACCCTAGGGTGTATATCATCAGGCCCAGCTGCCTTTGATGTATTCAAATTGTTTAATAGGTTTCGAACCTTTTCTTCGGTAAACTGAATGTCAGTTAATGGTAATCCAACGAATTGCCATTCTGCATCACTACCTGTCACTTCAGATATATCCACCTTGCTAAATACGGATTTGAAGAAATCATTTAGCTAATTAACTTTTTCTTGTTCGCTTGCTGTTGTGTTGTGCTGGTCGGTTTCCAGGTCAGGAACTTTTATTTTTGTTTTTAGTTTTGAATTTACATACTTCCAAAATATCTTGCAGTTATGTTTGGAATTATTAGCAATGTCTGCTGCAAAATTTCGAATCTGCTTTCGCACGATGTTTTTTGTTGCATTATCTATTTTCTTGTACCGTTCATAATCTTTTACATGTTTAGTAAGGAGCCATCTTCTATATGCATTATGTTTTTTCTTTATACTCCTTAAAATTCTTTTATTCAACCATAATGGTCTTTTATATTTTAGGTTGGGATTTGGAGTTATTTTTTTGGTGCGCATTCCCCGACTGCCTGAAATAGCTTTGTATGCAGGGATAGCAACATCTCTTCCGTATCTAGTCCCTGGAATTTCCTGTCCCAGTTCACTCCAATGAGGATGCCTCTCAATTTTGTATAGTCGCCTATGTCATAGGAGTATAGATTTGATTTGTCGTAATAGTTGTGGACGAGTTCAGAATTCAGGACGTAATTAAAGCTTATTACTATGTGATCACTGGCCCCTAGCGGATCCTCATATGTGAGTTTCAGAGCCTTCATTATTGAAGTTGTTGATTAAGATTGTAGAAGAGTTTTTCAAGTGAATTTTCATTGTCAGTAAATATAAGGTCTAGGCAATTAGATGTTTGATTCTGTCTGTATCTTGTAGGTCCTTCGATATGTTTTTATTATTATTGTTTTATTATCATTTCATATGTTTAAGGAGGGTAGCCTTTCAACAAAAAATCTAAAACTAAATTACCCTAATTACAATTTGAAATATACATACTACTAAAACCCTATCCAAACCCTATTAAAATCTAAAATAAATATCTACAATAAAAAAAATCCAAACCACCGTCGCCTATTTACAAAACCGTCACAAAAAAGCACTGTTTAAAGTTGTACAGGGAGGATGCCTGCTTACACTCAGCAGTGAGGCCATTCCAAGCTCTTGCACCTCTAAATGAGAAACATTTCTGTCCATTTTTGGAGTTTTTCTTAGGTACCCTTAGGTCAGTTGCTGTATTCCTAAGATTCCTGGAGGTCAGCTGGGATGTTTTTGTGAAAATATTACACATGTACCGTCGAGCCAGCTCATGAAGAGATTTGAAGACCATAATATTGGACTCACTAGCAATTAGCTCATCTATGGTCTTCCAGCCAAGTTTCTTTATGAGGTGCCTGCCTTGGGAATCAAAACTGCTGCCAGTTACAATACGAGCAGCACAGTTTTGTAATTTTTGCAACTGGTTGATCTCAGTCATGCCACACAGGGGCGGCGGCACGGGGTGGACTGGGGTGGACATGTCCACCCCATTTTTTTGAGGATCGATTTTCTAATTCGTCTAAATTTGATGAAAAAAGGTTGGGGGAGGGGTCACTTTTTCCTTCTCGAAGATCGGTACTCGTTATCCCTCGTTTATAATTCAGTGATCAGTCTTAGTCGTTTGGTTTCTGTTGCTTACGACTACAACCAACCATATGGGATTTTATTTCTTAGATCTTTAGAATATTCATCTATATAAGTCCGAAGGTAATTTTAAGATAATACTTCTCTTTATGATATTTTTACTTCTTGTTCATAGTCTGAAGGGTTTGCAAATAAAGTCTAACGTCAAATGATTGGTGAACAAGAATCTATCCTATCCTGCAAAAGGGTGTTCTCCGACGTTCTAGAGGGTACGATCCTAAAATCTTTTCTAGGGGCAAGCCCCGAGACCCCCGTTTCTACTCACTTCGCTTGCCCGTCCACCCTACTTTTTCGCGGCTGGCACCGCCCCTGATGCCACAACAGCCCCATACAGAACAACAATAGCGAAAGTGTGGCTCCACGATACCTGTGCACATGGTCTTCAGATTTCTTCTGGGAGAAGAGATTTAGCATGCTTCAAAAAGCCAACACCCCCGGAGACCTTAGAAGAAACAGTCTGAATATGCTCCTTCCTTGTGACAAATAACAGTCATTTACGGCCTCTAAAAAGAGAAATGCAGGATGAGTGTCACTTGTGTTAGCATGATGCGATTCCCAGTTAATTTCTGGGTAGTTAAAGTCACCCATTAAGAGAATGTGCTGACGGCGACTTTTGACGTAATGTCTTTCAAGAAATTTCGCAGGGCAGAGTGATTATTTTCACTTAGGCTTCTGTATATTACTGCACAAAGAACGCGTTCTTTATTCATTAGCTGAAACTCAACAACAACTGACTCCACGGATGAGTCAGCACAAATTTGCGACAGTTCAGATGCTTTGAATTTATCACTAAGGAACATTTATCACTAAACACAAGATCAAAGAAAATTTCTTCGAAAACATAGAAAGAGAAGAAGGTGATATATATATATACATACATGCTTACTACTGACACCTCATATCCTTTCTTCCACTCATGCTTTGGCCCTACTAGACTGCATTTCATCAAAAGCACTTTAAAGCTTTATATCCTTATTCATATTGTAATGTATTTTGCTCTCTGACAATCTTACATTTTTCACTTGAGAAACCACCTCTGAGGGAACCATTACGGAAATAAAGTCGATTGGCCCATTTAATGCTATCCCTACCACCACAGTTATGAATGCTTTTACCGGTACCTAATTAATATTTATTGAAAATTTATCAACTAATACGTCTACTGTAATAATGTATCTACTTTCAGTATTAAAATACCGTAAACGTTACTGAGACACTTTTTGATTATCAATTTGGTGCAAAATCTGCTCGCAACGGCTTTTTTCAACGAATTGAAACTTGGCTAATGGTGACATCAATTGGAGATAATTCATTAGTTTCAAATGCTGTAGTTTCTTTAGCGCTCAGTCCTTATGATATATGATTAAAAGATAGTGATGATACTTGACGTTTAGGATGTGACTGAGCTCCTAGAACAAATTATTGATCTAATTAATATATGAAATGGACTTGCTACAAGTCTCTCTCGCGGAAGAAACAAGAGAAGGAAAAGAGCGAGAGCGGAATTGCATGATGTCGTTGGAGGGATAACATGCAGCAAATTTGAGGCTATTCAGTTACTTAGAGGGATAACATACAGTAAGTCTCAGTAAGTTAGGGGGAACATCTTGTCGTTTGAGGAATGACTCCAGTAGATTTGGGGTTATTCAGTAAATTGGAGGGATGTCATCTTGTCGCTGCAGGGCTAACATCAGTAAATGTGGGATTATTCAGTATTTCGCGTTTATAACATCGTGTCCTTAGAGGGACACATCAGTTATTTTAAGGTTACTTAGCTTCTCAGAGGGATAACAAATAACGCTAGAAAACAATCTCAAGCTAAAAAATATCCCTGTACCTTACAGCAAGTTATCCCTGTATGTAGCTGAATAGCCCTGAAATATCTGATGTTATCCCTCTATAACTATGACCAGAATAATGATGTAAAAACGTTTTACGATGTTACTTCCGCTCTACGTGCTTCACAGTGAGAGCTAAGGCTTCACAAAGAGAACTAAGGTATAGTCCATCAACTTGGGGTCTCTCCGAAGATACTTACCTTGAACCACTCTTCTTGATTGCAGAAAGAAGTACTCCGGTCTATTTCCTCCTAGCCTTTCTTCTCTCCCTCAACACCAATCTTCTTTTTCTTAAAAATTCTAAAACTAAAAGACATGATTCACCATGATATACTCAAATTTGTATACGATTCTCTCAATGATCTCTCGCCGTCTCACTTTCACAACTACTTTCAGCTTACTAGTAACACGGTTCACAGTGATGAAACTCGTCAGGTAGCTGGGGGTGACATTTTCCAAGCTATAAAGAGATACATTTTTATATGGTGTCAGGTCTATAAAGTATTTTGGCGCTAAACTTTGGAATGGCATACCGACTTTTATCAAAACGTCACTTTCGTTTAATATTTCCAAGTCAAAATTGAAAGATTTCCTTGTAAATGGTTATGGTCTTTAATTCCACATGTAATCGAGGCAAGATTCTTCAATTATCTCACTCTTTGGAGACATCTTATGGTCCTGTGTTCTTTCTTAAATAATTTTTTCGTTGTTTATTTTATTCCTAGGTGGAGGCGGGGGGCTCTCTCTCGATAAGTCTAACTATCAGAGAGCTCCTCCTTAGACAAATATACCTAAACACATACTTGCATGAATTTGGGATGTGGTCTTGTTGCTGGTTGGTCCCGAAACATATCCTCATTCTTTATTCTGTACAGTATTGTGCCCTTTTCTATACTTTCTTCTGTGTCTGGAGTGGATGTATTTTGTAGTTGTCTGTATTAGTTGATAGCCATGTATTTTTATTCATTGTTTTAGTTAATTTAGGTAAATCAAATTGTACATATTTGTATCATGTATTTAGATATATTTGTCAAGGAAGACTGAAAACTTAAACTGAAAACTTAAACTGAAAACTCTTGGTCTACGCAGCCGTCCAGGTTGAAAGCATATCGTTAAAAAGCTCTGCTCTAGCTGTATCAAAGTCTGAGCTACGTTCTTTTCTTAATTCAGTAAATTTTTTCGATTTACGATGAGATGGCCAAGGGTTAGCAGATTTTGGAAAATCTGGCTTTCTCAATAACGGGAGAAGCAACAGGCCGCTGCAACAACAAATAATGGGGACTTCATCACTGTAAACCTGTATTGATCATGACAAATCATCTCATGGGAGTATAAGATCACTCAAAAAATTCCAAAATATTTGAAAAGATATTACGCTTCTCTTCCTCTGTCGAAAGAATTTGCACTGAAAAATTTTTTTACTCAAAAAAATTTTTGGTCGTACCTTTAGGCAGGGCGCAATTTCGGCAATGCTAGACAGTTTTTCCCGAGAATTCTCAATGATGTGGATGTAATTGTCATTAATAGAAACTTTGACATGTTCTTTCTCATTTTAAGTCTTTCTTCATTCCAAGGGTAATGTCATTACCAGGCAATCCCCCTTTATAGAAATGCAAGGTTTCGTGAGGTTCCAAAAATCTTTATTTGAAGCCAACACATTGCTTATTACCTTCTTAACCCTATTACTGTAGGGTCACACGGTAGCTCACATTCCTGTAGGGGGGGGGGGGATTTTTTCCCCGCCGTGAATAATGCCTCTAATTCAATAAATGTTTGGATTATTACGAAGTTATTGATGAAATACGTCACATTTAGTTGAAATATTAGTACTATGTGGACTTTATCTCATTTTTAACCACATTTTTCGCATGTTTTCAATGACGTCATGATTCAGTCACACATGACAAAAATGGTCTTAACTCACGTAAAAACAGCTGGTGAGGCTAAATGTTTAGCTTATCTTAGTCCTCTTTCTATTAGCTTTCGAATGCTATGCCACACAACAGAATTAAACAAAAATTTATTTTTCCAAAAATTGGGTCACATGATTGATGACGTCATAGTTATGTCACGTGTCAAAAAAATTTTTCCTTCTAACCATAATAATGAGGACCGATGAATTTTAGTCACATACCTATGAGGATTTATCAATAAAAAATTGCCTTGTATATCAAAAATTTAAAAGTTTTGAGGGTGGGGAAAAATTCCCCCCTACAGGAATAGGGTTAAAATGGTTTTTAATTGCCTTCTTCCTCATTGAAACTCATTTATTTGGTAATTTTTTGTATTTTAAACTTGATTTCACTTTCCTGGAAGGATTTATCTTAGTTTCCTATGATGAAGCCTTCATCGGGTATAAATTCCTTTCCTCAGATTTCGATTCATAAATGGGAAATGGAGCAGCCTTCCCTCAAAGTATCCTAGCTTTCAATGTTGCATTTTTGTTTTAAGTCATTAATAATGCCGGGTAGGGGGCTTGAAGACATTTAGAGGGGCCGCCAAAAATTTTGGGCAGTGTAAGGGGGCCGCTAGAAACCTTAAGTCTGACAAGAGGGGTCATGAAAACTACAAGCTTTTCTGAGCTATCTGAAACGAAGACTTCTTCCTTCTATGATCTTTGTAAAGCCTTGCATTTCTCCTCACAGTAACATTAATGAATATTTTCATGAATCTTTTGAGAATCACTTTTTTCTCTTGAGAGAATTTCTATGTTCCTTTGCGTACTATTGCCGCTTGATGTTGGCAATATTGACTATATTTAAGTTTTTATTTGACTATTCCTTTGTTACATGGACTAGAATGTATCACAAAGCATCAATAAGCAAAAATCCGTGGTATAATGTCTATTCAAGTTCATTATTTATATCATACAGTATATTCATTATTTATATACAACAGTTTGTCATTGTTTAATTTAAACCCCTAATTGCAAATGCAAATACTCTGAAATGCCTACAATGTATTGTAGTTAAGAAAACCAATTTTGGTCATTAAAATTTTTCTAATACATTTTTATTATTTATATGACGTCATAAACATTGAGCTAAACCCTTCATTTATGCAGGAAGTCTTCCGTGAAAATACAACTCGCTTAAGTTTAAAATTGCTGACGTCATCGAAAATGAATAAAACTATATATCATCTGAAAGCTCTCGTCAAGATTTATCGAATAGTAGTTTTTTCAATGATCTGTGATCATTCTGGAAAAAATAAGAGTCCCTCCTTTTCTGATATTGCTGACCACGTGTTGAGAAGATGTTGGTCACGTGATCAGTATCTACCATTTTGAAAAATTTTCTTAATTTTCAATTAGTATATTGAATTTGAGGAAAATTCACAAAGTTTCAGGTCTGTATCTTTCGAACTGACTACACTGCATCAAATAATCTGTGCCGCGGGCACTTTGTGCCCCCCCCCCCCCCCGGTAGTAATAGGGTTAACTCGGACGCGATCTTACCCGTTACTGATAGATCTCACCCTGGGTTGAATAAATTCGTTATTATTTCGCAAATTGTAGCGAGTTGTACTTTCACGGAAGACTTCCTGCATAAATGAAGGGTTTAGCTCATTTTTAGTTTTGTACATCTCAGTCATAAGTATTTGCAAGTTCTTCGTATGAATAGTAACTTCACAATCCTTTGTCATAGCTCACTAAAAGTAGATTCGGTGTCCTTGGAAGTAATTCTCAAAGCCCTTTCTTGTATTTTGTTGATTTTTTGGTTAAGCTGCCTACTGTGAAACATCCAGATTAAAGGACAGTATTGAAATTGACTGGTAATAATTGCCTTCATCAAATATCTTAGTTTGTTCTGATTCATATACGGGGATATGCGAGCAAGTGCATAAAGTTTATTGCTGGCTTTTTGGCAAAGACTCGGACGCGATCTTACCCGTTACTGATAGATCTCACCCTGGGTTGAATAAATTCGTTATTATTTCGCAAATTGTAGCGAGTTGTACTTTCACGGAAGACTTCCTGCATAAATGAAGGGTTTAGCTCATTTTTAGTTTTGTACATCTCAGTCATAAGTATTTGCAAGTTCTTCGTATGAATAGTAACTTCACAATCCTTTGTCATAGCTCACTAAAAGTAGATTCGGTGTCCTTGGAAGTAATTCTCAAAGCCCTTTCTTGTATTTTGTTGACTTTTTGGTTAAGCTGCCTACTGTGAAACATCCAGATTAAAGGACAGTATTGAAATTGACTGGTAATAATTGCCTTCATCAAATATCTTAGTTTGTTCTGATTCATATACGGGGATATGCGAGCAAGTGCATAAAGTTTATTGCTGGCTTTTTGGCAAAGACTCGAGACGTGACGTTCAAAGGAGAGTTTGCTATCTATATGAACTCCGAGCAATTTCTCCTCGGAACTATTAACGACATCAGTATTTCCAATCTTAACAGTAACTGGATCGTTACATCTCTGCCCAAGAACCAGAAGATGGCATTTATTTGCGTTTAATTTCATAAAGTTGTCTGCGAACCATTGTAAGGCTACGTTACAGTCATTTTCAAGCTTATGAGTTATGTTATCTAGGTTCTTATCGCAAGAATAGATAGTAGTATCATCTGCATAATTGCAGATATCTGAGTTTTGTATAAAAAGTAGAAGATCATTAATGTATATGTTAAACAACAGAGGACCTAAAACTGACCCCTGTGGAACGCCACGTGTTAGGCCTTTCCACGAACTGAAGAAACCATTTACCTTAACTCGCTGTTGTCTGTTTGTGAGGTAATCGTTAATGAAGTTTTAATGTTTCTTCAGAAAAACCATAAGCATGCAATTTTGCAATCAGGAGATTATGTCTAATACAATCAAACGCCTTGGAGAGATCCAACAGCTACGGCCTCTGCCTTACCACCCTCATCAAGGCTAATTTTGAATGTTTATAAGAGCCTTGCGAGAGCATGTTGTGCACTGTAGCCTTTTCGAAAACCAGAGAGAAGTGAGGATAAGAAAGATGCAATATAAGTAACTATCTGTTTATCCATTATTCTTTCAAACAACTTAGAGACCGTTGGCAGAGCGCTAATTGGCCTAAAGTAAGTCCTGATATTGGTTGGTCCACTCTTGGGAAGAGATGTGACATCCGCAGACTTTAGCTCATCGGGAAAGGTTGAATCTTCAATGCAATCATTAAAGATTTGTGTCAAAGGCTCTGTACATCAGAATTAGATTTGAGGATTTTGGGAGGGATGGATACGAGATAAACTTAGTTTATCTCAGATAAATCCAGTTTATCTGATGCTGCAACAGATCAACGCTTGATTAGGCATTTTCCAAAAGATTATCATCCAACTCTTCTGGCTGCGACTCCGACTCCGCCATTTTTACAGCATTTCTGACCACACTCTCAGATCATAAACTGGGTTTATCTGTTGATAAACTGGCTTTATCTGCTGAAAGTGGGTTTATCTGCTGTTAATGTGAACTGATCGGAGATAAATTGGATTTATCTGAGATAAACTGGGTTTATCTGAGATAAACTGGGTTTATCTGAGATAAACTGGGTTTATCAACAGATAACCAAGGTTTATCTAAGATCCTGGGTTGATCTGCATGAGCAGTGACTTTTCAGGAGAAATGGGTTTATCTGGTGATAAAGTAGGTTTATCACACAAAAACTACAATCTTGAACAAAATATTTGGAGCAAAGTGATATCATTACTGACTATTTCAGTTCTTCTCGTCTTCATATTTCCATCAACCCTTTTTGCCTCCAAAACAATGTTGGATGGCATCTTGAAGCTGAACAACGTCCAAGCAACATTGTGTCGGGGGTAAAAGAGGGTGGTTCATTAGAATTGTAAAATTTTACGTTGTTCCAATATATTTTGTCAAGGATTGTCTTTACGGGGAAATTTACAGGGTTGGTTAAAGAAAGAGGCAAAGGTGAAAAATAATTCAAATCTTTACGATTAAGATGGCATCAGTGAAAAATGTGATGTCTGGACACTTTTAGCAGGATACGGGCCTATGATCAAATTGGCAAGGAATTCACTACTGACAATGGAGCGATGAAACAGCCAGAACTTCACAAACATTCTCAGAGAAACCTATCATAGACCTACGACAGAGAAATAAATCCAGGCCATTCATACATCATTTAAATAAACAAACTGATATTGAGAACGCTTGGAAATAGCGTGTTTTGGGATAAAAAAAACTCTATAGTAACAAACATGGTAGCTTCTCACGAAAATGGCGAAGTCTTAGGATAGTGGAAATTTTAGTTTGCCATCATGATTGCCTCATCTATACACTGGTGGACTTTGGCAAGGGTAACTACACAGGTAACCACAAGGGTAACCATGAGTTAATGCTATTTTTTCATTGAATGAGCACGGGTAACCACGGGTAACCAAATATTTTTTGAAAGATATAATCAATATCTTAATGTAATGGTTACCCGTGGTTACCGTTGAGAATACATTATGACTTTGGTTACCCTTATGGTTACCTTTGCGGGCTTTGCGGTTACCAATGATCGAAACATATTATGGCACTGTAACTGCTCCGTTTGGATTCCACTGGTTTTTAGAAGGAGCATAAGATCATGTATTCCACATTCAGTTATTGCTGCAGACTTAGACTGCGTTCACACGATACCGGCACATTTTGAAAACGGTGAAAAATGTGACGGATAGGCCTCCCGTTCACACGGAAACGGCACATTTTTGCCGGCAGATTTCGAAAACGGTAGATCTTGAAAACGGAACTCTAACCGGCACATTTTGGAAACAGCATCGTGTGAGCACTGAAAAATGATCAAAAAGAACATTTTTCAATGCTTTTGGAACGAGACTGATCGATTCTTAGAGTGTAGGTACATTTCTTTGGCATCAAAGTCTTGCAACGAGTTTTTTACCGACAAATTTCCTACCGTTTTCAAATTGTTCCGGTATCGTGTGAACGCTAGCTCAAATTTTGCTACCGTCACATTTTTCACCGTTTTCAAAATGTGCCGGCATCGTGTGAACGCAGTCTTGATCAAATTCTGTAATCATTATTTTGTGCTATTTTGGTGTATCGATGGAGGTTTGTAACAATGTTCTGTCTCGACATATTATGTGTAGATGATACCTGCATTTTTCATTGTAAAAGGAACCAAATTAGACTTTATACAAATTTGCACTGTTCACAGGCAAAGTCTAATGAATCAATGTTTATGTTTTTGAGAGGCAATCTTGAACAAAATATTTGGAACAAAGTGTGCTGACTATTTCAGTTCTTCTCATCTTCCACCACCCCCTGCTGCCCCAAAACAATGTTGGTTGGCATCTTGAAGCTGAACAACGTCCAAGAAACATTGTATCGGGGGTAGAAAGGGTTAGTCCATTAGAATAGTAAAATTTTACGTTGTTCCAATATATTTTGTCCGGGATTGTATGTTTCATTTTAGATAAACTGGGTTCATCCGGTGATAAACCGGGTTTATCTAATTGTTGTGATCTTTGCGTGCCATGGACGGCACCTGTTGGTAATGAGAAGAGGGTAGCTTTCTGAAAACCGGGCGGTAGACCCCCATCCATCCACAAGTCATGTACACCCGGGGGCCGAGTATTTACTTGAAATTTTACATCAAGAGTTCCAGGTTATGACATTCTGCTGACTTAAAACTCATTGCTTCTCGAGGAAAACATCAAAACATCGGACTTCAACCTCAACAAACAGCAGTTTCACAATATGTGAAAACTCCAACCAACATCTTTGAAAAAATGGGGGGTTTAGCCCCTGCTAGCGCTGCGAGGCCCCTGTATGTTCTGGCTGGTCTGTCGGGTCTTCTGGTCGGAATTCTGGTGGGTTCTCCTTCTCCTGTCACAGTTGAATCAGCGGTATCTGTGTTGCGAGTGTGCGCAATAAACACAGACGTGCTCACTGAAGCAGAAATTGTAGTATGTTGTGGAGAGAGGCCTTGTGACCAAACGAATGCAAAGGGCTGCTTATTGCACTTAAAAACATCATATATTTGAAGAAAGGATTGATTCAAACTGGCTACTTACAGGGTTCAACGCATCATGTAATCAAGAAGCTTATTTGCTGCTCAGTTCATCAATTCCAAGCCATTATACACAGCACATTGGCTCTGCCTATGTCATGTTTATGTCAATCAGCGGAGGCTAGGCCCAGATTGGAGAACACAGGCTGTCAATTAATCTGTCGTATTTTACTGCCGCGTAGCTCCATATTTACTTCTTTTTCCATGGAAATTTCACAGCGTATATAGTACGAAACTGTTACCTTGACAAGGATGGAGAATGAGGCAGGTGCAGCTTTTAGCCCAGCAAAAAACGCAAACGGAAATGCGGAGCAAGACACTCGTCCATCTTACAGCATCCCAGGAATTCTTCATTTCATTCAACATGAGTGGACCAGATTCGAGATGGAAAGAGCGCATTGGGAGGTGGAAAGGGCTGAGCTTCAGGTATCATTTAACTACAAATTGATACTTCCTAAACGCGGTTTCTTTGGAATTTACGTGCGGAGGAGAGCTTATCGATGACATATCTTTGACCAGCGAACAGCCGTCACACAATTTAATATGTAAAGGTATGGGCCTAATTTAATCGTAAGCTGCCCAGCCCAATCAGAGGTTGCTCGTTTCACGGCCAAGAGTATGACAGGAATTTAACGAAGCCTTTTTCGAAGCCTGATGATAGCAACAACCTTTCATGGGCTCAATTTAACATGACAGAGTCTCCTTGCCAACTCTGCTGAATAACTGTTTGAGCTCAGCTTTTGAATTTCATAAGGCAGTCAGGCAGACTACCTACTAGGCTAGGGGTCATACCTCCAGTCTCCAGACACATTCAGTCCATGGACAACATGCGAAAACCCTTGTTTTCATCAATAAGGCCATAAATCCATCCACTTTCCTTCATAAATTTTAGAAATTAGTGTATTGGCAAGGAAAACAAAGTTTAATGAGAATAGATGAATCTTTGTTGAGACAAATAAGGATAATTACTGATTAAAGAGACTAGGCCAGTTATATGGTTATTATTGTTATTATTGACATGACAAAGCAATTCTGTGTTCCATCAGCTGAATGCCAAGTTTCCAGAAGGCCAAGGCTAAATTTGTATCCATGTAGAGACATCAAACTACCAAAAATGCATTTTTACAAATCCTAGAATTTTTCATCACAAATCTCATCAGGCAAAACTGATCATCCTCTTCAAAATCATCCTGTCAAAAAGTGGAAACTTGATTAGCCAAGAATCTTTTCCATTGCCAGCATCCATCAAAATTTAGAGACTTTGAATTGTTGGTGTTAAATCAAGGCAAAATGTTCCATTGAGACTTTCTGTATGTTTCAGTTAAACTGCCATGATCCTTCGTTCCCAAGTTCACTTGAGAGCTCCAATGATTCCGCCTCATATTCAGGATTCAAGGGGTTTAAAGTTCAAACTGTTAGTGACACGCCCCATCAACATGTGGAAAGCAATTCAGGCTAATTTTTCATGGGATGATTTACTTTGTCAATGTTGGCTTAATTATTTAGAGATGAGCTTATTTGAATCATGGTGATTGGCAAAGCATTGCAATAAGATAACAATAGTTTTATTTCATTGAAAATATTCTGACAAAATGTGCTTATCAAGATTGCAGTGAATTTATAACATTGCTGAAAACTGGAGGTCATAATTGCCAAGTGGAAAAAGGCAACAAAACAAAACAATAGTCAAGTCGTCTGTGTAAGAAAATTTTGATTGCAGGGGTAAATTTTGTAAGGCGGTTTTGGTCAGTTTACATTTTGCACCACAGCCAATGATCATGCTCAGTTCTTAACCATGTGATCAAGAACTTCAAGTGTCAGGGAGTCATAGCAATGGAGAAACCACAGAAAAAGTACACTTTGATTTTTGCTTGCTGTGAAAAAGAACCTTTAGACATTTACTCTGTGTTTTCAGATAAATTTCCTAACCCGGCTTGCTTGTCCACTGGTCTACTACACATGGGTTGTTAAAGGAGCTTGAATGGATGTTCCATTTCAGCTTTGGAGTTGTGATGTATATACATTTTGAAAGAATGAATGCTGTCTGAATGAATGAATATCCATTCCAGTCAACAGCTGTTTTCATTTTCCATTTATTTTAATACTTGTTTGCAGGTTTAGTGACCAGAACCTCGTCAGTGTGATGCCCATTACGGGTTTTACTGATTAATGCGATAGATGTAATGTAATGTCTGAAAATAGGTAGGGATAGTACATTGGCCATGAATTACAAACCATTAAGCCAACACAAACTTTGTACCATGTTTGTCATGCTGTGCACCATAATAATTAGCAGGAAATGGTTGGGCCTACCAGAGTTGCAAAAAGTATCGAAACCTGCATAAAATGGGTAAGTTTGGAGTAAAATAAGTGGGGTGACAAACTCAAAGTTTTACCAAAATCTTTGTTCACAGTTTTCCCCTAGCTAGAACCACTCAAACTAACCCACCTTGACATTGTGAATTTTAATTCATCTACTGTTTTTCTGCAATCAACACTACCCATTTTGCCCTAGCCTACCCATTTTAGCCCACAAACCCAGTCTACCATGCATTCAAGTTTGGGAGACATTGATATCCCCTTCATTCTGTTAGCAAACAACTTTGATAGGAATTGCAGTGAAGGCACATACTGTAAGATGTGCAGAAATTCATTGCAATGATGTGGAGGCAATCATAGGTAGGTACAGTCCAGGTAGGTACAGTAGGTAGGTATTATGTTTAACGAGGCTAGCCTGCGAAAGTCTGAGAGACTTATTTCCAGCAGGGGCCACCCATCAGTCCACCGCAGCTACCCGCTGCAGCTACCAGATTTCCCTCATATGGCTCTGGTTGACCCGGGCTAGAGTTACGGATAACGACCAAACTGTCCAGCGCGGGATTTGAACCTACGGCCGTTCTGACCTTTGGTTTACGAGTCAGATGCCTTAACCACTCGGCCACACGCTCACTTAATTATGTCAAATCATGTCAAATTATTGAATCAAAGGTTTTTGTTTTAAAGGTGTGGTGAGCTGTAAAGAATCTTATGTGTAATATGTATGACACTTTTGAGCCTTATAGTTCAATTCTTGGTACTACCATTGTCTTTACTTTATCATACATTCCTTTTTTTCTGTTACCTTACTCTTCCTTCTGCATGATTATCTATTATTTTGTTTGAAGGGAATCATGGTTAAGTTGGTCTTGTGCCACAATCTATTTTTGTTGGGTTTTAACAAAGCGTGGCCTATGCCATTGGTGTACCTTTTGGCGTAGGATTGGCCTACTTTTTGGCATAGCAATGGTGTACGTTTGGCATAGCAATGGCTTAGAAAAGAAAAGTTTGGCGAAGGCTTGGTGTGCCGCAGATGTAGCAAATGGAAACCCCCAAAATACCCTATTCAGTTTAGTTTACATTTGGCCTATGTGAAGCTTTGTCCCCATTCACAGTACATTACCTACACCATTGGCACGCCAAAAGGTAGGCCAGTCCTATGCCAATGGCCTAGGTACGCCAATGGCCTAGGCCACGTTTTGTTGAAACCCACCACTTTTGTTCGTCCAATGACATGGCATTTGAAACTGTGGTCCAACCAGATGACATACTGTATGATGTATTCGGTTTTCAGCCTGTGTCCCTTCCAATAAAAATTCATGGCATGGCCTTGGCAAAAGTGCCACCAAAGTTCCTTGGTAGCCATGTCTGCCTAATGATAAGGCAACCAAGGCCTGCCAAGGACCGCCTTGGCAAAATTGAATGCAATCTTTACAATAGAATGTTGGCAAATTTGCCAAGAATAATGGCAAATGACCAAATCTAAATCAAAGAGTTTCATTTCTATTGTTACCATTCTGCCACCACCTTTGGCAAACTTCCTCAGCCATTTGCTGTATTCATGGGCACCATGACAATAACTGTAATTTGAACAGTCCTTCCCTAGAGAGAGTATTAAAGTACTTTTGAGGGCTAATTGATTTACGCTGCAAACAGTGAATAGACTTGAAATCCAGTGAACCAGAGTCTAATTTGAGGTTGTTGATTGGAAGATAGCTTTGTACAGGCTAGATGTAAAGTACAGGTTTTATTTAGCTCTTCAAATAGCAAGGATTGCTATTCCAGCCAATTAAATTGAACCCTGTAAACAATAGAACAAACATTGTCAGCCTCAACGGGACAGTGATTGCATCATAGCCAATAGCACTGGCAAATGAATAGCAAAGTTGGCTTTGCGTGTAGTACGTCGTAGTATATTGTAGATCAATTAATTCTTTATAAAATACGACTTTGTACATGAGAAATAATACCCAATATCACAACGTTTCGAGTATTACTCTTCATCAGGTGTGAAAGTAGTTGAAGGAGCAATCGTAGAACGATAGATTAGAATAGCAAATTCGAATAATATAAGAAGGTTTAAGAGAACGCCAATAGGATCTGACGTCAAGTGAGAAATGGAATGCGCCGTGATACGCATGTAGACTGATTGCATATTCGTAGTAATCGCTATTGATAGACTGATGGACGCTCAAACTACGACTTATGTCCTTAGGCTTCTAGAAACGGATATGGCCTAAATCACCTGCAGTTTTTTCTCAAAACCACTCACCCTAAAACGCCGAAAAAAGCGGTCTTCATGGCGTGCTACATTGCAACACAAGCTATCAGTACTAAGATGGATGTTTCTTCGAGCTATTTAAGCAAAAACCTCCTACCTCCAAGTGGTATTTTGCTTGTTTGGGGACGCAAAAGATCTCCTAAATTCGTTCGGTACTTCGAGATTTTGATCGTTGCGGCCGCTCAATCGAACGCGCTATTGTTTGCCTTGGGCGGGAAGTTTAAATTGAAGAAAAATCAGCCAATCAGATCACATTATTCTAAATATTCCATTCTGATTGGTCCAGGAACGGATTTGTTCCTGGAGAGAGATTTTGTCCGGTTTGAGAGCTCTGGGGAAATAAGGCCCTCACTGAAGCGACAACAACAACATAAATTCAATTCAATAAAGATGAGCGTAAGTTGAGGGCCCATATGGAGTGAGACTAATACGCATGTAGACTTATGCCTTTTCGTCCCTTGTTTCCCTGCGTTCTTTGATTTGCTGATATCACTTGGTCAATAAGGACTCATAATATTACGCTTATATAATGGGCCCACTTTTTCAAAATGGCCTAAACAGGCGGGAGTTATCGTACACTCAACAAAATCGATTCAAAATCTGGTTTAAAGAGCTCGAACATTGAAAAGCGAAGTTTTAGTACGAAGAATGATGTTGTGTTGACCTACAAAGCGCAAAATGCATACGTTTCAGGCAGTAATTTTCCTCTGTAGAAGCAAAATAGATCCATCGAAGCTGCGAGAACTCCAGGCTTCATCAACCGTTCTTTAAGAGCAACAGCAACAGCATTCTGAATCGAGGCCCCTGATTGGTTGAAAACTGAATTCTAGCGATTTGATTGGTGAATACGGAACCACCCTACGCGGGCCTAAAGTGGGCCCACTTTTTAAGAGTAATGTTATTAGTCCCTCTTGACCAAGCAAAGCAGGGACACAAGGGACGAAAAGGCAGGATCAAAAAATAAAAAATATAAAATATGAAATGAATAAATGAATAAAGAAAAATAAATAAATAGATAGATAAGATTGCAGAGGAGGAAGATCTTGTTACATTATTGAGGAAGGTACGAAAACTGCTTGTTAAGTCCTGCAGGGACAAGTGTTCCAAGCTTAAATATAATGCATTTTTCTAGAGTTTTTCGCTTGATGGAATCCGAGGATGCAAAAGAAAGTCCAGTAATTTTCATAGCATTGATGCTGTGGCCAGGAGAATTGAAATGTTGAGAAATAGTAGAGTCAGGGTCGTCCTTGTGAGCATCTGGAAGGTGTACTTTCTTCTCCACGTTGCGGAGATAATAGAAAATAGAAAATAGCACTGGCAGTCTGTAAACCACCGAATTACGAAACGGCGGAATGAAATGAGGAAACTAGGGTATAGAAAAGTTGTAGAGGATCCCTGGTGCTTTCGGCACGGCATTAAGTAGCCCCTGTCCCCATATCAGTAAGAGAAGCGTTATTTCGCTCATCTATGCATGCATTGATATGATTTTGATACTATCCACTCTTGAATTTGTGATAAAAAACTATTTAGTGCAGTTTGGTGTATTGAAAAGAAGGGTATCTAGCCTCAAGTGGGGAATAAAGCCTCCGTTTGTGAAGAAGCTGAATAATTTGACAATCTGCAAATCAGTTTTGGTGAGGACTAATTTTCATTGATTTTTGGGAGCAGGCTAAGAGTTTAAGTCAGAAGAACTTGACCTCTTAGGTGTTACCCAGGGTGTTACCAAATCTTTGGTTTTCCATTGAGAAAAGAGGCAACTTGTTCGTTGGTCGTTTACGTATATTCAATAGGAGCCTACGAAATAGATATCTTATACTGTAGGGGCAAAAAGTTTCGCGGGCAGAAAGTTTCGCGAGAAGAAAAAATCGCGAAATTTAGGGCATAAAATTTCGCGAATGATGTTTTTCCCGCAAATTTTGCGACGAAAACTTTCGCGATCTAGGAAAAAGATGTATTTTTGCGTGAAAAAACTTTCGCGACTGAAGAAAAGTGAGGGGAAAAACGCAATTTTCTGTTCATTTTCAGTGCTACTCACTCTCACAGTGACAATTTACAAGGTTTCAAAGCCCAAGAGACCAAAGATCTGGGTTATTAAGGAACAGCAACGCAAAAACTTGAAGAAACGAAAAAAATTGGATAGAAAAAACTTTCGCGAGTCAAGAGTTTTCTGTAATTTCGTGAGCAAAAACTTTCGCGAATTTTGAATTTAGATTATGCCTTGGCAGAAACTTTTGCAAAAAATGCCAAAAAACGCGAATTCGCGAAACTTTCTGCCCGCGAAACTTTCTGCCCCTAAAGTACTCTTGTATGACCCCATCATCTTATTCCGGTGTTTCGCCATGTTGTCCCGTCATTTCACTATTCCGTGCTTTATAGACTGCCAATTTATAGATTTGCCTAAAAGCTTTGCCTATGCCACTTTATAGATTTGCCTAAAAGCCAATATATTGATTTCTCATGCACTTCGATTCAATAAACGAATTCATCGGTAACACAGATCAAAAGTCCAAAAAGATTTTGCAACCCCTTTGCGAGTAAAACCAGACTATCATGCATCTCATTGACTCTTGTAGCTTGATACAATGTGTCTTTGCGAATCATTGGAGATTTGCCAATTTTTGTTTCTCTGTAATTAGCGTAGACGTCAAAATCTGCTCACCCCCCTTTCCATGGTAACATTTGTGAAGATAACTATTAAACAGTGTAGCTTTCACTTCTAATTGGCGAAGATATTTGCCAACAACTTATTGAAAGGGCACTTAGCCATAAACTTACTACAAGCATGGAAACGTCCCCATGGAATCATACCCCCTGAGACAGTTTCATAGTTGCAAGAAAGTTCGTATCACCATCAATTTGCATTACATTTACAGAAGACTGATTCAAATTGATGAACGTGAACTGCCATACTACTGTAGTCTTTGTTTTGCTTTGCACCTAATCAGCTCTATGGCAGTGCCATCTTCATATAAAGCCTGGTTTCCGTATGATCACAAGGATTGTACAAATGTGTGACCAACAATCGTCACTGATTCCTGTATCATAGGGTTTCCATCTATCACAACGTTCACACTTTTTGAAACTATGATTGCAAAACATAATCATATTTATTGATGCTGCAGCTCTTTAAAGAGAGGCTTCAATTGCTAAAATTCATGCTGGCTCAGTTTCAATTAAAACTATTGATGCAAGGATCAGCCACAGAAACTTAGAATCTCAAACTTATAGATTGCTGAAAATACAACAATAGATGATTGTACTAAAGGTTGTGGTAGGGATCTTTTACCCAGAGGCATGGCATCCAAATTATAATTAAATGATTCTATAGGAATTCAGTTAAAGAAAGTTCCTTGCTGCCATCTTTAGCACAATCATCTACAGTATAGCCACTCAACTGAGCATAAAATTGTTTGTTCAGCAGTTGCTGACCACAAAGTTGTGTGATCCCTTTGTTTCACCAACGGTCATTTCATTCAAATCAGGCTTAACCCTATTAGTACTGGGCGATTTTTTACTAACTTTGTACTGGGGGGGGGGCGTTTTTCGCCCCCCCCCCTCTTTTTCTCCGAAACTACAAGAGATATAACAATAAGACTTACTCCTATTGTTCTTTAGACAATTGGCTATTGAAATATAACAATGACAATTAAATAGTCAAGTGTTTCATTGCTAGGTAACCAAAAGGAAAATTGGCAATTTTTTACCTTCTTAGCAAAAAAAATTCTATTTAATTTATTTCTCATCCAATTTCCTCCAAGTTTGTCTCAAATTGTAGGCAACATGTTGCAGATTTAAAATACATACTTATGAGATATTTCCAGTTTCTATTTTTAGCACAATTAGCTTTTAATTAGCTTTTTGTTCCATGTACAGATTTTCTTTGCAGTTATTTCCAAGTCTCGTCCTTTTATCTAGTAAATATTGACTCAGAAGTAACAAAATAAACAAGTTGAAGCAAAAAAGACAACAATTTTTCATTTCTTACATTTATTCATTAGAGCAATGACGTCATAAATGTCAATGACATCATAGATATTAAATAATGCTGATGTCAGCAAAAATGAAAAGTATATATATCAAATTAAAGTACTCATCAAAAGCAATCGAATGATGCATGTTTGAGATCAATCGGACAAACGAGGCAGAATCTATGGTGGTTTTAATAATTTTTTTGTTGACTGCTCTCCAAATATGGTATTACTGTGGTCACGTGATCAGAGTTAGAACAATGAAATGTCAAAAATTTAATTGCCAATTAAATTTGACTAAAATTCACAAAGTTTGGTGGTTAAATTACATGCCGTTTTAGTGCAATGTAGAAAAGTGTGGTAGGGGGGGGTGAAAAACGCCCCCCCCCCAGTACTAATAGGGTTAAGGAACTGGCTTACTAAGTCTTGCTTTGGATTATTTCAGTGTACAGAAACCATTTAACAATTCAAGCTTGCACAACAGTAAAGTATTCTGCAGAATTTCCAGTCAAGTTTGAGCATACATAATCATGCACTGTGTGTCAGAAGGAATCATTGAAGGCTGGAAAGATGTAGGACCTGTGGAAATTCTGTTGGTGAAAGTGCAGCATTCTTTTTTGAAACTGCTTATTCTTTATCCTGCTTTGCTATTCCATTGTATTATTGCTTTTGCATTTTCAGGCACGTATTGCATTCCTGCAAGGTGAAAGAAGAGCACAAGAAAATTTGAAAAGAGACCTTGTAAGAAGGATAAAAATGTTAGAATATGCACTTCGCCAAGAAAGGTTGGTGAATTTCAGCAGTATATCCTCATCTTCAGCAGTATAAAATCACCAGTTGTTGAGCTACAGTATTCTAGGAAAATGGCTGGATAGAGCAAAATATTTAATTGTATTATTGTAGAAATATGAACATTTTGTGAATGTCCATTGTGAATATTGACACAATTTACATGTAACAAGCCCAATTTGCCACACAATTTTCAGCTCACACACTTAGCTATTCAAAGATGATCTCAGAAATAAAAGAGACTTCACAGATATTACACTTTGATGATGTTGGCAAATGTTGAAAAATTACATCTCATTTTACTGCAAAATATTGAAATCATGATCAACTGAGTAATACATTTATGAACTTCAGGCAACATACAAACCATTTTGGACATTCCGAGTTTTCTTGTCCACCAGGCTCCAATTATTGTACTATTTGTGGTCATGTGATCAAACCTAAAACAACCAATATTGAAATTATACAGTAGTTGGCAGCAAAAATAAGCATTCTCGAAAACGTTGTTTGGCTGTTAGAATTTTTTGTCACTTAAAGTGAATCGACGCGGTTAAAGCTGGCCAGGGTCAGGTCAAAGATATAATCTATTGTACTTGACAATTTTATCACATCCAGTTTCATTGTGTGGCTAAAGAAACAATGGATTTGTGGGCATTTCTCTAGCCTATTTATAGCAGCTACGAGATATAGCTATGTATGCCTATTCTCTTTAACATGCAATATTGCAGAGTTTGGTATCAGGTGAAAGACATCATCCTTGTTAAGTACAGTTTTGTATCTGCTTTTCATCAAATCTTAGTTCCTTACAAAATTTGGAATTAAATGTTTTTACAGACAGAAGTATCATAAGCTGCGATATGGAACAGATATGAAGTTTCCTGACATAACTGATGATGTTGTGGAGGAGGAACATGAAGTGCACAGTTCAAATGAGAACCTCAATAAATCTAATAACTTTGATTACAGACAGGGGAGACAAATCCTGAGGCAGTACGTATGACTTTGACAATACCCCCTCCCCTGCTTATCAATTTTTAAAAAAATCTACCTAACTGAATCCCAAAAAATTCACCTTTCCAAGAAAAGAGCAATTAATCATACAAGAGAAGGCTGTAACAGAAAACAATTCCAGAAAACAATTGTTGAAAGAAGTTTACTGCAAAAGAAGCAGCATGATTTAAAGTGGCACTGATTTTCTGCAGGCTTTTTCTTCTGAATCAATTTTTTCATTGGTCTTTATCTTTATCATTTCACATCGTAATGTTGGGTAAATCTTTGTTTTAAGATTGAATCAAATGGAAAGTATCACAAAGATTTTCTGTATCTTAGTGAATCTTGATTACTGATATGACAGGAGTCATATCTGATCTTTCAAGGATTGAGTTGTGAATAACATCAAAAATGTTTCTGACAGTCAGCTGAGATTTCACTTCAGAGATTTTGCAAAATCGCATCAGCAGCCTTGAAATGATAAAGACATTCCTTAGTATTACTGTGAAACATCACATATGTCAATTTGGAAGTGATTATTCACAGGAGATGCATACAGTAAAAACCCGTGTATAAGAACCGTGTATAAGAATTTTGCAACTCAGCCTGATTAGGTTCTTATGTATTGAGTATTTAGTAGGATATAAGGCTGTCCTTGTTCGGGATACTATCAGTGAAAGTCTTTCAGGTTTTCCCCAGAAGAGCCAGACGCCGATCGAAGCGCTTTGGAGTCTGCGCAGTATCGATCTCAGGGTCATCGCCCCAACCTGGTTCCAAGGGCCAGCTTCCTACGTCAGTACTGACCCTGGTACCGGTCAGGTCCAATTCGCTATTTGATTGGCTATTCGATAACAAAAGGCTCGCTAATTATTCCAAAGAGTTATTGCTTGGCTTTGGCGAGAAATTGGTCAACTTTGGATCGCTGTCACGGGAAAACAGGACAAAGGATTGAAAAAAGGATTGTTGGTATACTTAAATGTCATGTATGTGCCCCAGTTGACGGAGTTTGAGCCCTATCCGTCAGCACATGCGGGAGAAATTAGCTATATTTGGTCATTTTGGGGACCATTCCTATTGATTCCCATTCAAAAATGGTCCTATTTCAAATGGTTATTGAGAAAAATATGCTTTATGTGTAGGGCTGATGAGGAGTTGAAAAGGGGTAATGGACCATGGAGATTTCGAATTTTGGGTTTTCGAGAAAGTTTAGGGTCATTATGACGTCATAAATGGGGGTCAAAGAAAAAAAAAGTTTTTTTTCGACCTGAGGTTACGTTTGGAGTTGATGCTCGATGGTTGCTCAACCGATTTGAAAACGGAAAAAAGATTTCAAGAGACCGATTGTCTGGGAGTCGTTTGCCACCATTTGGGGTACGATACTGCCCCTGGGGGCTTTGTGAGGGGGGGGGGCTCAAAAATGGGGTAAAATTTTTGCCGGCGCCTTTTTGCGCGCTAACTCCATTTTGCGCCGGGCAAACTTCTTCGGGATGTCAAAAATCGACGTAAAGCCATATTCTTTACCCATAATTGCTTTAATTTCCCATTTATTTCCAAAATTCGAAGAATAACGAGCCATTCTTTTTCGGAAGCTGTGGTGAAAGTTCCTCAATTTTCCGACTTAGGCCCATTTTCACTCCAAAGAAATCGTGCTCGTTTTCCTATTAAATGCACTTGCTAACCTTGGATTATTGTCTAAATACCTTAAAAAGGGTTAAATAAAGGTCCTCAAAGAATTATTTTTTAGTTTCTCGCATTATATACTGCTGCATCGGTGGAAGAAGATCAGTCATTTTTCGTCTCCTTTTCATACTTCCTCCATTTTTGTTTGGACTTACTACATAGTATGTTATGCATCAAAATCTATTGGCATATGTTTCATGCTGTTCAACTCATTTTGACTATAGATATTATAAGAGAGTTTGTAATGAGTCTGCAAGTGATAATTTATGCAAAACAAAATGGCGCCCAAATGGCCACTTTTGCGGCAACCGGTACCAGGGCCGACATCGATGACCTAAGGAAGACAATGGCGGCCCTGGGAACGAGGTTGTCATCGCCCTTCATCCTTCCTTTGTGAAATTGCGCATGCCCCAAAACGCTTCGCTCGTCCCATTGATCAGCGAGCCAATCAGAGTTAACGTCATTTCCTTTGTGATTTACAAAAGGGGGAATTCGCAGTATCCCGAACAAGTCCAGGTTCTTAAATTGGTTCTTATTTCATTCAGGGCTTCCAGGTATTTCTTTATTCAGATTGAAACTTCAAGCCCATTATTTACTGTCATTTGAGAGACACTTAGTTCATGAGGCCTTATTCAAAACATCAGTTTGTGGAAGAATCAGAAATTTTACAGAATACAATGAAAGCTTTCAAAGTATCTTTAGAGCTCTTTGCAATTTGCACATGTGGCAGAATCAGTACGTATAGGCTCAATGACAAAGTAACCAGAGTTTGATTTAGTTTGATGATCTCCACAAATAAGAACTTATTTCCAATTTCAGGCTGAATGGGTTCTTATATATTGGGGGTCTAATTTGAGAATTTTCAGCCTGTAGGTTCTTAATCATTAGGTTCTTATACGCGGGTTTTTACTGTAGCTGCTTCTAGGATTTCGGTTGCGGCAGTCACTGAATCCATCGTCGCTATTTGTGAAGGCACAAATAGTAAAGGAGACCGTTTTTGGAGGAAAGAGCAGAACCCTAGAACTCAAGATGATGATTTCTGTAATTTGCCCCAATTTAGAACATGCAGACGGTGTTATTGAAGTGAGCAAGTCAAAGTATTGCAATAGCAATAAAAGATTTTTCTGCCTCAAAAGTCATCAGTCATAAGATAAACGCACAACCAAAACTTCCATTCTTGTCATGACTATCGTTTAATCTTCAGAATACTAATATCAAATGTAATAAAACGAAGGAACAAATAAACATTATAATACCTTCATGTGGGATTGATGTTGAGCTTGGTTATCTTCAAAACATGTATGATCATATGCTAAATACTTATTCATACAGTTGTGGTACATGATTTTAATTTATATCACATTTGATTGCGACAGACAACAGACAGTGTTTACAGTAAAAAATTGTTAAATCTGTTACTGTTAAATCAACAACCGTTTTGGAGAACACAAACGAAATGTAAGGAACAAGATCCATCTCGAAGAAAACCATGAAAACGATCCTGACAGCAACATATCCAAACATTTTAATTCAACTAATCATTCAACTGACGATATGTCAATTCTTGGCTTGTTATATGCACCTGTGGATACCACCAAACGCAAAACCTTGGAGAAACGCTTAATTTTTAACTTAAAAACTCTTTATCTTAGTGGACTTAAGAAGCAATTTACTTATCTGCAATAGACCTTTTAGCTATTCTGAAAAAGAATCTCAATCGAACGATACTTTGCTACATTTTGTAGAATTTTCGAATGTGCACAATAGTGATCGAAGCTCTAACGCCACTCGATCGAATCTCGTGTATAAAGATGTATAAAAATAACGCTCGATCCAGGCTCTTTCGCTGAATAGCTTAAAGGTCTATAGGCCACTTTCCCGCTCTCTATTCTTCCCTTTCCTTATTCATGTTACGCCACGTCGCTAGACTTGTGCCTTTTCGTCCCTTGTTTCCCTGCTTTCTTTGACTTGCTGATATAACTTGTTTCCCTGCGTTCTTTGACTTGCTGATATCACTTGGTCAATAGGGACTCATAATATTACGCTTATATAATGGGCCCACTTTTTCAAAATGGCCTAAAAAGGTGGGAGTTCTCGTACACTCAACAAAATCGCTTCAAAATTTGGTTTAAAGAGCTCGAACATTGAAAAGCGAAGTTTTAGTACAAAGAATGATGTTGTGTTGACCTACAAAGCGCAAAATGCATACGTTTCAGGCAGTAATCTTCCTCTGTAGAAGCAAAATAGATCCATCGAAGCTGCGAGAACTCCAGGCTGCTTCAAACGTTCTTTAAGAGCAACAACAACAACATTCTGAATAGCGGCCCCTGATTGGTTAAAACTGAATTCTAGCGATTTGATTGGTGAATACGGAACCACCCTACGCGGGCCTAAAGTGGGCCCACTATTTAAGAGTAATGTTATTAGTCCCTCTTGACCAAGGAACGCAGGGAAACAAGGGACGAAAAGGCATCAGTCTACCACGTCGCACCTCGCATTCTTTCCTATCTGTCGAATCTCGTCTTCTCTTTGCTCGGCTCGACTAATTTCGAGTCACTTGATAACGAGTATACGCTCGAAACGTCGTGTTTTTACATCTACGCTACATTGGTACTTAAATCTTTAATTTACAGTATTATCGGTTAATTAGTGTTTACAGTACTCGGCATAACCAGTGACTAACTAGAAAGGAAGGACTGTCATTTATCTGCATCTTACGATACACTACCTCCGATGTTTACTTGGAAGCACATGCATGCAGGCACTTGCAGGCACAAAATATTTCTAAGGAGCCCGGATAGACATTTCTTGACATCGTGCAAAGTTTAGAGAAAGAATTAAAAGTATGAAACGTCATTTTCGTTGCAGCGCAGATGTAGGAGCCACCACAGGTGCATGTTAGTAGATGATTCATTTTGATAAGGTCGGCATTTGAGAAAAGGTGTGCAATCAGTATACAGAAGCAAAAATATGAACTAGCTTTTGCTAGAGAACAATGATACAGCTAGAGGGCTGATCTTCCTTTGTAAAAATGCATCATTCAAAGATTAGTTTTGTTATATTTTGTTAGGATTCTTTTGCTTGCTACTACCACTCGGGGTATGTATTAGAGCCATTGTGCTTCCTAATCAGAGCAGATTTTTTAACAAGTGCATATCTCGCTTTCAAAGATACTTGCAAGAAATTGGCTATATCGACAAAGTTGTAGAGCTGCGTTCTGCAAGGGTGAAGATGTTACTAGGCCTGAATACGGAAGAAGTAAATGGGCCTTTGGCAGAATCAGTAGATGTCAAACCATTTACCCAGATCCAGTCGCAACAGAGAGTACTGTCAAGCAGAGCAAATGACCAGCAAGGTCAATCACGATTTGAGGAGACTGAAGAAGAAAGTGTCGCACCCAAAGAGGAGCAGTCTGCGCCAAAACGGAGCAGGTCGCCACCAATGATCAAGTAAGTATTGTCATATGACTTCCTTGCATTGTTGTGTTTTTGATTTTAATGTATGAGGAACGTCATTGATTATAGCAAATGAAGGTGGACAGAAGCATTTCCTTATTAGTGCAGACACTATCGAATTTTCGTTTTACATTAACCCCCTTCAGATGAAATCTTTGCCAAAGAAAACTATCATACACGCATAGGTTTACGTTCACAGCACATCAGTACATTGCACGGCTAAAGAATGAATCCTCTTTGACTTTAGGTTTGCTTCTTAATGAGAAATTTTATGTGGAACCAAAATATTTGAACGAGCGTTTTCAGTGACCACTATTTTGCATGGTTAGCAACTTGGCTCTTCTAAAGACAAATTTCGGTATTTTTGCTCTTGTCGTTGGCTAGGGTAAAATGTGATAAAATTGCCAGATTCTAAGTTTGAATTCATTATTGCAAAATGCTATTTTCGTCTGCGTTACTGCTACACTGCAGTTATTCTTTTTTTTCTTTTCTTTACATGAACGGAGCCGTTAGTATTGACATAATTTGATGAAATGCGTAGAAGCAGAAGAAAAACAAGCCTGGCTTTTTGGCTTTATTTAACTTGTTTTGGAGATTTTGGTTCATTTTATTGAATGAAGTCAAATTGGACTGGATTTCTAACTGGGTTTTCCCTCAAAACCTGTGAACCATCTCTCGCAGTCGAGGACATTTTAATTTTGAGGACAAAATCAAAGACAAAGGGTTTTATTCCACAGGTATGTGGTACAATGCGTTAAAAACAATGGACCGCAAGTGCTTATTGTTTAAAACAACAATAGAACAATAGGTTGTAAAGCAAAAGATTATTATTTTCATATGGTTGGCTGTTTCTTGCTTTTTCCCGACCTCGGTTTGGCTTCAGAAAAGTCCAAGGACCTACCGACTCTGGTATTTTGCTAACTGGAGGAGTACCTTAGCCAACGCATTATAGCCAGCTAATGGTCATCACAGATGTGTAGGTTCCTTGAGGAAGTGTAGAATCGTTCATACAATTTTTAGGAAACAGAATTCAGATCTTGCTAGATCCGCGGCTTTAAAGTTGTGGTCTTGATATGCAAGATGATCAAAACACATAGGGTATTACCATTTTTTGTAGCTGCAAGATTTATCTGAAATTTCTTTGCTAGTATGCTCTACAAAAGAGAAAGGCAGGTTTTGATAAGTTATTAGTTTTGGAGTGATCTATCTCACCATGCAATAATTATGAGTGGTTTTACTAAATCTTTCCAATTTCATCAAACTAAACCTTACAACTTTTCGAGGAAACTTTTAGAAAACCACTTGATTTTGGGAAAATGTACGATTCAGGTAATGTGAACTCTCCAATCTTTCCTAAAGCTTGGCTAAGCAACGTAGCTGTTGGTTACCTGACTGGATGTCTTCGATGCCTTATCTATTAGGAACGTTCTTTCTTCTCTTCCCATAGTCACAATATAATTTTTTTGCAGGCAGCAGACTGTTAAAAGCTCAAGAGGGGAAAGGGAGGATACGGTAATGGAAAATTTTGATTTCTTGAAAAGAGAAGGGCAGGAAGAAGCAGAAGAGCTTGACGATGGAGGAAATGCTGATGATGAATTAGATGATAGAGAAGTTGAAGATAGAAGATCTGTTAAGCGAGCAAAACAAGGTATTTGATGCCTAAATACCGATCACAAAATTGCAAAGTTTTTTTTGGAATAATTGTCTAGGAACTTTTGTCTCTTATCAACGCGAAAGCCTGTTTGTTTTTTAAGGTTATTTATGCATTCTTTTTGAAATCTTCAAATCACCAAGGTCCGTGATTTAAGTACAGTAGGAAGTTTCAAAGATTTCTTCATATACTACAAAAGCAATTAACAAACATGGTCAGATTGGGAATTCAGTTGTACGACCATTCCGTTTTTAAAGAAATTTAATGGATTATACAACATTGGAGTACCGATGAAACAAATGGAAAATTATTGCTAATGAAAGCAGAAAACATAAAGGCTCTTAAAACAGGTCACAAAGAAGATATTGTCCAAGAAGCATTCACATGTTTTTAGCTGGTTTGTTGTCAAACTGAGCTTGATGTTTGTTAAAAGTGAAGTTTTAAACATTGGAAGAAAGATTAACTTGATCACTTTTAAAATGGTAGCTTTTTTATTCCCACTCCGAAATCTCGAATTATTATTTATAGACACACCGTATTCCTGCATTGCCGAGTTGCCTTCTGCATCATGAAATCTATTTATTGGATTTTGTAGCTTTCTTTTTGAATGCTGAAATCATTTTTATCGTTGCTTTCTGCCTTGCAGCTTTCTCGATGGTTGATGCCACTGTGGATGAATCATACTAACTTTTTGAACGTAACAGAATAAACAAATGAACGAACAAATAAACGAACGAATGAATGAATGAATGGATGAATGAATGAATGAATGAATGAATGAATGCAGCTCGCAGATAGGTGACATTCTTATGATAAATGTCTCATCAGGAATTAGTTTAATGGTGTCACGGAGAGGTAGAAACAGTCGTTGAAACTCGTAGACCTTTCTACTTCTTAGAAAAAGGGATTGGATCAAGCGTCCAAAGCCGGTAACTTTTGCCAAGGAAAACAAATCATTACCCCCCCCCCTATTCTCATTAAAAAGACGCTTTTCAATTCTTTTAAAATTTTTGGGTAGAAATGGTGAAGTTTTGTGTAGAAGTAAAGGAGTGGGCCTATTTTAGTTGTCAAAAAGGAATTTCTTTTTAAAATATTCAAGTACCTTTATCAGAGATGAGATTTTTTTGTTCGAATATAGAAAGCATAGAAGCATTGAATGTCAATCAAACAAAAAATTTGAAATGTTTTGTGCATTATTGTCGTTTCATCATCATGTATTTTCAGAATTCGCTAAATTTAGACCCACTTTACCCCCAACCTACCCTACCTGTTTCCAACAAACTTTCAAAGCAGTATAAAAGTGAGAAAATTTGTCTTGAATGGCAAAAATTCGAAAAAAGTGTAAAAATTTCTCAAAAATGCTGAAAATGCTTTAATCCACAAAGATTTATACTTGCAATGCGTTAAAGTGTAGAGAATATCAGCAAGAAGATCATAAAATGTACTCTGTTGTTCAGTATCATGATCGTTCATCTTTAAAAATCGTGGAAATATCGAAAATTGACATTCATTTAACCATGAACGGAATAACTGCAAACTACCGGGTGGCCCGAAAAAACGTACGCCTGTTCGAAAAATCACAGAAATGTAGTTAGTTGGCCGATCTGCAAATTTCCCTCTTTGGCAAGCACGTCATGGAGCCAAATCTTTTTTCGAGTTATAACTAATTTCGTGACTGGTTTTGAAATTAGCAAACTTTGCTGTTTTTAGAGCCGCCTGATTTTGAAACATGTTGCAAGGAGCACTGATGAGATTAGTACCATATTTGTTAATTTATTTTGTCTGTTAAGCTTCTGGTTTGGTCGTAAATGTCAGGAAGAAACGTTAACTATTGTTGTAGACTTAAAGGACAATGGAAGATCTCGATATAATGGTCTCAGACAAGCTAAACAATATTGCTTAAAGAGTATGGCTCAGAATGAGTTTGTTAACAATGCATTATTTCATACTCTTTAAGTACCGAAAAGAAGAATTTTTATCATCTCCAAATGTTTTTGGGCCATTGACAAAATGGATCAAAAAGAAAATATTAGAAAAGGGTTTATAGCCAAATTTTGGCGATTTTTCAAACAGGTGTGCTTTTTTAGGACACCCGGTATATAATTTTCTGAAAATATAGATCGTCTGTGGCAAGGTCCTAACTGGTTCATTACTATTATGTTTTTGAAAGAATTTGTAGTTGCCTTTTTTTGATTAGAAGTCTTCCCAAAGTTTGTTGGCCCCAGACCCATAAAAAAGTTGCCATACAGCAAAACTTTTGCATTTCTAGATTCGCCTTTAAAATGTACTTCAAGTGAGCTACAAATCATCGTATGATTTTCTATTTCTTCAATTTCTTTCTATTTCCTCTATTTCTATTTCTTATTTCTTCTTGTTTTGATTAATTGCTAGCTGATTTTGTTGCACAGCTGTCTTGGCCCATATTCAATTAAGACACAATAACCTCTTGACAAATCTTTTCTTTCTTCGTATTGATGTACTTTGTCATCTGATATGTTTTATCCAAATCCTTCGTATAGATGTATGCTTGTGTTTGTTTCCTCTACCTCTTGCAATTTTATTAATCACAATATCGAAAGATTTATTTTTATTTAACCCAAGGTCGATTGAAAAGCTACAAATTTTGATTGGCTTAATCACGGAGTGAAACCATTCAGTGCTTGCACTTTGGTTGTCCAGCTTTCACAACGAAATCAGCGAACGATAAGAAATAATGAGAAAAAAGGCCAAGAACGGTGATTAAAGCTCCCATGTGTATAAAGTGAATCATTCTTTACTCACTTAGAGAGACGTTCTCTTTGATTCCCTGTCTAAATGTTCTGAAATCTAAAGGAACTTCATGCCACAGCTAGTAGTGTTTCTACTGACAATGAGGGTTGATGCTTTGTTTTCTTAGCAGAATTTACCAGACTTGGACGTTAGGCCCAATCCTCCTTTTTCCAAATGAAATTTGGCGTTGCAAACATTGTATTTGCTGCTAAATATTAGTTGAATCTGAATTGATTTTCAGACATTCCAAATGATGTAATCGAGAAGACTTCCTCATCAGAAGGAGCTGACATCATGAAAGAATTTGATTTTCTCGCCAAGGAAGAGCAAAGAAATGAAACAAGTTAGTAGGAGCGAAATTTTTCCAAGGATGTTCTCCTACCTACAATACTGTGATAAGAAACTTTTGAACTTATTTCTTAATCATGATACGTTTTCAAGACATAGTGCAAAAGCCTCGTCAAGCAGGATATCTGAAAAAGCTACGATCTAGTCTAGATCTTAGGCTCAGTTTGAATATACCAATGACATCAGGGAAACTACTTGAGAAAGGCCTGTATGTAGCTTTGTATCTGAATTAAGTACTTGCCGTCAGATTCAAGTGAAATAAGTGAGATGAATTTTGGATGAGGCAGAAAAAGCAACGCATGATGTATTAAACTTTGCTCATGTACAGCATCTCTACTCTTAAAAGGCTTCCTGTTCTGAGAAACCCTCGCCCCTTATTAATGACTGACTTTACCGATTAACTTTTATTCACTTAGAAGTCCTTGGCTCCATGCAAACCACTAATAGTTCTGATCTCTTTTATATTCGATGCAAAAGACATATGTATTAAGGTGCCTGAACGTGATGTTGTTTTACCATGTTGCGTTTGCGTTTGGTGTATGAAAGCATATTGATCAATAGTAAATGCATCCAAGTTATCAATGAATATGAAAGCACTGACTGTCATAATCATATCTAGGTGAAGGTGGCAGCCAAGGAAAAGGACAGGTAATTCACGTGCATTGTTGTCTTATTAAATTCACTTTAAATATACAGTTGACATTTGTCTTTGTTACTGCTAGCTGTCTCCAACATTCGCTGTGAGCAGATTGTCATCTCTGGTTTGATTTGTTACAGAAAATAGACCCAATCTCAAACATCCCCTGTCGGGGACAAATGTTGATTTCCATTCAGAGTTTGAGGTAGTAAATGCTAACTGTATTTTGCTTGTTCAGATGTACTTTCACTAATGTATCACTCGATGCAAGTAGAAAAAGACAGAGAGGATAGGCTTTGAATCAAAAGTGATGTGAAAATATTCAGTGCATTACATCCAGTAAAAATATTTCACCCACTTTGGGAATAATGCAGTTTATCATTTGCAAGAAATTGATGTACTTGTGCATTGCCTCTTGCTAGAATCAACAAACTGTCTTCTCACGGTGACATGGAGACGTTTAAGATATTTAGTTAGAAGGGCCGACAGTAAGGGTAGTGAAATAACTAAAGAGTTGTGTAAGGAGTAGCTTTAGTGTTGAATGCAAGTTTTGCAGGTATAGAGGTCGTCTCAAAAAATGTGTTCCATTTGTGGGGCTGTTGTGGAGAAGCTGTAGCAGAAATTGTTTTTTTTTTCAATTTGTTGACCGTTCTTGAGTCAATCTAGCAAGATGGTTGCCAAATTTTTAGCACAAAATCAATAAAAATTGTTAATTCAAAAGCAGGAATTCCCTTGTCCTTCAAATTAGATATACATTAAAAAGGATTCTAGCGTTATGTATAATGTTTCCTAAATTTGAAATAGGGTCAGTACTGTTAGTTACTTTTAACAGTATCCATTTTCACTTCTTTACTGCGTCATCATTCTACGAATAAGGATAGGGGCATTCGCAGTTGTACATACTGCACTTTAACACATTAAGCAGTTTATTTATTTATTCATTACTTCACGAAAGCACGTTAGCGAATGCTTCCTTTCAAGAACAGTGAATTTCTGGTAAGAATCCATGGAGCACGATGCCATATGCTGAATTAGAACAGGCTTGTGATGCCAAAAGTACTTGGCACCAAAACCAGAAGTAGGATGCATTTTACAGTTGATGCTGAGACGCAAATACAGGCCGTTCTGCTATTTGATTTGATGATTTATTTTGTAGGATGAGTGGCCTGTTGACCAGAGCAAATTACAAAAGCAGATAGAACAGTATAAGAATGAAAGAAAAGCAATGATCAATACAAAACGTGAGTATCCCTCTACAATCAGGATGATTAAAAACCCATTCTCCTAAGCATATCAATATTTGATAAGATGATTCAGAAATGCAGTATGACTTACTGCAGAAGATGAAAATCGAAACATCTATGAAGCCATAGTGTAGTTCTGAATTACCTACAATCAAGTCTTTCTGTTCTCATTTGTTAAGGAATTATTCTGTCCCTATCATATTAGTTTACGGTGAAATTTTATAGCTGGTGCACTAAAATAGACTATCCAGTTTTGGCAGGCCACAATAAATCGTACACTTCTGGACTGATTGAAACCAGTATTACTTAATCTTTAGCAAAAAGGGAGAATTAGATTCCTAGCGTTGCACCTTTTATATTCTGTTGTTGGAGCTGTAAGTAAGTTTCTTAAAATTTTCGTTTTCCAAAACAATGAAAATGTGTTTAAAGCGTTGATCAAATTTTATGTTGACTTTGCATGAATGGACAAGATAAAACTTTATGTGGTGATTTGGGGATTTAGAAAGCGATTAGTGTAATCTGCTGCATGAAATTTCATTTTATCGAATTTACAATACTCTTGATGAAATAGATGCTGATTTTCTTTAATAGACCCAAATCTTCTGCCGACATTTTGAAATTATAATCCAAAAAATATCAAAATTTCAAATCAAAGAACGGGGAAAGCTCCAAAGAACGACAAGAGGTTTATTGCAGATGAAACTAAAAAGATCTCAGTATTTTCAATGAGTCCGTAAGGGTACTCTGTCTGTTTTGAAAATTCCCTAGACCCATATAATAACCCCCCCCCCCACCTTACCCCGTAATGTCAAATTCTTATGAGTATATTTCCCCTGTTTTCTAAAGCTTTGTTTAAAATTCAACCGATTTATTTCTACTTTCGTTCTTGAATAGAGTCCTAACTATGTATGAACTGAAGTGTTGTTTCAACTTGCAGAGGGTGTTTTATGTTTCACGATATAAGACTTGACTTTAACTGCATGAATTTAATGTTAGATGCTACTTAGTACAAATGTACAAGCTGTACAAGCCATTCTGTGTTTGTTAAGGTCCAAACAAAATGGCGCTACAATCGATGCTTGCAAAACTTGAAGGAGAAGAAGATATTCCTCCGCCACCTGCAATCCCAGCTCCGCCAATTCCTGCAAATCAAAATATAAGTCGACCTAACTCATCTCCTTTCCATGAAGACGTGGCACCACTTGGTATGTACAGTTACCGACATCTAAATTTTGCAGAGAATTACATGTTTTCATCTCATTGAAACGGTTGAGAGTACAACAGAATGCCCAAAAAACCTTTTCGTTGTTTTCCTAAATGTAATCAGTTTTATATTTTTGTCAGATCTTATATACAACCTTTGTAAAAGCCTGATAAAATTCATTTTCTTGTTTGTGGTCACAATTTGTCTTAACTTTCTAGATTTTCGTTTTGCTTTATTGGGAATAACCTTCTACATCCCATACTAATCAAAATTTCCCACCAATGTTTCCCGATCAAAAGCTTACGGAAACAATCTCTTCAGGGAGCTTTTGCGTTAATCAGTAGAGCGATGCCATGAGATGTTCCTTCGACATCTTTATTTTTAGCTCAAGAAACTAGATTCTTTGTCAGTTTGAAGTCCACAACAGTGTGACAGTCAAAGTTTTTACAGTTTGATGCATTGTTGACACCTTAAAACAGCAATCAGATATAATTATGTCCCCCATTATATCTAACTAATCTTGCCTATTCGTTGCAGAGAAAAGTTCCATTGTAGAGCTTCGTTGCCATATCTACCTGTGTCAACATGTGTAAATGAACCATATCTTTTGCAGGCGACGTTGTGCTTCCTAGTAGTAACTTTGCAGCAAGAACAGTGACACCTGGTCAGCTGAAAGATGCACCAAATGACGCCATGGAGGTTGCTTTGCGGCTTGGTGACTTGGCAGACCTAACGGTGTCCAATGAAGCTGGCCCTTTAACTGTTGATGTAGGCGCAATATTTACTTCACGATTTTTATTAGTGCCTAAGTAGTGATGTGTGAGGATGCTCCGGTAGTGATGAGAACGTTTCTAGATTTGACGTACTCTTTCGGCCCAGATTAGATTTTGTTTCTCCAATTTTTCAAGTCCACAAGGTCTTAGATTCGGTTTAGGGCGAGCGTGTGTGTATTTGTGATTGCATCCCTCAAAACTTTCTTCTTAGCATGCAAACGAATAACAAATTTGGAATCTAGTTGAGTTGAAGCCTGGACTCTTTTTAAAAATTAGATGATTGCAAGGAGTTGCTATGGAAATTAACTGAACATTTAGTGGAGGCCAGTCGAAAAGATCTAGAATAGTTAAATGATATGCGTAATGTTTTCCTCTCATGCTGGTCACGTAAAGTCTTTGAATAAGACGTGAAGATTAAGTGACGAGGGAATAGACATTCCATCGTTATTTGGATATTTATATATATATATATATATATATATATATATATATATATATATATATATATATATATATATATATATATATATATATATATATATATATATATATATATATATATATATATATATATATATATATATGTGTATTTATATGTAATACAATGTGCCCTCCCGGTTATCACCGCAATGGCTTTGCGGCAACTCCTGAACTTGGGCACAGGATGTACGGTTACACATTGTTGGATTGCATTGTGGAGTCCAAATATATTTATATATATTTATAAATCCAGCTAAAAACTTACAATACATATTACCTAATAACACTAGTTACAAAATACTATACCCTACTACTAAAACAATACCATTTTGAGCGAAAAAACTACGACTACAAAATGGCACATAAAACAGGAAACACGAACATAGCACTACGCATGACGACATTGAAAGACAAAGATAGCACATAAACTATACGTAACTTCACTTTATTACACGTAACTACTACAAAAAAGAAAGAACATTTACTAAGAGGGGAATCAATTGACCTAATCGTCCAAGGTTTGTTTCACCCATTTCGAGTCATCCGACCAAACTCTTGGGAATTTTTAGTATTATTCAACTTTGATACTTGTGCCACAACTTTTCATGGCACGAAATATGTTGGAGAAATCAAAGTTGATATGCCAGTTCAGCAGTTATTTGGATATGCCAGTTCAGCAGGTCCACTAGATTCTGCATGGGCAATAAACACGTGTCGAGGATAGTCAAATGTCTTTTATGATAGCAAGGTGTTACTTTGTTAGTGTTATAGTGCACAGCATGCAAGAACACAATGCGGATGGTGGATCCTGGACTACTAAGCATAGTCGATTCAGAATGCTAAATTGCGGAAACTTCATGATATCGTTAAGGAAAGAGACAAAATCAAGTTTTTTCATACCAGCCTCTCGGAAATTTCGATATGTATTTTTAAAGATAGGAAAAAGTCAGTTTTAAATGAGGATGGGGGATTGAGACCAGACCAAATTATCAAGGAATAAGTCTTATTCGCGCATTTCCCACACAAATCTGAAAATCAGATGTGTTTTAGAACAGTAAATATCACAAGCCTTTTCAGGTTTCCTCTGACGCATATCTTTACGGTAGTTCAGAAAATTTTTGTTTGATCAATTTTGTTAGGTTCTTTGGCCAATTCACATTAGTGATCATTTCTAACGGCAAAATGTATAGATCCAGTATTCTAGGTGTTAGGAATTACCAAACATTTCAACTTTCGTTTTGTCGCACTTGGTGAATGTGACGTTTTTCTTGACAATAATGATGAACAAAATTTTAGAAATACTGGAAGGCTGAGAATCTCAGGTTTTTATCTTTTCCATGTGTAGCATTCAATGAAAAAAGAGTAAGCATCGCAGTTTGTTTCATTAGTTTAGTAATGATTTCACGGGAGCAGTTGTAAATGACACGCTCTTTCTTCGCACTATTCAGATTAATTCGAAAGAAGAAATTAGAAAAACCTGGTCGCCAAAGTATACTCTTCGGAGGTGAGTTTATTCTATGTTACAAATATACCCAACATTAGAGATGGGATATTCATGTTAAATGTATCGTTCACAGAACATACAATACAGTAAATCCCCGCGTATAAGAACCTACTTTTTTGACAGCCAGGCTAAAATAGGTTTTATTTCAAAGGTATTAAGACTAATTTCAAGGTATAGAGCTTCTTATTTGAGGGGTGCCTTGTTTAGGCCCTTTCAGAGTCTTACAAAGATGTTTAGCCCTATTATTTGTTTTGGAAGGGTTCTCATGGACCAAAAAGTAAACTGTGACCAAATTGAGCTTAATAACAGCAATAAAATCAACTTTGCTACCCCTGCAATAAGGACCTATGTTTCATCAACCTGAAACACGTTCTTACTTACAAGGTGCATAATTTAATGAAAAAGCCTCTAGGTTCTTATTTTCACAGGTTGCTGTATGAGGGGATTTACTGTACTTCAGTAAAGTGAGAGTGCTTCACAGTGCTCAACATGGCTTTTGAACGAAATATTTATATGCATTCAATCTTTCACTGATGATAGTTTAGTTTGCTGGGCGTTGTTTGAATTACTTTCGATGGAGGACATAGCAGAATTGGGGAAAGGGGGCCTAATTTCATTATTTTGATACTATTTACCGGAAAGCACGGCGAGATGGATACTTCGCCTCCTAATCTCAGCTGCAGTTTACAGTCGCTATTTCGCCTCCCTGTTATCTCTAGACTTAGATTTTCTTCGCTTGCCCTGTTAGAGTTCTTATGAAATACGACATGGTTCTCAAACATTGTATTTATCGAACGGATTTTCATTTTTCCTTTCGAGTTTAAGATAATTGAGTTCAATTGTTTATGCGTATTTTTATTCATTTTAACACTTTGACGATTTTCAGGAACCAGTAATCAGATATGGCTTTGTTTTCTTATTTTAGTCGGAAATCTGTTCTCTGCTAAACTTTGTTTGCTAAAATCGGTCACATCGCTGTCAACCAACGAGTGGATTCATCAGAGCGTTTAATCTTGGAGTCTATAAAGAAGGCCTAAACTTCTTGATCAAATTTTCTGCCATCTTTGCTCCCAGAGCATGCAAATTAAATAGTGATGCCAAGGATATCTTGTTGCGTACAAAGCTTATTATGTAGATACAAAGTCTTGCCCATTGGTTTTACACTTTGTATTGTCCTTCAGTAATATTTCAGCTAGTTTTATGTAGCTTCATATTACATTGCTGAACAATTTTACCATTCAGGAGGATTCTGAAATGATAAAGAAATAAGAAATAATACAACAGGTTCTAAACTCCCAGATTATAATATCTAAGTTGCCATGTTAACTGCAGGATGATAACTAGCTTTAAGAAAATTTAGTGAAAAGGTAGGTAACTACAGGCTTCCAAGTTATACAACTTTGACTCTCGATATTTTAACTCCCTCTGCCATTTCTCCAGACATTTCAAAGTCACGCAAATTTTAAGGAAAGGGTTCTAACGTATTTGCATTTTTTCTGTATGTAATAATGGTTCAGTGTTAATGTGTTGTCAGTAAACAATACAGTTAACCCTTTTAAACTGTAGAAAAATTCGAAGTCAGCAATGGAGCCCTTTTTGCAGTATTTAGTTGATTGCTGCTTTTTTGGAGATCAAAGGCAGTGCTCTTTCGAAGAAATCGCTTTTTTACCTTTGCGTGCCATATAGCAGCGACCACTTGTCAGACTGAGCAAAATAAAGTTTTAGTCTCTATAAAGCATATCCCAGAGAACTATGTCAAGAATAAGACAATTGAATGTACAGCTCCACAGCAGCAGCCACACGTAAAGGTACAGTCTTTTCGGGAAATGACACCATGTAGTTGTCATTAAGCAAGTTGCGCATTAATGTAGACGTTGTTGTCAACTTGTCAATTAATCATGAATCTTGACTCAGTTGCTCTTGCTATTTTTATGTTGAAAATCATTAGGAGCATATTTCTCATTCTGCGGCTATGTGATATACGAGAACTTCATCGTTCTTTTTTCCGACCGATGACTGTTGTTTTGTTGATGCCGAGTGTGCCAAAAAACGTGCAGACGTTTAATTAGTCGTAGTATGTAGAGTACAGGATGGGTTTGAATGGATCAAGTTTTGTGTAATAGCAGAAAGATCGAAACATCCTTGTGACATTTTGTTGTGGTTTTATGAGAAATAGAATTATGGATGATTTCAACTGTACGAAAACCCCTTGTTTCCCAAATTCCTGAAAAAGGGCCTAAAGTACTTGATCAAACCGTAATCAACCTTTCCAAACCGACAGTACTAAAGAACACATTTCCACTGGTATCAAATGCCGTCGGAACATTCATTGATCTCTAGTATCTGTTTGAGAATTTATTTCCTATAACTATCAAGAGTGGCTAAACGCCCTGGCACCATGTAGTATGTGAGAGACTCCTTGCGACATTTTTCGGCCCTTTTCAAGACATTTGTAAACAATTGAATTTTCCTAGAGTCTAATTTATTCATCTTTTCTTTGCTCACAAAAATGCGAAAAACAATGACAAAATACTTCAGTCTTTCTGCTATCAAGCAAAGTTCGATTCAAACACCTGAGTTTTTTATGGTGCGCCCGTTATTACCTAGAGGTTGTTTTCAAGGCCATAGGGGTTGAAAAGCCCGTGTATGTTAGACAACCTGACGCTTTTTTATTGAAAATTGCTTAACGTTTCCTAATCTTAGTTTCAGTCAGGCCATAAAAATGTAGTAGGTATATAGCATGGATATGAGACCACTTGGATACCAACATCTCCGTCTCTTGCCGCCACTGCCTTGCATTCCGTACTTCTTGAAAAGCTTGAAGTTATAAGAAGTCAGTAACATAGTTATATATTTTTGCAGTCATTTTGATGGAGTCCGGTCATTGGTATTTCATCCGTTCGAGTCAGCACTTATTACTGGGTCCGAAGACCACACTCTAAAACTTTGGTCACTACAAAGGAATTCGCAATTAAAAAAGTAAGTTTACATTTGATATACTTCATGCATTTAGTACATCTTGTATTTATGCTGTTTTATCAAACCATTCCTGAGTACACATCAGTTAGTTGGTCTCCTTGTTTCTCTTATCATTCGAGCTTGATAAAACAGTGATGTCCTTTGGTAAATCTGGTAGCTTTTGTGGTTTGTACAAAGCTTCATATATCGTGTGAGTCAAAAAAAAGTTTCGGCGTTTGGAGGGCTGTAGAATGAAAAGTATGTGATCGATATTCAAAACTTAAGTGTTTATCACTCAAAGGCTAACTTAGATGACAAAATTTTGTTTGGTAAAATCAAACATCTTTAAGACCCAGCAATAATCAAAATGCTTGTAAGGGGTTTGTATGGGAATCGAGAATTCCACATTCCGTTGTGGTCCGTGATTTATGTGACATTGAAGTTTACACTGCCAGTTTAAGATGCTGGATTCGAATTTCAAAAGAAGGTAAATCATGGACCAGAATGGAATGTGGAATTTTTGTTCCCAAACATGCCCTTTGCTAGCATTTTCCTAGTTTCTGGGTCTGTAAGATGAGGGATACTACCAAACAAAATTTTCTCATGTAAGTTGACCTTTGACTGAAAGATAAACATTTCAGTTTCGAATATCGGTCACATACTTTTTATTCCACAGCCGTTCAAATGCCTAAACTTTTTTTTGACTTACCCGGTAGTAAAATAGGTTAATACTAATTACATTTGCTTTTGAAGGCCAAATACTTAAAAATATTCATTTTATAGAAAATTCTGATGATTTTACTCATTGATATATGCAGGTGAAAAAAAAAGAATTAAAAAACGAAAGGGTCGTATTGTAATCGTGCCCCATTGCTGATCTTTCATTGATGTTTCTAGTCATGTCTCAAATGTTATATGGTGTATAATGTCAACAACGTCTTTTTGCAGGGGAAATATTTCAGATATCGAGCCTGTATATACTTTTAGAGGGCACAGGTTAGTTAAGTTTTTATTATTATTATTATTGACCATATATATCATATGACTTGTGTGCAAACAACCATTTTCCCATATTTGGTCATGATGATTTCCTCGACCTTTCACTGACTTCAAAAGATTTTGTTGGCTTTCCTTTGTCTTGAACTTTCAATACAGTGCCACTTCTCAGTTCATAGGACCTCTTGCAGATCTTTGAAGATTTATAGCCTCAGCAGAATGTAACTTACTTCCACAAAATCCCTAATTGTCGTCATTGTGTAAATTGCGATGTTTTTTTGACAGCCAAAAGCGAGATACAAAGGATTGTTTTACTTTCCTTGGCCTTGAACCTTCAGTAAGCTGCCCTTTCTCAGCTGATATGACTTCCAGCAGCCCTTTGAATTTTAGCCTTGGCAGAATGTAGCGTTTTTTCAAAAAATCCCTCAATCGTCATTGTGTAAATTGCGATGTTTTTTCGACAGGCAAAACACCAGATACAACCTTAGTAGGGTTTATGTTTATAGACTCTGCGTTGGTGGTTTTACCAATGCTAACTTGTAAAACAGTTCTTGGAAACTTGTTTTTCTCTTAGAAAACATAGGCCCATCTTGTAATGTCAGATTCCTCGGTTCCGCCAGGTTGTGTATGCAGAACAAACTTTGTCGTGCTTCTGCTAAGTAGTTCCTCACGAAAGAATAAATCATTGAGCTTTTTTTAGATCAGCGATAATGTCACTTTATGTCCACCTCATTCAGCTGGGCTTACATTGACCTGCCCAAAAATCTTGAATTGAATATTAAAAAATTATTTTTTCAGTGGCCCGATTCTGTGCGTCACTCTGAATAGCAGTGGTAGTGTGTGTTACAGTGGTGGCGTTGATGCTACGATTCAGTGGTGGAACTTGCCCCCTTTGATGCTAGATTTATTTGGCTCATATGGTAAGTGAAGCTGGAAGGCAATACCAGGCTTTTGTTGTGGTTGCCACAACTATTTCCCTCCACATGTTTTAGCTTGAATGAACCGCTAATCCAAAAATTTCACTTGCCGTTTTGTCCTCATGTTAGGAAAGAAACAACCATCATACTTAGCTTACTTTCAAATTGATTTTAATACCTGATTGTTATGAAATACAAAGTTTAAGTGTCTTTTACGTAACACAAACTACAGACCACTATCATCCAGCAGAAATGGATTAAGGTACACTGAAGAAAGATTTCATTTAAAATGGTGTGAATGATGTTGAGATTAATTAAGAAATATTGGTAGATCATTAAAGCATGGCCAGTTACACGCATTGATATTGTAAACACTGCTGACAGATACTAAAACTTTTTTGAGGCAGATTTGATGACCCTCCGTTTTTGTTTCTGTTGGTCAATTTTATCAAAGTAGTTTTCATTTAGTAACAACCTTACGTTCCTAGAAAATAGTTCATTTGTTTTGCTTGGATAAGCAAGTTGATAGATATTCAAGTTCAGAACTAGGAAGCTTTTTATGAGACACAGTGTATGAAGAATAATTTTTGGTTTCTAGATCAGCTACTTTTTGTCTTCAAACGGAGGGTACTATCGTCTAGGTTCGCCAGCCAACGCCCTCTGCCAGTTTATTGGCCTGTTATTCAGGGCTAGAAAAACTATTTTTGCCTTTCTGTGACCATAAATGAGAAAGTAAAAATCAACGTTTTTGTTCGCAACCTCTTGATTATTGTCACTGAATATGCATGAAACAAATGCTTATTTGCTGGGTATGCACGAAACAAGTGCCTTTTATTTTATCGTCGTATGTAAAGTAATTAGATGCAAACACCAGATTCTTTCACAAACGTTTGATTTGATAAAAGTGATCAAGCTTAGGTTGCCATTTACAGTAAGGGGCTTTCCAAGCAGTCATTTGAATACATGACATGAACTGATTATATACTTATTTGAACTGACTGATGAAATATAATTAACTGCTACTTTGCCAATAAAAACTGAATTATGAGGTTGATTGAATCAAATTTCACATTTCATTTTTCCTTTCTACACTTTCCCCTTTCTTTCTGCGATTTTTGAAAAATTTTCTTGGACCATTGGTGCTGTGCTCAAGGCCGCCGAGAGAGGGGCAAGAGGAGCAATTTCCCCCATGGCCTCACGGTCTAAGGGTCCTCATAATTGACGATCGTTGACATTTTGACAGCAGGAAATGCTCTGAAGTGCATTTTAAGCCAATCTAAAGGGTGTGATCGAAAAAATTCACAGGGGAGACCTCATTTCGCAGTTTTGCCCCAAGTCCTCGAAAAACTGTCGGTGGCCCTGGCTGTGGTCCGCTATTTTTTCCAGAAACAGAAGGGTCTTTGAGTACTAGCGAAAATAGCAGAGCTAGCGCTAACATGAGTTGGTAAGGCCAAACTTTTGTCTTGTGATTGATCTCACCTCTTTCTGTCCTTTGTATCGATGCTACGAGGAACCTTCTGTTTCACCAAAATGTGACGACAAGTTTGTCTGCATTTCTTCTTTTATTTGATTCAGCTATATTGATAAATTATCAGTGAAGATCAAATAACTGTCTTACGTTTGGCTCCTTTGAATCAAGTATTTGTCAACTGGTCGACTTCCGTTTTGATTCAGGATGCTTAATTTCCGAAACAAGTTGAGTGGCAAAAGTTTCGCTTACCATGTATGAGAGGGAGTGCGGTAGATTTGATTCCATAAAGATCACAGGAAGCCCAGGCAGTTAGTTAACTGAACAATGATAAGTTTACGATCGTAAAATTGCTAATTGTATACTACCTTCGTGTGTTATTTGTTGCACTTCTCCACTGCTGTACTTCTGCACTGTACTGCATAATTGTTCGAATGCGAGAGTTCGCTACAAAATTTCTTGCTGGTATTCTTATATTGGTAAACAAGGACTGAAACTAATCTTCAAGCCAAATTCAATAAACTGTTTTGTCTTCGCTCGTAATCCGGCATCCATGCTCCAAATTCGCATAACAGCGTATCAAAATGTTCCTCGATCATGGAACAATACTTTCCGATACTTTGTTTCTTCATGTGCAGTGTCTGACATACAAAAATTTGCAGCTTCTTGATGCACGTCTCGTCAGATCTGGATTCTCTCCATGCTCCGGCCATCGAACGGTCCCAAAGCGATCGAAATTCGAATTTTTTCGTCAGCCAACCTCGCTTACCTTTTCACAGAATGTAAATAGGGATCCCCTGGCATACCATAGCATAGAGCACAATAGACCTTTTAGCTATTCAGGAAAAGAGCCTGGATCGAGCGTTATTTTTATACATTTTTATACACGAGGTTCGATCGAGTGGCGTTAGAGCTTCTATCACAATTGTTCACATTCGAAAATTCTACAAAATGTAGCAAAGTATCGTTCGATTGAGATTCTTTTTCAGAATAGCTAAAAGGTCTATTGTTGGTTTGAATCGATCAACAAATGGATCGGGGGATCCCTGTGTACATTCTGTGCGCGGCGAAGCAAGGCAGGCAGACGAAAAAATTCGAATTTCGAAAGCTACAAATTGTTGTACTTCAGACACTGCACATGAAGAAACAAAGTATCGGAAAGTATAGTTCGATGATCGAGGATCATTTTGATATGTTGCATTGCGAATTTGGAGCATGGATGCCGGATTACGAGCGAGGATAAACAGTTTATTGAATTTGGCTTGAAGATTAGTTTCAGTCCTTGTTTACCTATATAAGAATACCAGCAAGAAATTTTGTATCGAACGCTCGCAATCAAACAATTATGCAGTACAGTGCAGAAGTGCAGCAGTGGAGAAGTGCAACAAATAACACACGAAGGTAGTATACAATTAGCAATTTTACGATCGTAAACTTATCATTGTTCAGTTAACTAACTGCCTGGGCTTCCTATGATGAAGATACCTTTGACATAGATTGTGGAATTTAATCATCAAAATGTTATGTATGCGGATTAAGGAAGAGAACTGATTGTTTTTTCTTTGTTTTTGCCCTTTCATAAATGATGGACTGCAATAAAATTTGGATGGTTTCCTGTATCTTCAACACAGAGGTTGTTTAAAGCTGGATTTCCATTGTCTACAGATGACTGGTAGCTGCTCCTCTCCAGAACTCCTTCTTTCTAAGCCAATCTATGACAAAGTCGGCCATTGTTTAATTATTTGTAAGAGCTGAAAGAATCATTGATATCGATGTGTTGGCCGGAAACCATAGTTTCAGAATAAATTGTAAAAGTAGAACCCAGACGACGATACTCATTTTTTTGAACCAGTGGAGTAGGAAGACACAGTTAAATTTCAGATATTTTCCATTTGGTTATGACATATGACGAAAAGAATTAATTAACCATATTTGACATGTCCAGTTGTTAGCGTTGCAAAAGTTCTGTTAACCCATATCTGACAAGTACATTTTCTAATTTTAATTTTTTCAAGTGCTAACGTTTCAGAGCATGCAATACTCCATCTTCAGAACCCCAAAATTACTAATGATCGAAGCACGTTATAAATGAATGCGAAAAAAGGAAACAAAGAATGGAATTATTCTTAGGACCGAAGTTTGGAAAGTATAGAAAACTTATATGAACCAAGCAATGTCTCCCAGGATTGCCAAGCCTTTCAGCCAGTTAATGATACGAACTCAATTTGAACAGATGAGTTGGCACATACCCAACTTTTTTAAAAAACACTAGGCTATAATAAAGATTCTGTTAGGCTATGATAAAGATTATGCATACATGAAAGACTTTCTTCTTGAAAGACATCATTATGTTCTTAGATCCTAGCGTTGCTGGGGAGACATTAGTTGCTCATACAGATGCAGTTTGGGACTTAGCCGTGCAGCCGGAAACAGAAAGGTTACTGTCGTGTTCTGCAGATGCAACTTGTCGCCTTTGGAATCCTGACTTGAAGTCGCCTCTTCTATGCACATATCGAGCAGAAAGCGGTATGTAACCAGACCAGATGTAATTTGAACCTTTATTTTTATTTAAGAAATGGTGATGAATTTTAGATGCTCGGTGTCTCAAGAAACTTTCTGTAGATATTTTCAAGCTTGATGGCCAGAGTTTTGCTTGCATGGATTTGAAATATGGTTGACATACTTAGTCTCGATGTCACAGGTAAATTAAGATCCGTTGGAGAACTTAAATATTCAAGATAGGCATTACATCGAAAGAAAGCTTACAAGAGGAGGAAGAAATCATTTACAATACTAATTGTTGGAGATGACGGCAGTATGATTCATGTCGATGGTCGATGCCTTTCTTAAACGTTGATTTTAAATTTTATTTTATTTTATTTTAAATTTTTTAATCACGGTGACCCCATCAACCAAGAGTGGCTGCTTTTCCGGGGGCAGTGAAAAAGCCTATTTACAATGCTACTAAAACAAATAAAAAAGAATATTTACAATGTTAAATAAGAATAAATTAAAAAGCTATTTACATTTCAGTCTACATTTAAAAGTAGACAGAGAGGGAGCTAGCTTGACCTCATGTTCTAATTCATTCCAAACCTTTGATCCACGGAACGAAAATGCTGTTTGGCCATTACTTGTTTTCATTCGTGGAGCAAGTAAGTCAGTCTCAGAATTCCTCAAATTTACAGTCTCCCTTGTCGAGTTTCTCGCGAATAGAGTAGAGAGGTAAGTGGGCACGAGACCACTTATTGATTTGAAAACAATTGTAGCCGTCTCTTATTTGATCATGTCGTGGACTGTCGGCCATTTGAGCTCTTTTCACGTTGACTTATTGCTAGCCGATAGTAGCTACTTTTGTTTTGAGAACATTCATCTGCACAAAATTAAAACTTAGCAACTAGCAACATCTAGAGCCTAGCACAAAATGCAAAAGTTGTTAGACTGAGCAACCTGTAGCGTATGTCCACAGAAGTTTCCCAATGGGTTATTTTGAACGAAACATAAAACAGTGGAACATTTCAAGATTCGTCATTTTGAAAAAATTGGCTGGGGTATATGTTTTACTCAATTCTAGTAATGTTACCATTCAATTGGAAGTTTTGTTATTTTTCTACCTTTTTCATTTATAATGCGCGTCTTCATGGCAAAAAATTTCTTTGAAAAGAGCAAAGATTGTTTTTATCAAAAGATTAATCACTTGACTTGAATTGAGTTAAACAAACGTAAGCCGGCCAGGTCTATGATCAACGAGTTCTCACTAGATTTAAACTTACGACCAACGCTTTCAGTAAATGATTTAAGTCATTGTTAGTCAAGGGAAGAAATTTATTTGTAGATTTTCTGGATGATTTCTGTTTCACGTTTATCGCAAACTTTCATGCTTCATCTTTTTATTGAAATTATCTCTTCAAAATCTGTACCGAGTTACCTGTGCTTCAAGCGTTTTCTGTACCCTTGTTTCAGCTGTTCAGTGCCAGGCACTTTTGCTAATTATCATGGCAAAGTTCTATTTTGAAGTTCTATTTCATATCAGGTTTGGCTATTGATAGTCAACTTTTAAATTGACACTCGATTAATACAATGTACCACATCTCAATTTTATTCAAACGAATTTTCGGTGTCAGGCTTGAGCAAATCTGTTTGAAGTTTTTTTTAGACACCCGATAGAGTACCGTCACTCATGGGACTTTGTCATCGTAACTGAAGCTGCCAAATTTGATACTTTAAATTTTTTTCGTGGTTGCAGCAGAAAGGTCTTTGCCAGCAAAGCTAGAAATAGTAAGGGTCGATCATATGTTTTCCGTTTACATATTAATAACCCAAAATTGTTTTTCTTTCCGTCGTGTTATGGAATATCCTTTTTATTTACAGAGACAGGAAATCCTACCTCAGTAGCTTTCAGCAATTCCGATTCTGGGCAGATGTTCGCATCATATGCAACTTCAGAGTGCCTTTGCTTCGATTTAGAAACAGCCAAAGTAGCAGTTCGCTTAGATAGTGCCAAGACATATAGTAAGTGTTGCTACTTCTCATTTACTTGAATCATATTGGGACAAAGTTGTTTTAATACCGGCAAAGCTCATAGATGTTACGTCTGTTATCCCAAACTGGGATTAATTTCAAATTGCATCACTTCTTGTGCGACTTCAGCATCAGTTTCTATCAAGTACATATGTGTTTTTCAGCTCCTTTTGCTTTTAAGATATTTCAGTAAGCCTCCGCAAGTCAGTATGTGTAAAAAGGTTTACTGAAGCTGCTGAAAATTTCTTTGGTGGAGCTATGCAGTTTACTGAATGATAATTGCATAGTTTGTTCACACGTTTACTTGCTTAGTATTTGTAGTTATTGCTAAGACAAAGACCCATCGCTAAAGCTTTTCTTTCAACCAATTTTAAACCTTACCTGGGAAGTCACAATGTGGCATTTGAGTGTTATAACGTGAAGTGGGGCTTATTTTGGAGTGATATATATTGAGTGGGGGCAGCGTTGCATTCGAGCATTCGAATGTATATATTGCGGTCCTTTTGGTTCTTTTTTCTCTGCTTAATTTGTTCTGTTATTCGTAGATGGCACACCTCATACTCAGATAAACAAAGTGTTAGCTCATCCAACCCTTCCAATTGTCATTACTGCGCACGAAGATCGACATATTAGGTTTTTTGACGTAAATTCAGGTAAGCTGACTGTAAATGTTGAATTTTTTCCAGTTAGCGATTGGCTAACTGGTTATAAAACCATAAATCCGCACACTTGGTTGTAAGATTGCAGTGAATGAATATTGGCCATAATTCATTTTCTTGCAAACGTTAAATTGTCTTTGCTGAGTTTTTTGTATCTTTGTGAAGCAAGCTTTGAAGTATAGGACAAACATGCTAAAATAGAGTAAACATAACCAGTCCAACAGCACCCATTCTTCACCCTTTAAGACCTGTTAATACGTATGTAGGCATATCATTTAGGAAGCCCATTTAAATCAAAATACAATTTGGCTATATGATTTAAAGAGTCACTGCTAACCATGATCCTTTGTGGCGCTAAATTCGACATTCGTATTATCTTAAAGTCGTTTTTGGCCGAAAGTCTCTTTGCCTTGCTTTTCATTCGGCGGACTAGGGATCATGTATGGCAATAGGTCTTAAGCATAGACTAAGGTGTAGAGCCCAAATTTTGATATTTCTCTTTGTCCAGTTTCAAAAGGGGCCAAAGCAATGGAAATACCTCCCATACCTAGCACTTGCCGTCCCCAGTTTTTTGTTTGCCTATAACAAAAAATGGGCGCAAAGTCTAATGGTTAGCAGAGGGTCTTTAAGGATCAAAGATGTTTACAAGAAGTTAAGACTGCAATTTCTTTCTTGAACGCATTGTAGAGTCTGCTTTAGATTTTCAAGGTATGTCAAAAGGACGATCGATCTTTGAAGTTGTCAGATAATTCAGCTAAAAGCATTGTTTTAGGTCCAGTTCATTTTTCCATGAAACTGCCGTGTTGGTTGAAATAAGAACAAGAATCGTTAGTTCAGGTATATTTTCTATGCCGCACCACAACATGGACATTTTTTCGGATGGACGGGAAATTTTCGAACTTTTTCATCTTGGATTATCTGTCGCATATCTTTATCGAAATTAATGAAACGGGAATATTTAATGATCATCCGACATGTGCAAAGATGTTGGTAAGGAGCCTGGTTGATTATAACAATTTGTTTAGTGTCTTATCATGGCAAATTCGTTTTGGGTATTTTACAAGTTGGAAGGACGCTGTTGGAGGGACTGTAAATCTACCAGAAAGACGTTTTGACCATTTTTTGTCGAATACCTGAAAACTGACTGTCTTTATGTATCTTTAACTGTGCATAGGTCATGGAGGTGTATGTTTAAAATGGAATTTGGCATGATTTATTCAAAAAAAGAAATGAGGCAAAAAGCAATACTAATAAATGTAATGATAGATTTCTTTATCAGAGATGTGAAAACAACGTCCTGGATGTCAATATGATTGTGCCAATCCGACTGTCTTCCAAACTTGAACTAAAGAAATTACCAGTTTTGTTTCAGTGCTAGCCTAACTTTAGACGGCGTCTGTGAATAGGGCTGACCTTTTACGTGCTCATAATTTCTCTGCATTTTGCTATGAAGCATGCCTGGTATGACTAGCAAGGGAAGAACATTTTGTTATAGACAATTTTGTTTATACATTCGTTTTATCTCATAGGTAAACAAATTCATACAATGGTAGCTCATTTGGATGCTGTTACAAGTCTTTCGATAGACCCAACTGGATTATACCTTCTATCAGGAAGTAAGTGTTCACTTTATTCGTACAGATTTCAATGTAACGACAAGATTTTATACCTCTGCACGGTACTTCTGTGTTCACCGGATGACTAAACGAGTCTTAATGTCTGTTACTGTCAAGGCAAATCATGCTTTTGGTTAGTAAATGCTATAGGCCATTTTAGGTAATGTGGCAAATTTAACTACAAGTCACGTTGACAATTGAATGAAATATCTCAGGACAGCATGAACCCATACAACTTTGCTTCAATCGTTGTGTGACACTTGTTCTGTCTTGCGAAGATTATTGAAAGGAAACAAGTACAAGGCTTATGATGAGTTACTGCGCAGGTGATGGCATCAATGGAAATAAAGCCAAATGATCGCTAGTTTTCAAACTGAAGCCTTGAAAATATTTTTCATTTTGTGGCTTTGTGTTTGTTTTTGTAATGTGTGGTCAGTTTACTGTGTGATCCTTTCTGTCATTAACATCTCTTATTCTCTTGCTCATTCTTCGGTTCACTCTTTTTCATTCTTCTGTATCTCTTCTCCCCCTCCCCCGAAACCCACTGCTGTGTCTGAGATCTGTTCTCTCCTACTCTTTTTTCCTTTGCTTTTGATCATTATTCTTTGTCCAAATGTCTGTGTTTCTATATATGTGGGTCATTTTAACGTATGTTGGCCAGTGATGATTAAAGGCGAATGTGAACATATGTGAACAAAAGCAGATAACTGAGGCCATCACACAGCTGAGATGATTTCTTGTCCAGGTTTTGATATACTTTTCACATAAGTATTCGGTTTCATCACTATCATTTATTTATTTACAGTAGGCGAAAGAAATGAGAAATAGCTACAACTACGGCTAATCTGAGCCACTCTGCATTGCTTACAAGTTTGCTAATGAATAGTTGCATTGATCTAGTCAGCTTTCCTGCTGCTCCAAAGGTAGCTTTTATACCAAAAAATGGTTGATACTGCATCAATATCGGTCCATGGTTAATAAATATATCTCTTGCCAAATGCCAATACGTCATTGTCGGACTGGCAATAATTCTTTGCATTTTGTTCTGTTGGAATTATCTCTGGAAAGCCACTCCCGAGTTTAATATTTCCTTATTGGCTTATGTTCTTCTTGAGATAAGATAAAAATTATTTGTTTTATTTTGATCTTTAGGTCATGATGGCTCTATTCGATTATGGAATATGGAAAATAAGACTTGCATCCAAGAAATTACAGCACATAGGAAGAAATTCGATGAAGCTGTATTTGATGTAGCATTCCACCCATCTCAGCCTTTCATTGCAAGTGGCGGGGCAGATGCTGTTGCAAAAGTATTTGTTTAAAGATAAGTTAGAATAGAGCAAAAATCGATATAGTTCCTTCAATAAATGCTGATTTCATATGACACTCCATCGGATGGGAAGCTGACACTGTGATGCAGTTGCTGTACACCGTAGTTTAGCGGATACTTGAAAAAGGATATGATGGAAAAATCGAGACATCGCCAACCAACTCAGTTTGATTGCAAGGAATGATTTATTTCGTAATCAACCTAGAGCTGGCACTGCAAGAACTTTTTAGTCACTTAAGAGGCATTGAGCAACGCCAAGTATAAGGTCTATGAAAATGTACAAGGTTACGACATTGTGTGGAAAAGGTGCTTGAATCTTATTATTTTATCAATAGCAAGGGAAGTTCTTTCCTGTTATTTGAGCGACGCAAAGAATCTTCTTTGACCATCTGCTGTTTTATTGTTTCATTGATTTAACTATCACAACATTTAAGAAATCAACAGCAAATTGCGCGATTTCCATCAGTCAAACTTACATGTGAACAAAACTACGATATACTTTTCTTATTCCAATTCACCCATTTCTGAAGCAGCTTGCACGCTAGAGGGCCTATAACTTCAAACAGTATACTGATGTTAATGAAACTAACGTTGTGTCTAGGTTAGCTTTTCGGTGCAAAATGGTTTATAGTTTTTTGTGCTTGGGGGACATCCACTACTTAACATTTCCGCGAACGCCGTACTTTTGCCCTATTCACACTGCAAGTTAAACCAGCGTCAACTAAACCAGGTTATCGAATAGGGCCTTTTGATTGGTCAATCCAACAAATCCAGTGATTTGATTGGTTGAAATTTAAGCTGGTTTGAATAAAGCTGTTTAGCAGTGTCAGTGTGAATGCAGTATTTGTTTCTCTCACCTGGTAAGTTAAGTTACGTAGCAAAATGTACCGGTTGAGTCATGAAAAAGTTACGTATTTTGGGGGCTGTGAAATAAACACGTCACGGGAAGCCCAGGCAGTTAGTTAATTGAACAATGATAAGTTTACGATCGTAAAATCGTTAATTGTATGCTACCTTTGTGTGTTATTCGTTGCACTTCTCCACTGCTGTACTTCTGCACTGTACTGCATAATTGCTCGAATGCGAGAGTTCCATGCAAAATTTCTTGCTGGTATTCTTATATTGGTATACAAGGACTGAAACTAATCTTCAAGCCAAATTCAATAAACTGTTTTGTCCTCGCTCGTAATCCGGCATCCATGCTCCAAATTCGCAGTGGAACATATTAAAATGTTCCTCGATCGTCAAACTATACTTTCCGATACTTTGTTTCTTCATCTGCAGTGTCTGACATACAAAAATTTGCAGCTTTTTGATGCACGTCTCGTCAGATCTGGATTCTCCCCATGCTCCGGCCATCGAACGGTCCCAAAGCGATCGAAATTCGAATGTTTTCGTCTGCCTGCCTTGCTTTGCCTTCCACAGAATGTACACAGGGATCCCCCGATCCATCTGTTGATCGATTCAAACCAACAACTGTGCTCTATGGTATGCCAGGCTTGCTTTGCCTTGCACAGAATGTACACAGGGATCCCCCGATCCATCTGTTGATCAATTCAAACCAACAACTGTGCTCTATGGTATGCCAAGGGGTCCCTGTTTACATTCTGTGAAAAGCTAAGCGAGGTTGGCTGACGAAAACATTCGAATTTCGATCGCTTTGGGACCGTTCGATGGCCGGAGCATGGGGAGAATCCAGATCTGACGAGACGTGCATCAAGAAGCTGCAAAATTTTGTAGGTCAGACACTGCAGATGAAGAAACAAAGTATCGGAAAGTATAGTTCGACGATCGAGGAACATTTTGATATGTTCCATTGCGAATTTGGAGCATGGATGCCGGATTACGAGCGAGGACAAAATAGTTTATTGAATTTGGCTTGAAGATTAGTTTCAGTCCTTGTTTACCAATATAAGAATACCAGAAAGAAATTTTGTATCGAACTCTCGCATTCGAACAATTATGCAGTACAGTGCAGAAGTACAGCAGTGGAGAAGTGCAACAAATAACACACAAAGGTAGCATACAATTAACAATTTTACGATCGTAACTTATCATTGTTCAGTTAACTAACTGCCTGGGCTTCCTGTGAATACGTAGCCGATATTCAACGATGAAATGTTACTCCATCAGTCAAAGGCTGACTTAGACAAGAAAAGTTTGTTTGATAAGATCAGTCATTTTAAAGACCCAAAAACTAGAAAAAAAAGCCTATAAAGGGTTTGTATAGGGAGCGAGAATTCAACGTTCCATTTTGATCCATGATTTATTTGACACTGAAATTCATATTCATTACCATTGTCTCTTTCAGAAATGAACTTTAATTTCAATAGCAAGTAAATTATGGACCAGGATGGAATTTGGAATCGTGGTTCCCACACATACACACACACCCCTTTCCAGCATTGTCCTGATTTCTGGGTCCATCAGACGAGTGATATTACCAAACAAAATTTTTTCATCTAAGTCGGCCCTTGACTGATAGATCAACACTTTAGTTTCGAATATTGGCCGCATACTTTTTATTCCACAACTTCGAAACCCGTAAACTTTTTTTGACTCACCTTGTATGTCATTTCTTAAAGTGTTGCAAGCTGAAGCCATTATGCAGATTATATAATTGAAACCCAAAATCTACGCGTTCACCAGTGCAGTTCTTCTTTCGACAAATGACTTGATTCAGCACGTCTGCAACGCTATATACTTCTGGATGATTGAAGCGCACAGCGCTCGAAAACCTCCTGCTCCAGAGATAGCAATGCAATAATATTGATAAATGTTTCCTGTGATAGACGATCTGCTCAGATTGATGCATAAATCCACTCGGATGTAATAGGTCATTCCCTCACGTTGCTACAGGAGGTTTTCTGTAGAAAGCCCTTTAGAAAAACCTACAAAAACGAGTGAAAATGATATTCAAAAATTGTTGGTTTTTCTTTCTAAAAACACTGCATCACTACATGTTATCCTTTTGGGGGGAATGGAATCCCGTAAATAACTCTCTTATGCTAGTAGGTGCTAGGAGGAAGACCCCTCCATCCGCGCAAAGGTAAAGTACTTGTAAAGCATTTGCAAGTCACTTCTATTAAGGCAGAAATTGTAAGGGACTTTGACCAGGATCTGAAGTCGCTTCTGCGAGTTTTTAAGAGTCTTTGCAAGAAATCTCTCATATTATTGTAAGAAAGTTGCTATTTCTGCCAGGAATATTCCAAGAATAAATTTAAAATGGCGGCTTTTTAACAAGATAATAACAAGTTTTGTTGCTGTGATATTCAGATGACAGTAGCCTCTCAAACACCGCGTGTTTTGTTGAAAGAATCCGGAATGTCATCTATATCTTGAAAAATATTAGTTTTGTAAGGCCTGAAATAAAGCAGGCATCTTCACTGACCTTACATAGTGGTAAAAATGGAATTTTAAAGTGAAATTTCGGTCAGAGTTCAAAATCTCCCATTTACCATGTTTAATGGTTGAAACAACGTTTTGAAAGGAAAAGTAACGTTTATTGTGATTTTATACCGTTATTCCGCCATTCTTCACTTCAAAATTTATTCCTTGAGCGCCCTCATTTAGCCCAATCAAAAGACTTGAGTGACTGTCGTT